>CM059426.1:76040855-76640855 GCA_030390025.1 Squalus acanthias | reverse complement strand
GATGGTGCCGGTTGATGAAAAATTCTGGATAACAGAGAGGTATACCTACCAAGGCAATTTTTAACACAAACAAAAATAAAAACCACTGACTAACTCGGCCACCGCGGGAGACTCGGACTCGGCAAAACGAGTGCTGGATGGATTCGGCAAGATTACCGGTTATCTATTTTGCCGGTTATTAAAGTATTCCGGATGATTAAGTGCCGTTTAAACAAGAGTTTACTGTATATTAGGAAAGGCCTTAATAATGCAGTATTTCCTATCAAAGTAAAACACCAAATTTGTTTATCCTTACCTTTTACGAACTAGCTATTCATACATTTTGAGGTTCTTGTTAAGCAACTGTAGACCATTTGAAGGCTAATTAGTGGGCCAACCATGTGATAAGAGTACGAGGAAACCTGAGATTGTTCAGTTTCATTTTAGTTAACTAAATGTTTGTTTAAAAGTGAAACTGATTCTTTATTTCAAGAATGTGATGCCATATTAGTGAATAGGAGAGATTTGTGCACATAAATAAATTAATATTAAGTGGAACTTCGTCTCATTGGCTCAGATTTCCAAGCAATGCCGAGACTGCTGACAAACACCATAAATCTCACCATCTGGTGCGCCGATATCCTTGTTGCTAACTTGCTCAAACTTTTGCTCGTTTTCTAATTAGAATACGCCACAGTAGGCATAGCAGTGAATCAGGCACTCAGCCCAAGTTAAGAGCTGAAGTGATGGCACATTCACCATCCGGAGCCATGGGAAGGTTTGAGTGAATGGAAGTGTAACTTCTTAAATAAACTTTAATCTTTAAACTTTAATCTCCGATTATTTTAAACTGTACTGTCCCTTTGAGTTTTGAGATTTTGTCCATTTCGTTGGTGTGTGTTATGTATGAATTCAGGTCACTCCAATGAGCTAAGCAAGCTAACCTTGAATTTTTAACATATTGAAAAGTTCTGATCATTGTTTTGCTTTGAGTGAGACTGAAGATCAAATCTTTGTGGACAGCAAAAATGTACATAATAACATGCTGACTTTCCTCTTTATAGATGGACTTGAAATCTTTGAGGTGTATATACATCAATTTACTCACAACTGATTGAAACAATAGTGATTCATCGGCAAATTAGAGTTATTAAAAAAGACATGTTTGATGTGTTTGTGGCTTTTGTGAGGCTGAGCATTATGGGAAAACAGTGTCATTTATATTCTGAAAGGGATATCATAAATTGAATGAGCTCCGGAAATATGGCCCCGACATTTATGGGGAGTAATCAGGGGGCGGGGTGGGGGGTGAAAGGTGTAGCGGCCAGAAAACCCGGAAGTACGGATTTCCTGGAGGTCCTTAACGACAGGCGCCTGATTTAAATTTTTGGACGCCATTTGCCCAGCCGGCAGCCAGCCTGATTGAGAGGCTGTCGGGCAGGAAGGCCTGTGTTATCAAGTCATGGAGAGATCGGTCGGCGGCCGGATAAATCGCAGGGGGTCCGATCGCGTGCAGTGGGAAACAGTTTTGCTTGGGGGTCTGGGGGGAAAGCACTGCATTAAAACCGGAAGTGGGCGGGTTGGAATTGAAGTTCCCATTTTTCAATTTTAAGTCTAAGTGGCAGCGATGTGAAATCTGGCTTAAATACAAAAAAAACGTGACCGCCATTGATTTTAATAGGGGCAGAGTTATGATAATTAACTTCTGTTTTCGACAAGGGTAACGGCGGAGTGGCGCACAAGTCCCAGGAAAATATGAATTGGCATAATTAATGGCATAATTCACTTACCCCATAATTTCCTCTTTTGCACCATTCAAGGGTCCCTACGATGTAGATGTACTATTATAATAGCACAGGTCTTCAGGAAAATCTGGGCCATTAAGTGGAACTGTGAAGTTGTAATATTGCATGACTGTTATTAGGACTGATCATTTTAACAACTGTTTTCATTTCTTTGTACATTTTAATGTTTATTGGGAATTGTGGGCATTAACAACATTAAGTATTTCTATTATGTGTGTCTTTAAATGTTTACATTCATAGTTATTGCATCTAATGATAAATGTACTGACTTTAAAATGTAAAATGCTATGTAACTGGTACCAGCACTGTAGTTTTAGTAATTGAAGGAGGGGAGGGATATTCATTTTTTTTAAACTTCTCTTCCCACCTGAATAAATCCAGTATTGTTAAATATATCTCATTCCCAAGGGGCAATATTTATATTGCAATTTGGAAAGAAGCCTTTGGAGACCGCTATTTCTGGTTTGCTGTTCAGAGGAGATGCACTCAAATGTCATGTTCAGTTATTCCCTTTTATGGTTGGCTGCCAATAAGAGCCAGCATCAGAATCCTTTGTGCTCTTTGGTACTAATCCTCATCCTGAAATGCTCATTAAAGATGAAGAATATGCAGTATATATGGATTTTCGGATGGCATTAGATAAGGTGTCTCAGAACAGGCTTGTTAGAAAAACATAGGTGTATGGTATTAAAGGAAATGTCACAGCATAGCTGAAAGTTGGTTGATGGACGGGAAACACAAGAGTTCTGGTAAATGGATGTTGCTTGGATGGCGAAGGGTTGAAAGTGGTGTAACAGAGTGGTCGGTGTTTGGTCCCCTTTTGTGCTTGGTACATATAAATGATTTTGACTTGGGTATAGGGTATACAATCTCAAAATTTGCTGAAGACACAAAAGTGGGATGTTTGTTTAACAGTGACAATAGACAGATTAGTGGAATGGGCAGACAGATGGCAGATGTAATTTAAATTATAAAGCACCTTTAACGTAGTAAGACGTCCCAAGGCGCTTCACAGGAGTATTATAAGATAAAAAAATTTGACACTGAGCCACATAAGGAGAAATTAGGGCAGATGACCAAAAGCTTGGTCAAAGAGGTCGGTTTAAAGGAGAGTTTTAAAGGAGGAAAGAGAGGTAGAGAGGCGGAGAGGTTTAGGCAGGGAATTCCAGAGCTTAGGGCCTAGGCAACAGAAAGCACGGCCACCAATGGTGGAGCGATTGTCATCAGGGAGGCTCGAGGACAGAATTAGAGGAGCGCAGATAATTCTGGGGCGGTTGTGGGGCTGGAGGAGATTACAGAGATAGGGAGGGGTGAGGCCATGGAGGGATTTGAAAACAAGGATGAGATTTTTGAAATCAAGGTGTTACTTAACCGGGAGCCAATGTAGGTCAGCGAGCACTGGGGTGATGGGTGAACGGGGCTTGGTGCGAGTTAGGACACAGGCAGCTGAGTTTTGGATGACCTCAAGTTTACGTAGGGTAGAACGTGAGAGGCCAACCAGGAGTGCATTGGAATAGTCAAGTCTAGAGGTAACCAAGGCATGGATGAGGGTTTCAGTAGCAGATGAGCTGAGGCAAGGGCGGAGATGGGCGATGTGACGGAATGGAGAAGGAAACAGTTAAGTCAGAGACCATGGTCCAGAACTTAAATAAGGGCAACTTTGAGGGTATGAGGCGTGAATTGGCGAGGTTAAATTGGCAAGCGATATTTAAGGGGCTATCAGTGGAAGGGCAATGGCAGACATTTAGAGATCGCATGGATGAACTACAACAATTGTACATCCCGGTCTGGCGTAAAAATAAAAAAGGGAAGGTGGCTCAACCATGGCTAACAAGGGAAATCAGGGATAGTATTAAAACCAAGGAAGTTGCATACAAATTGGCCAGAAGTAGCAGCAAACCCGGGGACTGGGAGAACTTCAAAACTCAGCAGAGGAGGACGAAGGGTTTGATTAGGGCAGGGAAAATAAAATATGAAAGGAAGCTTGCAGAGAACATTAAAATGGACTGCAAAAGCTTCTATAAATATGTAAAAAGAAAGAGGTTAGTAAAACAAACGTAGGTCCCCTGCAGTCGGAAACAGGGGAAGTCGTAATGGGGAACAAGGAAATGGCAGATCAATTGAACAAGTACTTTGGTTCGGTGTTTACTGTGGAGGACACACACAACCTGCCGGAAATAAAAGGGGTCAGAGGATCTGGTAAGAGGGAGGAGCTGAGGGAAATCCTTATTAGTCGGGAAAAGGTATTGGGGAAATTGATGGGACTGAAGGCTGAAAAATCCCCGGGGCCTGATGGTCTGCATCCCAGAGTACTTAAGGAGGTGGCCTTGGAAATAGTGGATGCATTGACGATCATTTTCCAACATTCCTTAGACTCTGGATCAGTTCCGATGGAGTGGAGGGTGGCCAATGTAACCCCTCTTTTTAAAAAAGGAGGGAGGGAGAAAGCAGGGAATTATAGACCGGTCAGCCTGACATCGGTCGTGGGTAAAATGATGGAAGCAATTATTAAAGATGTCATAACAGACCATTTGGAAAGTGGCGACATGATAGGTCCAAGTCAGCATGGATTTGTGAAAGGGAAATCATGCTTGACAAATCTTCTGGAATTTTTTGAGGATGTTTCCAATAGGGTGGACAGGGGGGAACCAGTAGATGTGGTGTATTTGGACTTTCAGAAGGCCTTCGACAAGGTCCCACACAAGAGATTGGTGAGCAAAGTTAAAGCACATGGGATTGGGGGTAATGTGTTGACGTGGATTGAGAACTGGTTGGCACACAGGAAACAAAGAGTAGGAGTAAATGGGTACTTTTCAGAATGGCAGGCAGTGACCAGCGGGGTACCGCAGGGTTCGGTGCTGGGACCCCAGCTGTTTACATTATATATTAATGATTTGGACGAAGGGATTAAATGTAATATCTCCAAATTTGCGGATGACACTAAATTGGGAGGCAGTGTGAACAATGAGGAGGATGCTAGGAGGCTACAGAGTGACTTGGACAGGTTGAGTGAATGGGCAAATGTATGGCAGATGAAGTACAATGTGGATAAATGTGAGGTTATCCACTTTGGTGGTAAAAATAGAGAGGCGGACTATTACCTGAATGGTTGCAGATGAGGGAAAGGGGACGTGCAACGAGACCTGGGCGTCATGGTACATCAGTCACTGAAGGTGGGAATGCAAGTGCAGCAGGCAGTCAAGAAAGCAAACGGAATGATGGCCTTCATAGCAAGGGGATTTGAGTACAGGAGTAGGGAGGTGATGCTACAGTTGTACAGGGCCTTGGTGAGGCCACACCTGGAGTATTGTGCGCAGTTTTGGTCTCCTAACTTAAGGAAGGACATTCTTGCTATTGAGGGAGTGCAGCGAAGGTTCACTAGATTGATTCCTGGGATGGCCGGACTGACATATCAAGAAAGATTGGGTCAACTGAACTTGTATCCTCTGGAGTTCAGAAGAATGAGGGGGGATCTTATAGAGACATTTAAAATCCTGACTGGTTTAGACAAATTAGATGCGGGCAGAATGTTCCCAATGGTAGGGAAAACTAGAACCAGGGGTCACAGTCTAAGGATTAAGGGGAAGCCATTTAGGACTGAGCTGAGGAGGAACTTCTTCACCCAGAGAGTGGTGAATCTATGGAATTCTCTTCCACAGAAGGTTGTTGAGGCCAGTTCGCTAAATATATTCAAAAGGGAGTTAGATATAACACTCACAACTAAGGGGATCAAGGGGTATGGCGAGAAAGCAGGAATGGGGTACTGAGGTAGCATGTTCAGCCATGAACGCATTGAATGGCGGTGCAGGCTCGAAGGACCGAATGGTCTACTCCTGTACCTATTTTCTATGTTTCTATGTTAAGTGGAAATAGGCGATCTTAGTTATGCCGCGGATATGTGGTCGGAAGCTCATTTCAGGGTCAAATATGACACCAAAGTTGCAAACAGTATGGTTCAGCCTCAGACAGATGTTAGCGAGAGGGATGGCGTCAGTGGCTAGGGAACGGAGTTTGTGGCGGGGACCGAAAACAATGGCTTCGATCTTCCCAATATTTAATTGGAGAAAATTTCTGCGCATCCAGAACTGGATGTCGGACAAGCAGTCTGACAATTTAGAGACCGTGGAGAAGTCGAGAGAAGTGGTGGTGAGGTAGAGCTGGGTGTCGTCCGTGTACATGTGGAAACTGACTGTGTTTTCGGATGATGTCGCCAAGAGGCAGCATGTAGATGAGAAATAGGAGGGGGCCAAGGATAGATCCTTGGGGGACACCAGAGGTAACGATGCGGGAACGGGAAGAGAAGCCATTGCAGGTGATACTCTGGCTACGAGTAGATAGATAAGAATGGAACCAGGCGAGTGCAGTCCTACCCAGCAGGAGGGAACCTTAGAGGAAGTTTGCCCTGGTGGGCTAGGGGCAGGAAGGGAAGTGGCAGAGGCAGCTGAACGGATGGTCTCAATCTTAGAGACAAAGAAGTCCATGAGCTCCTTACACTTGTCATCGGAGGTGAGGGTGGAGGAGACGGGGGAGAGCGGTTTAAGAAGACGGTTAGCAGTGGAGAATAGAAGCCGGGGTTTATCTTTGCATTTCAGAATGATTCTGGAATTGTGAGCAATTTTGGCAGACGAGAGCAGGACCCGATAATGCTTTATGTGGTCCAGTTAGATCTGGCGGTGAATGGCTAAACCAGTTGTCCACCATATCCATTTAAGTCTGTGTCCCTTGGACTTAAGGGAGCGAAGATGAGAGCTGTACCAGGGGGAATGGCCAGGGTGAGAGAGAGTAATTGTTTTAATAGGGACTAGGGCATCAAAGGTGGTGGTGAGGGTGTGGTTAAGCAGATCAGTTGTGGTGAATGGAGGGCCAAAGGTAAGTGCAGTTGTAAGAGAGTTGGGAGAGTGTATTTTCCAGGGGCGGACACAGAAGGAAGTAGGGTTGGTGGCGGGGTTGGGTGGGGGGGCGGGGGTGTAAGGGGGAATGTGAGTGGAGAGCGATACGAAGAAGTGGTCAGAGATGGCCTTATCTGCGATTGACACAATGGGAGTAGTGGGGCCACAAGAGATGGCAAGGTCGCGGGGGTGCTGTGAATATGGGTTGGGGAGTTTACGTGGAGGGAGAGATTAAGGGAGGATAGGAGGGCAGTTAACTCAGGACAGAGCTTGATGAATTGAGATGGAGGTTGAAATCACCGAGGATGAGAAGTCGCTCAGTGCAGAGGCTGAGGGTGGAAAGCAGTGAAGATATCTCGGTAATAAAATTTTTATGGTACTTGGGTGGGCGGTAGAGAATGAGAATTTTAAATGAGATGTGAGAGGGGTGGAATAAGGTGAGATGCTCAAAGGAGGAGAAAATGCCGGAGGAGTAGGGGGACAGACCAAGGTGTGATTTGGTTTAAGTACATAATTCCCTGAAAGCATAATGTGCAAGTAGATAAAGCCATAAAAAAGACCAATGGCATTTTGGGTTTATAAATGGGCATGGAGTACAAGAGTAATGAAGTAATGATAAAGTTGTACAAAATATTAGCTAGGCCACAGTAAAAGTACTGTGTTGGACCCACTTTAGAAAGGACATTAAAGCTGTAGAGAGCATACTGAGTAGTTCACCAGGATAATGCCAAGGATGAGAAAAGATACATATTTATTGAGGAGAGATTGAGATTCTAGAATTATTTCCACTGGAACAGAGAAGGGTAAGAGGAGATTTAATAGAAGTTTTAAAATCAGTTTTGATAGTGAATAGGAAAAGATTGCTTCTCTGACATGGAATGGGAAACGTGGGGTCATCAATTTAAAATTATTACCAGTAGAGTGAGGAGAGAGATTGGGAGAAATTTTTTTACGCAGACAGTTGTTGCTTTTGCCACATGAAGAGGTTGATGTAGAGATTATTGCATCCTTTGAGGGAAAATTGGATAAATATTTGAAGCAGAGGAACTTAGGGCTATGAAGAGAGAGCAGGGCAGTGGAATTATTTTTGGCTTGCCAAAGAGCTAGCACAGACACGGGGCCAAATGGCGGCCTCCTGTGCTGTAAACTTCTCTGATTTATATAGAGGCTCAATGCAGGCCATTCTATAGTAGAATATAATGGGTGTCTTGAAAAAACATTTTCACTTGCACAGACTTGAGCATTACCTTTCAGATGGTGATATGTTTAACAATCATTTTTAACAATATATAGAAAGAATATATTGAAAATATTCCATTTCCATCTCCCCAGCATATTCCCCTTTAAGACATTTATTACAGGTCTGTGTGATTGTAGTTTTCAGCCTGAGCAGCTGCCAGTACTCCAACACATTGGCTACCATATACATGTGAGATTAGTTTGTTCAGTAACATCTTGATCAGGTGATTCACCCAATGCCATCATACTTTGGTAACAAATTGATAAGTCCGTCCAGCTCATCTGATTAGTGCACATCAGTTACATTACCTCATAATGAGAGAAACAACATTGGCGCTGGAGAATACAGTGGCATCCGTTGCCTATTGTTAACTTTAAAGGACCAAGAAATCAAATAGAAATTGTAGGTAAAAATATCTCCCAAGTGATTGTTTCACAATTTAATTATGTTTAATATATGGCATTGCATTTTAATGCTCCAAACCTTCAAACTGCTAGTATGACAGAACTCATCCAGTAGATAGACTGGAACATTAACAAGAGCATTAACTGATGCTGCCACCTGCTTCTCTGCTTTTATTGTGTTTGACTGCATTGTTACTATAGATGAGGACCAGAGGTACATGGCATTAGGCAGTCTTATGATTTATGCAGCAAATTCTGTCAGTGATTTGTGATAACAATTGTACAGTGGAAACATGGATTGCGAATTGGTTAACAGACAGAAGAGTAGGAATAAACAGGTCATTTTCAGGATGGCAGGGTGTAACTAGTGGAGTGCCGCAAGGATCAGTGCTTGGGCCTCAGTTATTTACAATCTATATCAATTACTTAGATGAGGGGACCGAGTACAATGTATCCAAGTTTGCTGACAATACAATGCTAGGTGGGAAAGTAAGCTGTGAGGAGGACACAAAGAGCCTGCAAAGGGATATAGACCAGTTAAGTGATTGGGCAAAAGGTGGCAGATGGAGTATAATTTGGGGAAATGTGAAGTTATCCACTTCGGTCGGAAGAATGGAAAAGCAGATTTTTTTTTAAAGGTGACAGACTAGTAAATGTTGGTATACAGAGGGATTTTGGGGGCCTTATACATAAATCACAGAAAGTTAATGTAGGTACAGCAAGCAACTAGGAAGGCAATGATATGTTAGCAAGGGGGTTGGAGTATAGGAGTAAGGAAGTCTTGCTGCAATTATATAGGGCTTTGGTGAGACCACACCTGGAGTACTGTGTACAGTTTTGGTCTCCTTACCTAAGGAAGGATATACTTGGCGGGGGGGGGGGAAGCAACGAAGGTTCTTTAGATTGATTCCTGGGATGAGAGGGCTGTCCTTTGAGGAGAGATTGAGTAGCATGGGTCTATATTCTCTGGAGTTTAGAAGAATGAGGGGTGATCTCATTGAAACGTGTAAAATTCTTAGAGGGCTTGACAGGGTAGATGCAGGGAGGATGTTTCCGCTGGCTGGATAGTCTAGAATCAGGAGTCACAGTCTTAAAATAAGGGATCAGCCATTTAAGACTGAGATGAGGAGAAATTTCTTCACTCAGAGGATTGTGAATCTTTGGAATTTTCTACCCCAGAGGATGGATGCATGCTCAGTCGATGAGTTTATTCAAGACTGAGATGGCTAGATTTTTTGGGCGCTAAGGGAATCAAGGGATATGAGGATAGGGCGGGAAAGTGGAGTTGATGTAGAAGGTCAGCCAAGATCTTATTGAGCAGGCTCGAGGGGCCGTATGGCCTAATCCTGCTCCTAATTCTTATGTTCTTGTAATTGGGATGATGCCTTGGTGGATAATACCTATGGTACAGCAATACCCTAAGTCATGGGAATGAAGATAAGTGTAATATAAATAACAATGGAAACATGATATTGTTTTATTCATCAAGAAATGTAATATGAGTAACTGAAGAACCTGTGTAATAAGATGATGTCTTGAACAAGGCTTTGTCCTACAAAAAAATCTGTTAAATAATAATTATGGCAAGATTACAGATAATGGAGGTTCCACTGTGTAGTCTAACATGTATGTCTTGTAGAAGCCAGAGTTGAAAATACACTTCTCCAGTGAGAGCTTTCAGTTAAGTGGACATCAATGAAACAAGCAAAACCATTTACAACAATTGTATTAATGAAAACTCACAAAACATTTGTTAAGCAGAAATATACCACCGCGCATATTAATTTTTAAAAATCTAAAAATTTGCATAAATTATTTAATTACTGTTACAACTTGAAAAGCAAGCCAGTTGAGTTTATTTCTCCAATACTAAAACTGTTTACAGTTATATATACAGATTAACTTTCCAAGCATCATCTTTTACAAAGATTTGTAGTGTTTTGATTTTAATGAAGATGTCATAGTGGTTTAATAAATTTTGAGCAGAAATATCAAGGTAGAGACAGACTTTATGATGTATATTCTTCAAATAGTCATGCTAAATCTTTTTGTAGCTCAGCATTTAAATACTATACAGTTTTATTTCATCTGTGATACATCAGAAAATATAGCTAAAAAGAAGGTAGTAAGTAGGAATTCTATAATTGGATTGTTACATAGTAACAGTCTCCAACAACAAACTACAGGAAACTCTTTGGTATCCGGCACCGACGGGACCGGGATGATGCCGCTTGATTAAAAATTCCGGATAACAGAGAGGGTTATCTACCGAGGCTATTTTTAACAAACAAAAATAAAAAAATCAAGAAATGTGCAGTATATAGTAATTGGGTACTCACCTACAGAATGTTGTGTTAAATGGATGGTGGAAGATGCTTGATTAAATACAGTACTGCCAGTTGAGGGTAATCCATAACTCGTTAACCGTTTTGTTTTACTGTTAAGTAATTATTGAGGTGTTGCTTTCGGAGTATAATTTTGCCGGTTAATCGAGAATTCCGGATATTTAGGTGCCGTTTAAACGAGAGTTTCCTGTATAGAAAATGACCAGTAAAAAGTGTTTGTTCTTCATAAAAAATCTCAACTATGTACACTATGTAGTTCTGTTATTGCTACACCAGTTTTGAACGTTGTATCCTAAAAAAAGGAAACTTTGTTTTCATACATCTATGAAGTTGGCTAAATATCATGCATTGGAACTATATTTTTTCAAAATGATGTTGCATGAGTTGGATGTGTTCTGTAAATATAATGTACCTTTTGTCCCTTTCCTCTGTTTTGTAGCAATCTGTCATCTTCAGCGAATGTCACCAGCATTTATGGTGTAGGTGGTTTTACACCATATGGATTAACTGGAACGTTGGCTGGCGCTGCTACCTGCTTTTATGCCTTTGTTGGATTTGACTGTATTGCTACTACAGGTAAGGACCAGGGGTATATTTATCACTGCATTACTTAGTCTGATAGGTTTGTGCAGCAACAACCTGTCATCTGCAGTGATTTGTAATTTTAACACATGTATGGGTAAATTAAGTGCTTCTGCGCTCTAGTGCAGAAGCATACACAGAGGGAGCATAGGTCAGAGATTGGGCGGTAACACCATAACCCTGCTTCTCTAATCTGTGCACCCTTCGAGCGTGGCTCCCTACCAAGAGAGCTAAATTTACCCTGTAATTGATTCCCCAACAATCCTGTGCAATTAGGGGCTATAATGATCTCAATTTCACTTCTGTCCCAATGAAGGGATCTTCTATGTGCAATTACAATTCTAGCCTTAACCCCATAATTGTTTCTTAGTCATTTTTTGTGTTTATTAAGATGAGTGATGTTGGTGCTAGGGAATAAAATGCTTTTCCTTCTTTGCCATTCATTGTCATTATCAAATACAAGTGAAATGTGGCTCGATTCAA
This sequence comes from Squalus acanthias, assembly GCA_030390025.1. Classification (NCBI taxonomy): domain Eukaryota; kingdom Metazoa; phylum Chordata; class Chondrichthyes; order Squaliformes; family Squalidae; genus Squalus; species Squalus acanthias. The sequence continues at coordinate 76,629,128 of CM059426.1, read as the reverse complement.
AGTAAAGTTTCTACTCTGCCCTAACCATATGCTTAGCTCTGATGTCAGATGAGTACTCCACTGCACTTGTGTGATTTTATTTTTCCATTTCACACACCATAATCATCCTTTTGGCCCCTCTAAGTATTGCTAACCTAGGAGTTTGATTTCTTCTGGTAGCACACTATTTAATACTCTTGCATAAAATTCCTTTGTGCACTATTTAACTTGTTTATTTTAAATGGGTAACTACTGTGTTAAATAACTCTCAAAGCAATTTTACACAAACCTGTTAACCAGTATGTTAAGCAATGAAATTCCCCTCTCCCCATGTCTGCACCCACTAAGAACTGAGTTGAGACAGCACAAACACATTTCTCAGAGAGACTTTCAGTTTTACATTTTTGTCAAACAAAAGTGATTATACACTTCAGAACATGCAAAATGTATTTCGTTTTTGATTCTTAAATTATGACAGAAAATTCTGGGATTTTTAATCTTCAAGTAGTTCCAATTCTGGAGTGCATTACTACAATCTATATTACAATATCAAATTCATATGGAATTACAGCTTATGGGATGCAAGATAACATCAGTACGTAATTCTCTTTTTGTTACTGTGTGCATGTACCCCCCTCAGAAATTTTTTTGTGCTGCTTCTATACCAAAGAATGTTCTACTTAGTATTTTATTCCTTTTGGATGGAATTTAACAAATAAATTGATGGTTCATTTATATTCCAAGCATCATTATACTTGGCCCTATTATATTTATGCTGCCCCTTCCATAGCTCTTCATGTACCATTCCCTGACTGAGAGAGCAATCAGATGTTCTGCTCCCATACCTTAGATTGAATACTATAAGGTTTACAAATCCAGCCCGAAGTGGCTCAACCTTTATTTTTTTTATTTTTTTTCCCCTGTTAGTCCCTCTTTTGACCCAAAGGGAAAACCTGAATCTCTGTTCATCATCTGAATGACAGCATGATTGAGATCAGAAATTCATCATCTGGGAAATCATGCTTGTGATGCAAACAGGGTTACCGCTGCATTTCTGGCAAAGTAATGCGGCAGAGCGGGAGCAGCACTGAGGAATTCCTTGTGTCTGGTTTTTCTATCATCAACCCACATGGCCAAGCTTATCTTTCCGTACCAACTATTTGTATTCAAGCCATGTAATGTTCTTTGTTTCCATTCCAGGTGAAGAAGTGAAAAATCCCCAAAAGGCTATTCCCATAGGAATTGTGACTTCCCTTTTGGTTTGCTTCTTGGCTTACTTTGGAGTTTCAGCAGCACTGACCCTCATGATGCCTTACTACCTGCTGGATGCTAGAAGCCCACTTCCAGTTGCCTTTGACTATGTTGGCTGGGGTCCTGCAAAATACCTGGTGGCAGTGGGATCTCTCTGTGCACTATCAACAAGGTATGAAAAGAAATTCAGCTTTCTTTCAGAATAGACCATTGGAAAGCCTTATTGTGTAGTATTCGTATAAACACAGTTTAGATTCACAATTTCTGCTTCCTTCCCCTCGCCCAATCATATCAAAGACCTAATGTAGGGTATGTATTTAAAATTATTTCAAGTTGAAGTTGTTTTACAATTGATCATCTTTAAAATTAGGTGATAGCTGTTTAGTGAGGAAAGGGCTCATCCCTGCAGTTTGTGTTTAATGGCAAGTATGTCTGTTTAAGCACTTCATCTTGTTCTACCCTTCTACTGCTCCCCACCCCACCTCAAGATATCCTCTCTTCTTTCCTCCCTCAGCCTCTGCACTGCATTAAATCCTTTTGATTCAATTGCCCTCGTGTCCCCCCCTAAACCTCTCCCTCCACATAAACTCTCCTACTCATATTCATGACCACCCCTTCGTGGTTTCTCTACTCCCATGGTCGTAATTACAGAAAAGACCATCTCCAACCAGTTCCTTGTATCCTTCACCACCAACCTCCCCTACCCTCTTCCAACCCGCTTCCTTCTGCATCCACTGCTGCAATAAACACTTCTCCCCAAGTCACTTACCACTACACTTTCAAAATTCCAACTGTCCAGTCTTTGGCCCTCCATTCTGCAGCTGTCTGTCTTCTCAACCACGCCCTTTCTGTGGGAATGTCACTTGCCTCCCCATGTGTAGACCTTGACTTGATTGTGTGACGGTGTTTGAAGCGGCTGATCCATTGATGCAAAAACAGATGCTTAACTCTTTAAGCACTTTCAGTCACCTTTTCCAGCAAGAAGAGGGTGCATAGCTCAGGAAGGTTCCTGCTCTGATCTGCTTGAACCAAGTTGAATTTGAATTAAACAGCAGATTTCACTGGTCAGGAAACATTTGGGATAAGGAATCTGAATCAAATTAACCAATAATTCAAATGAAGAATGGGGACATTATTTTGCAAAATTTTCAATTCAAGTTAACAGATATTTTGAGCGAAGTAACTTTGAATAACTTGGAATTCACTGTATCTTATTTCTGAAGAGCTTTCTTGGTGCTGATTGGAAAGCAGTTTTTCAGTCAAAGATTTTCTACTCAAATCTTCAAACCTCTGGGCCCAGTTTTCAAAGTTGTTAAGACTGAAAAAAAACTCTGGCCTCAAATCCTCAAGCCTACTCCAGTGGTTTAAGTGTGGGGAAGTGGTTGCTGCTGGCCTCTGTTCCTAACCCTGTTAGAGTATCTAGGATGGAGACATCTTATTGAAATATTTTCAGTGGATGCTTGCATCACAATAAGTGAATCTTGGGCGCCCTCAGGATGGGAGGAGTGAAAGATGCAGCTCTGGTTGGCCCCAGGCCCCCAAAAGGTGCAGCTCTGTCTGTGATCAGCCTTCCTTGTGAGAGGGCCGATCAAAACATTTGCCAATGTTAAGTCTGGGGTCTTTCAGGTCATGACCATGACGTAGAGAATTGGTGGGCTCCACTTCTGCCCTTACAATGACCCAGATGCTGGATTCTTTCTAGAAAGTCGGTCACTGGGCAGAAAGGAGATGGGAGCTGTGGGAATTATGACAGGAGAAAGCCCTACCCAGCCTCCCGCGACATTATTGGCCATGTTTGGGGTAAACGGAAATCTCGGCCGCACTTCTTGCGCCTGATTTACTTCCTCCTCGCATACCTCTCTTCATGCCTCAGGCCCGCTGAGAAAATTTGTGCCATTCTTCCCATGTGCATCTGAAGACATTGAAAGACCTAGGTCATTATGATGATGCTGTTTTGTTTTATTTTCCAAATTTTCATTACATTTGTTTTCACAATATAACACGTATAGAAATGTATTATTTTGCTTTAACCTAGTAAGGAAGATGCATTTTCTCCCCAATTGGTTTTGTGCTGTACAGATTTAGTAACATATTTCCTTGTTTTAATGCACCTTCATTTATCTGCTGATCGATTCCACAATCAGTTAAAAAGCTGTCTGTGGATAACCTGCAAACCTCTTAAGAGTGTTGTGAACCCTAAAACATTTGGTTTTGCTTTGATCTCTGGCGTTAATGTGCATGTATCTGTGCATGAAAAGTCTTGTTCTGTGGCACGAGTCCAGTCTGTTTAAAACTGGTGATTAACAATGTGAGTGTAGTTTGGGTTGTACAACATGAATTTTTAAAATTAGATTGAGCCTTCAATCGAAAGAGATCTGCCACCACACAAAAATGCAGCTCCAGTAATCAACGGATGAAAAAGTGTTCCTGATTTAATTGACCATTGTTTGTGAATAGTAGTAAATTCTCAGCACTAGCTTATTTTATTGTGAACTAAGAATAAAAATAAGAGGTACAGAATTTTTAAGAATTAATGTAACGAGCAATATCTTAGAGGTTAGGTGGAACTTTCAACTTCGGCAGGACGTAAAATGGGCGGTAGCGGATCAGCCACCTGTTAGACACCCCGCCTGATTTTCCTTTCCATTCACAGTATTGAGCAGAAGCTTGAGATTTTCCAGCCAGCTGCTGGAAGGACGTGATCCAGCCTTGGTGGAGAGGTTTTCCCAACTCAGTAATGCTCTCCTCATGCCGTGCCTTGAAGCCAATGGCGTGGAGATCATCGGGCAGGTCACTGTTGTCCCACAGATAGGACCACCGTCACTTTCTGTGTGACACAGGCTTCCCTCCGGATTGTCAGGGTCAGAGATACTTTTGGGTGTTTCTGTGCACCCTGTTAGAGGTTTGTGAGGTTGAGAATGTGCAGCAGAGCTCATAAGGGGCATTCGTCATCATGCTGAGCCAGTGGTCTTGGCAGAAGCCCTTGATGCCCTGGAGTTCAGCTGCCCAGTAGTAGTGTTTAACACACCCTTGGGTAGACCTTAATTTTCATCGCCAGGTAGTAAACTGAGGGTTGTGGATTGGCCTCCAGTGGAAAAGAAAATCGAGCAGGGTGTCGAATTGGCAGCTCTACCTCACCACCACTTCTCTCCACCCCTCCACGGTCTCTAAATTGTCAGAGTGCTTGTCCGACATCCAGTTCTGGATGAGCAGAAATTTTCTCCAATTAAATATTGGGAAGACTGAAGCCATTGTTTTCGGTCCTCGCCACTAACTCCATTCCCTAGCCACTGACTCCATCTCTCTCTCTAACATCTGTCTGAAGCTGAACCACACTGTTCGCAACCTTGGTGCCATATTTGACCCTGAAATGAGCTTCTGACCACATATCCGCAGTATAACTAAGACCGCCTACTTCCACCTCTGTAACATTTCCCGTCTCCGCCCCTGCCTCAGCTCATCTGATGCTGAAACTCTCATCCATGCCTTTGTTACCTCTAGACTTGACTATTCCAATGCACTCCTGGCTGGCCTCCCACGCTCTACCCTATGTAAACTTGAGGTCATCCAAAACTCGGCTGCCAGTGTCCTAACTCGCACCAAGTCCCATTCACCCATCACCCCCGAGCTTGCTGACCTACATTGGCTCCTGGTTAAGCAACGCCTCGATTTAAAAATTCTTATCCTTGTTTTCAAATCCCTCCATGGCCTCGCCCCTCCCTATCTCTGTAATCTCCTCCAGCCCCATAACCCCCTGAGATATCTGCACTCCTCTAATTCTGCCCTCTTGAGCATCCCTGATTATAATCGCTCAACCATTGGTGGCCGTACCTTCTGTTGCCTAGGCTCTAAACTCTGGAATTCACTGCCTAAATCTCTCTGCCTCTCTTTCCTCCTTTAAGATGCTCCTTAAAACCTACCTCTTTGACCAAGCTTTTGGTCACCTGCGCTAATTCTCCTTATGTGGCTCGGTGTCAGATTTTTTTGACTTTTAATACTCCTGTGCAGTGCCTTGGGACATTTTATTACGTTAAAGGCGCTATATAAATACAAGTTGTTGTTGTCGTTCTTTCCACCAACGCCGAGTTTACCACCCGTCGTTGAAAAATAAAATCCACCCCCACTTATTAGTGGCAATACAAATTGCATTTTGTGACTTTCTTGTGAAAATGTTCAACATAAAATGTATGTTTGTTTGTGAAAAAATTAAGGAGAAAACAGTTTCCAAAGCTTCTGGGGTATGCCGAACACTACATTTTTCTATTTCCACACCTGAATGAAATCAAATCAAATCAAACTAATTTTTATTAAGTGATTACACTGTAGGACTCTACGTAACTGTTGCCTGTTTGGCCAGCATAAACATGAATCACATTTGGCCAACTAAAGTTTGCCTAGCATGCTAAAGTGGTTGAACACAACCAAACATTATCACTATGTTTTTTGGTTTGTTTTAATAAGTAACAATCTGGAAATCCCATTTTAAATAAAGTCATGAAATATTCATAGTTCTGAGTTACAACAACATAGGTGGAGTTGCCCTAGAGTTACTCTTGTATAACTCCTTGCAGCCAGCATTCATGAATGCCTGTGACAATGGACATATCATTGTTTTTGGTGACCTGGAGATTAAAGAAACAGGGATTTTAAAAAAATGTCCTAGGAAAGAAAGAGACTTTGGGGGAAAAATTCAGCTGCTTGCGCCTCCCGTTAGCGCCTTAAGAGGGCGCTAATGGGGCGTAAAGCAGCTAACGCCCGGGCGCAGCGCCGCCCACGCCTCCCGAAAAATTTAGTGGGAGGTTAGCGGCGGCGGCAGCCGGTAGCGCCCTGTGGCGCTGCGCCGCCGGCGATGACGTCATCGCCGTGCGCAGCACCCCGCTCGCGCCCCGGCCGTGATCTTCAGTCGCGCCCCCTGATTTACCGCCAGACGCTATGTCCGACGGGTTCAGGGAGGCGTACGTGCGGCCGGGGCGGCGATATTTAAAGCGGAGGTGGCAGGCGGCCATTTTTGTTGCTGGCCGCCTGCCAGCACCTGCCCCCGGCCCCCGTGAAGCCCCCCCACCGTGAAGTGCCGGCTGCGCTCCAAGATCCCGGCACTTCTCTTGAGTGCCGGGCTCTTTTGCCGGCACTCCCGATCCCTGGGGGCCCAGCTGGGCCCCGGTTCGCGCTGCGCAGGGTCCCTCCCCTTTAAGAAGGGGAGGAAGGCCTGCAATACCGCGGCGCGACGTGCCGCAGCGCATGGCGCTGCGGCACGTAGCGCCAGGATATTCACTCACAGCGCCCCAAGAGGGATGCGGGCTGCTTCCAGTTGCGCCCCGCTTCCCTCTTGGGGCGCAACCACTGAAGTTCCGGCGCGGGGCCGCTAATTTTTTCGGGGCGCTAAAAGTCGCGCCCCGGCGAGGTTAGCGCCCCAAATGGGGCGCGACTCAATTTTTACCCCTTTCACTCTTGGATTAATCTAGTCTAAACAGCATTGCATCATTGCATTTCTGATCCTCCAACTTGTCCACAGAATAGCATTATAAACTCAGGCACCTAATATTGTTGGGGGGTGGGGGGGGTTCCAGAATCTCCTGATTTCCGCCCCCCCCCCCCCCCTAATTTTGGCAGAACTGCCAGAGAAATGATGTAAATGGCTAAAGTGTTTCTCCAGGGGTTCTGTCGAAGTTACAGTGGGAGAAAACCCAGGCAGTTATGTACATTTTATAATCTGTTTTCATTCCTCAGTTTTTACCCTCCTCTCTCGAAGACACGGGGAAAAAATTCAGTTGGTTGCGCCTCCCGTTAGCGCCTTAAGAGGGCGCTAATGGGGCGCAAAGCATCTAGCGCCCAGGCGCGGCGATGTTTGCACCGCTCGCGAAATTAACTAGACATTTTGCGGCGGCGCTAAACACTACCGCCACGATCTCCTGCGCCAGCAGATCGTGACATCAGTCGAGTGCGCAACGTCCCGGTATCGCCCCGGAGCGGATATTGAGTGGCGCCCCCTGCCTTAACGCCTGACGCTAGCAACGACAGGTTGAGGGGAGCATTTTGCAGTCATGAAGGGACTGTGGGAGCGCTATTTAAAGGCGACCGCTTCCTGCCTTTTATTGTTGGTGCCATTTTTGAACCACGCATTCAGAGAGAGAGAGAGACTTCTGGAGAGATTCAACGCTGTGTGAAGGAGTTTTGGGTACTGAGCAGCACTTTGCAGGTTCATTTTGATTTGCCCTTCCTTGTATCGATTTAGAAGAGACTGTGGGGGCTGCACTCTGAGCTCTTTCCCTGGTACTCTCCATTGTTCTTTCCAGCAGATTTGATGTGCAGGTCTCTCCAGGCCGAGATTCAAGGCTGCAATGAGCAGGATGTGGATGGAAAGCAAGATCAACCCTCCCCTTTAAGAACTGGCCCGTGCCATTGTGTGTGTGTTCCATTGCTGACTGATATCACATGAGCTTCGCCAGCGCTCTGAGGTAGCGCCTCGCTCCTCGGCCTTTGTGCTTTAAGACAGGTGTGAAGCGCCTGATTTAGCGCTCCAATCACCTCCAGGGGCGATAAAAGTCAAGTTTGCAGTCAGTGGCGATAATTAGTGCCAGGCGCTAATCTTTGCGCCCGGCCGATAATTGCGCCCCAAATGGGGCGATACTGAATTTCTCCCCCACAGACTCTTGCTAGGATATGGGCCATTCTTTATGTGTGAGCCTAGACATGAGTGTTGGACATGAAGTTATTCTGCAGGGGTGGCATCACAGCCAGACTCAATCATGTTCTCACCTGATGTCTGTACACACACTCGCTTTCCGAAAGAGTCCCCTGGATTATTTTTTTAATCCCCTCCATAGTGCAGGCCAAGATATTGAGGCTCATTGTAGGACCCCAGTTGAGATCAGCTAACTAGATATAGGCTGACATTGAAATTGTAATCTGCTGCTTTGTATGTCTTAGTATTACACCAGACAGAGCCGTTACCCACTCCTTCTTCTTCTCTTAGGCAGTCCCTCGGAACCGAGGATGACTTGCTTCCACATTAAAAATGAGTTCTCAGGTGACTGATGAGTCCAATGCGGGACCTACAGTCTCTGTCACAGGTGGGGCAGACGGTGGTTGAAGGGGCAGGTGGGTGGGGTGCTTGGGTTGACGTGCGCTCCTTCCGCTGTTTGCGCTTGGCTTCCGCTTGCTCCCAGCGAAGAGACTCTAGGTGTTCGGCGCCTTCCCGGGTGCTTCTCCTTCACTTTGTGCGGTCTTGGGCCAGGGATTCCCAGGTGTCGGTGGGGATGTTGCACTTTTTCAAGGAGGCTTTGAGGGTGTCCTTGAAGCGTTTCCTCGTTGGGGCATTGGTAGAATTCAACATGCCATGTTTTGATTATGTAAAGCTATTCTGCATTAATAAAAAAATCCTTGTCATTTTATTTTGGGGGAGAAGAATTAAGTGGATTATACAAACCACTTTCCCACTGGCCAAGGAGAGTTTGGGAGTTTATGTAGAGCCCTAAAGTGAATGTTAATTTTTCATTAATTTACTACATACCTGCTGCGACTCTGACTTGCAACATTGTGCATGTCTTTCCTCTTCATTCAGTCTGCTTGGTTCCATTTTCCCCATGCCCCGTGTAATCTATGCTATGGCTGAGGATGGGTTGCTTTTCAAAGCTTTAGCCAACGTCAATTCCAAGACGAAGACTCCAGTTGTTGCTACAATGTCATCAGGTGTGGTTGCAGGTGAGATTTTGTGGATGGATGGAAGAAGGAAAGTAAAGAGGGAATTTGTGTTAAATAAGCAAATGTAGAACAAAATTGTCAGATGGTCAGTGCATTAGTTCTTTGCTGAGTCTAATTTAAAATTTACATTCTCATTTTCTGTTTCAGTCAGAAATGCACTATTGCCAATCTTTTTCCTCCAGTGCAAACATGTTATAATATCAAAGATAACTTTAATGGAGTGATATTCTTTCATTTATATTGCAGTAGAATTACTATTTTTTTTTTGCCTCATAATTTCATTTTATTATTGAGTTGCACAAGAATTTACACGTTTTTCTCAAGTCATTATACAATACAGAATAACAAAGCACATGCCTAGTCTAGTTATGTAGGAATAAAAATTCTGCTTACCCGCTACATTGCGCATTCCCAGCCTGGGATTTTCTGTCTATTAAAATCATGGGCTGGGGGTACACAATTTCATGAAGTGCGCTCTTGGCACAACCCAGGAGAGCAGAAGTGGAAATTTTACCCCATAGCTAACACACTTGGGCGTGTTACTAGTTGACAGGATCAGGGTAATTTTCCCCAGGAGACTAAGGCCGCTCAGGATTATAAGGGAGAGTGAGGGCTCTTGCCTTGGCATTAGGTTAAATGGTGTTGGTACTTATGCTAGCTGAGAGGGGTGAAGATCTGTTTATTTAGTAATTGGCCTGAGCATTCCTTTGCTAAAATTGTAACTCTACCATGAACAATCTGCAAAATAAAATTACACGATTTTAACAGAATAGCAGTCCTCTTACCCTCTGAAGTAATAATTTTTGATGTGGATGAGGTAAGCAGACTGCAATTCATGTTTCTGTCCACCAGTAACCTGACTCCATTCCAAAGGGACCATTGCCTCTGCGACACCTTGGTCCATTCTTCAATCAACCCCTCCCCTTCCCACTGCACCTTCCCATGCAAGCGCAGGAAATGCAGCACCTGTCCTTTTAACTCTTCCCTTCCCACTGTCCAGGGCCTCAAACACTCCTTCCAGGTGAAACAGTGATTTACTTGTACTTCTTTCAATTTAGTATACTGTATTCGCTGCTCACGATGCAGTCTCCTCTACATTGGGGAGACCAAACGCAGATTGGGTGACCGCTTTGCCATTCAGTCCATAAGGGTGACCCCGAGCTGCCGGTCGCCTGTCGTTTTAATTCTCTGCCCCACTCCCACCCTGACCTCTCTGTCCATGGCCTCCTACACTGTTCTAATGAAGCTCAGTGGAAGCTCGAAGAACAGCACCTCATCTATCAATTAGGCATTTTACAGCCTTCCAGACTCAACATTGAGTTCAAAAGTTTCACATCATAACCACTGCTTCCATTTTTTCGGACAGCAGCTGTTGCTGATGATTCTGCTGTTGCCATTTACAGCTCCTCTAGACCCATCTTTTGTCCCTTTACTTGTCCCATTACCATCCCCTTTTGCCTTACACCATCATCCCTTTTGTTATTTAATCTCTCCTGCCTTCCACCCTATCACAGACCTTCCCTTTTGTTCTCTCCTCCCCTCCCCGCCTTCCCTGCCTCTGTACTTGCTTAAAACCTGTTACATCTCTAACTTTCCAGTTCTGATGAAAGGTCATTGACCTGAAACGTTGGCCGCGATTTTGCCGGTGCTCAGAGTGCGGGTTTGGAGGCGGGTCCGCTGTCAAAATCAGAATGATTGACAGCGGGTTGGGAATCCGCTCCGAACCCACCTCCCTGTAAGTTTCCAAAGTGTCGGGTCTGCGAATTCAGAACAGACCCGACACCAAGCGGTGGGGGAGGCATTTAAGATACTTAACTGCTTGTTAAGTGCGTGTTAACTATTTTGCAGCCTTTTTCTATTTTCCCACATTTTTAACGGGGTTCATGTCATTCAGAGATCACGTCAGGTAAGTAGGTCGGGTTCTCTATCTCTCCCCATTGCTGTGAATAGGTGACAGCTGCAAAAGTGGTATGAAAGCTACCATTTCACAGCTGGTCACTTTCCAATGCCAGAAGCTTGAGCCTTCAGGACTTGGAGACACTTTTGAGCTGTATGCAGTTTGGAAGTGTTTGTAGTAAACTCTCTATCCACTGTCACCTCCTTGGAGCAAGCTCTCTCACCATTGACAGATCGCTTCTGTCATCTCAACTTCAGCTGCCATCTATTCAAGCAACATCGGTGCCCTTGAAAAAATCTCACCTTGGTCCTCTGAATCCCTCCACAATCATCCCCCAACACCAACATCACCAGGTACACCAACATCACTAACAACAACAACACCAACCTTCTCCGCAATCACATTGCTGCCCGGGAGGCCAGCGATGGCATCACCATGGCCAGATTTAGTTCACTTGACGCTGTACACCCTGGCTGCCACATGATGCACCAGGTGAACACCACCCTACACCAGCACCATAAATTGTCCTACAATGACCAAGCCGTTCCTTTCACACTCATTACCATTGCGGGGGGAAGTTATGTCTCACCATTCACTGCAACTCACTAAGACACTTCCAAAGGTGAGCACAGATCTGTCCAATAAGGCAAAGTGTTGAAAATAAAGATTTCAATGTTTGACAACACATTAGCAGAACATTTACATGAACATTGCATAAGACACGCAAGTGCCTACCCTTGTGTGTTGTTAGTTGGTATGATTGGACTAGGATGAGGGTGAGTGTGAGGGGTGGCTAGTGAGATGGGGAAATGATAATGTAGATATAGAGGGATGGGTGGAGGTGCAAGGTAAGTTGGTGTGAGTAAGGATGTGCAGGAGTAGGGTAGGGAAGGCAGAGTTATGGGGATGTGATGAGTGGCACAGCAGGATGAGGTTGAGTGTGACTTTGCAGTAACGTTTTGTGATCTATTGAGATCATTGAAAGGTTTGTGCCACTGCAGTCAGGTCCTCCTGACAACATTCCTGCTTTTGCCCTCCTGTGCAATGTGCAACTAGGCTGCTTTGGTGTCCTGGGGAGGTCTCTTCCGCCCTGGGGAAGGGAAGAGAACCTCCCTGTGTGCTGTGACTCCCTCCATAAGCATATGGAGGGAGTTGTGCGAGAGCCTGGGTGCAGCCGGGCACCTTTGTGCAGTGCTTGTCAGTGTTTGCAGCACCTCAATGCTGCAGAACACTGACAGCACAAATGTCAAAATCAATTTGGACATGATCACTTTAAGGAAACCGGCTGATGACGCGTCATCAGACCCGCTTCCTTTTAATTGGCCGGGAACCCTGCAGGACTGGCTTAACAAGCTCCATTAACGGAAAATCCTTTTGACAGAGCGGCTGCAGCCGGGAGCGGAACCGGAACCCGGCAACTATCTCTCCCGCCGCGATCCCGCCTCCGCTGGGAAAATCCAGCCCGTTAACTCTATTTCTCTCTCCACAGATGCTGTCTGACCTGCTGAGTATTTCCAGCATTTTCTGTTTTTGAATTCCCATTCCAAATGCTGCCCATTAGCACAGTGACAGATTTGGCTGCGGTTAGGCTCACGGAGTCGATTGGGTTAGAGGTGCATCATTTAATCACTTTTTTTATTGACTTTTGTTAAATTCTCCAGTGTGTCCTCTTTTTTTTTAAAAAGGGAAAATATATTACTGTTTTAAAATCATCCATGTGATTTGATGACATGATATAAAGTCCTGTTTCTGCCCTAATTGCTCTCTCAATTGTTCATAACTTGTGCACAATGAGCGTCGCAAACTAAATATGGAGAAACAATATCTATATTAATGGTCCGGTCTGGTTTGAAGAGAAATATTTAACTTTCATGTTTTACCTTTAAACAGCCTGGTGAGACAGGGGGAGTGTAGTTAGTTACCACACTGTCCTTTCACCTCTAAGACCTGGGTTTAAATTCATAGGATTACATAGGATATACGGCACAGAAACAGGCCATTCGACCCAACCAGTCCATGCCGGCGATTTTGCTCCACTCGAGCCTCCTCCTGTGTTTCCTCATCTAACTCTATCAGCATAACCCTCTACTCCCTTCTCCCTCATATGCTTGTCTAGCCTCCCCTTAAATGCATCTACACTATTCGCTTCAACCACTCCCTGTGGTAGCAAGTTCCATATTCTCACCACTCTCTGGGTAAAGAAGTTCCTTCTGAATTCCCTATTGGATCTCTTGGTGACTATCTTATATTGATGGCCTCTAGTTATGCTCTTCCCCACAAGTGGAATCATTCTCTCTCTATCCACTTTATCAAAACCTTTCATAATTTTGAAGACTTCAATTAGGTTACCCCTCAGCCTTCTTTTTTCAAGCGAAAAGAGACCCAGCCTGTTCATCCTTTCCTGATAGGTGTACCCTGGCATTTCTGGTATCATCCTTGTAAATCTTTTCTGCACCCTCTCCAGTGCCTCTGTAGCCTTTTTATAATATGGCGACCAGAATTGTACGCAGTACTCCAAGTGTGGTCTAACCAAGGTTCGATACAAGTTTAGCATAACTTCACTACTATTCAATTCTATCCCTCTAGAAATAAATCCTAGTGCCTGATGTTAACCTGTGTCGCTACTTTAGTGATTTGACCCAAATTCTACCCAGATTGATGGGATGAAAACCAACCGAACTAGCAGCAAAGAGATAATTTTCTGAATTTATGCTGCATACAAGGAGACCTGGCAGCCAAGAATGCATGTCAGAAATTTAGGTGCGCATTACCCGTTAGCTTGCAACCGTTTAAAATAATGCAAGGCTCCTCTGGCAGCACACAAATGTTGCAAAATTATCACTTGTACTACCTGTAATGAGTTTGGCTCGTCTCAACCCAGCTCCTAATAGTTAGAGTCCAACAACACAAAAACTACCAATGGTTCAGTATAAATTGTCATTTATTGAGTGAGCCCCGAAAGATAGCTGGTGTGGGAAGGGAACTAATTTGCATTTTGCACCAGAGGGTAGTCTTCTGAGTTAGGGGTTAAGCAAAGTTGTTAGGATGGCGTAGAGAGAGTTTTACTCTCCAAATGAAGCATGTTGTGTCAGCACCTGAAAGTGCTTGATTGTTCCACCCAAAGTGGAAATGTGTCCCTTTAACATTCTGCACATCAGTGAACAAAAAGACAATTCATCAAAGATATAAAAGTGACCTGACCATTGACTTTGGCAATTCTGCATTTGCTAAATGTATCCATTATAAGTACATAACACTGAATGTGTTTTTATTTGAACTTTGACCTTTTTCTTTTTAGCCTGTTGGGGTCTATGTTCCCTTTACCCAGAATTCTGTTTGCAATGGCACAAGATGGTTTACTGTTCAATTTTCTGGCAAAAGTGAGTAAGAGGCAGACACCAGTTGCTTCAACACTGGCATCAGGGGTCATCTCTGGTAAGCTGATGCAACTTGTCCCTTCCCCCGAAGGGACCTCATCTGTCGATAAGCATGCCTGGGCTTGATGCACTATTCCCTGAAGCATGCAGAGTCCTGGTGCCTTCATTAATCAGGTGGTGAGGATTGTACTGCAAGTAGGTATGCCAGGTTCTAAGAAGCAGCAATTGCAATTCTGTAGAAGAAATTTATAGTAGCAGACATTGTAATCTCCTTTGTATTATAAGTGGATTAAAAAAAATGAGAATACTTAAATTCATTAAATGAAAATACCTTCTGAAAGAAAAGGTATCTTTAAAAAAAAAAGTGTTTAAAAATAACCTAGCATACCTTGCATCTGGTGGTAATTGTTCACACGGATATTAAACAGTGATGATGAGATTAAAATATGGCCTTTTTATAAACGGCCAGAGCAGACATATCAAATCCTCCCAGTCAATGTCAAGTCATATGTTTTCACACTGACCCAGTTGTGTCTATTCTGGAACGAACTGGTGTTGACATAACAGTGTTTTGCAGCTCATTGAATTACTTTTCTACTGATCTCTGCAGAGTCTGACAAATGTTATTAATTCTAATAGGCATTAATCCCAGGGATTTGAAGGCGCATGGTTCCATTTGATAATATTTAACTTTTAATGCCATATCTTGTGATGGGTGCCTGAGACGGATTATTGGGTTTCCTAATGCACATGGGGGCTGATAATGTGGTCCTTGCTGGGATTATTGTTCATCAAGGTTATGTTCAGTTTATTTAAACACTCTTCAAATGCTCCCACCGCGTGATGAGTGGCAATGTGCTAAGTTTGCAGGGTTGGGATTTCGAGCGCCAGTAGTACATAAATGGTTGATGGCCCCTGAACAACAACAATAACAACTTGCATTTGTGTAGCATAGAAAAATGATTCCGAGGTGCTTCACAAAAAGGTAGTCAGGTAAAAATGTACGGCGAGCCAGAGGAGATATTTGGAAGGGTGACTAAAAGCTAGGTTAAAGAGGTCGTTTTTAAGTAGCGTCTTAAAGGAGGAGAGTGCGGTGGAGAGGTTTAGGGAGGGAATTTCAGAACTTAGGGGCGAGATAGCTGATGGCTCAGCCGTCAGTGGTGGGGCAAAGGAAGTGGAGAATGCACAAGAGGCTTGAGTTGTTGGAACGCAGAACTCTTGGAGCGTTGTAGGGCTGGAGGAGGTTACAGAGATGGGGAGGGGTGAGACCATGAAAGGATTTAAACATGAAGAGGAGAATTTTAAATTTGAGGTGCTGGAGGACCGGGAGCCAATGTAGGTCAGCGAGCATAGAGGTGATGGGTGAGTGGGACTTGGTGTGGGACAAGATATAGGCTTTGGATAAGCTAAAATTTACAGGCCTAAATCAATTTCTACCCCAAAGACATTCTAATTGATGATAAAAATTAGGTTCATAGGTGAACCAACAGAAGTAAAATGGGCTCTTCGCAAGTATAGCCCAAAACAGGCCATTTAGCTCTAGCCATTTGTTTTAAAGTTTGTTCATTTTAATCTCTTACATTTAGCTAGTTTACTGTAGCCATGACAACTCCTTGCTGTGTCTGCATGCAAGTGTTTTGGATTTAACACAGCTGACTCACACAAACCTACCTCAGTAAAATACAACCAAACACCCTGACTCAGCTCCTACCTACATAACCAGTTCTTACAGCACATTACGACCAAACGGCAACTGACTGCTTATAGTAATCATTCTCTTTTTTTAATTTGTACTTTTTTTTCATGCAGTTTTTATGATTTTATTGTAGGGACTACTTGGTGTGGAAGGGGGAAGGGAATTTACTGCAACACAGATTATCGTGGTTGTATGCAGATGTCGCATTGATTAGGAGTTTGTTGAAAAGGAAGAAATATGGCACACTGACGGATTTCAGTGGATTAGGACAACAGACCTCAAACATCTGGTCTAATTTTGTTTCTGTTTTATGTTTTTTTGGAGTCATTCTTAGAGACGTGTGAAGTAAATTAGTGTATTAGAGTGTCACGAGTTTATTATGGTGATTGTGCACACAACGAGCCAGTGATGTGTGCAGTTTACAACAATAGCTTGCATTTATATAGCACTTTTAATGTAATAAAACGTCCCAAGGTGCTTCACAGGAGCATTATGAAACAAAATTTGACACCGAGCCACATAAGTGGATATTTGGACAGATGACTAAAAGCTTGGTCAAAGAGTTAGATTTTAAGGAACACCTTGAAGGAGGAAAGAGAAGTAGAGAGGCGGAGAGATTTAAGAACATAAGAAATAGGAGCAGGAGTAGTCCATTCGGCCCTTCGAGCCTGCTCCGCCATTCAATAAGATCATGGTTGATCTTCTACCTCAACTCCACCTTCCCGCACTATCCCCATATCCCTTGAGACCCTTAGTATTCAAAAATCTATCGATCTCTGTCTTGAATATACTCACCGACTGAGCCTCCACAGCCCTCTGGGGTAGAGAATTCCAAAGATTCACAACCCTTTGAGTGAAGAAATTTCTCCTCATCTCAGTCCTAAATGGCCAACCCTTTATTCTAAGACTGTGACCCCTAGTTCTAGACTCCCCAGCCAATGGGAAACATCCTCGCAGTATCTACCCTGTCCAGCCCCTTAAGAATTTTATATGTTTCAATGAGATCACCTCTCATTCTTCTAAACTGTAGGGAATATAGGCCTAGTCTACTCAATCTCTCCTCATCGGACATTCCCCTCATCCCAGGAATCAGTCTAGTGAACCTTCGCTGCACTCCCTCTAAGGCAAGTATATCCTTCCTTGGGTAATGAAAGCAAAACTGTACACAATACTCCAGGTGTGGTCTCACCAAAGCCCTATATAATTGCAGCAAGACTTTCTTACTCCTATACACCAACCCCCTTGCAATAAAGACCATTTCTTTCCTAATTGCTTGCAGTACCTGCATGTTAACTGTCTGTGATTCGTGTACAAGGACACCCAGGTCCCTCTGAGCACCAATATTTCCCAATCTCTCACCATTTAAAAAATACTCTGCTTTTCTATTTTTCCTATCAAAGTGAATAACTTCACACTTCTCCACATTATAGTCTATATCCCTTTGCAGCCTCTTTGCATCCTCCTCACAGCTTACTTTCCCACCTAATTTTGAAACATCAGCAAACTTGGATACATTGCAATTGGTCCCCTCATCTAAGTCTTTAATGTAGATTGTAAATAGCTGAGGCCCAAGCACTGACACTTGTGGTACCCCATTAGTTGCAGCCTGCCAAACCGAAAATGACCCGTTTATTCCTACTCTCTGCTTTCTGTCCGTTAACCAATCCTCTATCCATGCTAATATATCTTGGTAGAAAGAATGTAGAGAGGAAATATAAACTAAAGGGTACAATCCTAAAGAGGGTGCAGGAACAGAGACACCTGGGGGTATATGTGCACAAATCGTTGAAGGTGGCAGAGCAGGTTGAGAAAGCAGTTAAAAAAGCTTACAGGATGAAAGCTGTCAAACGATGACAATTCATCTGTCAAAAAATTTTGACAGATGAAACGTTATGCGTTGACATTCTCTGTCAACGGCTTTCCCTTAATTGGCCTGCTAAACCCGCTGGGCGGGCTTAACGAGGTCAATCAAGGGAAAATAGCGTGGGTTGGCCAGAAGTCGATGGAGGCGGGACTGAAACCCGACAAGTGGGAGTCCCGCCTCCAAAAGCTTCCCATTGGCAAAATCCAGCCCATTGAGTCTGATGGGCATGGTTTTGGGAGGCAACAACACATTCAAGGACTTTGGACAGGAAAGGAAGGTTGGAGATGGGGTGGTAGTTTGCAAGGGCGGAGAGGTCAAGGGTTTTTTTGAGGAGATGGGTGATGATTGCAGATTTGAAGGAGAGGGGGACAGTACCTGAGGAGAGTTAACAATATCAGCTAACATGGGAGCCAGGAAGGGAAGTTGGGTGGTCAGCAGTTTAGTGGGAATAGGGCCGAGTGAGCAGGAAGTGGGTTTTGTATTTGCTATTTTAATTATGTGGTAGGAAAGCATTGCCTTATTGTGTCACATGATCAAAATAGCAATGTAAGTTAGAAATTTGTAGTAAACTTATGAATTAGATATTTCTTATTTCCCTATTACAGTACATTTGTTTCAAAATGTTACCTGAAGATCAAGCAGTTTAAGCTGTTCTCATGACAGAAGACCAGCTTCATTTCCAATCCATTGCACATAATTTTTTTTTCTTGGAATTCTATCTGGCTGGGATCCATAATCCAGATTTTAATCTCCATCACTGTTTCAGGTTTACCTGTGAATAAAGGCCATGCTGGAAAATTTAAGCATGATTGGGGATTTTTCTTTGAAGGTTAAATGTGTCTTAATGTTTGATACTTAATTATTGCCTGGGGCATTGGTTACCTCCAAACACTAGCAAACCATTCATTCATCCTTGCCTATCAATTTTAGCACCAGCAATAACACTTCTAAATTTATTAATTTAACCTTTTATTAATTAATTAACCTATTGGACGTTTTAACTCATTGTGGTATACTTTTATTAGAGCTAAGACACAATCTATCGACATGACAGTAGTATAGATAAACCCATATTGTGTGCTATAATTGAAGCTTCCCTAATTGCATGTGACAACAGGCTGTAATGATTAGCATGATTTAAACATTTACGAAACACACTGCAGAACTAAATCATTATTGTAAGCTAGTTCTGTGTATTCCCACGTGTGTCATTAACTCTTTAAAGAAGAATCGTTGAGCAAACTCATTGACACTGTAACCTCCACTTGCACTTTGAAGAGGTTTCTAAAATTGCACGGCAGTTGTGCAAGTCAGGCTAAAATGGCTATACAACTTACATTTACTGAAGAACACTTAACAAGTTAGCATGATACTCGTGTATTTGCTCTTTTAGCAGAGGCGTTAACTCATTTAAAATGAAAGGATTGGCGCCTACGTTAAAACAGCGGACAGGAATGTTTCCTGAATATATGTTAACCAATCATCCATTAATATCAGCAACAGTCATTTCAAGACTAGTATGTCTTTCCCACACAAGCCACAGACTTTTGTTTTAACACCACTGTTCACATCCTGGTGATTTTTTGGCAGCTGTCATGGCATTCCTCTTTGACCTTAAAGCCTTGGTGGATATGATGTCTATTGGGACACTCCTGGCATACACTCTGGTAGCAGCATGCGTACTCCTCCTCAGGTAGGTATTTATGCCTTCTGTGCAATATCTCATGTTCAGTAGACAGTACTCGTGTTTTCACCACTGTGATCAGAGAAGGTTTCAAGCATAATACACATATGTCACAATAATTCATTTTCAGTTTATGCAAATATTTTACGAGCAAGTTCCCCACTTGGCAGAAAATACTCCTTGTTTGCTGGTCTAATTGGCCTTAAATGTAGTTATTACAATCACAAGTCGGCATCCATTCACAGGTTTAGTGCTCCTGCAATATCTCCCACAATGCTCTGGCTATCCATAACCCCCACTCGCATACCAAATTAAATGGTTGGAGCAGGAAGGCAGAGGAAGTAAAGTAAGTGAAACACTTTAAACTTAAGCATAGGTAAAATTGGCTTGAATACGTGGAATAGATAGAAAAGAGTAAATTAAGCATAACTAAAAAATAGCCTAGGCACAATGTGAAGAATGGTCATTTCGCTGAGATACCAGAGGGCCTCTGATTTGTGTGGAACTGTACCCAGCATGAATCCACTACCTCTTGAAAAGGAGGGGAGGGAGGACTTAAAACTGGGAGGGAACTTATTCATACATTAGATAATTGGTTATTTGGTTCCGTTGAGGAAGAGGTTCCCTTCCACTAGTTTTCCTGTTGGGTGATCAAGAAATGTCCTTGATGAGATCAATAGAGTTTTGAATATTAAAGGAATCAAGGGATATGGGGATAGTTCAGGAAAGTGGAGATGAGGTAGAAGATCAGTCATAATCTTACTGAATGGTGGAGCAGGCTCGAAGGGCCAAATGGCCTACTCCTATTTCTTATGTTCTTATGTTATGAAATCCTTTGAGATGCCTGTGGTGTGGTCAGTTTTGCTGACCTGGCCGAAGATGATACTGAAATGAACAATCAGAAGAAGTACTATAAAAAGCATACGATCAAATTTGTATTTGTACGTTGGGTTTGCAAAATTGGGAGCATGTACTTTTATTGCTTTTAAATGAACTTAATCTGTTTCTAAATTATATTTTGTTTTAAACTTGTTAGGTATCATCCAAATTCAGTCTATACAAAACAAAAATGCTCTTCCGAAAGAGAGAACCTCACAACTGAGGAAGATGGTGAATTAGACGGAAATGTATCTGACTCCCATATGACCATGCTCAAAAATCAAGATTTCAGCTGTTCATCATTACTGAATCCCTCCATGATCCCAACAGAACAAACATCAACTGTAGTATATGGTTGTGTTGGGCTTATAGGTAAACATTGAAAACATTTTTTATTATGAACAGTCATGTTATTTCTGTACTGTGGAGTCCAGGAAACATAGCACTAATTTTCTGTCACTGTTTTGTTAAAATGACAGAGAATTTAAACCGTTTAGGATCAAAGCAAGATTAAAAACTGACCATTGGAATTCTTGAAATCTAAGGCCTTGCAAGTTTTGCACTCAGGCTGGGTTCAATTATCAGTGTTCCACTGGAATTCCACCTTGCAGAGAGGAACCTGGGAAATTGTGGTGAGGGAGCAGGATGTATCTTCTGCTCGACCCCCTCACACCCCCTAGCGCCCCCGCCACCAACCCCCGTGTTGAGGGGTTGGCTGTGGAGGGGGGGTTCCTTTTGCTTCCTCAACAAAATTCCACTCAGTACCCTACCTGATGGGCTCAATGGAATTCATGTCTGCTGAGAGTCAGTACACAGTCCATTATGGGCCTTAGAAAGGCCTCACAATGTTTCAGGGAAAGTTCATCAATCACAGAGGAACAAAAGTACCTCTAGAGGACGACCACTGTGCACCTTTGGGGAAAGAAGGAAAATTTACCAAATATCTACAATAAAGGCCACTGGAATATCCTAACCACCTCTCTGTGGGGTGGAGTCCCAGCAGAACTGGGATCCACCCCATTTTCCAGACCCTTCCAGCAATTAACTAAAGATATGGCCAGGCCTAGGGTGGAATTTCGGGCTCTTAAGAGTTTAAAAGTTCCAATCATTCTTTTTTAACTTGGCTTGATTCAATTAGATTTAAAACCTCTGTCAGGGCACTCTATCAATTTTCCAATACTTCTTCAGGCAGGCAACGTTAATGCGCCCTTACAGATTTGGGCCATCCACCCAAACATGCACCGTTTGCGCATAAGTGTATCTAAGGGCAACTCAATCACTCTTCCAAAGGCAGAGCCCAGAAATGGCTAAGTGGAAAAAAAACCAGTTGTACGGGACTCTGGTCCAAAGCAAATTTTGATGATGGGGTCATTTGCATAGCTGGGTGGGCTACAGAAACCTGCAAGGCTGCATAAGCAGCAGACACCCCAGCCCATGTCAATCCGCTCTTCTAAGGCAGAGTGGGGTTCTCCGAAGGTTCAAATGTCCCAGGACATCGCTGCAGGAGTTCCTCAGGGCAGTGTCCCAGGCCCAACCATCTTCAGCTGCTTCATCAATGACCTTCCCTCCAACATAAGGTCAGAAATGGGGATGTTCGCTGATGACTGCAGTGTTCAGCGCCATTCGCAACTCCACAGATAATGAAGCAGTCCATGCCCGCATGCAACAAGACCTGGACGACGTTCAGGCTTGGGCTGATAAGTGGCAGGTAACATTCGTGCCACAGACGTGCCAGGCAATGACTATCTCCAACAAGCGAGAGTCTAATCACCTCCCCTTGACATTCAATGGCATTACCATCGCCGAATCCCCCACCATCAACATCCTGGGGGTCACCATTAACCAGAAACTTAACTGGACCAGCCACATAAATACTGTGGCAACAAGAGCAGGTCAGAGGCTAGGTATTCTGTGGCGAGTGTCTCAGCTCCTGACTCCCCAAAGCCTTTCTACCATCTACAAGGCACAAGTAAGGAGTGTGATGGAATACTCTCCACTTGCCTGGATGAGTGCAGCTCCAACAACACTCAAGAAGCTCGACATCATCCAGGACAAAGCAGCCCGCTTGATTGGCACCCCATCCACCACCTTAAACATTCACTCCCTCCACCACTGGCGTACCGTGGCTGCAGTGTGTACCATCTACAAGATGCACTGCAGCAACTCGCCAAGGCTTCTTCGGCAGCACCTCCCAAACCCGCGATCTCTTCCACCTAGAAGGACAAGGGCAGCAGGCGCATGGGAACACCACCACCTCCAAGTTCCCCTCCAAGTCACACAGCATCCTGACTTAGAAGTATATCGCCGATCCTTCATCATGGCTGGGTCAAAATCCTGGAACTCCCTACCTAACAGCACTGTGGGAGTATATTCACCATACTGACTGCAGCGGTTCAAGAAGGCAGCTCACCACCACCTTCTCGAGGGCAACTAGAGATGGGCAATAAATGCTGGCATTGCCAGCGACGCCCTGATCCCATAAAATGAATTAAAAAAAAAAATTTAAATGGCTGAGGAGGATTTCTTTTTGCTGAGACTCTTCAGTTCCCTGTGGAGCCACTTCAAGGAGAGATGATGATCGATCCACTCCAGGATCAATTACCTTACTCCAGTGAAGGTTTGGAGCCTTTAGAAAGCCTCCCAATATGGGCATAGGGTCTCAACTGGCATGAGTTCTACTGAGGCATTTCAATGAGTAAAGGGAGGAATTTCCCAAGAAAGCCTAGGAACTTCCTCTGATATTACCCTTGACCTAGGGAACACGGGCAGAAGATCCACCCACATTCCCCAACCGGAATTTAAGGGTTTGGTCCAACTGGGTCGGAATCTCAGCAGAGCCGGGATCCAGCCCATATTTGCGGTCCCTCCCTGCGCAGCGGAGATGAGCTTCCGACCACATATCCGCCCCATCACTAAGACCGCCTATTTCCACCTTCGTAACATCACCCGTCAACACCCCTGCCTCAGCTCATCTGCTGCTGAAACCCTCATCCATGCCGTTGTTACCTCTAGACTTGACTATTCCAAAGCACTTCTGGTCATCCTTCCATCTTCCACCCTACATAAACTTAAGGTCATCCAAAACTCTGCTGCCCGTATCCTAACTCGCACCAAGTCCCGTTCACCCATCACCTCTGTGCTCACTGACCTAGATTAGCTCCCGGTTAAGCAATGTCTCATTTTTTAAATTCCCATCCTTGTTTTCAAATCCCTCCATGACCTCACTCCTCCCTATCTCTGTAACCTCCTCCAACCTGACAACCCTCCAAGATATCTACGCTCCTCCAATTCTGGCCCCTCATTGGTGGCCATGCCTTCAGCTGCCAAGGCTCTCAGCTCTGGAATTCCCTCCATAAACCATTCCGCCTCACTACCTCTCTTTCCTCCTTTTAAGACACTGTAAAACCTACCTTTTTGCCCTAATATCTCTTTATGTGGCTCAGTGTCATATTCTGTGTGATAATCAAAATCATGAGGGGTCTGGACAGAGTAGATAAAGAGAAACTGTTTCCATTGGCAGAAGGGTCAAGAACCAGAGGACACAGATTTAAGGTGTCTGGCAAAAGAACCAAAGGCGACGTAAGAAAAAACTTTTTTACACAGCGAGTGGTTAAGATCTGGAATGTACTGCCTGAAAGGGTGGTGGAGGCAGACTCAATTTTATCTTTCAAAAGGGAGTTGGATAAGTAGCTGAAGGAAAAAAAATGCAGGGTTACAGGGAAAGAGCGGGGGAGTGGGACTAGCTGAGAGTCGGCACGGAATCGATGGGCCGAATGGCCGCCTTTCATGCTGTAACCATTCTATGATTTTATGAACACTCCTGTGACGTGCCTTGGGACGTTTTACTACGTTAAATGCACTATATAAATGCATGTTGTTGTTATTTTATTTCTTAGAAAATAAGAAACTGAATAGGGTAGAAGAGCAAAGGGATCTAGGGATACAGGTGAGCGAATCATTAAAAGCAGCATCGCAGGTCAGCAAAACAATTAAAAATGCTAACAAAGCAATGGGATTTATTTCTAGGGGTATAGAATTCAAAAGTAGTGAAATTATGTTAAACTTGTATAGGATCACGATCAAGCTGTACTTAGAGTACTGTGCACAGTCTGGTCTCCCGACTATAAAAAAGATATAGAAGCACTGGAGAAAGTGCAAAAAAGATTTACAAGGATGGTACCAGAACAGAGAGATTACAGCTATCGGGAAAGATTGAACAGGTTGGGACTTTTTTCTTTAGAAAGAGAAGACTTAGAGGAGACCTGATAGAGGTCTTTAAAATTATGAATGGGTTGGACAGGGTAGATGTGGTGACAATGTGGGAGAATCCAAAAATAGGGGCCATAAATACAAGGTAGTTACTAATAAATCCAATAGAGAAATAAGGAGACATTTCTTTACTCAGATAGTGGTTAGAATGTGGAACTCGCTGCCACAGGAAGTGGTTGAGGCAAATAGTTTAGATGTTTTCAAAAGGAAACTAGACGAGTACATGAGAGAAAAGGGAATAGAAAATATACTGAAAGGCTGAGCTGAGGTAGATGGAATGGAAGGAGACTCGTGTGGAGTATAAACACCAGCACAGACTAGTTGGGCCGAACGGCCTGTTTCTGTGCTGTATGTTCTATGTAATTCTATGGGCTAAATTTTGCCGGTGCTCAGAGGGCAGGTTTGGAGGCGGATCCGCTGTCAAAATCAAAAAGATTGACAGCGGGCCGGTATCCCGCTCTGAACCCGCCTCCTTGTCAGTTTCCATAGTACCGGTTCTGCCTGCACTTTGCAGACATGACACTAAGCGCCGGGTCATTCAATTGTGCTTTGTTAGGGTGTTTTACCAGCTCCAAAGCATTTTGCCAAGTTTTCCACGAGGTTCCCGTCGCTCGGGGATCACACCAGGTCAGTATGTTGGGTTCTGAACAACTCTCCATTTCTTTCAATAGGTGACAGCTGGAAAAGTGGTTTAAAACCTGCTATTTTACAACTGGTCAGTTTCCAATCTCAGAAGCTTCAGCCTTCAGTATTTAGAACCCACCTTTGTGCTTTATGTATTTTTGAAGTGTTTGGAGTAATCTCTCTATCCACTGTCACCTCCCTGGAACAAACTATCTCAACAATGACAGATTACTTCTGTCATCTCAACCTCACCTGCCATCTATTCCATCAGCATCTGTGCCCTTGGAAAAATCTCACCTTGGTCCTCAGAATCCCAACACGATCAGCCCCAACACCAGCATCATCAGGCACACCAGCAACACTAACATCCACACCAACCTTCTCCGCAATCAACTGATGCTGCACTGGACACAGGGCATCAGCACCCGTGCACATAGCTGCCCGGGACGCCAGCGATGGCCTCGCCACGTCCAGATTAGCTTCACTTAACACTGTACACCCTGGCTGCCACATGATGCACCAGGTTGGCACCACCCCACACCAGCATCATAAAACATCGCTACAATGTCCAAGCCATTCTTTTCACACACATCAGCATTGGAGGGTGGGGGGGGGGACGTTATGTCTCACCATTCACTGCAACTCACGAAGACACTTTCAAAGGTGCACACAAATCTGTCCAAGAAGGCAAAGTGGTGACAATAAGGATTTCAATGCTTGACAACACATTAACAGAAAGTTTACACGACCATTGCCTAAAACAGTGATTGTCAGTGTTTGCAGCACCAAAATGCTGTAGAACACTGACAGTACAACTGTCAAAATGAATTTCGACATGGCCCCTTTAAGGAAACCGGCTGATGGCGCGTCATCAGATGATGTCATCAGACCCGCTTCCTATTAATTGGCCGGGAACCTCGCAGGGCAGGCTTGACTAACCCAATCAGGGGAAAATTACTCGGAGGAGGCGGGATGAAGACGGGTGCGGAGTTTGCAGTCGATGTCTGCTCCGGTCGCACTGAACTCGCCACGGCTTGCGAAATCGCGGCCTATGTAAATTCGACATTCGCCTGTTCCAGCCCTGGGAATTTCGGGGCCATAGTCTGATCCCGACTTTCTCTGATATTCTAGTGTTTTGGCTATATAGTTCAGCATTTTATTGGCTTTGTTGATTGTTGCTCTGCATTGGTTGCAGATGTTGAATGTCAAGTCTACTAACATTCTTGGGTCTCTTTCAATTTCTTCCTTGGCTATTTCAATACAATTCATGGAATACGTGTGTTGCCCATTTATCTTTTCTATGTGCATTAATTTTTGCCTGTCTCTTTTTCTTTCCTCTCTACCCCAACACAATCTTGCCAAAAGCTGGCAAACATTTCAAATCGATTGGGAACCTTTATAAAGGCTGAAATTATATTTGCCACAATATGCAGCCATTTAACTGTAACTGGGCACTTTTCTTTAAATTTGAATACTAAGCTTTAATACTTTGCCTCATTGGCTTTGTGCTGGCAGAGAGCCTAAAGTTATGCTGGGAGCTTATGCTAACTCCAGATGATCTGAATTGCACACAGTCTGCTCAATGTTCTTTGGATTAGCTGTGCCCTGAAATCCACACATTCTTGGCACAAATGTTGTAGGTTGCATAAATTAGAACCTAGAAGTCTAAGGCCATCATGCTGAAGCTGTATAAAGCTCAGTTCGGTCCACACTTCAGTTCTGGTCGCCAAGTCACAAAGGAAACATCAAAGAACCTGGAACTGCTGGAGAGAAGAACTACAAGGCTACTTTTTTTTAGCATCAGAGGACTGAGTAATGAGGAAAAATTATAAAATCTTTTGATTCATCAACCTTGAAGGGAAGCAAAAGTGACAGGGTCATTATAGAGGTGTCTGATACTAAATGGATTAGAAAATATTAATCTGGAGGATTTTTTCAAATTAAGCCATGACTGCAGGACAAGGAAAACTAGATACAAGCTGTTAAAGGCAAGTTCAGTACTGAGATCTGGGAGCACTTCACACGCAGTAATTAATACCTGCTAGATAATTTAAAGAGGTAGTTAGATGCTGTGATGGGTAGACTGAAGCTCTATGGAAAGATGAGCTCAATGGTCTCCTGCACTTTTCCTTGTGAGCAGAAGATAATTTGTTGGATCATTCTGTGTAGCATACTGTTACCATATAATTACTGTAGTAGTTTTGGCAGCGTTGCATTCAAAAGAAATATTTCAGTAAAATATGCAAGGCTGCTACTGAGGGCTGGATCTGACTAAGTTAAGAAAGCTCTTGTGTTGAAATTCCTTTAAAAAAATCCAGGTGCAGTATTTAGTCAACATGAGGTACCCAGTCACTGATTGCGCTTGCCATGTTTTTGAGAACAGAATTGTCTTAGAGTGAAATGTTTGCAATGTCCATTAATGCCATGCATTATGGACAACTTCAAGAGAATCCTTTTCAGAGAATTTATAAGCCAAGAACTCACTTGGCTGTCATGAGTTTGCAGTCAGTTTTGCCTTTCCAGACATTCCATTGCCAACACCTTCCACACGCTGAGCCAGTGATTTGAGCCAACATTGCTACAACCCTGACTGTAACAGCAGTGGTTATTGCTGCAATCAACTTCTATGCTATGGCTTTTCCAGGCTCCAGGGGGGAGTTTTGTGGCATTGTACAATCAAAAAAGTGACAGATTCACTTCTGCCGAGAAAAGAAAGATAGGTATAATTCCCAAGATCAGCAGAGGTGCAATGTTTTTATGGCATTAGTGCATTCTGTATGTGCTTGGAGTAGTTGACTATGTTTGTCAAAAATTGGACCCCTAGACACAATTAACCTGCATTATTTGCATGGGGTACTATGTCATTGTGCAGATTGCAGTGTCCAACATGAAATCTTGCACGTAACTGCCAGCTTCCCGAATTAGATAATTTTAGGCTGCCTATTTGGGGCCGAAGACGGCTTTTGAACAAAATGAAAGGACTGAAGGATGTATCCTTGGAACTATAGCTATAGTCTGAAGATATGGTTGCTGGCATCTCTATGCAATCCACAGACCCACCCCAGTGAGCACAAGCACTGCAAAGTGTATCAGGCAAAACAAAACACCTGCCACCTTAAAACAAAGGTTCCACTATTAACTATTCTGCTGTAGTGTGCTGTTTGTAAATATGCGTCAGGATACTTCAAGACCAAGAGGTCCAAGACTTTTTGTCATTTTAGGAAATTAAGTGATACCATTGAAGCTCGGTGACCACATGTTTAACTCCATGTTCCCATTAATTTGGATATATCTCAAGTTACTGAAGCTAAGATCTTGGCATGCTGACTTAGGATTTATCTGCCAATTAGGCGACATTGCTGAGAACAGCCATTTCTAGACCTCCTGGATCACAAAATTCAAACAGGACAGACCAACGAATAATAAAAGTAATGGTGCAAATATGACTCAGTTGCCTAGCATAGTGGACCAAATAGACTTTTTTTTTATTAGTTTTTATGGGATGTGGGCATCGCTGGCAAGGCCAGCATTTATTGCCCATCCCTAGTTGCCCTTGAGAAGGTGGTGGTGAGCCGCCTTCTTGAACCGCTGCAGTCCATGTGGTGAAGGTACTCCCACAGTGCTGTTAGGGAGGGAGTTCCAGGATTTTGACCCAGCGACGATGAAGGATCAGCGATATACTTCTAAGTCAGGATGGTGTGTGACTTGGAGGGGATCTTGGAGGTGGTGGTGTTCCCATGTGCCTGCAGCCCTTGTTGATGATTACAAACTATGTAGCCAGGTAACACATGTAAACGAGATTGAGAGTATTCAAAAAATCAAGAAAATTAAGGGGATGTACTAAGGAATTGAAAATGGGTTTCAATGGGGAAGAATTTAAGCCTAGATTTTAACTCACAGCAGGAGTTGTGTGGGCAGGGGCCGAGGCGAGCGGCAAATCCTCCGGCTCCCCACAGCGTGAGGTCCAGGAGATTTTAACTCCCAGGCCTCACCTGCACCTGGAAGTCCAGTCCCTCACTCAAACCTGGCGGAAGTCCTACCTGGCCGGCGGGTGGGAGTAGGATGTCGGGCGGCAGGAGGCCACCTCCAGAGACCCGAAGGAGCAGACCCTACAATCCGGTAAGTGCATAGGAATGAGGATGGGAGGGGATCGCTGTCAGGAGGAAGAGGAGGAGGGAAGCCCACGGTTTGCTTGCAGAGCCTGAAAGAGCTCTCCTGCTTCTCCTGACTTACAAAGAAATAAATGAAAATAACTTTTCTGGGCCTCTTCTGGCCCTGGATTAACTTGTCAGCAGGTTTGCCTGTCGGGTAATCCACAGTGGCTTCCCCTTGCAGGCCTGGGGTTAAACTTGCAATTGGTTTCTGATTACAATAAATTAATGAATGGCCTGGGGTACAGATAGTACAAATGTGCTTTTTTGTGTATTTGGTATTCATCGAGGTGAAGGGTGTTAGTTTTGGAGAATGGAACATTTTTTGGGTTCTCTGTATCCGCATTCGACATGCCCAGGTCAGATAAAAGATATTTCATGTAGGACCCTTGCAGACAGAAAAGACTACCCCATTAGTCTCCACTGGATTTGAATTCCCGGTCGAGGTGAAAGGTCAGGCTGACCCACTGCACCCTCCTTCGTGAAAAAAAGTATCAATTTAATTATCATGAAATAAAATCTCTTGACAAACTTAACAAAGCTGTCAGCAGGAAAAGAATTTTGTAAAATCAAACTTTTATGTTTGACAGCATTTCTCATAAGGAGGTTGTTGCTGTTTTGTTATGGCTTGATGTTACTGCCTTTTATCACAGATTTATTGCATATTAGCAGAATGATCAATGTTCATAAAGGTTCCCAGAAGCTAGTCAATAATACCACCTCATCTTTTTTTCACTAAAACCAATGTTTCCTCTCTTTTGACTCTTCCTCCTTTCAATTTGCTCCTTATAATTTCACTCCAACTTCTTATACAAAGGAGGTGCAAATGCTTGCATATATTTTTACTTCCCTGCTGCCTTCCTTAGCTTAAGCGAATCACCAGACCGATCTCCTGTAGCTAAAAATCTTTCTAATGCCTCAGTAAATTCATCTGCTATCTCTGTCAAACTTTCAACCGTGACAACTTTCTTTGAGGAACATGGGAACAGGAGTAGCCCATTCAGCCCCTCGAGCCTGCTCACTTTTCAGTTAGATCATGGCTGATCTGTACCTCAACTCCATTATCCATCTTAGCTCAGTATACCTTTACCTAACAGAAATATATCCTTACCTAAACAAAAACCTCTAAGTCCAATATTTTCTGCTTTTTGTCAAACAAATCTATCAGCTCCACCTTCCCCTCTACTAGAATCATACTTTTAGAATTGTCATTGTTCACCATCAGCAATGACTCATCAAACTGGCACTGAAACAGAAATCTTTGCTATCCTGAATGACCTCACACCACTTGTCAGACAGGCTACTATTATCCCTGATCATCAAAGCAAATTAGCTAATCTCCTAGACCTTTCCTTTACATCTAACCTTAACTCTTATGTCGTATCTGTTTACTCCAATATCATATCTGCCTCATATAATACTCTGCAATAAATTACCAATCATATCTTGTTTTGCACTTTGTCAGCCAACTGGCATTGTTTGTGAATTCTTTGCTACTTTTCCCTGGTCCAACTGCTGCTTTCACTGATTCTGTTGTTTGTGCCAGTGAAGTAACTAATGTTATCCCAGCTGGCATAGAAGGCTTGCTTTTTTTCTCCATCAGAACTGCTGCAGCATCTTGGTTCAATCATGCCTGTCAGTCTAATGTCTTTAGTAAAAATTCTACCTATTACACCTAATGTGTTTTTTCATTCTAAAGCATCGCAAATAGACTTTATCTGATTATAACCTCCATAAATCCAATCAGGAGCTGCCACTTCTGATCCCTTGCTAGAGCTGTCCTAATTCTTAGAATCCACTCATCCACTCCTCTTTCATCCTGATGGCATTATTTCTAGCTCTTCTAGAAAGAGAGATGAGCTTTTTTCTTAATTTTTCTCCTCCATCTAATCTCAGTGATCTTGATAAAGAGACTTCTCATTCTGCCATTAAAACTGACAAAGTTTTATTTCCACCAGATCTTCCAGCTCTCCAGACTCCAAGTAGAATTCTGCTCCTCTTGGTCTACCTCCCACTGTCCTCACGATGTATACCTTCCGACTTACCTCTGTCCTGTGCCGCCTCTTCAATCTTTCTCATTCCTAGTCCACCCTCTTTTCCTTTAGAAATTTGTACGTATTCATCCTAACCCTGAGAAAAGTGATTCCTCTTACCCTTCCAAATGGAGTGAAGAAGAAAGAAATAACTTATTTATAAAATGCCTTTAACACTGTTAAAACATCCCGAAGTATTTTTCAGTCCTTGACTTGTTTTTGAAGTATAGTCACTGTTTTACATCGGCAAATGTAGCAGCCAGTTTGCTCACAAGGTCCCACAAACAGCACTGAAATAAATAACCAGTTAATTGTTTTTGTTGGTGTCATTTGAAGGATGAATGGCAGTCCCCTGCTCTCCTTTGAATAGTGCCATGAGATCATTTATGCCCACCTAAGAAAGCAAATGGGACCTTGGTTTCATGCCCCATCTGAAAGCTGGCACCTCCACCAGCATTGCACTCCCTCGGTATTACACTGAAGTAGCCTAGATTGCGTGCTCAAGTCCCGGAGTGGAGCTTGATTTCCACAAGCTTCTAACTCCGATGCAAGAGTGCTACTAACTGAGTCAAAGCAATTACCTCTGCATTGGTGTTTTCTAAAATAATGGAAGCTGCAGATAATCCAGATTATCCATCACTTTGTTTCTTCAAAGAATCTTGATTTCCTCTTAATTGCCAAATTCACTGAACTCAGTACGAAGTTCAAGACCATCTAAGAATCATGGAAAATACAGCATGCAGGAAGCCAAACAGCCTATCACGCCTGTGGGGGTGTTCAGCTCTTCAACTCTAATCCCATTTCTCTGCCTTTTCCCCATATCCATTTATATTCTTCCTTTTCAATTTATCTGCCCAATAGACACTTGTGGTAAAGTATGCCATGTCCTAATGACCCTTTTTTTTTAAAAAAATCTTAATTTCATCTTTTTATTTTTTCAGTAATAATTCTAAGTCTGTGCCCACTTGTTACCAATTCTCCAACCAACAGAAATAAACTTCCACAGTTTGCTCCCTCAAAATTTTCAGAATTTTGAAAACCTCTGTTTAACTTTTAACCTTAAACTCCCTTTAACCTTCTCTGTTCCAGTGAGAAAATTATCTAATTTTTGAGCCTTCCTTCACAACTATAAATTCTCATTCCCAGTAACCTTCCAATGAATCTTCTCTGTACTCTTCCCATATTCTTCCTGTAATGTGGTGAATATGGAGCCCATATTTTGAGCTGCTCTTCGAACATCTCTCTCATACTCCAAGAACAGATACAGAAAGTTTGTTGTTTCATTAAAAAATTCCCCTTCACCTCCAATCTCTCTACCTCAAACTTTCTGGTTTATCTACTAATACTGCTGTTGTCATTGATCTACAGAACATTCCTCACTTGTTCCTTTTAATCTGCAAATGTATTATCTCACATGCTGTTTATCCTCCCTCCCCCTCGCATCTTACTGTGTTGAAATCGAGACTCTTCACACATTCACCTTCTCCCAGGACCTTAAAGCTGTGAAACTCCTTATGACCCTAAAGTTTTCCTTTCTCAGGCTTTCAAAACCCCAAGTATGTTGTGTCCTAATCACTACTTTCTGAATGTGCTTGTCTTTCCTTTTGTTTTGTAGGCCTGGAAGATTGCAAATGTTACAACCCTGTTCAAAAAGGGGGAGAGGGATAAACTCGGCAACTACAGGCCAGTCAGCCTAACGTCAGTGGTGGGGAAACTTTTAGAGACAATAATCCAAGACAAAATTAATTAGCACTTGGAAAAATATGGGTTAATAAATTAAAGCCAGCACGGATTTGTTAAAGGCAAATCATGTTTGACCAACTTGTCATAGAATTGTTACAGCACAGAAGAAGGCCATTCGGCCCGTCGAGCCCATGCCGGCTCTCTGTAAGAGCACTTAAGCTAGTCCCACTCCCCCACCCTTTCCCCGTAGCCCTGCAAATTTCTTTCCTTCAGATACTTATCCAACTCCCTTTTGAAAGCCGTGATTGAGTCTGCCTCCACCACCCTTTCAGGCAGTGCATTCCAGATCTTAACCACTCGCTGCGTAAAAAAGTTTTTTCTTACGTCGCCTTTGGTTCTTTTGCCAATAACCTTAAATCTGTGTCCTCTGGTTCTCGACCCTTCTGTCAATGGGAACAGTTTAAGAACATAAGACGTAGGAGCAGGAGTAGGTCATTTGGCCCCTCGAGCCTGCTCTGCCATTCAATAAGATCATGGCTGATCTGATCTTGGCCTCAACTCCACTTCCCTGCCCGCTCCCCATAACCCATCACTCCCTTATCGTTCAAAAATCTGTCTATCTCCACCTGAAATATATTCAGTGACCCAGCCTCCACAGCTCTCTGGGGAAGAGAATTCCAAAGATTCACGACCCTCTGAGAGAAGAAATTCCTCCTCATAAGGTGCCCCCTTATTCTGAAATTATGCCCCCTAGTTCTGGATTCCCCTACGAGGGGAATCATCCTCTCTGCATCTACCTTGTCGAGCCCCTTCAGAATCTTTTATGTTTCAATAAGATCCCCTCTCATTCTTCTAAACTCCAATGAGTATAGGCCCAACCTGCTCAACCTTTCTTCATAAGACAGCCCCTTCATCTCCGGAATCAACCTCGTGAACCTTCTCTGAACTGCCTCCAATGCAAGTATATCCTTCCTTAAATAAGGAGACCAAAACTGTACGCAGTACTCCAAGTGTCATCTCACCAATGCCCTGTACAGTTGTAACAGGACTTCCCTACTTTTATACTCCATTCCCTTTGCAATAAAAGCCAACATTCCATTTGCCTTCCTAATTACTTGCTGTGTACCTGCATGCTAACTTTTCGTGATTCATGTACAAGGACCCCCAGGTCCCTCTGTACCTCAGCATTTTGTAATCTCTCCCCATTTAAATAGGGAGAGATTTCCCTCTATCTACTCTGTCCAGACCCCTCATGATTTTGAACACCTCTATCAAATCTCCTCTCAATCTTCTCTGCTCCAAGGAGAACAACCCCAGCTTCTCCAGTCTATCAACGGAACTGAAGTCCCTCATTCCTGGAATTATTCTTGTAAATCTTTTCTGCACCCTCTCTAAGGCCTTCACATCCTTCCTAAGGTGTGGTGCCCAGAATTGGACACAGTACTCCAGTTGGGGCCGAACTAATGTTTTATACAGGTTCATCATTATTTTCACACTTTTGTACTCTATACCTCTATTTATGAAGCCCAGGATCCCGTAAGCCTTTTTAACTGCTTTCTCACCCTGCTCTGCCACCTTCAACGATTTGTGCACACATGCCCCCAGGTCTTTCTGTTCGTGCACACCCTTCAGGATTGTACCATTTAGTTTATATGTCTTCTCCTCATTCTTTCTACCAAATTGTATCACTTCACACTTTTCTGCGTTAAATTTCATCTGCCACGTGTCCGCCCATTTCACCAGCTTGTCTATGTCTTCTTGAAGTCTATCACTCTCCTCCTCACTGTTCACTATACTTCCAAGTTTTGTGTCATAGAAACATAGAAGATAGGAGCAGGAGTAGGCCATTCAGCACCTCGAACCTGCTCCGCCATTCAATGAGATCATAGCTGATCATCCGAATTCAGTACCCTGTCCCTGCTTTCTCCCCATATCCCTTGGTCCCTTTAGCCTGAAGAAATATATCTATCTCCTTCTTGAATATATTTAATGAATTGGCCTCAACTGCCTTCTGTGGGAGAGAATTCCACAGGTTCCCCACTCTCTGGGTGAAGAAATTCCTCCTCATCTCAGTCCTAAATGGCTTACCCCTTATCCTTAGACTGTGACCTCTGGTTCTGGACTCCCCCGCTATCGGGAACATCCTTCCTGCATCTAGTCTGTCTAGTCCTGTTAGAATTTTATAAGTTTCAATGAGATCCCCTCTCAATCTTCTAAACTCTAGCGAATATAAGCCTAATCGACCCAATCTCTCTTCATACGTCATTCCTGCCATCCCAGGTATCAGTCTGGTGAATCTTCGCTGCACTCCCTCCATGGCAAGAACTTCCTTCCTCAGATAAGGCGACCAAAACTGCACACAATACTCAAGGTGTGGTGCCCTGTACAACTGCAGCAAGACATCCTTGCTCCTGTACTCGAATCCTCTCGCTATGAAGGCCAACATACCATTTGCCACCTTAACTGCCTGCTGCACCTGCATGCTTACCTTCAGCGACTGGTGCACAAGGACACCCAGGTTTCGTTGCACTTTCCCATTTCCAATCTATTGCCGTTCAGATAATAATCTGTCTTCCTGTTTTTGCCACCAAAGTGGATAACCTCGCATTTATCCACATTATACTGCATCTGCCATGCATCTGCCCAATCACCCAACCTGTCCAAATCATACTGGAGTTTCTCTGCATCCTCCTCACAGCACACACGCTCACCCAGCTTTGTGTCGTCTGCAAACTTGGAGATATTGCATCTAGTTCCCTCGTCTAGATCATTAATATATATTGTGAATAGCTGGGGTCCTAGCACCGATCCGTGCGGTACCCCACTAGTCACTGCCTGCCACTCGGAAAAACACCCGTTTATTCCAACTCTTTGCTTCCTGTCTGCCAACCAGTTCTCTATCCAAGTCAGTACCTTACCCCCAATCCCATGTGCTTTAACTTTGTACGCCAATCTCTTATGCGGGATCTTATCGAAAGCCTTCTGAAAGTCCAAATACACCACATCCACTGGTTCTCCCTTATCTATTTTACCAGTTACATCCTCAAAAAATTCCAGTAGATTAGTCAAGCATGATTTACCTTTTGTAAATCCATGTTGACTTTGTCCGATCCTGTCACTGTTTTCCAAGTGCTCTGCTATTACATCTTTTATAATGGACTCTAGCATTTTCCCCACTACCGATGTCAGGCTTACCGGTCTATAATTCCCCGTTTTCTCTCTCCCACCTTTTTTAAATAGTGGGGTTACATTAGCTACCCTCCAATCCATGGGAACTGTTCCAGAGTCTATAGAATTTTGGAAGATGACCAGCAATGCATCTACTATTTCTAGGGCCACTTCCTTAAGTACCCTAGGATGTAGATTATCAGGCCCTGGGGATTTATCGGCCTTCAATCCCATCAATTTCCCTTACACCATTTCCCTACAAATACTGCTTTCATTCAATTCCTCCCTCTCATTAGACCCTATGTTCCCCGACATCTCTGGGAGGTTATTTGTGTCCTCCTCTGTGAAGACAGAACAAAAATATGTATTTAATTGGTCTGCCATTTCTTGGTTCCCCATTATAAATTCCCCTGATTCTGACTGCAAGGGACCTACGCTTGACTTCACCAATCTTTTTCTCTTCACATATCTATAGAAGCTTTTACAGTCAGTTTTTATGTTCCCTGCAAGCTCACTTTCATATTCTATTTTCCCCCTCTTAATGAATCCCTTTGTCCTCCTTTGCTGAATCCTAAACTGCTCCCAATCCTCAGGTTTGCTGCTTTTTCTGGCCAATTTATATGTCCTCTCCTTGGATCTTATGCTATCCCTAATTTCCCTTGTTAGCCACGGTTGAGTCACCTTTTTTGTTTTATTTTTATGCCAAACAGGGATGAACAAATTCTGTAGTTCATCCATGCGATCTTTAAATGTTTGCCATTGCCTATCCACCGTCAACCCTTTAAATAACGCTCCCCAATCCATCCTAGCCAACTCGCACCTCACACCATCATAGTTTCCTTTATTTAAATTCAGGACCGTAGTCTCTGAGTCAACTACTTCACTCTCCATCTTAATGAAGAATTCTATCATATTATGATCGCTCCTCCCCAAGGGGCCTCGCACAGCAAGATTGCTAATTAATCCTTTCTCATTACATAATACCCAGTCTGCAAATTTTGAAATTGTGCCCTGTACTCCCACATCCAAGTCATTAGTATATATCTTGATTGAGTTCTTTGATGATGTAACGGAGAGGGTTAATGAGGTGAGTGCGTTTAATGTTGTGTATGGACTTTCAAAAAGCATTTGATAAAATACCACATAATGGACGTGTAAGCAAAATTGAAGCCCATGGGAGTAAAAGGCAGTGGCTGTATGGATACGCAATTGGCTAAGGGACGGAAAGCAGAGAGTAGTGGTGAATGGTAGTTTTACACACTGGAGGGAAGTGAGCAGTAGTGTCCCCCAGTGGTCGGAGTTGGGACCACTGCTCTTTCTGATAAATATTAATCACCGGGACTTGGATATACAGGACATAATTTCAAAGTTTGCAGATGATACGAAACTCGGCAATGTAGTAAGGAGGATAGTAACAGGCTACAGGAGTCATAGAGTCATAGATTTATACAGCACAGAAAGAGGCCCTTCGGCCCATCGTGTCTGCGCCGGCCGTCAAGCCCTATCTATTCTATGCTTGTATGCTATTGCGTTTCAAGTGCTCATCTAAATGCTTCTTGAATGTTGAGGGTTCCTGCCTCTACCACCCTTTCAGGCAGTGAGTTCCAGATTCCAACCACCCTCTGGGTGAAAAAGTTTTTCCTCAAATCCCCTCTAAACCTCCTGCCCCTTACCTTGAAACTATGCCCCTATTCAAGGAGGACATACATGGGGCAGATTTTTAACTTGGCCGGGGGTGGGGGGTTGCTGAATTGTGGTCGGGAAACCCGGGAGAATGGGTTTCCCTCAGGCCGTGCCGAATTTAACGGCAGGGCATGATTAACATTTTTTTCCTCTGTTTCCCACCCGCAGCCAGTCAGATGGATAGGCTGGCTGTCAGGCGGGTAGGCCTGTGGCACAAGGCTGCAGCCAGGGAGCAGAGAGGAGGGAGGGATCGGAGGCCAGAGTGGGAGTGCAAGGCTCCAGCAGTCCTTGCCTTCCTTTAGCTGCCGGGTTCCCCGAGACCCAGGAAGCCCGACCGCCCCGAGTTAAATTTAAAATGGTGCTTCAAAAAGAGGGACGCAACCTGATTATAATATTTAAATTGCCAACCTGCCTCTGTTAAAACCAGAAGTGGGCGGGTTGGTGTCGGGATTCAGATTTCTAACACTTTAACCTCCCAACCGACCCCAACCCGACCGTTTTTGGGGGTTAAAATTCCCCGTGGCAGATGAAATTTAACGCAGAGTAGTATGACGTGATTCATTTTGGTAGGAAGAATGAGGAGAGACAATATAAATTAAATGGTACAATTTTAAAGGGGGTGCAGGAACAGAGAGACCTTGGGGTGTACGTACACAAGTCTTTGAGGTGGCAGGACAGGTTGAGAAAGCTGTTAAAGGCATACGAGAGGCTTGGGTTTATAAGTAGAGGCAGAGTACAAAAGCAAAGAAGTTATGCGAAACTTTTATAAAACATTGGTTAGGCCCTAGCTGGAGTATTGTGTCCAATTCTGGGCACCACACTTTAGGACGGGTGTCAAGAAAGGGTGCAGAGGAGAATTACTAGAATGGTACCAGGGATGAGGGGCTTCAGTTACGTGGAGAGACTAGAGAAACTTGGATTGTTCTCCTTCGAACAGAGAAAGTTATGGGGAGATTTGATACAGGTGTTCAAAATGATGAATGGTTTTGGTAGAGTAAATTGGGAGAAACTGTTTCCAGTGGCAGGAGGGTTGGCAACCAGAGGACACAGATTTATGGTAATTGGCAAAAGAACCAGAGGCGACATGAGGAAAACACTTTTTACGCAGCGAGTTGTTATGATCTGGAATGCACTGCCTGAAAGGTTGGTTGAAGCAGATTCAATAATAACTTTGAAAAGGGAATTGGATAAATACCTGAAGTGGAAAAGTGTGCAAGGCAATAGGGAAAGAGCAGGGGAGTGGGACTAATTGGACAGCTCTTTTTAAGATCCGACACAGGCACGATGAGCTGAATGGCCTCCTACTGTGCTGTATCGTTCTATAATTCTCGGAACTTTTGTGATAACCTGCCTTACCCTTCACTTTGTTTTCTCAACTAAAAAATAAAGTTGCATAATGAGAAGAACGTTGTGACATCACTGGCAACCTACATCTTGATTCAAAATCCAATCATCTGTTACTTGGGCTGGGAAGTTGTTGGAGTGACCTTTTTTTATATACATGAAACCTTATCAGACAGAATTCTAGGAAAATCGTGCTATTTATATTATTTAGAAAAGGCGCAGTAGAAAGAAGTAGGCAGATATCACAATAGAACCTTATTGGGTACTACTCTACAAGTAACAGGAAAAACGTTGGTGCATGTGGTTTAGGGGTAGGGCATAGGTGTATACAATTTCATGCTTTATTTTGCAAGAAAATGTCAGTGTGTCCTGAATTAGTATACAGTTTAAAATTTGTTGCCTATATCCCCGGTTAGAGGAACTGATGTCGATTAAATAAAGAATGGGAAGCACAGGGTGCAATTCATTAGTCATGTGAAAATTTGAAAGAAAGTAGCTAATTTCTGTGTAGCATTGATGTATGTTTAAGTAATGCTACAGCACTGCAGGCATGTTGCTCATTTTTTATTATTAAAAAAGCTAATACAGTTTCTTTTGAGATTTGGATTTAAACCTTTGAGATTTTGCCATATACTTACATAACCTACGATCACAATATCATGCCGTCTATAATCTCAAATCACACCAATTTCATAGCTTTTAATCCACTTGCGACCAGAAGCTGGATCACGGCTATGATGAGATCTGGAGCCGATTGGTTCTGGCAGAACTGAACATGCATGACCAGATTGCTGGTGAGTTGGTGCTGCTGGATGGCACTATTGATGACTCCTTCCATCACTTTGCTGATGATTGGGAGGAGGCCAAAAGGGCGCTAATTGTCTGGGTTAGATTTATCCTGTTTTTTGTACACGGAAAAAACCTGAGACAATTTAAATCTTGCCAGGTAGATGCCAAGTGTCAGCTGCACTGGAATAAATTGGCTCGGAGAACAGGTAGGTCTGGTGCACATCACTGTTGTTAAAGCCCATACCCCTCGCTGTGTCCAGTGCACTCAACCACTTCTTAATGTCACATGGAGTGAACTGAGGCTAGACACTGGCGTCTAAGATGGTGAGGAGGCTGGGTAGAATCATCCACTCGGCATTTTTGGCTGAAGATGATTGCAAACATTTCAGCCTTGTCTCTTGCACTCACTTGCTGATCTCTGTCATACTTGAGCGTGGGGAAGTTCATAGAGCCTCCCCCTCCTGTTCTATATTTATCTCATCAAAATTTGTCAACTCACTCAGCCAGCCCATCAGGAGAGTGGGAAGAGAATGGTTATAGGCAGATGAGAGATGTTTCATCAGAGGAACGATAGGAAGTTGCAGCTTTGAAAGATGCCAAAGAGAAAACTGCCTGCTGGCACTACGAGAATAGGGAATGGTATGTTACACTGGGACACCTGAAGAATAACATTTAAATGGGAAAGAATGACTGTAGAGAAATGAAAATAAGTTTTTTAAAAGTATGCAAATGCTGCAAACCTGAATGAAAGGCAATACCTGAAATGTTACTTTATCTTTCTCTTTCAGGTGCTGATTGACCTGTTACATATTTCTAGCATTTTCTGTTTCTATGGAAATGAAAAGGTTGAATGTAGATAATACAATGTAAAGGGGTAATTTCCTGCACTGTACTAGCACGGGGATCCTCTGCTAAAACGCATATCAGAAAATCACGGGCAGTGCACCCACAACTTTCTGATATGCACGACAGACAGGCAAGGTGCCCCAAAATTTACCCCTTAATTGCATGCACTTAAATGTACCGCATTATTTTAAATGACTACTCTAATTTACTTCATTTTTTTCAGCTGTTATCGTTTGTGCATTGAGTGTGCTGATTACTTATGGCAATGAAGCGATTCTTTCTGCGGTGCCCTGGAGCATAGGGCTTCTTGCTATACTCCTGGTCGGGTTCGGTGTCGCTGTTTTCATCATCCAGAAACAACCTCAAAGTCAGATCAAAGTGGTTTTCATGGTAATTGATCGGCACTCTTCTTGAGTTTCTGTTGCTGAATTCAACAAGGGGTTAACTGATTCTGTGGGATATCCCGAGAGGGTAACTAGATGATGTATACTAGATATGGGGTACAATAGCGTAGATTATGTTACTGGACTAGTAATCCAGAGAACATGGACGGAATTTTCCCCTAAAAAAAAAAAAATGGATGGGTTTGGAGCGTGGGGGCATTTAAAGTGTTAAAAATGGAATTCCCGACCTGATCCTGCCTCTGACCCGCCCACTTCCGGTTTTGCCAGAGGCGGGCGGGGCGGGCGACCAACCCGCTCCCAAAGGGCGTAACCTCAATTTAAATATTGTAATGAGGCTGGAAGCCTCTTTGTCCCCCATCCATTTTGTGTTTAACTGCCTGTGGACGGGTTTCACACAATTCGTGAAACCCGGCAGTTAAACAGAGGCGGGGACTGCTGTATCCAGGAGGTAAATGGATTTATGCTTACCTCCTGGATCCAGGGTCATGACCATACCCACCCCCCGTGATTGGAGACCTCCCACCACGAGGCCGCCAATCACCTTCCCAGGCCTCACCCCCACC
Organism: Squalus acanthias; assembly: GCA_030390025.1. Taxonomy (NCBI): domain Eukaryota; kingdom Metazoa; phylum Chordata; class Chondrichthyes; order Squaliformes; family Squalidae; genus Squalus; species Squalus acanthias. The sequence goes on along the minus strand of CM059426.1, from coordinate 76,587,243 downwards.
CCCAACTTTTCAAATTTGCCTAACAATTTACAGTCTGTATTTTCCTTTTAGTTCTCCAGATAGATAGAAACACCAATACTAAAGCAAAATACTGCATTTGCTGGAAATCTGAAATAAAAGCAGAAAATGCTGGAAATACTCAGCAGGTTGGGCAGCATCTGTAGAGAGAGAAACAGTTAAGGTTTCAGGTTCTAATGAAAGGTCATTGACCTGAAACGTTAACTCTGTTTCCCTCGATGCTGCCTGACCTGCTGAGCATTTCCAGATAGAAACACCACGTGGTCAGCACAATATACTGGCTCTTTTAAAATCAATCTGCAAGGAAATGGCAAATGAATTTCAATGTAGATAAGTGTGAAGTGGTGCATTTTGGTAGAAAGAATAAGGAGACCACATAGTGCCTTGAGTCTAAATGCAGTAGAAGAGCAAAGAGATCTAGGGGTACAGGAGCAAGGATGTCTTGCTGCAGTTGTACAGGGCCTTGGTGAGACCACACCTTGAGTATTGTGTGCAGTTTTGGTCGCCTTATCTGAGGAAATATGTTTTTGCCATGGAGAGAGTGCAGTGAAGATTCACCAGACTGATACCTGGGATGGCAGGAATGACGTATGAAGAGAGATTGGGTCGATTAGGCTTATACTCACTGGAGTTTAGACGAATGAGAGGGGATCTCATTGAAACTTATAAAATTCTAACAGGACTAGACAGACTAGATGCAGGAAGGATGTTCCCGATGGCGGGGGAGTCCAGAACCAGGGGTCACAGTCTAAGGATAAGGGGTAAGCCATTTAGGACTGAGATGAGGAGGAATTTCTTCACCCAGAGAGTGGTGAACCTGTGGAATTCTCTACCACAGAAGGCAGTTGAGGCCAATTCATTAAATATATTCAAGAAGGAGTTAGATATATTTCTTAAGGCTAAAGGGATCAAGGGATATGGGGGGAAAGCAGGACAGGGTACTGAATTTGGATGATCAGCCATGATCTCCTTGAATGGCGGAGCAGGCTCGAGGGGCCGAATTACCTACTCCTGCTCCTATCTTCTATGTTTCTATGTTACAGATACACAAATGATTAAAGTAGCGACGCAGCTTAATAAGGTCATTAAAAAAGCATGATGCGGAGATGCCGGTGTTGGACTGGCGTGGACAAAAATGAGAAGTCGCACAACACCAGGTTATAGTCCAACAGATTTATTTAAAATTACGAGCTTTCGGAGCTGTCACCTTTACCTGACGAAGGGGCAACAGCTCCGAAAGCTCGTAATTTTAAATAAATCTGTTGGAATATAACCTGGTGTTGTGCGACTTCTCGTTAAAAAAGCAAACCAAGCACTGGGGCTCATTTCTAGAGGGATAGAATTGAAAAGCAGAGAAGTTATGTTAAACTTGTAAAGAACCTGGGTTTGACCACACTTAGCTCAGGTCTGGTCTCCATATTTTAGAAAGGATATCGAGGCACTGGAGAAGGTGCCAAAAACGGATGATACCAGAACTGAGGGGTTATACCTATCAGGAAAGATTGAACAGGTTGTGGCTCTTTTCTCTAGAAAAGAGAAGGCTGAGGGGTGACCTGATGGAGGTCTTTAAGATCATGAAAGGGTTTGATAGGGTAGACGTAGAGAAGATATTTCCACTTGTGGGGGAGACCAAAACCAGGGCCATAAATATAAGATAGTTACTAATAAATCCAATATGGAATTCAGGAGAAACTGCTTTACCCAAAGAGTGGTTAGAATGTGGAACTCACTACCACAAGGAATAGTTGAGGTAAATAGTTTGACTGCATTTAAGAGGAAGCTGGATAAGTACATGAGGGAGAAAGGAATAGAAGGTTATGCTGTTAGGGTTAGAAGAAGAAGGGTGGGAAGAGGCTCGTGTGGAGCAAAAATACTGGCATGGACCATTTGGGCCTCATGGCCTGTTTCTGTGTTGTAAATTCTATGTAATGGGCAATGGGAATACTAGTAACTGAACCTTAATGAACAGAACTTCAATTTCCAACAACAGGCCTTAAATACTAAAAGAATGGGGCTGTGATCGGGTGCCAACCTCAGTGTTGTTTTTAGCTTGGAATTCTATTTCTTTCCATTTCTCCTGGCTCTCCTGCTCTCATGAATGTGATGACTGATGCAGGGATAAAGTTCTAAATGCCCCAGGCACCCTCCAGTACCTTACGCAAGTTACACACGTTTGAGACCAGATAGTGAGGGCCCGAATTTCCTTGGTGCCTAGGCACCTGCTGAGATTAGGTAAATTAAATAAAACCAGGAAATAAGCCGGGGATACTCCTGTCGGTGCAACGGTGAGGAAGGAAAATCAGGCAGGACTTGCAACTGTGGGTCGCCGCTCAGAAGAGCATCAGGAGCAAGTTTCCAATGGGGCAGGTGGAAATTCTATCCGTCCCATACAAGGCCTCTGAAATTAGAAGGAGGCTGGGCCAGTGAGACAGCTTCTCCTGCCAGAATTCCCATCTCCTTCCTGCGCAGCAATCTGATGCAAGAATCAGTATCCTCGCCATTGTAGTGGTGGAAATGGGGCCCACCATGGTCTCCAGGCTAGGGTCATGGCTTGCAAGATCCCAAAATTGACCGCAACAATTTTCTTTTCATCAGCTCTCTTATAAAGGGGGCCGATGACTTGCTTTGCCATACCTTCTGGTCGGGATCCATCAACCGCATCCCCAAGCAGTCATACAGCTCCCCACTTTCCTCATGCACCCATCCGTGTGCACAAAGACGCACCTATACTGTTGCATGTGCCTGCTGAGATTATTTAAATGAGATAACCCCACCCTATCTCTAGATAAGCTGGCGGGGTGAGGAGTGGTGGCCTGTGGAAGAGCAGAAATCCCACTCCATTGCACTTACATTGGTGCAGTAAGCCCAATAATTTTCAGGCCCTGCATATTGGCAGATTATTTTATTGTGGGGGGGTGATGACAACCAAACCTTATGCTGTCCACACCAGACGTCCACACATGCACTTTCCAGCAGGAGTCACTGATGGTGAGCAGCAACAGGAACCTGACTGATTCGTTGTTTTGTCCCTGTCTAACTCACAGGTATAAGTTTGAGTTGTAGCTCCCTTGTTGCCATCGCCTGCTGAGATTACCTACATTAAATAAAACCAGGGATTGAGCCTCTGGCTACTGCTCTTTGACTCTTTGTTGTCATCTTGGTAGTGCTGCTATTCTTTTGTTTCAGATATCGGATAGTACTTTATTACTGTACAATGTACACAACTATGTTGGTAATGTTACTTAATCACTACAGATTTTTCTGTGAATTGCCATTTATGAAAGATTAAGTTGTAGGATTTTAAGATCTGTGTATAACTTCTATAAGAAGTTAACATTAACCATGTTGATCTGTTTTAGGTGCCACTCTTACCATTCTTGCCTATTGTCAGCATCTTTGTCAACATCTACCTCATGATGCAGTTGAGTGGGGACACTTGGATCCGTTTTTCTATTTGGATGGCTGTTGGTAAGCACCAGTGCTCCAATTTTTTTAATATATATTTATCTATTTAAAATTTTTGAAAGTGCCTATCACGTCAGGCTTCACAGCCCTGAAGTTCCTGGTGGGCCGTTGCGCCGCTGGATGTGTGTGAATGCCAGCTGAAGATAGGTCAGGATCAATTGCAGTGTCAGCCACAAACCGATAGTCTACGGGAACTCGCCAACGGTCACTCATGAACAACAGGCACTTGGGTGAGGTACTGGAAGATGACCAGTACCTACCTGTGCAGCTGTATCAAGCAAGCGGATCCTTGGCCGCGAATTTAATTCAGCTGAGAGGGCGAGTTTAGAGGCGGGTTGGCAGCGAAAATCGGAAAAACTGCCGGCGGGATGCGAACCCGCCTCCGTCCCGCCTCCACGCTACTTTTGCAAGTGTCGGGTCAGCCGCTCCCGAACTGACCCGACACCGAACGGCGGGGAAGACACTTAAGGCAGTTAACAGCTTGTTAACTGCCTTTCTAATCCTATTTGAATAGGGGTTTCCGATTTTGGTGCATTTATGTGTGTTTCCCGTCTTTCGAGAAACACACCAGCTGCAATGAGTCGGAATTCTCGGTCATAAATTGTTAACAGTTGCTGCAGCAGCTTAAAAGCGCTCCTGCAACATGGCTGACATTTAAATGCCACAACTTTGTTGTTTGATGTTTTGGCAAAGATTTTGCAACTCTGCTGAACTTGTGAGTGTTCAAGCTGAGAGCCATCTGCAGTGTTACCATGTCACCACGGTTCCACCACAGACCCAATTCACGTACGGACCAGGGTCAAGCAAGGCTGTGTCATTGACCAACGCTCTTCTCGATCTCCCTGGCTGTAATGCTCCTTCTCACCCTCAGTAAGCTCCCCGCTGGAGTGGAGCTAATCTACAGAACAAACGGGAAACTGTTCAACCTCCGTTGCCTCCAGTCCAGATCTAAGGTCGTGCCATCCTCTGTCATCGAATTACAGTATGAAGACGACGCTTGCGTCTGCGCACACTCTGAGGCCGAACTCCAAACCATCGTCAACACCTTCACCGAAGCATATGAGAGCATGGGCCTCACACTAAACATCTGTAAGACAAAGGTCCTCTACCAAGCTGCCCCCGCCACACAGTCCGGCTCCCGATTATCAAAATCCATGATGAGGCCTTGGACAACGTGGACCACTTTCCATATCTCGGGAACCTACTGTCAACAAGGGCAGACGTCGATGACGAAGTCCAACACCGCCTTCAGTGTGCCAGTGCAGCCTTCGGTCACCTGAGGAAGAGAGTGTTTGAAGACCAGGACCTCAAACCCAGCACCAAGCTCATGGTCTACAGAGCGGTAGTGATACCCGCCCTCCTGTATGCTTCAGAGACATGGACCATGTACAGCAGGCACCTCATAGCACTGGAGAGGTACCACCAACGCTGCCTCCGCAAGATCCTGCAAACCCATTGGCAGGATAGGCGCACCAACATCAGTGTTCTCGCTCAGGCCAACATCCCCAGCATCGAAGCTTTGACCACGCTCGATCAGTTCCGATGGACGGGCCACATCGTCCGCATGCCTGATACGAGACTCCCAAAACAAGCACTCTACTCGGAGCTCCGACACGGCAAGAGAGCCCCAGGTGGGCAGAGGAAATGCTTCAAGGACACCCTCAAAGCCTCCTTGAAAAAGTGCAACATCCCCACCAACACCTGGGAATCCCTGCCCAAGGACCGCACAAAGTGGAGGAGAAGCATCCGGGAAGGCGCCGAACACCTTGAGTCTCTTCGCCGGGAGCAAGAGGAAGCCAAGCGCCAAGCGCAAACAGCGGAAGGAGCGCACGTCAACCCAAGACCCCGCCCCTTCAGCCACCGTCTACCCCACCTGAGACAGAGACTGTAGGTCCCACATTGGACTCATCAGTCACCTGAGAACTCATTTTTAGTGTGTAAGCAAGTCATCCTCGGTTCCGAGGGACTGCCTAAGAAGAAAACACCTGTTTAGAATATCCTCAGGCCACTTTGACTGTGCGCTTGCAAGCTTCTTTCCTCAACTGAAATCTATAGCAACGGAATGGGAACCATTTATATCCTCTCATCCTGGTCGTCAGATTCTGAGGAAGAGCAGCCATGGCAGCAGCACCAGCACCAGGAGCACCAACCTCCTCCTCAACCACCTGATGCTGCACAGGGCGGAGGGCTTCAGCGCAGGGCTACAGGGGATACCCCCAACACAGGGTTTACAGGCAGAGGATCAGCTTCCTCAGCATGACTGAGCAGCAGTGCCAAAGGAGGCTGAGACTTTCGAGAGACGTGTGGCCACTCCTTGCCAGTGGCTGTCAAAGTCACCACCGCAATAAACTTCTTTGCTTCGGGCTCCTTTCAGGGATCAGCTGCAGACATCAGCGGCATCTCCCAGTCGGCCGCACACACCTGCATCACGCAGGTCACCGATGCCCTCTTTGTAAAGTCCCACAATTACATCCACTTCTCCTCGGATGGCCCAAGTGTGACCATGCGTGCAGTTGGCTTTGCAAATATGGCAGGCTTGCCAATGGTGCAGGGTGTCATAGACTGCACACATGTAACCATTAGGGCCCCCTATCACAACCCAGCTGTATTTGTAAACCGCAAGGGATTCCACTCCTTGAATGTCCAACTGGTGTGTAACTACAGGAAGATCATAATGCATGTTTGCGCCAAGTACCCTGGCAGTTGCCATGACTCCTTCATCCTGCGCCAGTCTACTGTGCCTCAGCTCTTCCATCCGCCAACATAACTTTCCGGATGGCTACTTGGAGACAAGGGCTATCCCCTGAAAAAGTGGCTCATGACACTGATGAGGAGGCCATTAAACAAAGCTGAGGAGCGCTACAATGTGAGCCACATTTCCATTAGAAGCATCATCGAGTAAACCATCGGCTTGCTCAAAATGCAATTCCGTTGCCTCGACAGATCTGGTGGAGCCCTGTAGTATGCACCAGCCAGGGTGTCCAGAATCATCATGGTCTGCTGTGCCCTGCACAACATCGCACAGCAGCGTGGCTTAGTGCTGCCGGACGACCAAGTGGCTCAGCGCACAGCCTCCTCGGAAGAGGAGGAGGAGGACAAGGAGCCACGCCTTGCAGGTCTGGATGTGACCACATTGCTGGCCGTCAGTCAAGGGATGCACTCATCCATGCCAGATTCACGTAAGCTTATGTTTCAAACAATGGTGGCTGGCAGATGGAGATGAATATAAGGTCGAGATTCTTAACACACCATACATCATCTGTCCAATAAACGGTGCTTTCCGATCATAATCACCACCATCATTATAAATGGAATTATCCCTGAGCCCTCACTGTGCAACTTCCATTTCCCAGAACACATAGGTCAGAACCTCAACTCTTTGCCATCACTTTTGTTTAATCACATCACAAAAGGAGGACACTCAATACTTTACAAAACAATAAAACACCCAAGTGACTACCCTTGTGACTATTTGTGTGTTAACTTCCACTTACACGTGCTTCTACGTGGTGCTTCCCCTGTGGCTTCAGCAGATGTAGAGGCACCTTGCTCACTTTGATGCTGCGCCTGCTTAGACGCCTTTGGCGGGCGTCCTCTGGGTTTCTGGGAGGGCTCCTCCACAGTCTGCTCTTCCTGCAGCTGTACAGGGGCTGAGACGGCCATCTCAGTTTGGTGAGGAATGTGGGGCTCTGACCGAGGGCTCCGTAGTGGCATGGTCATGTGAGCGCTTGGAGAGGAGCCCACACTTCCTTGTTGCCTGCCACCAACATCCCTCTCATGCATCAGCCACACCTCAGTGCTCGCAAGTGGCTGGAGAGCACCTTGCTGCACATCAGGGGGTCCATGAGGACCCGTATCTGTACTGACAGTCCTCATAACAAGGACATCCATGAACCTCTGGTGTCTCTCCTCAATAGATGCCCATCTCTCCTCCATAGCAGACAATCTATTTTGAAGAGTCACCATGTTTTCGTGAGTCTGGCGACTTATGTCCTCCATGGCGGTTGCCACCCTCTCCATGGTGGAACGTTCATGCGCCATTGCCTCCACAAAGGCAGAGCTCATGTTAGAGATGGACTCCTCCATTCTCTGCACACTCACAGTTACCCTGGATGCAAACCCTGTCAGAGACGTTTTAAATTTAATTAATGTTGTAGCTTCTACAGCTTTTTGTGGCAGCATATTCCATGGACCTACCACCCTCTGAGTGAAGTAGTTCCTCCTCATCTCAGTTTTGAAAGAGCAGCCCCTTATTCTAAGACTATGTCCCCTAGTTCTCGTCTCACCCGTCATCGGGAACATCCTCCCCGCATTCACCCGATCCAACCCCTTCACAATCTTATATGTTTCAATAAGATCGCCTCTCATTCTTCTGAACTCCAATGAGTAGAGTCCCAATCTACCCAACCTCTCCTCATATGACCACCCCCTCATCCCCGGGATTAACCGAGTGAACCTTTTTTGCACTGCCTCGAGAGCAAGGATGTCTTTCCTTAAGTAAGGACACCAAAACTGTATGCAGTATTCCAGGTGCGGTCTCACCAATACCTTGTACAACTGAAGCAATACCTCCCTATTTTTATATTCTATCCCCCTAGCAATGAAAGCCAACATTCCATTTGCCTTCTTAATCACTTGCTGCACCTGCATACTAACCTTTTGAGTTTCGTGCACCAGGACCCCCAGATCCCTTTGCACTTCAGTACTCTCCAGTTTCTTGCCATTAAGATAATAAATTGCTCTTGGATTTTTCCTGCCAAAGTGCATCACCTCACACTTTCCAGTGTTGTATTCCATCTGCCAAATCTCTGCCCACTTACTTAGCCTGTCTATGTCCCCTTGCAGGTTTTTTATGTCCTCCTCACTCACTACTTTCCCTCCCATCTTTGTATCATCTGCAAATTTTGATATGTTACACTTGGTCCCTTCCTCCAAATCGTTAATATAGATTGTGAAGAGTTGGGGACCCAGCACTGACCCCTGTGGAACACCACTAGTTACTGATTGCCAGTCTGAGAATGAACCATTTATCCCAACTCTTTGCTTTCTGTTAGATAGCCAATCCTCTATCCATGCCAGAATATTACCCCCAATCCCGTGATTTTTTACCTTAAGCAATAATCTTTTGTGTGGCACCTTGTCAAATGCCTTTTGGAAGTCTAAATACACTACGTCCACTGGTTCCCCTTTATCCACTCTATATGTTACTTCCTCAAAGAACTCCAGCAAATTTGTCAAACATGACTTCCCCTTCGTAAAACCATGCTGACTTTGTCCTATTAAATTATGATTATCCAAATGTCCTGTTACTGTTTCCTTAATAATGGACTCCAAAATTTTACCTACCACAGATGTTAGGCTAACCGGTCTATAGTTACCAGCCTTCTGTCTACTGCCCTTTTTAAATAAGGGTGTTACATTAGCAGTTTTCCAGTCTGCCGGGACCTTAGCGGAATCCAGGGAGTTTTGAAAAATTATTACCAATGCATCTACAATCCCTACCGCCACTTCCTTCAAGACTCTAGGATGTAAGCCATCTGGTCCAGGTGATTTATCCGCCTTGAGTCCCATTATTTTACCGAGTACCACTTCCTTAGTGATTTTGATCGTGTTTAGCTCCTCTCCCCCTATAGCCCCCTGTTTGTCCAGTGTTGGGATATTCTTAGTGTCCTCTACTGTAAAGACTGATACAAAATATTCATTCAGTGTTTTTGCCATCTCCATATTTCCCACCATTAATTTCCCGGTCTCATCCTCTAAGGGACCAACATTTACTTTCGCCACCCTTTTTCTTTTTATATAACTATAAAAACTCTTACTATCTGTTTTTATATTTTTTGCTAATTTACTTTCATAATCTATCTTCCCTTTCTTAATCAATCTTTTTGTTATTTTTTGCTGCCTTTTAAAGTTTTCCCAATCCTCTGTCCTCCCACTAGATTTCGCTACCTTATATGCCCTTGTTTTTAGTCGAATACTATCCTTAATTTCTTTACTTAGCCACGGATGACTGTCCTTTCTTTTACACCCTTTTCTTTTCAGTGGAATATATTTTTTTTGGAAGTTGTAAAATAACTCCTTGAATGTACACCACTGATCATGTGTCGTCTTACCCTTTAATCTATTTTCCCAATCCACTCTACTCAATTCCGCTCGCATACCTTCATAGTCTCCTTTATTCAAGCTTAGCACGCTTGTTTGAGATCCAACCTTCTCACCCTCTAATTGAATATGGAATTCAACCATGTTATGGTCACTCATTCCAAGGGGATCCTTTACTAGGACATTTTTAATTAATCCTGTCTCGTTACACAGGACCAGATCTAAGGTTGCTTGCCCCCTGGTCGGTTCAGTTACATACTGCTCAAGAAACCCATCCCTAATACACTCAATGAACTCATCCTCAAGGCAGCCCTGCCCCATTTGATTTGTCCAATTAATATGATAGTTAAAATCCCCCATAATTATAGATGTTCCCTTATTACATGCCTCAACTATTTCCTGATTGATACTCCGTCCAATAGAGTTGCAACTGTTCGGAGGCCTATAGACTACGCCCACTAATGTTTTTTTCCCCTTATTATTCCTTATCTCCACCCAAACTGTTTCATTATCATGATTTTTTGACCCAATATCATTACTCTGTATTACAGTGATTCCTTCCTTTATTAACATAGCCACCCCACCTCCCCTTCCTTCCTGCCTGTCCTTCCTGATCGTTAAATAACCTGGTATGTTTAATTCCCAGGCATTGTCACCCTGCAGCCATGTTTCTGTAATGGCCACAATATCATAACCATATGTAGTTATTTGTGCCATTAACTCGTCTATTTTGTTACGAATGCTACGTGCATTCAGATAGAGAACTTTCAAATATGCTTTGTGGCACTTAGTTCCTGCTTTTTCACTTTTTACCAGTTTACCTTTTACTCCACACACTCTGTCCCTTCCTGCCACGCTCTGATTTGTGATTCCCCTACTGCTACCTATGTCTATGACCCTCTCTGTTGTCATTTTTATTTTTTGCTCTCTTGAAACCTCCCCCCCACTAATTAGTTTAAAGCCCTCTCCACAGCCCTAGTTATTCGATTCGCCAGGACACTAGTCCCAGCACTGGCCAAGTGAAGTCCGTCCCAACGGAACAGCTCTCTCCTGCCCCAGTACTGGTGCCAGTGTCCCAAGAAGCAAAACCCATTTTTCCCACACCAGTCTTTGAGCCACGCACCGCTCTCTTTCTGGATGGCCCCAGAGGCACAGTGTCTACATGCAGCTGAGCAAATCCGGGAGCGTCCTGCGACCTCCGACGAGGACTCTCCACTGCTGTCGCTGTCTCCAGTATCTGCTGATGCTCACTTGTGAGCTGTGAGACACCAGGTGACAACGCTACACTATGTCGCGAAGGCCCCGCCGAGCTGTGCATTTCTGCGCTGGTGCTGGATGCACTGAGTCCTGGTGACGCTGCTCCCTCAGAGGCTGCAGCTTCCTCTGAGGAGTCGTCCGGCTCTTCCTCCTGGACAGTGGGGAGGGGGGCTCTCGATGGTCCTGTGGGAGAGTAAAGGCATAAGTTAGACATCAGATTTTCAGGTAGCAGACACATCCTATTGTGCAGATGCTCAGAAGTTAATCTCTATGAGCATCATATGCCATTTCAGTCAATCATGAATTGTAAATGCGAGGGATGAAAATGCATTCTGTCACTAGGTCCCTCAACTGCGCCCGTCTCTCCATCACTCACTTCCAGCTCCTTGCCACCTCCCACAATATCGTGAGCAGCCTCCTCAGCGTTTGTTAATGTGGCCAGGGATGATGTGCCTCCTCCTGTCTTTGCTCTCTCCCTCTTATTGTGGGCTAGCTTTTCCTGCAAGGAGGGACATAAGTGGAGTTTCAGCGAGAGTGATGGAGTGACTGTGAAGAATCCATAACGTTGAATCTTAGAGGGAGACCAAGATGGAGTGAGGTGCCAAGAGGAAGCTGCCTCCCTGTGCGTTGTTAGTTGTTGTCATTACATAACAGTGAGAGCGAGTGTGAGGGCTGCATAGTAGGATGGTGAAGTGATTCAGTACAGAGACAGAGATAGAGAGGTACGGGTGTAAGGGTAAGGTGGGATGTGGAGGAGCAGGCTGACTATGAAGATTGCTGGTGATGAGAAGAGGAGGGAAGCAGATTGAAGGTAAGTGTGATGTGATGCTCACTTTTGATGTTAGCAGAAGATCATTGAACCGTTTTCGGCACTGGAGCCAGGTGCGTGCACACAGCGACCTTGCGCTTAACTCCTCCGCAATCTGCAGCCAGGCTGCCTTTGTCTGCTGAGGAGGCTTCCTCCGGCCATCGGGAGGGAACAGAATCTCCCTGTGTCCTCTTACTCCCTGCACATGAGCTTGCAGGGAGTCCTCAGTGAATCGGGGAGCAGCCTTGGCTTTGGCAGCACTCATGGTCACCTTGGCCCATTCAAGCTGCAGCAGTAACGAGAAGCGAGAGGCTGAGGCTACATGGAGCCCTTAAAAACAAGTGCAGTAATGACCTCATCAGTGCAGACCAACAGACCCGCTCCCAGTCATTGCAGCAGGCAGTGCGCACGACGGGACTAATTGGTCCACTTAAACCAAAATGGGTCATCGGGAGCGGCTGAAACCGGCAGCGGGTCCGAAACCCGCCCACCAGGCAACCCGACTCCAACCCGCCTCCTCTATTAAAATCTCGGCCCTTGTCTTTTAACCAAAAGGAAGGAGAGAAATTCGGAGAAAAAAATAAGTGAATAAAATAGTTGGGTGAAGCTCCAAGTCATCAGTTGGAGAGCGGGAATGGTCTGAAGAGGCAATGGCCATTCTTTCACTAAATGACAGCTTAGCTCCCTTCCCGTTTCCCTGAGAATAACCGATGTGGGTTTCAGAACAGCAGAAGTAAAATCTTTGGATTCAGATGTAAATTCTACCAAATCCAAAACGGAGCATAAGGCTTCGCTATGTAAGGTAAATGCAGGTTATTTATTTTTAATTAATGAGATAGAATTACATTAATAGCAGTTCCATTGTGAGCATCATTTGTAAAACATTATGCAATAGATATTTAAGCTTGTATTCTGTTTTATTTTTTAAATATTTGATTTGATTTTATCCCAATTTTAAATGTTCTTTTTCCACACGTCATTCCCCAACTAAAGGTTTAAATGTTAACAAGAACACAGAGGCCTAGAGATTCGACTTGGGCGGTGTCGGATCGGCCGCCTGTTCTACGCAGCGTCTGATGTTCCGTTCCATTGACTGCGGTGGAATCGAGTATCAGGTGCTGCGTATAACGGGCGGCCAATCCGATACCGCCCGTTTGGTGCCACCGCCCAAGACAAATTTCTAGGTCAGTTTCTGAAAATAAAACTCAAAAACTTTGATCTTGTCTTTCCTGGGGCAATTTGTGTTGGTTTCAATGCAGTAGTCATCATAGAATGTGTAAACCAAATATTTTAAAATAAATATTTTTGATTTTAGGTTATTGATCTGACAAAATTGATCATTTTTAAACATCTGTTTATTATTAAATTTGGTACATTGGGTTCAACTTTTATTATACGCACTTGCAGTGTTGTTACTCCTGTAGGTGGCGCTGTGATAGGCCTTTTCAATGTTACTGTGTGACACAGAATTATTGCTATTTCTAATGTCCAAAATAAGGGTTTAAACAAAATGGCTGCGATTTTGCTGACCTTGGCAGGTCCGTGGCGGGCGACGTCGGTGGCGGGTTCCGACCCCGCTGCTGGCTCCATCCCCCTGTCTGAAATGAATTTCCCTTGATTGGGCTTGTTAAGCCCACCCAGCGCATTTCCCGGCCAGTTAGAGGAAGCAGGTCTGGTGACGTAATTTGGTGACGCGTCATCAGCCGGTTTCCTTAAAGGGACCAAGTCTAAATTTATTTTGACATTTGTGCCATCAGTGTTCTACTGCATTGAGGTGCTGCCACACTGACAATCACTGCACTGAGGTGCAGGGCTGCACCCAGGCTTTACCATGACTCCCTCCAGATGCTTATGGAGGGAGTCACAGCACGCAGGGACGTTCTCTTCCTTTCCCATGGGCCGAAGAGACCTCCCCAGGAGATCAACATAGTCTGGTTGCACATTGCAGAGGAGGACACAAGCAGGGGTGTGGTCAGGAGGACCTGGGTGCAGAACCGCAAATGTTTCAATGATCTCAGTAGATCACGAAACGTTAGTACAAAGCCACACTCAAGTTCATCCTGCTGTGCTTCTCATCACATCCCCATCACTCTGCCTACCCTACCCTACTGCACATCCTTACTCACACTAACTTACCTTGCACCTCCACCCATCACTCTCTATCGATATATAACATCCCCATCTCACTCGCCACCACTCACCCTCATCCTAGTGCAATCGTACCAACTAGCAACACACAAGGGTATTTACTTGGGTATTTTATGCAATGTTCATGTAAAATTTCTGTTATTGTGGTGTCAAACATTGAAACCTTTATTTTCAATACTTTGCGTTCTTGGACAGATTTGTGTGCACCTTTGGAAGTGATTAGTGAGTTGCAGTGAATGGTGAGACATAACGGTACCCCCCGCAATGGTGATGAGTGTGAAAGGAATGGCTTGGACATTGTAGGGATGCTTTATGGTGTTGGTGTGGGTTGGTGCCAACCTGGCACATCATGTTGCAGCCAGGGTGTACAGCGTCAAGTGAAGTAAATCGGGCCATGGTGAGGCCATGCCTGGCCTCCCGGGCAACAATGTGCTTGGGTGCTGATGCCCTCTGTCCTGTGCAGCATCAGTTGATTGCGGAGAAGCTTGGTGTTGTTGTTGGTGCTGCTGGTGTTGCGGCTGATCGTGGTGGGATTATGAGGACCAAGGTGAGAGAGTATAAAGGGTGCCCATGCTGATGGAATAGATGGCAGGTGAAGTAGAGATGACAGAAGTGATCTGTCAATGGTGAGAGAGGTAATGAGGTCAGACTGGATGGAGACTTGTGTAAAGACTTGCAGCATGGTGAATCTGTTGTGGAAATGCAGTGAGAAACAGTTTGTGGCTGAGGGAAGATATCTCTAAGGTGGGAGTTTTTACTGTACATTTGAAACTGTCAATGCAACAGTTGATTCAATGGCCACTGAACTCCCGCCTCAGCTTAACAGACGTGATCCCCGAGCAGTGAGGACCCTGTGGGCGAGCATGTAAAATCAAAAGGTGAGATCAAATGTATTCTTAATGATCTCTAAACAAGGTCATAATTGCCTAAATTGGGTCCCCCGCCACTGTGTGTCGGGTCTGATCAGCGCTGACAGACCCGACATCGGGGAAAGACGCTTGGCGGCGGGTTCACAGCGGGGTCCCGACCTGCTGGAGAAAAAAACACTTTCCCACCCGACCCCCCACTGATCGTGCCCGCTGACCCCTCAGGATAGCTCGGCCAATGTAAAAAATCAAAAGATTACATATTTCACAATAACATGATTACATTTATCCATTAAATTGTCATATAGAGTCATAGAGTCATAACGGCACAGAAGGAGGCCATTCGGCCCATCGAGTCCGTGCCGGCCGTGAGCTTCCTGTCTTTTAATGCCTTCATTAAAGTTTCTACTTGAAAGCCTCAATCTTTGCCCCAAAAGCTTAGACTTAGACTTAATATTTTGCTCAAAAGTGACTCTTTACCCTGAATTTAGATTGTACAGTCTGAGCAGTGCAGTGTACCTAATTTTTCTGGGTACATCAGTATTGTACAGTCGGTTGTAATTTGGGATATTTTCTTCTTGATGAGAGAGAATGTGTGCTTTCTTTACTTTCAATAAAAACTGTTAAATTTGGGAGCTAATTTATTATCTCACCTATGTTTTACTGAAGGAAAAAAGCAATGCTAATGCTTATACCTGTGAGACAGAGATTCTAATTGCTTACACATATGAGACAAAATGAGAGAGACAGACAGAAAGTCACATCTAGAGAGAAAGGTTGGTGGGCAGGTTCTTTCCTCATTCTAACTTGATTTCTTTTACTAAAAAAAAACATTAAATTTTGAAAGTAAACAGGGAACCAGGTAGGAATGGGGGTGGGAGGGGAGGAAAATTGATTAGGGTGAAGGGGCCTCTGGAGGGAGTGGATGGAGAATTAAGGTAAAGTGGAGGATTCAAGGATTGAGTGGGTAGTTCAAAGGGAAAGAGGTAGGAGTTGGTTGGAAATGGGAATGGTTAGTGAGAAGGTGAGGGACTAGGGATACAATGGGAGCCATTGAGGGCCACAATTTCCCTGCAAACCTCCCCACCCAAAATGCAGCCTGCAGCCATTGATGGCTCCTTTCACTGTCACACCACCCACCACCTCCCACCCAAAAGAAAAGAAAACAAAAAGACAGAGAGGTGCAGAAGAGGACCGAGAAGTAAAAATAGTTATGGGGAGAGATGCAGCAGAGAAGAGAGACACAGAGAAACAAAGTCATCAGAGACTGATGAGAGAGACCATAATCTCCGACTTAACATGTGCAATGCCAGTGGAGATTGACTAGCTTGCTAAAAAAAAACAGGAACGAGAGGAAGTGCTTCAATTGACTGTTGTGATTGCCATCTGCTGGTTAGAGCTGGCAACTGCATGATTTATTGAAAAGCATTCAGTCATAAGACGATTGGCAGTAGCTGTGGTGAGTTCTAAGGCTTTAAAAGACTGGAAAGGTTCAATAGCGATGTCAGGTAACCAAAAGTTTTTCCAGTCTTGCTTTCTTTCTAAGATTCCCAGTTGGAGATTTATTTGAGTGAACCTTTGTTATTGCTAACCACCACACTTGAGTATTTCCAGGAATGTCCACTGCACATGACAAAAAGATGGAGGGGGTGGTTTTACTGATACAGCACCTTACCTGGAAGTATTTCCAAATATCCTTTTCCGCATCAAAATTCGACATTTTGTAGCAGTAGCAAATGCAGACTATTTACTAGTTTTCTTGAACTTTTGACTTTCATAAAGAAAACTTCAGAAATATTTAAATCTTTTTGGCGCATCTTGGTCAAATGTCCTTGTATATTCTAATGTCAGTAACACTACTAAACAAGAACCACATCTTCACATTCCCTGCTCTATTTAATAATGGTTTTTTTTCTGTTTAAAGGATTTGCAATCTACTTTAGTTATGGCATCAGGCATAGTGTGGAAGGTCACCGCGATGATGAATCGGTGCACAGCGAAACTGAAAACATAAAGAATATAGAAGGAATGGACGACAATGAAATGGCAACTGAGCTTGACCAATTTATTCTGCATGAAAAGACAAGTGAATGTTAGCGTTGAACAGCAATACAAGATGCCAGTTTGCCACATCAGACATGTTTGTGTTGGCATGAGTAGTGAAGCTGTATTGACTTTGGTCTCAGAATTATGTCAAAGCTCTGTTAATGGCCGATTTGTACTAACAAATGAGTGTTTTTCAGCAGATTGCCTGAAGTTGATCATGGGGGAACTGAAGTATGTTTGCTGATTAGCTGCATGTACCTCTGTGCCACATTCAGTGACTCCATGGTTGATTTAATCCCATCAAAATAATGTTGAGTGAAAAGCTAAATATATTTTCCCAAAATAAAAGGCTCTCTGCCTTGAGAAAAGACTGGGAGGCA
The DNA here is from genome assembly GCA_030390025.1 of Squalus acanthias. Lineage (NCBI taxonomy): Eukaryota > Metazoa > Chordata > Chondrichthyes > Squaliformes > Squalidae > Squalus > Squalus acanthias. The sequence goes on along the minus strand of CM059426.1, from coordinate 76,570,153 downwards.
AGTGGCTGTAAAGATTTTAATTTCCAGTTTGCAACACATTGTTTTTCTAAAAAACAGCAAAAGAAAATGTGTTTTTTTAACCATTTGGCAGTGTAATTATTACCGTCCTTAAGATTTTCTGTAATTATTCCAAATTATTTAATTTTAAAGCTATGGGTGCTACTGCATTCATTCATAATGTGGGGTATGAGAAGAATTCGATCACTGGGGCATTGCTAAGTGTTTTTCTGCATTCAGTTTTTTTTTAAACTAAAAAGGAAAGACCTCGGAGGCAGTTGGGTTTAGAAACAAAAAGGGGGAGGGGAGAAAGGTATATTTTCTCCATTCACTAAACTCAGCGAACTCAGGAAAATGTCACCCTAAATGAATTAAAAGTTTAGTATTCTAAAACTTTTAATCCTCCATTAACCCATTTACCTGCAAATTCTAATTTGTAGGCACTAAACCTTAGTAATGCATCTTTTTGGGGCAAAAGGGTTCAGCTTAAGTCGACTGTTTCCAGTTTCTCAGAATGTGTGGCAACCAGTCATGTTTCTAAAGTACAAAAGCTATACAGAAAACATTTACTGTGAATTAGCAAAAGGTTTAGCGTTGACAAGTTCTTATAAGGGACATTTCTATCTATTTTTGTGGTGCTGTATTTTTAAAAAAATCCTGATTATAAGTCACCTTCATATGAAGAAACTTTAAAAAAAAAGTACTGTGAAGCACCAGCCTCCTGGCTCAAGAAATTAAGTTTCAGGGTAGCCTCATTCAGCCTTGGCTGCCTCAATTGAAGTAGTTTTGACAATTCTGGGATAAGTGGTGGTGAGGGATAACATCGTAGGGACAGAAAATCTGACCAATTCTAACTCCCCCAACTAGAGTCACAGCTCCTATCAGTTGACCATTCTGCCTTTAAGTCTTTGAATATTTCAAGTCATGTAACATAAACAACCGGTGATAGAAGGATATTTTTGCCGCAGTGATACTGGGAAATGAATAGCTATTACATACTATAATACATTATTCAGCAATCAACCAAATGTCAAGTTTTTACATCAAGAGTGTTTAGTAAAACATTCGGGTAATTTTCACTTTCAATGCGGGCGGTAAACTGGCGTTTGCAGACCTGATTTTCAGCTGGGATGTATAATGGGAGGCTGATCCGCAACCGCCTCTTTACTGCCCACACCGAAAGCGAAAATTACCCTCAAGGTGAAACTTGTCAATTCTTTATTCAAGCGCTGTATGCTCCATGTTTACTTGCTGAATTGATGGAATCTGCTAGTGCTTTCTGCTTTGTTCCTGATTGTAGTTTTGTTGTTTGTATGTGTGCAGAGTTCCTTGACATATTTTGGGTGACCTTAAGCTTCAGTAGAGCTATAAATGAAGGGACACAATTTTGAGGTGCGCTGTAGGGAGGTTCCACCATCTTGGGAAGTAGCATTTGATTTTTAATCAAAAATGTTGCTTCATACTAATTATAAATGAGGGTGAAAATATATGTATAGTGAACAACTCTTAAAGGAGCCTGCCCAATTCAAATCTTTTGAACATTATTAACCTTTATATATTTCACTATATTAAATTGCCCTCAACTGCAATGATAATCAGTTAACATTGGCAAGACATACAAAATATAGTATTGTCACATCAGGATCTGCTGCTTGTATTAAATGTACTGTTTTCACTGCTCATTGCTGAAACACAAAATATGCTGGGAAAAATGGCACAAGTTGTCCTTTTTACTTTCCCAAATTAATTCTGATTAGTTCACTTCATTTGATAAAATTGCTGAAGCCTTAAAGAGACTGTGTATAAAAAATGTAATTCATTCACGATGCTGCTTAATCTCTACTTGTACAATAGAGCAATATTCCCTGTGTGTATTTTGGTGGATTACAGTTAATGGAGCCATTTCAAGAAGATAGAAGACAAAATTATTTTATTTCAAACTTTATTAGGTGAAAGATCTTGATTAGGTAAGTGTTGGCCAAAGGGTACTTGGTAGTTACAATTTCTTTGAAAATAAGCATTAATAAGGCAATTATATGTATGAAGTGTTGATTTATTTTAATTTAGCTCTGCAGCTGAGAACTAATTTTCCTGCACTAGTAAGTGGCAAGGTGGCGGTACATTCCCATGATTCTCCACATAGTGAGTTCCCAATCTCGGTCATGCCAGCAGGAAAAGTTAAAGGGAAGGACAGGCACTTCCTAACAGGAAGGGAGAAAAGTTTAAAAGGAGATTCACTTCAGGCTACTGTTGCTAAACTTCCTCGTGAACAGTTCAGGGGATGGCATTGACACTAGCCTGAGAATAGTTTGCCTGCCTGCCTGCCCAGTAAGCTAGAACATAACAAATTATGTGGAGGAAGAAGAAGAACTTTTGATTACCAAGAGGTTTAAAAATAATTGAAGAAATATATCTGGAAAATCTGAGTGTCTGCCAATTCATTATCAAAAACCTTGCTGAGTTATTTTATTTTGTAATCCATCAGTGAGCACCATCTGTAACACTCCCAGTTCAGAGCCAAGCATGAACTAAGAATAAAGGCCGGGATTTTGCGATGGTAATGACTGCAAAACTGTCAGCGTTCGTCGTCATTAGTCCTCTGAAACTGACAGCAACTTTAGGATTTAGCGCATGCACAGATAAATGTGGAAATCCTAAAGTTACGGTCAGTCATTCACTGCTCCGCCACAGGTTGTGCTGTGGCACTCCCCAGAGCCGGCAATCAATTGAAATCACATTTAAGGATGAAAACTTCCCTTATCACACTAGAATATTGCTGTTAAACCCCCCCCCCCCACCCTGCATCCTAAAAAGATAAACCTTAATGAAAGAGGTGTAACTGGGTTTTTAAAGGCGTATTGACTGCTGAATGACTATTCTATCCCTTAAAAACTAATTTTATATTTGTGGAATGTCAAATTTTTCCATTAATATGATTAAGAATTATGGTTATGGTTTTTAAAATATTTTTGTTAAAGATTGATATTTCTGCTACCTTAATCCTATGTGTATGTCCCAATCTTTATTTTGCTCTCTAAAATTTATAAAAAGTAAATTAGAATCTGCATTTTATTTCCTGGTTTGCTGTCTGTGAGAATTCTTTAAAGTGATTGGCTGCTTAGCCAGCTTGATGACATCACTGTTGCTGGAGATTTGCTTATTTTGGCACCAGATTCAAAGGTCACGAGAGCGCAAATCGACGCCACAGAGATCGCTAGATCTTTGTGGCCAGCTTTCTTCAAGATCAGCCTTCGCTTCATCGCTGACGGCAAATTCCGGGCCAAAATATTGCTTTGGTGTACTGCCTTCCCAACCAAAGGTCTTTTTGCATCTTGTACGACTGTGAAACTTAAATTTTATTTTCAGTAATTACCGAAGTTAAGGGAGACTCGCTCCATACTCCCAGTGTCACAGTAGTGCGATGTAGTGCTCTGCAAATGAGCACAATGGGTTTAATCTTCAACCTGGGCGGTAACCTGGCAGAGCGGATCACCCACCCAGAATGGAAAAATCAAGACGGCTCTACAGCAAGTAGATCCATTCCACCAGATAACTGTGCAGACAAAGAAGTTGAAAATTAAACCCAGTGGGTGGAATGGCAGTAATCAGGGCAGCCACTGATGAGTTACAAAAGGTCTGGCAGATACTCTGGTAAAACTCACCAGTATGATTATTTTTGAGTCTTTGGAGTAATCCTTTAAAAACCTAAAATGCAATAAAATATATGGATATGTTTGTGAGAATAAGAACATTAGACAGTGAAATTTAAGAATTCTTTGACCTGTCAGTGGTTCTACAGACCATGTACAATCTGTCATGTCAAAGACTCCCCACCTGCTTAAGCTCTGGATAGAAAGTTCTGTATAACTCCACCCTGATCCCCAAAGAATAACAAGATTTTTTTTTAGCCTAGTCAAGAGTATTTTTTAATGGATTCTTTATAGCAGTTTTTTGATGTGTGAGAATATATTCAAATGCACAAATATTTCTACCTAGATTCAAAAATGCTTATCTTTTAGATCCACATTTTAAAAGGTCTTGAAAGGGTTGGAGAATTGTTTATTTGTTCAGCTATGTTAACCAACATTTCCTATTTTCACAACTATCCCCATCCCTTCCACCCTCCCCTCCAAAACCAAATGACAGCAGTTTATGGATTTCTTCATCTCGAAATGGAGAGTTAACAATGGTGGCAGAGCCTTCAGTCGCCTCGGGTTACTTTTTGCAACTCTCCCCCTAAACTTTCCGCCTCTCCACTTCTGACAAGCTGCACCTGTGGAGTCAGAAACCAACATGAGTTGGCACCTTCAGGAGAGAAGAACATTTTGGGGGGGGAAGAATTCATAATTAAGTTTTTGATTTTTTTTTTAGAAAATCCTATAATGAAATAGTACCATTTAGAAACCATATAGAAGACATAATTCCTAGCAGAGGGCTGCAAGTTATGATCTAGGCCTTAGTTGAGTTTGAAACTCTCCCTAATTGGGTGTGTTCATCAAGGCACCGTCATGAAGTGATTCATCTGTTAGGGGGAAAATGTCTGGCTGGACCAGATCCATCTCCAATTAAAAAAGGCCCCTGCAGTCAATAGTTTAGGGATATTGACTGAGAGAAATCAGTGGTACAAGTTCTCCTGACAGAAGGAAAAGGCATGCTGATGGGGAGGTGCCAATAGGAGTTAAATGACGAGGGAAATAGGAAAGGAAATGGTTTGCATTTATATAGCGCCTTTCATGACCACAGGACGTCCCAAAGCGCTTTACAGCCAAGTATTTTTGAAGCATAGAGAAATGTGGCAGCCAATTTGCGCACAGTAAGGTCACTAGGCGAACACCCCTGATCATCTTCGCATAGTGCCATGGGATCTTTTACATCTACCTGAATGGGCCTCAGTTTAACGTCTCATTCCATAGACAGCATCTCTGACAGTGCAGCACTCCCTTAATACTGCACCGAAGTAGATTATGTGCTCAAGTCTCTGGAGTGGGACCTGAACCCACAACCTTCTGACCCAGTGATGACACTGAGCCAACCCTGACACTCACCTGCAATTGTAAATCAAATGGAGGTCCCAGGCTCAATCCCAGCCTGTGCTGAGTTAGTTGATATCAGCTGGGAAAGGAGCAACTGCTACAATTAGTCTCAGTACCCAAGTTTGTGAGAAAAATTGGTCAAGGTTCCCATTGCTGATCATTGTCTAATGACCCTTGCTGGAAGTATGTGTGTAGCTTTCAGATGAGAACTCAATTGGACTCGGCTGCGATGCCCCTGTGGTCAGATAGCCTGCTGACACTGTGAGGTTTGATATTGGCTGTTGGCCTCACACATGAAGAATAGCCTGAGATAAAAAGAAAAAAGGAATTGCTGGAAATCTGAAATAAGAACAAAATGCTGGACGTACACAGCAGGCCTGTCAGCACTGGCCAAGAGAAGACAGGTTGCAGTTTTGGGTGTAAGTCCTGCCGCCTTTTCACAGAAGCTGATGAACTTGCTATTTCCAGAACAATTCTACGAAGAATGGCTATTTTTGGGCATAGTATCTGAGGGTGCCCAGCACCTGTGATACTGTCCCTTAGTAGAGTCAATGACTTCAGGAGACCGGGGGGGGGGGGGGGTAGAGGTAATTGGTGATTAAATAAATAAAATGGCTTCATTTGCTGGCTAACTTGGAAAGTTTCTTTAAAAACTAACTGAATATTTGAACCATTCACCAGTAGAGATAAGCTAATGAGATAATTTATTTTTATAATTTATAAAGTTTAGCTGTAATGATGACATGAAGGATGAATTACCTCTCTAATAAAGACATTATAAAATAATACACCTGTGGTGCAGATAATGTAAAATTGAATGGGTTCAATCAGTTGTGCTTTAAAGAATTTGTGTGCATATTCCTGTAAAATTGGGCTACTACTTACCGAATGTATAGTGCTTTGTTCTGTTACAAAATTAGCATTCTGTATTTCTAATATAGTAACAATGGAAAAGTAACTTCAGTGCGTATTTGTTTTATTTTTTTAAAAGCACTTCACTCCATGCAAACACCCCACATTTGCAAATGTTGACTCAATCATAGTGATAATGGAAACTGAAGATGGATGTCCACTGATAAAAATGCTGATATTGAGATATGAGCAACTTCATGGGCAAAACCTTTCAATACATCAGTTACACCTTCCCTTCCCCCTGCCCTCACCCTCACAACATCATTTTGTTTCTCTTCCTTCACCCCACCCCCATAGTCACAATAACATTTTGTGAACAGCAAGCCGGCTCAGTCATGTTAGCAACTTGCTAATTTCTAAAGAAAGTCTTAAACATGGCAAAATGTTTGAGGCATAATTTCTGCTCCTTCCATGGATTTGGTGCTCTCTACAACTTTGGATTCTGTGCCACTTAGTTAATTTGCTGATGGACAGTTCTGGGCATTGACAGCACTCTGGTACTCATCTTAATGGTCATTATCTGGAGAAATGGCAGGGAATGGGATTAGAGTAGACAGTGTCAGCTGAAGATCTACATTAGCACAGGCAAGAGAAGCCAGATGGCCTCCTTCTGTGCTCTAATTTCTATGATTCTTCTTACCAGACCACGATCATCCTGGAAAGCAAAGATAACCACAGCTCCTTTTCTCCAATACCCACCGTCTCTATAAACCCCTTCATCCTCACCTCCAAAAACAAGTGCGAGGAGCTCATGGACTTCTTTGTCACTAAAATTTAGACCATCTGTTCAGCTGCCTCTGCCGTATTCCCCCTTCCCCTTGCCCAGTGAGCCAAACCTCACCCAAGGTTCTCCTCTGTCCCAGCCTTGAACATGCATCATTTCTAGTTTCCCATCTCCCCTCATGTCCTCTCTGAGCTCCTTTGATCCCATTCCCACTAAACTGCTCACTACCCAACTTCCCTTCCTATCCCCCATGCTAGCTGATGTTATAAATGGTTCCCTCTGCTGAAGTCCTGTCCCCCAGCCTTTCAAAACTTCCATCAGTACCCCTGCTCAAAATATACACCTTCAACCCTTCTGAACTACCACCCCATCTCCAACCTCTGAATCTATGCCCATCTTTCCCGCACCTCTATGTTTCAATCTCTCCAATCGGGTTTCCACCCTTGCCACAGCACTGAAACAATCCTAATCAAATTACATCCTCTGTGACTGTGATCGTGGTGTACTATCCCTCTTTGTCCTTCTTGACCTCACTGCAGCCTACGACATGGTCGACCACACCATCTTCTTCCAACACCTCCTTCACTGTCCAGCTCTGGCATTGCCCACGCTTCGCTCCAGTCTCACCTATCCAACCGTAACCAGAGCATCTCCAGCAATGGCTTATCTTCCCATCCAGCACCATTATCTCTGGAGTTCCCCAAGGATCTTTCATTTTCCTCATCTACAAGAAATATAAAATCAGATTGTAAAAAGGATGAGATTAGCTAAAGTAAACTTGGGTCCCTTAGCGCCAGAGGCAGGAGAAATTATAATGGGGAATAATGAAATGGCAGAGGATGTTCAACAAATATTTTGTCTGTCTTAACAGTGGAAGACACAAAGAACATATCGGAAAGTGGGGAACCAAGGGGCTAATGAGAGTGAGGAACTTAAAGTAATTAATATTAGTAAAGAAAAAGTACTGGAGAAATTAATGGGACTAAAAGCTGACAAATCACCTGGACCTGATGGCCTACATCCTAGGGTTTTAAAAGAGGTGGCTACAGAGATAGTGGATGCATTGGTTTTGATCTTCCAGAATTCCTTAGATTCTAGAACGGTCCCCTTGGATTGGAAGGTAGCAAATGTAACCCTGCTATTCAAGAAAGGAGGGAGAGAGAAAACAGGGAACTATAGGCCAGTTAGCCTGACATCAGTAGTAGGGAAAATGCTAGAATCCATTATTAAGGACGTGGTAACTCTGCACTCAGAAAATCACAATAAGATTCGACAGAGTCAACACGATTGTATGAAAGGGAAATCGTGTTTGAAAAATCTATTAGATAACTAGCAGGGATGTAAGATATTTGGATTTTCAGAAGCGTGCATTGAGGATTGGATAACAGACAGAAAACAAGACTTGCATTTATATCTTCTTAGGTAGCCCCTCGGAACCGAGGATGACTTGCATCCACATTAAAAATGAGTTCTCAGGTGACTGATGAGTCCAATGCGGGACCTACAGTCTCTGTCACAGGTGGGGCAGATGGTGGTTGAAGGGGCAGGTGGGTGGGGTGCTTGGGTTGACGTGCGCTGTTTGCGCTTGGCTTCCGCTTGCTCCCGGCGAAGAGACTCGAGGTATTCGGCGCCTTCCCGGATGCTTCTCCTCCACTTTGTGCGGTCTTGGGCCAGGGATTCCCAGGTGTCGGTGGGGATGTTGCATTTTTTCAAGGAGGCTTTGAGGGTGTCCTTGAAGCATTTCCTCTGCCCACCTGGGGCTCTCTTGCTGTGTCAGAGCTCTGAGTAGAGCGCTTGTTTTGGGAGTCTCGTATCGGGCATGCGACAATGTGACCCGTCCATCGGAGCTGATCGAGCGTGGTCAAAGCTTCGATGCTGGGGATGTTGGCCTGAGCGAGAACACTGACGTTGGTGCGCCTATCCTGCCAATGGATTTGCAGGATCTTGCGGAGGCAGCGTTGGTGGTATCTCTCCAGTGCTTTGAGGTGCCTGCTGTACATGGTCCATGTCTCTGAGGCATACAGGAGGGCGGGTATTACTACTGCTCTGTAGACCATGAGCTTGGTGCCAGGTTTGAGGTCCTGGTCTTCAAACACTCTCTTCCTCAGGCGACCGAAGGCTGCACTGGCACACTGAAGGCGGTGTTGGACTTCGTCATCGACGTCTGCCCTTGTTGACAGTAGGCTCCCGAGGTATGGAAAGTGGTCCACGTTGTCCAAGGCCTTGTCATGGATTTTGATAATCGGGGGGGGCAGTACTGTGTGGCGGGGGCAGGTTGGTAGAGGACCTTCGTTTTACAGATGTTTAGTGCTCCTTCCAGCGGGCACTGACTGCCTCTCTGTCCTTGATGAGTACCTCTCCGTTCTTGGGCCGCAGTGGGGTAGGACCTTGGGTGCTTGGGCCGTAGGCGGTCTTGGCTAAAGAATCCACGCACGTCGTGGTTGTCGGCTAGCTGCTGGCTCTCCTGCGCTTTCTCCACCCACCACCTTTTCTTTAGGTCACGAGTTTTTTACATACGAACATATGTACGAACATACGAATTAGGAGCAGGAGCAGGCCACTCGGCCCTTCGAGCCTGCTCCGCCATTCAATAAAATCATGGCTGATCTGATTACTCCACATTCCCGCCTACCCCCGATAACCTTTCACCCCCCCTTGCTTACCAAGAATCTATCTACCTCTGCCTTAAAAATATTCAAAGACTCTGCTTCCACCGCCCTCTGAGGAAGAGAGTTCCAAAGACTCATGACCCTCTGTGAGAAAAAATGTCTCCTCATCTCTGTCTTAAAAAGGCGACCCCTTATTTTTAAACAGTGACCCCTAATTCTAGATTCTCCCACAAGAGGAAACATCCTCTCCACATCCACCCTGTCCAGACCCCTCAGGATCTTATATGTTTCAATCAAGTCACCTCTTATTCTTCAGAACTCCAGCGGATACAAGCCTAGCCTGTGCAACCTTTCCTCATAAGACAACCTGCCCATTCCAAGTATTAGTCTAGTAAACCTTCTCTGAACTGCCTCCAACGCATTTACATCCTTCCTTAAATAAGGAGACCAATACTGTACACAGTACTCCAGATGTGGTCTCACCAATGCCCTGTACAACTGAAGCATAACCTCCCTACATTTGTATTCAATTCCCCTCGCAATAAACGATAACATTTTGTTGGACTTCGGCCTTCAGGCATCTGTAGAGCTGCTTTCTTGCTCTCGAGTTGTGTTGCTGTTTCCAGATCAGGAATGCCTTGCGTTTGTGGCTTATTAGCTCCTGGATCTCCTGGTCATTCTCGTCAAACCAGTCTTGGTGTTTCCTGGTCGAGTGACCGAGCATCTCTTCACAGGTGCTGATTATGGAGGCCTTGAGTGCAGACCAGGTGCTGTGGACACTCTGTGTCTCTGCATTACTGGGAGTCGTCAGGTTGTTTGTGAGGCGCAGGCTAAATAGGGCTTTCTTAGCGGGGTCTTTGAGTGCTCCAGCGTTGATTTTCCTGCGGCATTGTTTCTGTTGGGACTACATTGATGGAGATGACAGAGCGGATGGTGGTCTGTCCAGCAGTTGTCAGCTCCTGTCATGGCGCGGGTGATGCGGATGTCCTTGCGGTCCCTCGCTCGGACGATGACGTAGTCCAGCAGATGCCAGTGCTTGGAGCGAGCGTGCTGCCATGAAGCCTTGTACTTGTCTCTCTGCTGGAATAAGGTGTTGGTTATGACAAGGCCATGTTCTAAGCATTTCGTCAGGAGGAGAGTACTGTTGGAGTTGGCTTTCCCTACCCCCCCCTGTCGATCACACCTCCCCACAGGTCTGTGTCCTTTCCAACTCTGGCGTTAAAGTCGCCAAGGAGGATCAGCTTGTCGCCCATTGGGACTCGGGACAGGGACTGTTCGAGGCTGGAGTAGAATTCCTCTTTGGTCTCGTCTGTGGCTTCCAGTGTTGGGGCGTACGCACTGATGACCGTAGCGCACTGGTTCCGGGCTAGGGTGAGCCGAAGAGTCATGAGGCGCTCATTTATACCGCTAGGGGAGTCTCTGAGACGCCCAACTAGTTCATTTTTTATGGCGAAGCCTACCCCATGGAGGCAGCGTTCTTCTTCAGGTTTGCCTTTCCAGAAGAAGGTGTAACCACCGCATGCTCCTTGAGCTGGCCTTCCCCTGCCCACCGGGTCTCACTTAGGGCGGCGATGTCTATGTCGAAACGTCTGAGCTCCCGGGCAACGATAGCAGTACGGCGTTCCGGTCTGTCACTGTTGGGGTTGTCCATGAGGGTCCTGATGTTCCAGGTCCCGAACTTCATTTTAAAGGGTGGAAGATGCCTGTGCGTGAATTCTTTTAACGTGGGGTGGCCGTTGCACACCAGCCACCACACGGGCTTGACAGAGCAAGGTCTTGGTCCAATGGCAAGGGGATCCAAGACGATTGGAGACCAGGCTCTGCTACAATGGCCTAGCACACACACACAAACATACTCCTACTGTCCTCCTCCCTCCTTCCCGCAGGTCCTCTCTGCCTGGGTTTCGTAGGATGCATTGTGGTCCTCCCGACCTCGATGTTGGCCCATGCTGTACCTTCCCTGGGCCCCAATCCCGCTGCTGGTCCACACTGCGCCACTCCTGGGCCTTGACCTTGCTGCTGGGCTCGTCCTCGCTCTTGGGTCCCGGCCTCGGACATGAATGATGTTGTCTCTCACAGGATCAAATATAGCACTGATATTCTCGTGATCCCTGGCCCCGAGCTCCACTCGCGATCCACTAGTCGCTAGCTTACAGACAAGATGGCTCCTGAGCTGGCAGCTCCCGAGGGAGCTCCTTTGCCATCCTTAGCCATCCTTTGCTCTTTCTCCCCCAGTCTCCTCTCTTCTGCTGTTTAAGTTCCCTGGCTCTTAATAGTGGGTGCATTTTATCCCTAACTGCAAGTTCAAGCTGCAAGGTTAAAGTTACCTGAGCCCACTGCCCATCCCCCGACCATGCTGTTCTTTGTTCTCATCAGTGAGCACTGGCTCTTCACTTAAACTTAGCTTCCAAATTCCCAGACCTCTCTGCCATCAAGACTACGCTTCTCCACTGGACTAGTGATCTAACGACTAGTGCATTTATATAGCACCTTTGTAAAATTCGCAATTATCGCGATTCGAAATAACGAGATAAAGCAGATTCGTTTCATCAGTTTTATTTCAACGAAATGCTGTCATGATTAAACAGGACACAGAAGCCTGTAAAATGGCCGCCACGCCTCGTGGCAGAAGCTTCCAGAATTTTCAGTGGGCAGACAAGATGGCGTTCGAATAAACATTTCAGTATAAGATTGGTTAATACGCAGCAAACACTGATAAAGACAGGATGCAACCTGTCTGCATTCGACACAATAGCAAGAGATATAAGTGCTGGAATCGTTTTCCATGCACAAGTAAGGACCATTGTACTGGGCAATCGAAGGCCCATCCAGATACATCAATACGCAAATTCCCCACGGCTCTACAATGAGAGAGCCATTCTCGGGTGCTTACACAAGTATTCGGAGGCCCCCAAAACCCCGCCAGGGAGGCTCCTAGCCGGTTCCACAATGGGAAAAAAACATTAACGGGTAGTTGGCCAGTCTCAGGTGCTACCGAAACCCATTACAAACAAGAATCACCCCATACTGGGAAGTTTGAGCGCCAAGATTTTACAAAAGATGAACATTAAGATTTGGGCGGGAGATATAACCCAGCACTATAACTATAGACAACAAATGTCCATCGGTCTCTTATTCCCTTGATTCGTGCTCTTATCTCTGCGGATTCTTGACTCAGGCTGAGTTCTGCTGGACGAGCAGCCATCTGTTGCCTCTGGACTCTAGCCGTGCTGGACGGTTACTCGAATGTTGGGTGGAGCTCAAGCAGAACGAGCCGCCCCGACGAAGGCCAGTGACCGGGTGCACCATCCCGAGCGTCGGTAAACGGTGTTTTGGACCCGAAGGCCCGACAAGACGAGATGAGAAGAAAAGAACAAGAATCCACGTGCCGCCGCGGTCAGTAAACCCCGACCGCGCCCATAAATATAAAGACCATTTTTGAACTCTATCAGGTTGCTGCCGAACCAGTGAAAGACTCTCTTTCGAATTCTATCGACAACCGGTGTCAATACAGGAAGACTCTTCTTTGAATTTTACCGGTTAACTGGTGTCGGTCCAGAAAGACTTTTCTTTGAGTTCTACAGCCGGGCCCGAGCACTGTCGAGTTCTTCATGACAACGGGGAGCCCAGCCTGCTAGCCGGAGCAGAGAAGATAAACAAGTGGGGTACAGAGACCCCTTCCAACACGTGACAGTCAGGTGTTGCAGCAAAACAAGCCGAGTGCCTCGTTTAAAATTCTCCGAAGTATCACGAGTGGTGAGCATGTTTCCCGATCCTACAAATCTAGATTAGTGTAGGTATTGATAGGGGAGGGTGGTTTTATTAAGGATAAATATAATGTGTTCCCCTTTTTACGATGTGCCGTGCGTTCCTCATTACCCTAGACCAAGTTTTATGAATGTATGTATACTTGTACTGTCATTAATTTGTGCCTATGACATGTACTTCATGATTTTGGACGCTATGCAATAAAGATTTCCATTTCGTACTATTCAACCGGGTCTATTTGAGTTTTCTCTGCATTACTGCTCTCGCACCTAAGTCCAGTGTTAGAACCGTAAGGGCGAGTGGGTCGAACCACTCACAGGTGCTTATTGCAACAAGGCTGGCTGGAGACCAGAGCAAGCAATAGTATTAGGCAACGAAGGCCTAACCCCGCACAAGCACCTACGACCGAACCCCTTACACCTTTCACAACCATCGGACATCCCATGCTTTACAGCCAATGACGTATTTTTGAAGTGGAGTCACTGTTGTAATCTGGGAATCGTGCACAGCAAGCTCCCACAAACAGCAACGTGATAATGACCAGATAATCTGTTTTTGTTATGTTGGTTGAGGACACCCAGCTCTACCTCTCCACCACCTCTCGCGACCCTTCCACTACTTGTCTGACATTCAGTCCTGGATGAGCTGCATTTTCCTCCAGTTAAACATTGGGAAGGCAAAAGAGACCATCTTCGGGCTGCATCACAAACTCTGTCCTCTTGCCACTGATTCCATCCCTCTGCCCAGCCAGTGTTTAAAGTTGAAACAGACATTTTTTTATTCATTTGTGGGATGTGGGCGTCACTGGCAAGGCCAGCATTATTGAATGTGCAACCCTGAACTGAGCTTCTGACACCATATGTTCTCCATCACAAAGATCGCCTACTTCCACCTCCGTAACATCACCTGTCTACACCCCTGCCTCAGCTCAAGCCTTTGTCACCTCCAGACTCAACTATTCTAATACAAAAGCAAAATACTGCGGATGCTGGAAATCTAAAATGAAAACAGAAAGTGCTGGAAATACTGAGCAGGTCAGACAGCATCAGTGGCGAGGGAAACAGAGTTAACGTTTCAGGTCGTTGACCTTTCGTCAGAACTGGTAAAGTTAGAGATGTAACAGGTTTTAAGCAAGTACACAGGCTAGGAAAGGGGAGAGGGGAGGAAAGAACAAAGGGGAAGGTCTGTGATAGGGTGGAAGGCAGAAGAGATTAAATGACAAAAGGAATGATGGTGCAAGGCAAAAAATGGTGGTAATGAGACAAGAAAAGATTTCTAGACCCGTCATTAGTTTCTGTACTTGTCCCATTCCCCTCCCCTACCATTTACGGCTGTGCCTTCAACTGCTGAGGCCCCACGTTCAGGAATTCCCTCCCAAAACCTCTCCATTTCTCAACTTCCCTTAAGACCCTCCTTAAAACTCATCTCTTTGACCAAGCTTCTGTGCTGTAAGATTCTCTCTACCAATGTTCCCTGTAAGCTGTGCAGCCGCACGGTGCACAGCGTTCCAGGGATCCCGCACAGCCGGCTTGCCAGCTTTTCAATGAGAAAAACCGTGCAGGTGTGGTATTTTGAATGGCCTGCGCAGCCCCTTAAAGGGGCCACACGGAGCCAAACAAAATCACAGGAAACATTGCTCTCTACCCTATCAATTTCTTTCAAAATGCTAAAAGCCTCAATCAAATCAGCCTGTAACCTTCTATATTCCAGGGAATACAAGCCTAGTTTAGGTAATCTCTTCTAACCCTTGGAGCTCTGGTAACATTCTGGTGAATCTCTGCTGCATTCCTTCCAAGGCCAATATATCCTTTCTAAGGTGCGGTGCCCAGAACTATACACAGTACTCCAGATGTGGTCTAACCAGGGCTTTGTATAGCTGTAGCAAAACTTCCTCTCTTTTATATTCTAGCCCTCTAGATATAAAGGCTAACATTCCATTAGCCTTTTGGATTTTTTTGGTACCCGACTACTACATTTTAATTATCTGTGAACATGGACCCATAAATCTCTTTGGACCACTACTGTTCCTAGCTTTTCACCATTTAAATAATACTCGTATCTATCCCTTTTTGGTCCAAAATGGATGACCTCACACTTACCTGCGTTGAAATCCATCTGCCACAGTTTTGCCCACTCATTTAATTTATCAATGTCTCTTTGTAATTTTATGCTCCTGTCTACACTACTTACTATACCACCAATCTTTGTGTCATTGGTAAACTTGGATATATGGCTCTCTATTGTGTTATCTAAGTCATTAATAAATATAGTGTATATGTTGAGACCCCGGCACAGATCCTTGTGTGACACCACTAATCACTTCCTTCCAATTCGCGTATATACCCATAATACCTACTCTCTTAATGCCTAAGTGATCTGACCAAGTCAATAATTTGCCTTCAATTCCATGAGCTTTAATATTATCTAACAGTCTCTTATGTGGAATCTTATCGAATGCCTTCTGGAAGTCCATATAAACTACATCCATAGTCATTTCCCTGTCTATTACTTTAGTTACTTCCTCAAAAAATTCAATTAGTTTGACAAGATCAAGAGTTTGAGAGTCACAGAAAGTGAGACAGAAAGAATTAGAGAGTGGGAAACAAGCTTGGGACATAGTTACAGGAAGAGACACTTGCTAAAAAATAATTTGTCTGTGCGCAAGCCACAGGAAATGAACTAGTATGCATTAAACTGGGAGAATCTCCACGCTGCATTGGCATAATGAATAAAAAGGTGATGGGCGAATCAAAGGAGTAGCTGTGAATTTAACATTAGGGAATGAGGCAGCTGGGGTGAAATAAAAATAATGGCCTGGACTGCATTGCCAAGAATTTTAAAGGTTTATTTTGCAAACTAATACATTTTCTTAAATTAAATTAAAGAATGCTCTGGGTTATAATTTTATTAATAATTAATAAAGAAAAATCTTTAAAGCAAGGTTGATGTGAGGATTACCCTGCTCACCATAGGCTCGATAGTACCTCACTCTCTTGCTCTAACAGTGCAAAATGTCAGGAGTTGTTATTTTAATTTTTAAAAAGGCCTTTCCCTTAATATCCTGGAGCCTGAGACCTGGTGCACTGAGGACAGAGCGCTGCAAAAAGTTAATGTCAGAAGTGGGATTCGAACCCACGCCTCCAGTCGGAGACCAGAACACCCAAACCCGCAATGGGAAGGACTGACATCCTTGAGTCTGGCGCCTTAGACCACTCGGCCATCCTGACAATTGGCAGTAGGGGCGGCAGCGAGCCACAAACCCCCGACTGAGCCTGGCCCTTGGCTCTGGCAGCGGCAGCTCCACCACCTCCTCCGCCAGTTGGCACCGATTGCCGGCGCTCTCTACGGATAGTGGTTTTATTTTTATTTGTCGTGGGAACTTCCTGCTCGCTGATTCCGCTCCTAATTATTACCAACCGACCGCCGTAGGATTTGTTCGGTTCGGCGCGCATGCTCAGTGAGGGAGGCGCAGGGTAGCCGCCATGTTCGATGCGGCACGCATGCTCAGTGAGGGAGGCGCTAGGTCGCCGCCATGTTCGGTGCGGCAGTTTCTGAAGATGAGCTCAGTGAGCCGCCATGTTGAATGTGATTTTGCGCATGCTCTGTTCTACCGACTCGTTGCAGTAGCTGTACGCATGCTCATTGAGGCTGGGGGACCCTATTTAGCATTCTCACAGATTCCTGAAAGTTGTAATGTGTTAGTGGAACAAATCCTTTTTGTTAAAAACTGCAGACCACCCACTTTTCTCTGATTTACTCTTTATAAATGATATCTTATTTAAATAGACATCCCAATGGCATGTGCCTCAATTGAAACAGTCACTGCACTTCAAAACTACATTGAGTGAAACAAAAGCAAAATATTGCATTTTCTGTAAATCTAAAATAAAAACAGAAAATGCTGGAAACAGAGCTAAAGTTTCAGGTCAGTGACCTTTCATCAGAATTGGAAAAAGTTAGAGATGTAACAGGTTTTAAGCAAGTGCAGAGGCAGGGAAAGGGGGTGGGGGAAGAACAAAAGGGAAGTTCTGATAGGGTGGAAGGCAGGAGAAATTGAATGACAAAAGGGATGATGGTGCAAAGCAAAAGAGGATGGTAATGGTATAAGAAAAAAAGGATCGAGAGGAGCTGTAAATGACCAACAGCTGTTGTCCAAAAACATGGGAGCAGTGGTGATGATCTGAAATTGTTGAACTCAATGTTGAGTCCTGAAGGCTATAAAGTGCCAAATCAAAAGACGAGGTGCTGTTTCTCGAGCTTCCGTTGAGCTTCATTCGAACAGTGTAGGTCAGAGTGGGAGTGGGGTGGAGAACACACTGACCTCTGTCCTTGGTCTCCTACACTGTCCCATAGATGCTGCCTGATCTGCTGAGTATTTCCAGCATTTTCTGTTTTGATTGAGTGAAATGTTTTGGGACAGTTCATCTAGGTGATGAGGGGCTCTGACTCCAATTATTACATTAGGCTAAATGAGTGTTCAAAACGATAATAAAAATTAATAATCAATTTTGCATGAAAAACAGCATCACACTGCCACAATGTTACAACCAAAAACATGCACAAACTGCCAGCATTTCAGCCCATATGTTAGAGACTAAAAATCACTGTGAGGCAGGTCTATTTCAGGAAAAAGGGGGAGAAACTGAAAAAAATCTCTACCATGAGTGAATACCCCTCTCAAAGGTAATGTTTTGGGTAAAATGGGTACAGATATAAGGTACAATTGGATCAATATTTGAAGCAGGAAACAATACAAGGCTTTGGGAGGAGAACATCTGCACCTACTCAAACTCACATCCAACTCTAGCAAAGAATCAGTACAAAAATTATGGGCCAATTGGCCTTCTGTACTCTAAACTTCTTTGGTTCTATGGATAGCGTAGGTACCAAAAATGGTTTTTAGCTATTATCTTTATATTATTTTCAGTCACTTCTGCAGTCTGAAAAAAATGGCCAAATTTGCCTGGAGTATTAAAGGCTATTGTCAGGTGATGTGTCCTGCAACTATATTTAAAGAGGAACTATGGGGGAGAAATTCGGTATCACCCCGTTTGGGGGGCTAAATTTTGAAGGTCTATTATGGGCAACACGGTGGCATAGTGGTTAGCACTGGTGCTTCACAGCGCCATGGGACCCGGGTTCGAATCTGACCTCGGGTGACTGTCTGTGTGGAGTTTGCACATTCTCCCCGTGTCTGCGTGGGTTTCCTCCGGGTGCTCCGGTTTCCTCCCACAGTCCAAAAATGTGCGGGTTAGGTTGATTTGGCTATGATAAATTGACCCTTAGTGTTAGGGGGGGATTAAATATGTGGGGTTATTGGGATATGTTAGGGGGAATTAAATATGTGGGGTTATGGGGGTAGGGTGGGATATGTGTACTGTGGGGATTAAAGCAGGGACAGGGTTCTGGATTTGGATGATCAGCCATGATCGTATTGAATGGTGGAGCAGGCTTGACGGGCCGAATGGCCTACTCCTGCTCCTAGATTCTATGTTTCTAAATCGTGAAAAGTTAGTGCCAGGTGCTAATGAGTCTGAGATTCCCCTAAATTGGCTGTTAACGCTCCTGGAAAGAACTGGAGCGCTAATGACCTAAGTAGGGCGCTACAGGGGCGCGACCAGCAGAGCGATAATGAATTTCAGGTGCTATGCAATCAGGAATGATCCTTCACACTGGCCCCTTCCAGCTTTTAAAGGGGAGGTTGCATCATTGTGCAGATCCTCATTATCAACATTGCTGGCTGTGAAGGCGACCTGCAAATAATTCAATCCCCTGATCGTGATGGCTGATCCCAATCCCAGGCGGAGAGCTTGTCGTTTCACGGATGAGGCATTGGTCGCAGGAGTGGAGCGAAGGAGGGCAGTGCTGTTCCCGGACTCTGGAAGGAGGCAATGTGGAGGGAAGTGGCCCAGGAGGTCTCGGCCAGTAGTGTGGACGTAGGCTGCCAGACACAGTGCCGGAAGAAATTCAACAACCTCATTTAGGTGTCAAGGTGAGTACATGCTTCAGCAGGTCCTACATACCAGCATCTGAACCTCAGTCTTGAGTACATGCTTCAGCAGGTCCTACATACCAGCATATGAACCTCAGTCTGTACACACTGCACAAAGCACCACACCCCCATCACTCACCCACCAAGCATCTGCACCTGCTCAAACTCACATCCACATCTCACACCTTGCCTACAATTACAGCTATTCAACTACGGCAAGCATATCTCCCAAACACATAGCTGGACTCTGACTCAAACACATTCGTTTATCTTGCAGGCCAAGATGGCCTGCAATAGGAGGGAGCAGCAGAGAACAGGCGGGGGTGATGCACAGCTCCAGCAGCTCTCAGACCTGGAGGAGCGAGTGATGAGAGTCATCTGGCAGCAGGTGGTGGACGCCGTGGCCGTCGGCAACGTTGACCCCCTTGGGGGCAACAACGGTATTTTCAGCCCCTCTCCTCTCTCATCCCACTTCCCCCTCACACCACAAGCCTTTCCAGCTCCTAATACTGTCTGCATTCCTTGCTCCCTTCCTGCCCCCCTGCCCTCACCTTAACGCGAGTCTTGTGCCTTTATACTTTCAGAGAATCAGCAACCAGATGACCAGCCTGTCCCTGAGCCCCCCACTGAGAGTGAGGAAGGAGAAGAGGAGGAGGAGCAACGCACCGCATTACTGCATCTCTCACCCGCAGGCACCACCTCAGATACTGGCACTATGCAATCTTTAGAGGCAAGTTTAGTAGAGGAGACTGCACTGGGTGATACACTGGGGATGAGTGGGCTGCAGCAAGGCCAGGGGGAAAGGGTAGCTCCCGGAGGGTGAGTTCGCGCACGAGTTCTGCTGCACAAGACTCTGATGAGGACCTCAATGGGGAGGCGTTCACAAGAAGGGTGATGGTCATGCACTCTGAGATAATAGGTGCAATGGCAAGGGTGCCCGAGAGCCTCTCGGTAATGGTAAGGAGCGTGGAGGAGTCCACCTCCAACATCGCACAAGGCTCTGTGCACACCATGGAGCCCATCATTTCCAGTCTGCAGAGGATGGTGGACTCCCAGAGAGACCATGCAGATCCAGACCTCATGACACGTGTGATGGGCGATGTCGCAGCTTCCATTGCAGCACAGGTGGAAGCGACGCAATGTCTTAGTGCTGTAATGCGGTCAATGGTTGCTGCCATCGAGTCTCAGACTGCTCTCATGCAGTCTCAGCTTGATGCCACGCAAGCTCTGACTGCTGCCATTGTCGCTGGGTCCACCACAGTCCACCGAGGATCTCATGGTGTCGCAGCAGGCCAGCAGTCTGTGCTCCAGCAGATTGGTAGGGATGCTGAGGTGCCGACCCTGGGGGAGTGGGAGTGGGTCAGGATGACAGCATTCCTGATTCCACCACTGCCACTCCGCCATTGCACTTGTCACTGCCAGTCATCCAGCCAGCCCAGACTGCCACTGCCCAGCCTGAGGTGGCGCAGTGTACAGCCGGGCCTTCCAGGCCCAGAGCTGGTCAAGGGCGTCCTGCAAGGCCATCTGTAGTCTCTGGCACCGACACTCAGCAGCCTTCCACCAGCCCTGCTGCAGCCACTGGGGAGACACTACGTAGGAGCACTAGATTAGGGAAAGGCACTGTAAAGAGGGGAAGTAAGGGTTTGCACAAAGGTGATTAGTTAATATTGTTGCAGTATATATGTGGTTGCTGAATTTGGATAAATTTATTATTGGAATGTTGCAGATTGGGGGCTGTGTCTCATTTCAGCTTTGGGGTGTGGTATGGAATGTGAAATTGATGGAATGATGGGGACGTGCTGAGCAACTGGGAAGTGGCCTTGAATTCATTGGAACCGAACAAGGCCGATTGAGTGGCGGCCTCCTCCGTCGCTGCTGTTTGTGCTCCTGTTCCTCCTCCTCCTCTTCCTTGTCCTCTTTGTCTCCCTCTTCCTCCTCCTGAGGTGATGCAGCTATGCCTGGTGGCAATGGCTGGGCCCTCATGATGGCCAAGTTGTGCAGCATGCAGCAGACGACGACGAAAAGGGAAGCACTGTGGGAGTACCTTCACCACACGGACTGCAGCGGTTCAAGAAGGCGGCTCACCACCACCTTCCCAAGGGCAATTAGGGATGGGCAATAAATGCTGGCCTTGCCAGCGACGCCCACATCCCATAAACGAATTTTTAAAAAAACACCGGTCTGGCACAGGATGAAGGCATCGTGGCTGCTGCCAAGATAGTGGGCATTGACGGTCAGGATTCGCTGTGTGTGGTCGCACACCAACTGCACATTAAGTGAGTGGTAGCCTTTGCGGTTACGGAATACCTCAGGATTGTTACGGGGGTGCAGTTAATGGCGCCCTGCACCATGGGGAAGCCCGCTTTCCTGGCAAAGCCACATGCACACTCGCGCTGCTTCTCTCTGGTCATGGGGAAGGAAATGCAGTCTCTTCTGTAGAGAGCCTCTGTGACCTCCCGGATGCAGCAATGGACGGCGAACTGCAAGATGTTCGCTGTATCTCCTGTTGCACACTGGAAGGATCCGCTGGTGTAGAAATTGAGGGTGACGGTGACCTTGACTGCCACTGAGAGAGCCGTGATGCTCCTGATGTGAGGATTGTGGTCTGGCTGCAGGAGGTGGCAGAGCTGTGTGACCACGTCCTTGGTGAAGCGGCGCATTCTAAGACACTGTTCCTCAGTGCGATTGATGCAGGAGAAATGCTCCCAGAATACCCTGGGAGGGTAAGGCCTCCTGTTGAGAGCCCTGCTGCCCTCCTCCCTCTGGCCACATTTTCCAATCTTTCTCTCTGCCTCCACTGTCTCCGACGTTGACGCTGGAGGGTGAGGTCCCATGCCAGTACAGCCCCCATTGAAGTATGGAAATGTTGCACTTTCAAATCTCACCTAAATGAAGGTGAATTATTTCTCTGAGGCAGAAGACTCCTACAACTGAAAAATGCTGAAATCGCTCAAAATGCCTGTTTGCCTATGTCAAACTGACAAGGCAGCATTCTTTGCCAACTAAAAATAAACCGTTGGATGTTGATACCTTTATATCGCACTCCTCCAGTGCTCATCTGACTGCACACCGCTTCCTCTACCTGTCGTTGCAAACGGCAGGCACTCAGGCAGGGGGCGAGAGGGAATTTCTGAGCAGGGGCGCTACCGGGGCGTTGCGCAGCCGGATGACGTCACGATCTCCGGCTGCAGGAGAGCATGGCGCTAGTGGTTACCGCTGCCGCAAACCTCCACTTCAATTTCGCGGGCGTCGGTACTATCGCTAAGCCGGTAGCGCCCCGTTAGTGCCCCCCGGAGGTGCTAACAGGAGACGCAAAGGTATATAATTTCTCCCCCTATATCCTTCCATTCCTTTCACCCCCGTGTAGTTGTAGGTCACTATCTTATAATTATAGGAGCCACATAATGCAATTGTTTTTTTAAAATTAATTCTCAGAATTAGGCGTCGCTGGCAAGGCCAGCATTTATTGCCCATTCCTTGTTGCCCTTGAGCAGATGGTGATGAGCCTTCTTCTTGAACTGCTGCTGTTAGGTAAGGAGTTCCAGGATTTTGACCCAGTGATGATGTTACATATGTAGGGACTGTGTATTGTTATTGCAGTTCTAGAAGTTTTATAAAGGAGCTGTATATTGCAGTTGTAATTATAGGTTGCACAATATATGTATGCTATGCTTATATAAATGCTATATTTATATAGGAGCTGTGTGTTAATAGGGGTTGTACATTACATTTCTGGGATCTGCATGTTAAATTAATAGCGACTGTATATTATAATTAGAGCTGTGCATCTTACAGGGCTGTACCTAACTGGAGCTGCAGTCACAGTTAACGCCGCTGTCTCATCAAGCTGTAGCGATGTATTTCCCGCAGGGGTCAGCCTTCTTGCAGAATAGCAAATATTTTACTCAGTCTTGAAAACCAACTTATTCCAATTCAGCCGACCTGTCATTGAACATGTATTTTGATTCCTCTGAAAATCCCAGGCAACCATTTCCAGACTGTGGGCTTTTAGCAACAGCTCAGCTCTCCGGGGGCAGCCTGCTAACTTCTTACAGTAAAGTCACCAGCTCCCAAAGAAACAGAGATTTAGAGAAGATTCGTTTCTGAAAGGCTATACGCTACTGAGAAAATGAAGTTTTGTGTCGTCTTGCTGTTTGTTTTTTTCAGCGAATTCCTTTTACAGATGGGTAAGTGACACAGTTACAGTTTCAGCTGCGGAAAGGTGCTGACGTGTTTAATTTTGACTTTGGTTCTCTTGGACATGTTATTTTTGTCTGAATTTCCTCGCAACTGATTTAAATTTGATTGCTACTTGGTGAGCTGAGCTGTCTCTTACTGAATCAATTATTTAATTAACATTCTCCAAATGCCTTTAAATGTTATTTTCCCGTATGTGTGTGTCTGAAGTCTGACATCAAGAATATAGTCAATGGCATGGACGACCATTGAAACTGGGATACCTCTCATCTCTGAGATTCCGAAAGAGATGATGAGTTATGTCCTACTGTACAATGCAGCTGTGCGTCTGGTATTAGATGTATGCAAGAAAATTAACATCTCACAGCCAATTGCAAGGGAATAATCCCGTGGAGGACTTCAGATGATGCTATAAACCATGAGAGCAATGCATGCTTAAAGTTTCATGCTGCAACTTTAGTGCCAACTAAAGGGCGGGGGAGT
This sequence comes from Squalus acanthias, assembly GCA_030390025.1. Classification (NCBI taxonomy): domain Eukaryota; kingdom Metazoa; phylum Chordata; class Chondrichthyes; order Squaliformes; family Squalidae; genus Squalus; species Squalus acanthias. Next base: position 76,546,438 of record CM059426.1, on the reverse strand, counting down.
GGGACTCGCTGAAGTGCTCTTGCAGAGAGCCAGCACGGACTCGATGGGCCTCCTTCTGTGCTGTAACCATTCTATGATTCTATGATAACGTGAAGTGGTTTCTGCTTCACAGCACACTAAAGTTGTGGTATAAATCCAGAAACAGGGCCTGACATGGCTTCGGAGGGAAGCACCTCTTGGAGAAGGTGGTTTTGGGCTTGACTCTGAATGGTATCCAAATGTGGTGGTGGTCAATATGGTGTCAAATCTGATTTAAAATGTACTCCAGGAGTCAGTAGGACCCCCTGGACACTCCTTAAGCATGCTTGGAGTTATTTTAAATGTTATGTAATAAGAACATAAGAAATAGGAGCAGGAGTAGGCCATTTGGCCCCTCGAGCCTGCTCCGCCATTCAATAAGATCATGGCTGATCTGATCTTGGGCTCAGCTCCATTTCCCTGCCCGCTCCCCATAACCCATCACTACCTTATTGTTCAAAAGTCTGCCTATCTCCACCTTAAATATATTCAATGACCCAGCCTCCACAGATCTCTGGGGCAGAGAATTCCACAGATTTATGACCCTCTGAGAGAAGAAATTCCTCCTCAGTTTTAAATGGGCAACCCCTTATTCTGAAACTATGCCCCCTAGTTCTAGATTCCCCCATGAGGGGAAACATCTTCACTGCATCTACCTTGTCGAGCCCCCTCAGTATCTTATATGTTTCAATAAGATCACCTCTCATTCTTCTAAACTCCAATGAGTATAGGCCCAACCTGCTCAACCTTTCTTCATAAGACAACCCCTTCATGTCAGGAATCAACCTCGTGAACCTTCTCTGAACTGCCTCCAATGCAAGTATATCCTTCCTTAAATAAGGAGACCAAAACTGCACGCAGTACTCCAGGTGTGGTCTCACCAATGCCCTGTACAGTTGTAGCAGGACTTCCCTACTTTTATACTCTTATGTTCTTATGTTATGTAATGAGACTGCTGCCCCTGCTCTCTAGACATTTACATTTTATTCACCACCAGAGGAGTTCTGTGCATGTGTATAGCCACACATGCCATGACAGTCAGCACAAGCGGGAAGAAGGAACTTGCATTTATATAGCACCTTTCACACCCACGAGACAGCCAAAGTGCTTCACAGCCAATTTTTGGAAGTGTAGTCATTGTTGTAATGTAGGCAAATGCCACAGTTAATTTATACACAGCAAGATCCCACAAACAGCAGTGAGATAAATGACTAGTTAATCTGTTTCTGCTGGGTCGGAATCCTGGAATTCCTACCCAACACTCCTGTGAAGCACCTTGGGACATTTTACTACATTAAAGGTGCTATATAAAGACAAGTTGTTGTTGTTAATTGGGCTGGAACATGGATGTGCCTGATCCCAGCCTGTGATGTCAATTTCTGCGGTGTCTTGTTGGGGTGGAACCTCCGTCCACCTCAAAAATGGTCCCTTCCATTAGAGTGGGTGTGGCTAGAAGGAGGAAACTCCAGACTGGGAGCTGCCTTGGGCCCAGTCTGGGATCCATCAGGGGCTTGGTACATTGGATGACAGGAGGCCTACCAGCCTCTCAGCTGGTGGATGTGGGATCCAACCGGAGGTACTAGCCTGGACCCAGAAGAATTTTGGCAGCATCTGGAGGGAATGAGGCCAATGGCGCCTGTGAAAAATTTATTTAGGCTGCTGGAGCTGGCTGCTTGGCAAGTGACAGAGCAGCCCCTGCTCTGGTGGCCACCTAAGCTGCCAGATACTTCAGCGGGGCCAGAAATGGAGGTTCCTGGTGCAGATGGTTGATCCCAAATAAAAGAAAAAGAGAGAGAAAAAAAGGTCAGCATCACACTATATGCGTCAAAATATGAACTTTGAAACAATAACTAACTTTACATACAAGATTCAGCATATCAACAGTAACAATGAAAAAGCATTTAAATCAAGACAAGAGGTATTATGGTGAGAGTCTCAGCAAAGACTAAGCCAAGGAGAAGCACAACAGGCCTATTCAGGTTTTGCACCCACGCTCAAAGGAGATGGGGAAATGTATCCAGAAGCATGGGTCGATGACCTGTGTCAAAATGATCATAATTTATCAAAATGATTTATGGTACTAATTGTTAATGGTCTGAAAATCAGAGTCCTTATCAGTAACACTGATTAGTCACTATGAACATGTGCCCCTCCCCTCCCAGGGAGTTCTGGGACAAGAGGGAGCTAAACAGAGATGCATATATCAATGAGATTAGTTGTCGATAGAAGAAAATGCACCACTCTGGTTAAAGACAGCTAGGGGAAGCAAGCATTACAAGTACAACAGAAAGTATCAGTGCCTAGTATTCAGGTAACATTCTGCATCCAGTTTATGATACCCATCCAACCATTATGTCCCGGTGGTAAGAAGGACATTATTGTAGATGATGGGGATAGAGGGCAGTGGTTTTTCAGGGACTAGGAACATAGATTGAAACCATCGATGGTGGAAGAAAAGCACTTCCTCTGTTTGTAATTGTACTTCATTAGTCTAATGTGTATATGATATGCTATAATTAAACAATTAACATTGTATTACACTTTCTTGGTGCATTATTGACATTACTGAAGCGCTCATCAGTATTCACTGATTTCTAGAACTGTATGAATGTTCTCGTAACAATTTCAGTAAGATTTTGTTGCTCTGACTTCTAAAAATAGTTCATATTTTTATTAGGTGATTGTCAAAAGAAGGAGAAAAGGACCCCACAACAGAATGAGAAAAGTAAACAAAAAACAGCTGGACAGAATAAAATCAGAGCAACATATAAGAAAATTAAGCTAAAGGTTCCAAAGCTGAGAAAGGAGAGAATATTCCTGGACAAAGACCTAAAGGCCACCTTCATCATGACACAGGTTTTGGATAAAGGCCGTTTCCAGAAACCAGCAGAGACATTGAGCCTAACCGTAGGGCAGACTATTGAGCTGCGCTGTAAAGGGAATAACGTTGGCTGGGCTTACCCATCTTACCTCAACAACCTAAACAACTCCAGGCTAAGGTAAAAGGCAAAATACTGTGGGTGCTGGAAGTCTGAAATATAAACAGAAAATGCTGGAAATACTCAGCAGGTCAGGCAGCATCTGTGGAGAGAGAAACAGAGTTAATGGACTGGATTTTCATGGGTAAGGCGGGTTGGGGGCATGGGGGGCTTCGATGCGGGCGGGAAACCCAGGAGAACGGGTTTCCCGCTGGCCCTGCCGACTTTAACGGCAGAGCCTGATTTGCATGCGAGGACTCTGTTTCCCACCCGCAGCCAGCCAGATTGAGAGGCTGGCTGGCTCCAGGCGGGTAGGCCTGTGGCACACGGCCGCACAGAGGAGGGAGGGTTCGCATGGGGGTCGGCCCAGCAATAGATCGGGGGGTGGGGGTGGGGAGATCGGCCCAGCAATAGGTCGGAGGTTTGCCCAGGAGTAGATCGGAGGTTTGCCCAGGAGTAGATCGGGGGGGGGGGGGGGGGGGGGGGGAATGGTGGGGGGGTCGGTCCGAAATGGATTGGAGGTCAGAGGATGGCTGGGATGGGGGGAAGGGCTCGTGGAGAGATCGGAGACCGAGGGGGGGGGAGGCCTTGTGGGGACATCTCCAATCGCGGGGGGTGGGCAAGGCAGGGACCCTGGATCCAGGAGGTAGGTATAAAGGCACTTACCTCCTGGCTGCAGCAGTCCTCGCCTTGCTGTAACTGCTGGGTTTTACGAAGTGTGTAAAATACGACCAGATAGAGTTAAAAACAAAATGAAGATTAAAGAAGAGGCTTCCAGCCTCATTGTAATATTTAAATTGATGTCCCACCTCCTGGCAGCGGGTTGGCTGCCCGTCCCCGTCCCACCTCTGTTAAAACCGGAAGTGGGCGGGTTGAGGTCGGGAATCCCATTTTGAACAATTTAAGTAGCCCCACGCTCCAAACCCCCTCCGTTTTTTTGGTTAAAATTCCCCCCAATGTTTCAGGTCTGTGACCTTTGAAAGGGCACATTCTAGGGTCCAAAGGTTACAAGGATAAGTATCAGCAATGATTATCAAATCTTTTATGGAATGCTGGTATCAGTCCTGTTGACGTTTTGGAATGTCATTAAGTGCAATGCAGTTGGTTGAAGTTGAATATGTAGGTTGTAATGTTGAACTGATGTTCTGGTATTTCACAAGATTAACTTTGGGAGGTCAGAACAAATGTTCCTAAAATTTCATTTTCTTGGAAATTTTACCTGTGGTTACTCACAACTCACAGGAGATTAACTAAATTGGGAAAATATATGACAGCACAAATTTTAAGCGAAAGAACAGTTTCATGGTTGGTTTTATCTTTTCTTACTCTGTAAATATATGGAAAAAAAGGGATTTTTTAGTATAAATTGTGGAAAGCCTTTTCTTTTATGTATGAACAACACGAACAAAGGTAGCGTTAAAAAACTGCTTAACATAATAGTAAAACCTGTGTTTTTTCCTTAGTATTATACAGCAGCAAAAATACAGTCAACTAACACTAACCAACGCAAGGAGTACAGACACCGGAGAATACAGCTGCTGGGTGATACTCTGCGATGGGCTGGAGTGCAGCAAAGATGACCTGAAAATGGGCAAAACATACATCTTCTTCGCAGGTAACTTGTTCCTGTTGAAGCATATGTTTTAGAACTTAAACTTCTGTTTTATTCTTTAGAGCATCAAAAAAATGGCCTAAAAGTATTAAACAATAACCTATCTAGATGGCTGCACCTATGTATTATAGTAGTCCTACCCCTCTCCACCTCTCCTTCTTTAAGATGCTCCTTAAAACCTACCTCTTCGACCAAGCTTTTGGTCATCTGTCCTAATTTCTCCATCTTTTACTTGGCGTCAGTATTTGGCTGATTACGCTCCTGTGTAGTGCTTTGGGACGTTGTACTACGTTAAAGGCACTATATAAATGCAAGTTGTTATTGTTGTTGAGTCATGAAGGCACACTGCAGGTACAAGTGAGTTATGATGATGATTCGTGTTATTGAATGTGCTGAGTAGTGCGATGTCTTTTCTTACTAGTGTTCTCCTCTCTCCTCCTCTCCAGAAGACATGCTGGAGTATGTTCTATGGATGCTAGCCACCCTTTGGTACTTGTCCGGGTAGCCCTGACATTGACCCTGGAGGGCATCCCAGCCAAGCTGTTCTGACATCCACACATACCCACTTCCTGTAGGAGTCACTGGATAGCCATCAGAAGTGGGAAATGTGGCCAATTTCCCTATCCTAGGGGTGCCGAGGCTAATTGTAGTGTAATATTCTACTGATTCTATGGAGATTAGCAAGTGATCATTTTAATGTTAACTATTGTTTTTATTTTCACTGCAGTTAATTCTCATGTTTCCTGGCTGTAGAATCGTCATTTATGCCCTTTGGGATTAGGGTTTGCAGTACTTTAACGAGCCTTTCGCCCTCTCAGCAGTCTTGGCGTGCTCCCTCTAAGCAGGCCTCGGAGCCCCAATGATCCAGAAACTGCAGGCTCTCAGATTCCTGTCCCTGCAGAGATCCTGTGCCCTTTGGACTCACTCAAATCTTAGTTCATTTGTGCATTCTGCACTCTTGCTTCATTCCCAATCATTCCAGAAGGCTCCAGATTAAGTTACCAGGTTTTATTTACAGTAATTTTAAAAAGTAAAGCACATACAGAACAGCACAATTCCACACAACGAATAGTTTATTAAACTCCAGGACCTTAGAAAATTCACTGTCCTCCTTCAGCAGCAAACACAATACAAGAGTACATTTTCCAATTGCCTGCTCCAGGCACAAAGACTCACCTGCTGGGAACACATATTGGGAAATCAAGTGAGGGCAAGCTATGACATTGAAGTCAAGGGCTGCACATGGGTGATTTCCTGATATGCACTAACAGTGATTGAGGCTCTGCACTAGGAGTATGCAATCAGAAAATTTACCCTATAGTCTTTTGTACCAGTGCAAAATTCAATACTGTTCCAAGAGATGCTTTATGTCATGTCCTTCTCAAGACTGCATTGAGACCTTTGTTTTTGATCATTTCATTAATGATTTAGATGAAGGCTTAAATGGAAACATTCTTACGTTTGCCTATGACCTGAAAATATGTGTGTGGATTAGTAAGTCTAACCAAATCAATCGGATGCAGGCCAATGTTAGACCTGTTGGGGTGAATTTCCCCTTGTGCATTTTTTTGGGCAGCCAGCTGGCAGAGCTTGCTGACTGACCACCCGATGACGCTGGTGGGAGGCCCGGTCCATTTTGAGGGCCGGGCCTTATTAACATAATGCCAGGGACTACGGGTGGAAACAAGCGCTCAGTAATATCGGGTGCCCAGCCGGTCTCCGGGCCTGGAAAAAAGGTACGTCCGGGGGCAAAGGGGATTCTCGGGAGGGGAAGGACCCAGTGCAGCTGCGGCCCAGGTTGTTTCGGTAAAGTCCTGAGGGGCACTCCTGCTCCTCATGCTCCTGAAAAATAAATTAAAAATTTATCTTCCAGGCTCCTCTTCACCTGGACCCCCAGCTTAAACTATGCAGAATGCAAAGTATGCCTGGCACACGTTCCGCCCAGTTTTGCCCTGAAATGGCTATTGGGGTCCTACTTATGTCATAGGACCCCAATTTCCAGATTAAATAGGCCAGCTGCCTGACTTGGGCAGGCGCCCAGGCCATCCAGCAATAGGCCCTGGGGAAGTTAGTGTCGTTCACATTGTCTCCGGGTAAGGGGCATCAAGTCATACCCCACCATTTCGAGGCACTACTGCCTTATTTCCGCTGGGCGGGAGGCCTCTAAATCTCCCCTGTAAGGTTAATCATTAACCTATGGGTGACAGATGTCCTTTAGTGTAGACAATTGCAATGTTGTGCATTTGGATTTAGGAAACTCCAGGCATGTTTACACCATGCAAGGATGCCTGTTAAAGATAATAGCCCAAGAAAGAGACCTGAGGTAATAGTTGATCATTCACTAGGATCATACCTAACTTTAGAGCTCTTAATTATCAGGATAAGCTTCAAGCGTTAAGTTTATTTACTTTGAATAAATTTCAGTTTAGAGGGAATATGATTGAGCTTTTTATAATATTGAAGGAATTGAAGTCAGTCTAGTTGGGTAGGTTATTTGAGTTGGATAGGGATGGGAGGACTAGGAGGTATGCACATAAAATAGATGAAGTAGATAAGAGTTCGGTTCGGTGTTAGGAAGTGTTTCTTTTAGGAGGAGTTATCACCCTCTGGAACAAACAGCCTAAACATGCGGTTGGTAAGGTGTCACTACATTCTTTTTAAAAAAGGATTTGACAAGTTCTTGAGGAAAGAAGACATTTCCAGTTACAGAGAATAAATTGTTCACTGGTATTATCAGGAATTATGGGCTAATGCAATGTCCTGGAGCCTTGCTTCATTGCCTTAGGCAGTTGGAGAAGAACTTCTCAGAGTTTTGTTTCTCTTTTTGCTTCTCCTTGTCTGGATGGGGTGAGTTTGAGGGGTCTGATGGTTTTTTCTTGCCCTTCTTTTCATATGTTCGTATGTTCTTTCCTTTCCCACTCCCCAAGCTTAAGTTTTTATGTCCTATTTTATCTTTGATTTGCCCAAAGATCACAGTGAATTCAATGCAGACATAAAAACGCAGATCAGACCAGAATGGGTGTCAGGGATGTGTTCTCCCTGGCTTGATTAGCAGTCAGTGCATCCAGAAAGAAAGAGCATTTACAACAGTTAAGCTGAACTGGCACCTGTCGGACAGATTTCTAGACACAAGACAAAACCTGTCTCAGCTTTTAACTTGTACAGGGGACATGAAATATATGCAAGGCTGGACTTACTCCCATCTAAATTTATACGGTGACATAACCACTGAACCTGTCACTCCTTAAAACAAATGTAATTTAAAAGGTAAAATCAGCTTCATATTGAAAGTATAAGTATGGTAATTATATCTAGTAAATGTTTTTCTATTTTGCATCTAGTCAGTAACAGCTCTAATTCTCCAGTTTTGGTATGATCCGGGTGTTGGATTCCTCCAAAATCTTCCACTGAAATCATTTTGTTTTTATTTATTTAATTTTCCCAGATCCGACTGACTTATTTGTGCCATCGACCAATTACTTTGATATTATCTACCTTCGATCTGATGCACCTTCTATAATCCCTTGTCGAGTGAGCACCCCTTTGGCCAATGTCACACTGCATCGAGAATTCCCCCCTCAAGAACTTCCTGTTGATGGATCACTCATTAGCTATGATGCAAAAAAAGGTTTTATTATTCACCAGCCTAATCTTGCACAGAAGGGAGTTGTGCACTGCATGGCAAGCCTACAGGGAACTCCACAGATATCAAGCAATTACCTTCTTCTGTACGCTGAAGGTATTATCAAATATCTTACTATAAATAGACAAACTATTCATTAAGCACTGTTATGTGTTCAGTTTTTTTAAATACCTTCATGTTATTATTATTTCTCTTCACATTCTTTGTTGAAATATTCTGTAGTTGTTTAAAAGCAGGGAAATATTAATACAGATTCCAAATTTAAGATTAATGTCAAGAGATTCCTATTTATTATCCTAATTACATTGAAAATGTTGAATTAACTTGTTTTTCTCCATATGACACAAAAGAGCACCAGGTAAGCTTTCGGAGACTCTGCTCTTGACTGAAGTCTCACTCAATGGGAGTGAAGATCAGAGAATCAGGTGTGCTGACGTCTGCACCCAATTCTCCCATTTGTGCTCTGTCAAGTGAGACTCTTGTGTGCCGGGAATGGAGGGAGTAATTGTAATAGGTTTAAATTAACGCCCCCGCGCCCCCGCCCCGCCCCCCCCAAGTCTGGTAAAATGAAACCTCATATTTTTATTTTATTTCTTTTCTTCTTTGTGTGATGAATTCACATGGGGTAGGGACAGGTAACCTGCTGTTACACTTCAGCCAATACAGCCAATTAACCCATGAAAGTTCCCTTCTCTGACTGTGGTGCATTATCGCTCCATGGCCTCCTTAACCTCTCTGTAACCTTCGACATGGTTCATTGCATGATTCTCCTCCGACGTCTCTCCTCGGTTCTTCACCTCGGTGGGTCTGCCCTTGCTTAGTTCCACTCTTACATATCCGATCATCACCAGAGCATCTCCTGCAATGGCTTCTCATCCCACCCCTGCTTTGTCAATTTGTTGATCCCCAAGGTTCAATCCTTGATCTCTTCTTCCTCATCTACATGCTGTCCCTTGGTGACATCATCCAAAGCCATGGGGTCAGCTTCCACGTGTACACTGATTATACCTGGCTCTCCCTCTCCACAACCCTCTTGCCCTCTCTACTGCCTCTTTGATGTCAGACTGTTTGTCCAACATTCAGTCTTGGATGAGCTGTAACTTCATCCAGTCAGACAGTGGGAAGAATGAAGCCATTGTCTTTGGCCCCTGGCACAAACTCTATACCCTTCCCATCAACTCCATCCCCCTCCCTTACCACTATGCAACCTTGGTGTCCTGTTCAACCCTGAGCTGAACTTCTGACCCCATATCCTTTCCATCACCTGCCTCTGTCCCTGCTTCATCCCATCTGCTGCTGAAATCTTCATTCATGTCTTTGTCACCTCCAGACTTAATTCCTCCAATGGTCTCCTGGCTGGTCACTCATCATCTGTCTTCCATAAACTTCAGCTCATCCAAAACTCAGTTGCCCATATCTTACCCACATCAAGTCAAGCTTGCCCATTATACCCATCCTGGCTTGTCTACATTGGGTCCTGGTCCCCCAACATCTCAAATTTAAAATTCTCAATCTTGTGTTCAGATCCCTCCATGCTTCACCCCCTCTCGCTATCACTGTAACCTACTCCTCCTTCTGCCCTGCAACCCTCTCCTGAACTCTCCATTCCCCAAACTCTGGCCTCTTGTGCATCCCTCCGCCTTTCTCCCACCACTGGAAGCCATGCATTCAGCTGCTGTGGTCTCATGTCTCAATTTCTGGATTTTCCTCCCTAAACCCCTTCACCTCTCCACATCCCTCTCCTCCTTTAAGAACTCTTTGACGAAGCTTTTAGTGTCCCTCCCCCCCTCAACCCACCCCACCCCCCCAAACCCCCCCACCCACACCCCCCCCCCACACACACCCCACCCCCCCCCCACCCCCCCCCACCCCCCCCCCCCCCCCCCCCCCCACACACCCCCACACACCCCACCCCTACACCCCCCAGTTTCTCCTTCTTTGGCTCAGTTTTTGTTTTCCTTACACCTCTGTGAAGCACCTCAGGATGTTTTCTCTATTAAAGGTGCTATATTAATGTAAGTTGTTGATGATTATAGGAAACAGATTGCAAGGTTGCTATAACAACATAGAAGCAAGATTTATTTTTCAAATGTTCCCTTCTGTCCTGAAGGTGGTGTCCATACAGTTTCATATGCAACAGCACTGTTCCAATATCTCGCCCAAGTGGCCATACTTTACCCATGGACCTGGCCAGTGAGTGCTGGTGGGCCATTTAACCTTAAGGGGGCATCACAACCAAACACAATCCTCAACCAACATCTGCCCATGTGAACGTTCCTGCAAAAGTCACTGAATAGTTGTTAATAAATGAGATTAGCTGACTTAATACAGACCAGGGATCATACCTGGACTTCTCTGGCCAGTGTGACTCATTACCACCCCTCCGATGCATTTACACAACTGTGCCTGAGAGATCATTTTTGCGCATCGTATTTTATTGAGCTTTTTTTCCTAACAGGTATCATGCAGTGTAACAATACATTGTCAGAGTTGAAATTCCTCTGTGCACTATTTCTATTCCACAGTTAACGCAATTGCATCAATTGCCATTAAAATACATCATAAATGGCAGATGCTTCCTACACATCACCTGACCAACTCTTCACTGTAGCTGGCACAGGCACCCCGGGAAACTCATTTATGGGCTGGAATATATGGAGACGCACTGGGGGGGGGGGGGGGGGGCGGTCCAGTAGCGTGCGCGAAACCCAAAAGTTGCTGCAGTGCATCTGGCGTCTGGGTTTCCCGACCAACTAACGCGAGCGGGCGTGATGACGATATGCTTGGGTCTATTTCAGCTGAGGTATTTAAAGGAACACTGCAAAGATGACAGTTGAAGGATTGTGGAGGTGTGAGAAAGATTGGTTGGTGATAAAAATAAATTCTCAGCGTTCCAGAGCTGCCCTTTGCTATTCATTTCTTGAATGTTTCAACTACTTTTGTTCACTCTGTGATTCCCAGGTAGGACTCTTTCCTTCCTAGTGCATTTCTATTGAAGACAGAACACAGGCTAAACTATACATTCAATTGAACTGTTTATCAATAAATTTGTGACATAACCCTCACTGAGACTTTAATTTCTGTATTCATTTTCCATTCATGCATTAACTGTATTACCAAGGGCAGGAACTGGAAACTGAAAGTGCAAATGTTTTTTTTTTAAAGTGGCATAGATTGTCAATCCATTCAAATGAACAGAACTGTCTCTTTTAAAGAATGAGACATACAGAAAAAGGGTTACACTTTTACCTAACAACTGTATTATCATCAGAAACAAATGAGATATAGCCGATCTGGAGTGGTACAACTTTGCTTTGTCTGCTATAGGATCTCTTACCCAATTAATTCTGAAGTATCACAGGGTCCTTTTCCTGCTCGAGTCAGATCCAATGTTAACTTAGTCTGAACTTGCTTAAAGCTACACCACCTCAATTCTAAGATGAGAAGTCGCACAACACCAGGTTATAGTCCAACAGATTTATTTAATTTTACAAGCTTTCGGAGCTATCGCTCCTTCGTCAGGTAAGTTAGCAATGAGAGAATCTCCCAGAATTCACAATTTAAACCCAGACAAAATCTATTCACATTATTCGCTACAACAAAGAGCACAGCCAAGACAATGAGATGTGTCCCAGGGGGTCCAGCGTGTCAAACCACCTGCTGGCTGCATATCCTGTCAATTTGTGTTCTTGTGTTTTTAAAAAAAAAAAACACCTGGGAAGACCGGCCATGATGTCAAGTCACGTTCTGTATCGTGACATGAACCCGATATCGCGATTGAGGCCATCCTCATGAGTGCGGAACTTGGCTATCAGTTTCTGCTCTATGATTTTGCGCTGTCATGTATCTCGAAGGCCGCCTTGGAGAACGCTTACCCGCAGATCCGAGGCTGAATGCCCCTGGCTGCTGAAGTGTTCCCCGACTGGGAGGCAACCCTCCTGCCTGGCGATTGTTGCGCGGTGTCCGTTCATACGTTGTCTCAGTGTCTGCATGGTCTCGCCGATGTACCATGCTCTGGAGCATCCTTTACTGCAACGTATCAGGTAGACAACGTTGGCCGAGTCACATGAGTATGTACCGTGTACCTGGTGGGTAGTGTCCTCACGTGTAATGATGGTATCTGTGTCCATGATTTGGCATGTCTTGCAGAGGTTGCCGTGGCAGGGTTGTGTGGTGTCTTGGTTGCTGTTCTCCTGAAAGATGGGTAATCTGCTGCGAACGATGGTACTTTTGAGGTTACTCCAGAGCATGGTACATCGGCGAGACCATGCAGACACTGAGACAACGTATGAACGGACACCGCGCAACAATCGCCAGGCAGGAGGGTTGCCTCCCAGTCGGGGAACACTTCAGCAGCCAGGGGCATTCAGCCTCGGATCTGCGGGTAAGCGTTCTCCAAGGCGGCCTTCGAGATACACGACAGCGCAAAATCATAGAGCAGAAACTGATAGCCAAGTTCCGCACTCATGAGGATGGCCTCAATCGCGATATCGGGTTCATGTCACGATACAGAACGTGACTTGACATCATGGCCGGTCTTCCCAGGTGTTTTTTTTTTTGTTGTTTTTTTTTGTTTTTTTTTTAAAAACACAAGAACACAAATTGACAGGATATGCAGCCAGCAGGTGGTTTGACACGCTGGACCCCCTGGGACACATCTCATTGTCTTGGCTGTGCTCTTTGTTGTAGCGAATAATGTGAATAGATTTTGTCTGGGTTTAAATTGTGAATTCTGGGAGATTCTCTCATTGCTAACTTACCTGACGAAGGAGCGACAGCTCCGAAAGCTTGTAAAATTAAATAAATCTGTTGGACTATAACCTGGTGTTGTGCGACTTCTCATTTTTGTCCACCCCAGTCCAACGCCGGCATCTCCACATCAAAGCATATATAGACAGAGAACAATGTGTCTGCAGAGATACAATCCGTCAGGGAGGCATTACATCAAAGACACAGCAGAATACAGCTAAGACAATGAGGTGGGGTTATAGGGGGTCCAACGTGTCAAATGCTGCAGTCTGCAGTTAAGCTTTTTACTTTTTTAAAAAACTGGAAATCACATCTGTGAACAAGACAACGACATCGAGTCACGTCCTGTAGCGTGACATAAAACCGAGATCCCGGTTGAGGCCGTCCTCATGGGTGCGGAACTTGGCTATCAGTTTCTGCTCGATGATTTTACGTTGTCGTGTGTCTCGAAGGCCGCCTTGGAGAACGCTAACCCGCAGATCCGAGGCTGAATGTCCTTGACTGCTGAAGTGTTCCCCGACTGGGAGGTAACAATCCTGCCTGGCGATTGTTGCGTGGTGTCCGTTCATATGTTGTCTCAGTGTCTGCATGGTCTCCACTGTAGCAGAATAGCGTACCAACATTCACTTTCTAAGCTCACGCCTGAAAAATGGCTACTTGGGTGCGGTACTGTAGAGCTTCCAGTTTATGCAAAACTGCACCCTAATGTGAGTCAATGTCTTCAGGAAAAAGGTAAGTGAGGGAAAGTCATTCAAAATAACTTCCAGTAATAGTAGTTCTTTACTACAAGTGATTAATATCAAAGAACCTGAAAATAACATTTCTGCGCAAATGAGTTTTGCTTTGTGATACGAAATGAGAACATTTTCACCTCGCATTTTATACAGTAAAATTTTCTTAGACTGGTGTTTTGCTATAAGAGTTTTACCCAGGAACTTATCAGCTTACTTTGTGAAATGTGACTTACTTGTCACAAACTGAGTAATGAACTATGTTGTATGTGTGCAGCTCCCAGTGGCCCACCATCTACAACTATTGCAGCTTCATCAAACGCAGTAAGTGGTGGGGATCAAGTGAATGTGACCTGCACAGTGCTGGGAGACCCAGACCTACCAGTGGACTTCACTTGGAAATATCCAGGACAGCAAGTAATATGTTTTTAATTGCTCAATTTCTAACTCATTTTATTCTCTCTTTATTAAACAGATTTTCATACATCGGTGGCATAGTGGTTAGCACTGGTGCCTCACAGCGCCAGAGACCCGGGTTCGAATCTGACCTCGGGTGACTGTCTGTGTGGAGTTTGCACATTCTCCCCGTGTCTGCGTGGGTTTCCTCCGGGTGCTCCGGTTTCCTCCCACAGTCCAAAAATGTGTGGGTTAGGTTGATTTGGCTATGATAAATTGACCCTTAGTGTTGGGGGGGATTAAATATGTGGGGTTATGGGAATAGGATGGGATATGTTAGGGGGAATTAAATACGTGGGGTTACGGGGGTAGGGTGGGATATGTGTACTGTGGGGATTAAAGCAGGGACAGGGTACTGGATTTGGATGATCAGCCATGATCGTATTGAATGGCGGAGCAGGCTCGACGGGCCGAATGGCCTACTCCTGCTCCTAGATTCTATGTTTCTATGTTTCTACATCAGAATGGGTGTCAAGGTCCGCATGTATTTCTCTAAACTACATCGTAAATAGTAATAAAGTTGATGTGTGAAGGGTCAGATTAGCATAAGATGGTCTATTATTTACACATTAGTCTGTTAAATTTAAATATTTGCAACATTGCTGGAGAAAATCCGGATCTTAAGTGTGTTTTCACTCTGAAAAGACACATCCTTTCCAATATCTGGATTACAACAGTGACTACACTTCAAAAAGTACTTCAATGGCTATAAAGCGCTTTGGGACGTCTGGTGGTTGTGAAAGGCGCTAAATAAATGCAAGCCTTTCTTCTATAATTGTGAGACATTCCTGGAGTAATGCGAATTCTATACCATACTGAAATTAAGAGTTTACAATGAGCTGGTCTTTCAGTTTCAAAACATTTTTAAAATTCCAGCATTGCTGACATTTATTGCTAAGAGTAGGGTACCATTTGGCGAGCAAATTTTGGATTTGCCTAAATTAATTTTTCACAAAAATTACTAAAAGTTTAAGGAAATCTAAAAAGGGGAAAAAACATTCTTTAATAGAAACAAGGAAATAGTCCGTGGAATAGATACAGGATACATTCAGCAAAGCTTCATACACTGCTTCCCCTGCTTGTAGAATTCTTTCCGAAGTAGTCATGATGTAATACAAAGGCAAAATCCAGAATGATACCTGGATTTCAAGGGTTAAGTTACAAGGAGAGATTACACAAATTAGGATTGTATTCCTTAGAATTTAGAAGGTTACGGGGTGATCTGATTGAAGTTTTGAGGATATTAAGGGGAACAGATAGGGTAGATAGAGAGAAACTATTTCCGCTGGTTGGGGATTCTAGGACTAGGGGGCATAGTCTAAAAATTAGAGCCAGACCTCGTAGGAGTGAAATTAGGAAACACTTCTACACACAAAGGGTGGTAGAAGTTTGGAACTCTCTTCCACAAATGGCAATTGATGCTAATTTTAAATCGGAGATTGATAGCTTTTTGTTAACCAAAGGTATTAAGGGATATGGGTCAAAGGTGGGTATATGGAGTTAGATCGCAGATCAGCCATGATCTCATTGAATGGCAGAACAGGCTCGAGGGGCTGAATGGCCTACTCCTGTTCCTATGTTCAAAATACTGTGGATGCTGGAAATCTGAAATATAAACAGAAAATGGTGGAAATACTCAGCAAGTCAGGCAGCATCTGTGGAGAGAGTAACAGAGTTAACGTTTCAGGTCAGTGACTTTTCATCAGAACGAATATTGTCATCATGCAATATTGCCCTTGTATATATTAGGGTTGCTGGAGGAAATCACTACAGGAAATCTCTGACCTTCCTGTTTGCTCCCTGTACAATTTCTCAGTGTTCTGCTGTGTTCTACCCTCTTAATTGCAAGTACAGCACAATATAAATAATCAGATGCAGGAAAAGAGGAAAGAAACCATCAGTGAAGGATAAACACACTTGTTTACTCGTATGCGAGCAAGTTACTTTGTTATTTTAGCTAAGGTAAAACTAGAACATGACTCACCCTGCTGAATGACATTTTCCACCCCTGGTCCCAGTGTAGCTGTGAACTTAGATAAATAGAGATACATTTTTCCAAAACAGTCCTGTAATGTTTTCTGGGAGAAGGTGATGAAACTGAAAACTATGAGCATAAGGGCCTTTCTCCGTTAACCAGTGAGATTTGTCAAAATAGTTTTTGCTAATTCAAAGATCTGAAGAGATTGGCATTACATTTGAGCCATTGAATGTACAAACTTAACATTTACTCAACAGTGTTTTCCTCTGACAGAGGGAGTTGGTTATTATGCCTAGTCTGGTATGACTTAGAATTCTGACTTTTTCACCGACATAGCTCAGGAATGCTGAAGTGAGTTGTAGTTTCCCCACTACGGCCCCAGCTGTGATCATCTAACTCAGTGCAGAGGAGAGATTGATTCTGAGATTTGCCTGATCTTTATAGCTCAGTACCAGACCCTCATATTTACTTTTTTTAAATATCTAATGTGACCTGACTGACATAACCCATTCTAGGTTATGTATTTGGACACGATACAGATGACATTTTCTGTATTCAATAGATCTCTGATGTATATTATCTAAATCTTTATAACTGTACATTTACAAAGATAAATCTAAAAGTGAAGCAGTTAGCTGGTGTTAACATGTTGTACCACAGCAGGGATGGATACAGGTTCATGCATGTGACTCCTCACACAGTGGGTGGTCTTGATCTGAAATGTGCTATCAAAGGGAGAAAACAAAGGGTGAGCAGTCGTTTAGCAGAGTTAGGAAAAGAGAGCCAGTCTCATATTGTGACAAACACAGGTCATTATCATATACTCCTGGTAGCCAGTGAAGGAGGATCATTGGCAGAGACCTGCTTGTCCACTTATCTGTGAAATGGTGCGTGGCACTGGGGAATGGAAGGAAAGTAAGAAGTGGGTAATTGTAGTCATTTTCAAAGATACATACTAAAGATGTGCCAATGTGTTTTTAGATTGGTTTCTTTCCATTAAATCCATCACTGCTGCTACGTTGATATAACAGAAATCAAGGAGTGTCTGATACTAGTTTTACTTTAACAGGATGAAAGGCCGGTGATCATCACGGAAAAATGGAGACTAATAGATCGAAATAATGGAAAAACTGTCAGACTGTCAAAGAGTATTCTATATATTGATGATGTTGAAACTATTGATATAGGGGATTACATCTGTACGGCTCGAAATTTAATAGGAGAAACTACAGTGGCCATGCGAGTGTTTTCTTATTACTAATGGAACCCATATCTGGTGATATTTTCCCCAGTGGAACATTCAAACTAACTTTAACTATACTGCATGTGAAGAATGGCTGCATGCCAGATGGAGTGTTGTATCCTATTTCTTAAGTGAATTCTTATGTGGAATGTTTGTTTCTTCTCTCTTGCTGCAGGACTTGAAATACTCTAGGTGCAGCATCCCAGTTTAAAAAGGAAAATGGAGATAACCCAAATTAAGTTTAACATCAGCCCTATCTATCAGCAGACTAAGTACTGAGATATCATTTATATTACTTCACAATATTACATAAGCATCTCGACACCAAAGACTTGTTATGCACAGTATTTTTTTTTTGTAACAGGACAGTCCCTGTAACAACACAATAAAACTTGGGGAACTGGATGGCATAGTAGGTTACCATATTGACCTTTCACCCCTGGGTTGGAAGCCAGCCCAGACTGAAGAAATTGAAGTGTTCTCTATCTGTTGGTTGCAAGTGAAATGTATTTGGGCTCTGTCAACCCAGTTTTGGTTGCACAGCACTAATTTGGCAATAGTAGTCAGAATGTATGTGATGGGAAACAGAGGATGTTCTCTGAGCTTGTGTAAGGAAGCCAAAGTCTGCTGCTGGTTACACCTGACCCCAAGGTGTTTGATGCTGGCTGAAATGTTGTGTTCCATTTCTGAGCATTATCATCTCGCATCTGGCACACAAAATTCACAAAGAATGAAAAGAAACCTACATATATTTTTTTTTACCAATAAACCTTTCCATTACTTACTTAACCTTTACCACCGATCCAGGAGCCAAGAAAAGGAAAACACACATTAAAGGAAGAGCTAACTATACACTTCCTCTAAAAAAAAATCTATTTTGATATTTTGGAAAAGAGATTATCACATTTGGAGAGGAGATAATTACACATCTGAATAATTTAAATAGTAGGATTATACTTTTATGAAATCGGAGTTATAACCAAATTACAAATGTATAAATGATGCATGACTATGTAAAACAATTTACAGCTTTTGGCAGGACTGCTGCTCTGTCTTGCACAGATTACTTTATAGTATTAAATGGGGTGGTCTGAAGGAATTTGCTTGTCAGACCCACCCTTCCAGCAATCTTTGTGTTTCCACTAGTCATTGCTTTTGTATGAATAGCAGCAGCTTATATTGGAGTAGCAGAACATTATTTATTACTTTACAAAATAGTTTAAAGAAGACCAGTATATAGCAAACAAAATTAATGAATGTTTTTCTCTGCAGACCTGGGCTAACAATTATTTGACTGTTCACCTTGCTGTAGCTTATTATTCCAGGTACAAAATGTTTCTTTTCATAAATAGGCCTCAGCCAGATGAATAATCAAGTAATTGTAAGTTTTGCTCTGCAGAGAATGGCTTAGTTATTAAATGCTAATGATAAGGTTTGGTCGTTATCCTGTTAGTAATTACTGTTTACATACTTTGTTCTATTCCATGTAGCAACTATTAATTATTTCATTGTAAAACATTTTTAAAGCATTCTGCCAGGGATTCAAAGCAACTTGGTACCACGTTATCTTGTAATGTAACATTAATTGTTTTATTTCTGTTGAGACAATCACATTTTTAAAGAAATAATAGTTAAATATTTTTAAAAATTGACAAACTAATCCCCAGTAGATGATACTAACAAATAGCATCATTCAATATATGATTATATTATGCACTTTTGTTATTAAATTTAATGATAAAAAGCTACCAAGTTGAATTTGTTTTTTGATTTCTTTTCTCCTATTTTGAAGACATGACATGCTGAGGAAAAGGGGTCAACTTTTGGAGGCTCTGCTCCTGGTGCACAGTCCCGCTTGACGGGAGTGTGATTTACAGAATTGAGTACAGAGGTCAGCGTGCCTGGTTTGAGGCATTCTTAATTTTTCGGTCATTACAATTAAATCAGAGTTTTCTAGATGGGAATGCAGATCTAAGACTCAGGCGTTGAGACCATCACCCCTGATTCACAGCACTCCTGATTCTGTGATCATTTATTGTAACAATCGGAAAATTGGGAATGCTGCAAATCAGGTGTGCCAACCTCTGCACCTGATTCGCCGATCCACGATCCCATTGAGCAAGATGCAGTTTATGTGCCTTGGGACCTTTTCTAGTTTAAAGGCGCTATATAAATGCAAATTGTTGTTGTTGACTCCATGCAGGGAACAGAGTCTCTGAAAATTTCTGGGTGCTGACAGCCCTCCAATATCTCACTAATTTCTAATGTGGGACCCTAGACAGACTGTGTCAGGCAGGCTATTCAACTATGGTGGTAGGAATCATTGCCCAGCATGATTCTTTCCTCATTCAATATCCACACATACAAAATTTCCAGCAAAGACGAGAAGATTGTGATCAGGAGCAGTAACTCTGAGATTGTAAAGCCATTTGAAATGTCCCAGTGTCATCCTGGCTGAGATCAGCTAGCTCAGCATAGACCAGGGAATGAACCGGGTACCTGTTCTGTGTGACCAAATTCGATTTCATTATAATCCTTTCATATGTGTATATATATATATTAGACATTCATCTGATAATTTCTACAGGTTGAAATTTCTGGAGCTAAATATTGTTGATTATATGCATGTAGTACAACATGTACATTTAACCTACACACATACATTTATCCTATCCATATCCTTCAGAAACAGCCTCTCAACATCTAAGGAAGGACATATTTGCC
Source organism: Squalus acanthias (assembly GCA_030390025.1). NCBI lineage: Eukaryota > Metazoa > Chordata > Chondrichthyes > Squaliformes > Squalidae > Squalus > Squalus acanthias. Next base: position 76,526,306 of record CM059426.1, on the reverse strand, counting down.
ATGGAGACGGTGCAACGAAGGTTCACTAGATTGATTCCCGGGAGGATAAGGTTGTACTGTGATGAGAGATTGAGTAGAATGGGCCTATACTCTCTGGAGTTTAGAAGAATGAGAGGTGATCTCATTGAAACATATAAGATTCTGAGGGGTATTGACAGGGTAGATGCTGAGAGGTTGTTTCCCCTGGCTGGAGAGTCTAGAACTAGGGGGCGTAGTCTCAGGATAAGGGGTTGCCCATTTAAAACTAAGATGAGGAGGAATTTCTTCACTCAGAGGGTTGTGAATCTTTGGAATTCTCTACCCCAGAGGGCCGTCGTTGAGTATATTCAAGGCTGAGATTGATAGTTTTTTGGACTTAAGGGGAATCAAGGGATATGAGGATCGAGCAGGAAAGTGAAGTTGAAGTCGAAGATCAGCCACCATCTTATTGAATAGAGGGGCAAGCTCGAGGGGCCATTTGGCCTACTCCTGCTCCTATTATATTCTTATGTACCATATAGGCTCATCTGCCCCCATGTGGCCAATTTATGCCATGGCACAGAGTTTAGCACATAAAAGATCATTGTGCATATGCTCTGTCAGAAATATGACAGTGTTGGGTCTGAAATTTGCTGTGCCATTGCACCACACTATCGTTACTAATTCCCAGGAAATTATGGCATCAGTGAATAATGCTACAGTTACAGCAACGGCATAATTTGCTGGAATATTAGTCGGAACCATCGCGGAAACCTGGAAAAGATCGTAATGCAAGCTCCGCTCCCCTGCCCCCAATGAAAACAGCGGCATTGGCCAATTTGCAGCATTAAGACCAGTTTTATCACGCTTGCAAGAATGCTGGAGTGTCGAGCTCAAAAAAATTTGTTGCTATTGGCACAATTACAATATGCCGACAGTTGTGGCTTGCATGCCCAGATAATAAATCACATGTTGAAACGCTTTATCATGCAGATTTTCGTATCATAAAAAGTTGACTATTGGGACAATACTGCTTTTCAAATGATAAATTTCATTAGTAGTCTGTAAATTAAAATTAAGACTTAGTGCATCAACTGTTTGGTTCATTTAATGAGAATAGAGTGCATACATAATCTAAAAGTACAAAAATGATACAATCTTTGTGGGCAGTTTTTAAAATTGATAAATTACTTTCTTTAGATGATGGCTAACCAAGTCAGTGCAAACAATGGCCTTTGCGTGTAATTACTATTCAGGTTTTGGAATTAATCTTGGATTTGCTATTTGCGATGTTGAACCAATAACAGAAAGGTACAGATAAATTCTAATTATGCTCGCTATTTGTCAATGATCATTGAAGATTTTTTAAACATTAGTTCTTGTGAAATTAGCAAGAATGGCATTTATTGCCCAGCCCTAGTTGCCCTTGAGAAGGTGGTGGTGGGCCGCCTTCTTCCTGAACCGCTGCAGTCCGCGTGGTGAAGGTACTCCCACAGTGCTGTTAAGTCAGGTGTTCCAGGATTTTGACCCAGTGACGATGAAGGAACGGAGATATATGTCCAAGTCAAAATAGTGAGAGAGTTGGAGGGGAACTTGAGGTTCCCATTCACGTGCTGCCCTTGTCCTTCCAGGTGGTGGAGGACGCGGGTTTGGGAGGTGCTGCTGAAGAAACCTTGGTGAGTTGCTGCAGAGTATCTTGTAGATGCTACACAACGCAGCCAGGGTATTGGTGGAGGATGTTTAAACTGTTGGATGGGTGGCGATCAAGCAGACTGCTGTGTCTTGGATAACGTCGAGCTTCTCGAGTGTTGTTGCAGCTGCAACCATCCTGGCAAGTTTACAGTATTCCAACACACTCCTGATTTCTGCCTTATAGATGGTGGAGAGGCTTTGGAGAGGCAGGAGGTGAGCCACTCGCCCCACAATACCTAACCTCTGACCTGATCTAGTAGGCATAACTTTATGTGGCTGGCTCAGTTAAGTTTCTTGTGGTTGCCAGGATGTTGTTGATGGGGGATTCGGCAATCGTAATGCTATTGAATGTCAAGGTGAGGTGGTTAGGCTCTCTCTTGTTGGGGATGGACATTGTCTGGCATTTTTGTCATCAGTGCGAATCAGTCCCATCAGTGCGAATGTTACGTACTACTTATCAGTCCAAATCTGGATGTTGTCCAGGTCTTGCTTCATGCGGCAAAGACTGCTTCATTATCTGAGGAAATAACAATGGAGCTGAACACTGTGCAATCATCAGTGAACAGCAAATCAATAGTCAGTTGCTTAACTGTCTACCACCATTTGCGACTGGTTGTGGCAGGATTAGAGCTTTGACCTGATCCGGTGGTTGTGGGATCGTTTAGCTCGGTCTATAAAATGCTGCTTCTGCTGTTTAACATGAATGTAGTCCTGAGTTGTAGCTGCACCAGGTTGGCACCTCATTTTCAGGTACGATTGGTGCTACTCCCAGCCTGTTCTTTTACACTTATTAAATCTGATTTGGTCATCTGGCTTGATGGTGTTGGAGGAGCGAGGGATATGCTAGGTTATAAATTTACAGATTGTGGTGAAATACAATTCTGTTTCTACTGATGGCTCTCAGCACTTCAGGGCAACTTTCCCACTAAGCTGCGTAGCGATATGGAGGTTCCGCGCAAGCCGCTCACCAGCTTTCACATGGGAGAAACCACACATGCGCAAAAATTTGAATGGGCCGCACAACCAGTTAAAGGGACCATGCGGCAAAAAAAAAAGGAACATTGCCTCATGGATGCCCAGTTTTGAATCTCTGGGGCAGACATAATGGCTGATTTTTGAAAAATACCCGTATCAATTAAAAATACATCTTAATATTTTATTTTTAGGGGTTTTGAAAATACAAAGTAACGTACAATGCAATGTACAGAGAAGAAAAATTGCACAGGGAAGTTTCACAAACAGTTATTGGTCATTAACAGAGTTGATATGAGATACTGTTCTTATTTTCTTTAAGAGATAGAAAACAGGATGCTTCTTTTTTAAACATACAATCTGATAGAAAGCATTGACACCATTGAGATGTGCTGAAGACTTTGGGTGCATGCCAGCAGTGGAACTGAGTTTATATTGGGCTGCACAATAGGACAATGGTGACCGTCAGAACAGAATGAATTACCTCAAGGGGAAACCTGAATTTGTCCAAGCGCATGAATGTTATTCCAACACTGCCGTCAGCAGCGGTGGAGAGACAGAAGCAGCCACTTAACTATGCTGCGGAGAGGGAACATGTGGAGGTCGGAGTTTTCAATACAGAACTAAATAAACTGCTGTTATATAAACTGCAGAGACCCTCTATCTAGAACAAATGAAAATCTAAAAAGGTGCAAATGTTGGAAATCTGAAACAGAGAAAATGCTGGAAACGCAGAGCAGGTCGGTCAGCATCTCGAGAGAATAGAATGTTAATGTTTCAGGTATATGCCTATGTTGCACCTCAGAACAAATATGATCCATGCTCAGAAGGATTCCCACATTCATTCCTATTGCTCAAAATGTTGAACCACAAGCAATTTAGTTAAGAAGCAAACACTTTTAAACTGCAGCGATTTAAAAGGTTCTGCTGCGGTTTGCCCCTAAATGTGAACCATTTATATATGCATAGTAAAAGCCCCAGAATACATGAGTAGCCTATTCTTGAAAGCAGAGAGTGGTCGAACATTTGCTAAAGATCAGTCTGCCAGGATTTCTCTTAGAGGCATCTATCCAAAGTGTCACCCAACAAAATTGCTCTTTTGTTGTTCTGAATTCCGCTGAACTGAGTTTTACAGATGATTTTAATTGAAAGCAAGTGACCTAGGAGCAATTCATCAAGAATACATGCAGCCATCCTGCACATCATTCTTAGATTAATTGGTAATGGGTAAATTTCTGTTGAGCAATTTCAACTAAAAATGTTCCTAATTGGCAATGCCAAGTTCATGCTCATATGCTCCTCTGGGCCAGAGAAGAAATGCTTAGGCCTCCCCTGCATCGATCTCGCACCACCCCCCACCCACCCACCCAACCTCCCTCGATCGCGGGCCCCCCACAGGACAGCCTGGCAGCCAATCCCACCAGTTAACAGCTGTCGGCGGGTAGGCTCCGATTTTCCACTGCTTACTGGCGGGATTTAATTGAGGACCGGCCATTAAAATTGACCGGTCTTATTCTGCCACGGACAAGTGGGAAATTGAGTTGCCAGCATGGTTTCCACATTGGCAGTTAAAATCTAGGCCAAGGAGATCAATTCATACAGAATGGTAAAGATATAAAAGCCTATGATTCAAGAAGCTATTGTGTGCAGGACCATTTACACTAAAGAGCTACATTTTATACCATCGGTGTCTGTGTTGCAAGTATACAATACATTTGTTTTTCAATGGTTCCTTATTTCCACAATCATTTCAGCTTTAAACATATTCCACTAAAAGTACTTAAATCATTCTGAAGATATTGGCCCAGAATTTGCGGTGGGTAATGACGGCGAACTACCAGCATTCACCATCATTACCCCTCTGAAACTGACCGTAACTTCAGGATTTAGCGCACATGCGTCTAAACGTGGAAATCCTGAAGTTGCGATCAGTCATTCACTGCTCCAACATTGGATGCGCTGTGGCCCCACCTCACCCACCCACGCAACCCCCGCCCCATAGCCCGCAATCAGTGTAATCAGTGAAACCGATGAAAACCTGGGCTTTTTCACGGTAATATTGCTGATAAATACCCCATTAAATGTTAAACTTGTTGGAATAGGTGTAACTGGGATTTTAACAGCGTATTGACTGCTAAACAAATGTTCTGCCCATGAAAAACTAATTTTTATATTTGTGGCGTGTCAAATTTCTCCATTAATAAAAATTACAATTTTTAAAATTTATTGTTCATGATATTTCAGTTTCTACCTTATCCCCATGAGAGTTCTAATCTTTATTCCGCTCTCTAACATTTAAAATTCCAGATAAAAGCAGTTTCTCATTTCGTGTCTGTGAGAATTCTGCAATGCGATTGACTGCTTAGACAGCTTCTGGATGTCACTGCAGCATCACACTAGGAATTCTCATTACAGAGCGCTAAATCAATTGAATGCTGAAAAAGGCAAACTTCTCGCCAGAGATCGAGATCTCTCTGTGGGCACCTTTCTTTGGGGCCAATGGCGAACGCCTTTGCTTCGCCTGCTGACCACAAATTATGGGCTGATGTGTTTTCATAATACTTCATGATACTAATTAAAATTCTGCTTCAGTGACCCACCGCCATTATTATTAATTATTATTATTATAAGGTTACAAATAAATTCCATATCACAGCCTTGCGGATAAGTGCCTCCAGCAGTGAAGCACCTAGCACTTCAGCTCTGCATTCCTAAACCTGATCTGTAGTGGGCTGTGTTTAATGGTAATGACATGATAAAATGTAGCTCTATTTCTGTAATGTTTATTGCACCAACGACTTTCACAATGAGGAATCTTAATTAGTTCTATGACAAAATGTGCTTTAAGCCTGCACTTGCCACTAATTTCTAACTAATCTTTTCCAAAGAGAGAGACACGCACACAGACATATCAAACAGGAACTATAAGTCCCATCAGTGCTTCGCGGAAAAAAAAAACTTTATTATTCCACATACAGTTTATCTGGAATCTTCAATGGTAAAATGGTGACTCTATATAGCGAGTTTACCTCAGAGTAAATTCTATACAGGTTAAGAAGGATCTTGCCTGAAGGACCCAATGGCGCTGCTGGCAAATGCACTGCCCTGTGTAGTCCTGGTCAGATGTACCAGAAATATTCCAAATTTAATCCTCAGTCTGCACAGAGGATAATCATAGTTAATTATACCCAAGGCTGCAATGGGCACTGCAACTTGCTTTAACATCTTTGGGCTAGCAAGAAGTTTAAAAAAAAAAAGCAGCCAGGGTTTTCACTTCTGATCACTATTCCATGAGCCCAGCTCAAACCAGTAGATGTTGGACAAGGATAGAATCAAGCTTGGCTATGATATCCCTTCATGATTAAAAAATGCCTGCTGACACTTGTAAGGACAGCAGGCTTCCTTCCCAAAAGGAAATCAGTGAACCAGTTGGGTTATTATGACAATCTGACAGCTCATGATCACATTTACTGATTTAAAAAAAAAGATTATTTAAAAACCAAATTCAAATCCTCAAGGTGCAATGGTTTGAACTCATGGTTCCTGGCTTATTGGTCCAGTAACAACCATTACATTACCATGAACCCTGGTGTTCACAGCTGGGTGGCTTGCTGAGAATAAACAAATATGAGAAATCTCTCATTTTCAGCAAAGATATTTTGACTGTAGAGATGATTCCATTGGGGTTTTCAAACATTAATTTAACAATTTTTAGATTAGGCTTTGACACACAAATGGTTCCTGAATTTTCCATAACCCTTTTATTAATCTGGACAGAGAAAGGAGTGTTCCATTTGTTACATTGAGCAAAGGATTCAGCTACATGCTACATTGTGTGTGTTGTTAAGGACCCGGTTGGCCAAACAAATGTGCAATATTTATAAATAGCAGATTTTTTCACTTCAGTGTAGGTTATCGACTGTTGGATAAAGACGACAAAAAGTTGACTCATACGCTAGCCTAATTGGCATAGTTTGCCGCTACACTGGTGCTTTTTCCAATTTTATTACTAAAACAGAGCAAATCACATTACATCATCCAGGGAAACAACTTTATCATTGTAATATTGTTGAGACAGATCTGAAGGATGGCAGACTCCACCTAGAGTATAATGGGTGGAAGGAAGTGGGTGGAATTTCACTTGAAGAATTGATGGATGAGTACCAATAAAAACATTACTGTATTACTTACCGGATTTTAAAAAAAACATCTTTCCTTTACATGTGGATTTGGTCACTGATTCCTCATCTTCCATTAAGATGTTCAAAATCAAGGCTGGTCTAAATAATTGACATGCATTAGGATCATTACTTATTTCCACAGATCTGAATAGGTACTCAAAGTTGCCTATTAAATTAGGATCTTGAAGAATATTTTTGTGCAATTGTACTTTGATAGGTGCAACATAATCAGTAATCATCCAGGACAGAGTAGTTTACTTGATTAGCATCCACCCCACCATCGGCACACAGTAGCCATAGTATGTACAATCTACAAGATACAATACAGCAACAAGGTTACTTCAACAGCACTTCCCTGCCCTGCGACCTCTACCAACAAGGACAAGAGAAGCAATGTTGTGGGAACACCATCACCTCCAAGTTCCCCTCCAAGACTTACACCATCCTGACGTGGACATGCATCATAGTCACTGGATCAGTAGACTGGAATTCCCTGGTTAACACCATCACAAGGATCACAGCAGGTCTAGGAGAAAGCCCACCACCTTTCCCAGCATTGGAACAGGAGTAGGCCATTCAATTAGACCATGGCTGATCTGCATCTAAACTCCATTTACTCTCCTTGGTTCCATATCCCTTAATACCCTTGCCTAACAAAAATCTATCAATCACAGTTTTGACATTTTTAATTGACCTAGCCTCAACAGCTTTTTGAAAACATAGGAAAATAGGAGCAGGAGTAGGCCATTTGGTCCTTCAATATGATCATGGCTGATCCTCTATCTCAATACCATATTCCCGCTCTCTCCCCATACCCCTTGATGCCTTTTCTGTCTAGAAATCTATCTATCGCCTTCTTAAATATATTCAGTGACTTGGCCTCCACAGCCTTCTGTGGTAGAGAATTCCACAGGTTCACCACCCTCTGAGTGAAGAAATTTCTCCTCACCTCAGTCCTAAATGTCCTACCCCGTGTCCTGAGACTGTGACCCCTCGTTCTAGAACCCCCCAGCCAGGGGAAACATCCTCCCTGCATGCAGTCTGTCTAGCCCTGTCAGAATTTTATACGTTTCAATGAGATCCCCTCTCATTCTTCTAAACTCTAGTGAATACAGGCCTAGTCAACCCAATCTCTCCTCATGCGACAGTCCGGCCATCCCAGGAATCAGTCTGGTGAACTTTTTGGGGAGAGTTTTCCAGATTTCAACTACCCTTTGTGTGAAGAAGTGCTTCCTGACATCACCCTGAATGGCCTAGCTCTACTGTTAAGGTTATGCCTCCTTGTTCTGGCCTCTCTAGAGGAAATAGTTTCTCTCCATTTACCCCATCAAATTCTTAAATCTTAAACACCTCAATCACCTCTCAAGCTCCACTCTACATAAATTTTAAACATATCCAAAACGCTATCCTACCCTGCATTTAGTCCTCGCCAACCTCCATTGGCTCCCTGTCCCCCAACACATTGAAGGTAAGGATTTTAAATTCATTTACAAATCCTTCTCCAACTCTTATGTCCCAGCTTACACTCTCTAGTCTGCCAAAATCCAATTCCTTTCCTCAGAAGGCCATTGACTTTCGGCTTGTGCAGAGAGTGCTAATTCACTTCAAACTTTCAAAAAGGGAGCTGGATGAGTTCCTGGCAGTGGCTGATATCACAGCATACAAAAAGTAGGTGGAGCATTGGATAATGTGCCTCGGTCTCCTGGAGCTCGTTTTGATTGACTTCAGGGGTCAGAGGGGAATTTCCTCAATTTTATCCCTGAATTGGTCTAGGGTTTTTCCCAATTTTTTTTTTTGCCTCTCCCAGGATATTATGTGGCTGGTGGTGGTGGGGGGTTTGGTGATCATGATGTTCAATTACTAAGTGACTGTATGGGACAGGCTCAATACACCAGCTTATCTTTTCCAGTTTGTCATTTTTGTATGTTTGTATGAAAAGTGAGCCCGCTGACCACTCTTCCAAGGTGAACGAGACTTCTGGAACCTCAAACAATAATGGAGGAAAGGTCAGATGTGCAATAAGGTTGCTTTCCAGACAGTCAAGAATATTAGAACTGTTAAGAAAAATTAACAGTAATAGGTGGAATTAAAGAGAATAAGATTGTAATGCTGAAAAAAAGTTACATCAAGAAATTCTACAAAAGCTTTATAAGGGACATTTGAGCATGAAGAAATACAAAAAAAAATGCATGGGATGTCATGCATTGACCAGAATAAATCCGAGCATTGCTCACGTGGTGGCAAAACCCATCTTGCTCAAGTTATGGCATGTCAATGGATGTAAAAAACAATACAAACAGCTGCTCTCCCTGACAAGGGATTTACAACAGCTCCTCTGGGAAATGCTGGCAAAAATAATTAAAGATAAACGAAAGTGCTGAATTCACTCTTTGCAAGGCCAGAAATCAGTGATTAAATTTGGATCAGCGTGGACAAGTAGAGCATTATGAATTGAGATAAGAGATAATAGGGAGAGAAAAATGTTGCTGGAATCTATTCCAGTTCACTGAATCAGAGAGAGGCTACACCTGCTAAATTATTCAAAGGGTTTGGGGAGATATATTTAGAATATGATTGCTACAGAAAATTTTAATCTACCAGGAATTAATTGGCAGGACTGAATAAGAGCAGAGATATTTATTTCCTGGTAATGATCAAGGACTGCTTTTTGACCCAGATGGTTAAGGAGCACAGGATGAGGAAGGCAACTCAAATCTAGTTTTGTATAACATGATTAGGGAACATCTTGAAAACAGTGACCATAGCATAACTGAGTTTGGTGTCAGACCCACCAGAGAGAGTATAGGTTCAACTCAATTTTAGGAAGGCAGACTTTGGCAGAATGAAGCAGCAGTTAATGGAGCTAGATTGGAATATTGTTGGAGGGAGAAGGGAGGTGCTGAGATGCCGACTCCCTACCTGGTCAGTGATTCACCAGTCGTCCTGACAGTAAAACCAGCTACCTTTCCTCTACTCCTTAGAAAGAGAACATCTGCTGCTCTCAAAATGAATTGGGGCCAGCCTGGCTTCTAGGTCTGGGATGAGAAAATAAACCCTCATTGAATCTGGTTGGAATAGACCAGGCTACAACATTCTATAAACTGGCCAATCTAGCTTCAATGCCTGCAACCAGCAGCTTTTTAAAAAAGTGTTGTCTGTATTCACGGTTTTAAAACACAAATATAGCTCACTCCCAAAATAATTTCCATAAAGAATAAATATGATTAAAAATCCTGAAATGTTTTATATGCAACCAAAAGTCATCAGTGATACAGCAAATGTGATGTAGGTAAACACCTAGTTTATACCCCAGGAAATTAGAGAGCAGAAAATGTTTGAATAGAGAAAACAGCAATGACTTTATTCAACAAGGAAGCAACATGTGATAAGTACATTTACAATACATCAAGATTAAAAATGATCACTAACGGACAAAGCACACGTAAAATGAAATCAAAATGTTCGCGAGCTTTGTTGCACAATATTTCGATTAACTTGACTGGCCCTTTTGCTATAGACCCCTAAAGCTATCCAGAAAGTATACATTATAAATTTATCTTTCATCTAGTTGCACTAAATTTTATCAAAAATGTTATCCTATAATGTAACACGTTCATTTTGATTTCAAGAGTAGGAGGTTTTATATAATTTGGGTATTAACTACAAAAAATTAGAACAGAGCTTCTATGGATATACCAATTGTTAAAATATTGCAACAAATACCTAAAACGGTATAACAAGCATCACTATATGGGAAGGTTTCTCAATTATGCATCTCAAATTGGATCACCCATTAGGAAACTCAGTATTTATTTTTGCTAACATACCCAAATAATGCTGCTATGTTCATCCATTAATTGGAGACCCTCTCCAGCAAGGGACGCGAGACTCCTCCAACTTGCATAAATCAGTTTTAACAAATAAGATGTAGTCACTGAAGGAAATGCTGACTCACAATGAGCTGCTCAGGTAACCATTAGCATTGGCTTGCCAACTGCTAGCAAGTTCATTTGAAACCTCATACTTGGTTTATAGCTCAGTGACAAAGGGTAATTAAACACCTCATAACTTTATAAAGTTCAAACTAAAGTTAAGCAGAGGACTAGCATTTTTAATAGATTTCTACACATTTTGACCAAACCAGACTTTACAGTAGCAACACTGGATGATAAATTAGTAAAGGGTTCATTGGGTAAGTTTCTTGAAAATCAGTATGAATATAGGAATTGTTTTCATTCAAAAGATGATATTTTTTAATATTGCAGTTTCACATCAGCATATTTGTTGGCTAGTGCCGTAAAATTGCATAGAAATCAAGCGTGTGAAACCCACCACTAAACCCAGTTGCCTGATGCAGTTCTTGGCTCTCCCTATTTCAATCATTTATAGGTTAAATGAATTAATACAGAATTTAATAAACTGATTGGGTTAAATGGAAGAAAAACAGTGTACAAAAACGGTACAAAGACTGGTAACTTAAAGCTGTTTCACTTTTAAAATAGCTTGCTTTCACCAAGAATTGAGAGAGAAATTGCAGCATTTTATATCATGCAACAGGAATTCCAAGTCTGATAATACATTGCCTGAAAATCTGCAATGTCGCTTAGTCTTATTTTATGTGGAGCCCATGCTAACTTTGAAAAGAGAAGTGCAAACCAGTGCATATCACGACATAGCAGATAAAAAAGAATCTCTTGCTGGAGGCAAGTGCCAATTTTCAATTGGGAACCCCAACAACCGTGTACAAATCTTTTACCATCAACAGTAACAACACACGTGAATGGACAATAGCAAAGAGGTCCATTCACACATGCACCATTCTAGCAAAAGAAAAAGACCGACTTGAATCTAAATAATTTCCGCTGGGCTAAATGTAAATTTTGACGATGTATGAACTGGCTTAATCTGGATTGGTTTGGAACTCACCAGCTTCTGATAAAATTTACTATTCAATCTTGAAGATTGTGTTCCAAGGACTAAGTGATCTCAATAGAAAGTGATTGTAGAGTTTAAAAACCAATTACAAGATTTGCACAAGTTTTCTTCACTGAGGTTCACAATGGTAGATGACATATGCCAAGGGTGTCCAAGCTTGTCTTTGTGGGCTGCATACATGTAGCATAGAGCTGCCATGGCCACATATGAAATTTAAAATCAATGCTCTCATTAAATTGCATGTGTCTGAAGTTGCTGATACCAACAGATTTGAGTTCTGATTTAAGATTATTCCACCAATGAAGCAACAGCAAACAGCGCCTTATAAACCTCCCAGGCCCACAAATATCAAACAAATCATCGATACAAGTGCAAATAGGTTCACATTGCCTGGGCTTTGAGGGCCAGACGGCTAGACCTTGGGGATCTGCATGTGGCTTTAGGTTCACATGCCATTGAAGACATTGGAGAGTGGGGAGAAAAGGTCAAAATAATGAGGGCAAGTCACCCAGACTGCTCTAGCAACCAGTTCAATAGAGACATCAATAGAAGTTTCAGAAAGGCTATACATCTTCCCTCCTTCCTTCTCAACCAGAGAATGGTACAAATTAAAAGGTGTGAAACAGAGAGGGCCAAAAGCTAGAGACATCAAGGTGGGCTTATATGGCAATGCGAGCATCACTAATCAGGGGTTATAACTTTGAAACACAAACTCCCAAATTTCCACTGCAATGTTTCTCAGGTTAACCTTGGTTTGAGATTTACACACATTACAAAAAAAAACTAAGTTCATACAACTTCAATTGAAGCCGGGTACTTGTGGCCAAACACAAAAAACAAACAGTCTCCACCTTTTTCTGGACAGTTGGGTGTTCAGAGCTGCAGCCTTCTTCACAACCAGCATCCATCTATATGTGGATACATGTTTAAAATCATCTCAATAAACTCCAAGGTGGTATGATTTGCTTTCCTGCAGCACTGTCGAGCACACAGATCCTCTCTCACCTTGCCAAAAAACACATCCAAAATTCATCCACACAGAACAGATGTAAGCAAATGGCAGCTAGCTCTGTGACCTTGGGATCAGGGTTTAAGTGCTCCATTTGCACTACCAGTCTAATGTAAACTGTTACTTTAATATTGCTTAAGTGCTTAGATAAATTGACAGCATCATTTTGCTCTAAAATAAAAACACCCATTGTTAAACTCCATGATGCTAGATTTTCTGGCCATCAGCTTTCAATAGATTTTAAATTTGTACATATAGGTATCCACAGAAATTTAACAGATCAAAGACCACATGCTGCACAAGCATCCTCTTGGCATATTTTACAAAACCTAGAGAATGTTATCTAGATTTTTCCTAGTTCCTTTATGCCACATGTTATGCAACTTCAGACTGCAACACACAAGATTTCCTCATTCTATCTGCTGGAAAAAAATTCTAGCAGCATCCTGCTAGCTAATAGTGAAGGCAATCCTTAATACTTCAGCTCAATCTTAAATGCTCAGTTTACTAAACACAAATCCTCTTCACAAATGAATGAGGAAAACTCAAATTTGTCAAATATAATCTACATGCCCTGAGTTTTCTTTTAATAGGCAAAAAGGCAAAAGCAAGAATCTTGCTGTGTAAATTAAGTGCTCTTGTGCAACATTTTCTATATACATTCTATCATATACAATTAGAAATAAAAAAAAGGAGCAGAATGCTTTTCCATATTCTTAAGCCATATAATAGAACAGTATTTTGTACGTCATGGTCAACATCCAATAGCCCTTGTTTGTCATAATAGCCAGTGGCATAAAAACAGGTAATTTTGAATGGCAATGATTTGGAATGTGTCACCTTGGTGATGGTGCAGGGCTAGAGGATGAGGACACTGAATTTCTAGAAGGCTGAAAGGAGAAAGAGGCGGTTGGTGACAGCTTCTTAGGGCTAAGAACATCTCCATTTTGTAGCTTCCACAGAAGTTCTTCATTTTCCATAGATAAGCGCTTGTTGACTTTTGATTCTTTCTGCAATGACTCTTGTAAAACGACCTGTTCAGTAGAGAGTTGCCTGCAAAGATACAGAAATTAGAGTGGATTTTTATGAAGATGCTGTTTGTCAAGAGGAGAAAAAGGTAGAATTAGTTCATGGCCTAGTTTGCTGGTAAGTGAAAATTTCATTTCAGAATCTTGCTTTCATATTACATATGTAGATATAAAAAATCCTGTGAAGGATTTACTGCATATGCAGCATTTACTCCTTGGAGCATCACAAGTACCTATACTTTTATTTGGGAAATCTCTGCATTAATTCTCACAAAAAAAGTATGTTGGAGACCAAAGTACTCAATTGTTGACTGCATCAAGGCTTGAGGGTTTATGTTGTATAATAATTTTATGAAATGAGCTGCATTCTAAAAATCAATGAACAAAAAAGCTCACACGTGAAAGACAGTAATTAAAAAAGGCACCACAGCCTTAAAAACCCCTTTCTATAAATGGGGCAATCAAAATTGCCAACTGTAGCCTAGCATTACCTTTTATAAATTTATAATAATCTCTTGTACTCTTTTACTCCCTATTTATAAAACCAGTTAACCTCCATCTTTAAAATCTTCTGCAGTCCTCTTCATTACTCAAACCCCCTGCTTTTGTGTTATCAAAGTTTCAATATCAGACTCCCTATACCTAAATATAACCCTGTGTTTCCTGTCCAAAAACCAACTTTCCATCCATGCTGTACATTTACTCTTATACCATACACCTAAACTTTAGTAACGCCATCAAATGTCTTCTGGAAATCCATATACATTATCTCTATTGTATTCCCTTTATCTTTATAACCACTTACTCAAAAATCTATTTTTTTCCCCCCAGATACAATTTGTCTTTAACAAATCCATGCTGAGAGTCCGTAGTTATCCCATGCATTTCCAAATACTCACTAATTTGATCTCTAATTGTGGATTCTAAGAGTTTGCCCAAAACCAACTGCAGATACCCAGTTTATCCTTCTTAGCAGTGTTAAATTGGCTATGCTCCAGCCCTGTGGCACAATTTGCATATCTAAGGAACATTGAAAAATTACATTCATAGCCCGTTTTTTTCTTTTGTCAACAACCGAGGGTGCATGTTAGCCACCCCGAGTTCTGCTAATTTTTTTCAATACCAATTGCTATTCTAGTTATTGCTAACCATTGATCCATATCCTGCACTAGTAACTCTTACATTCTCACTTGCACCATTTGTAAAAACCAATGCAAGATATTTAATGGCCCAAAAATTCGGCCGTTCTCGGGTGAGTACTCAGTGCGTACTCACCCGTATTCATTCCCGAAGTGCCGGTTTCCTGTATGCACTGCGCATGCGCGGGAAACCGGCACTTCCGGTATGGCGAAGGGGGCGGTTCCTAGGTGAACCGCGTGCGCACTAAAGGCTGCACGCACGCAGCACACTTGTTTTTTTTTCAGGTTTCAACGCGAGGGTAAGTATGGAAGAAACTACGCCAGTAAAAAGGAGGCGTAAGACCCCTTTTGAACAAGGTAAGTAGTTAATTAAGTATAATTTAAAAAATTTTTCAACAGGTTTATCTTTTTTTTTGAGAGACTTTAAAGAAAGGGAAGTTTATTTTTATAACTTTTAAAAAGTATTTTAATTTTTTCAAAAATTTAAATTTTTGTTTAAAGTGGTTAATTTATTTAACTATAGTTATTTTATTAATGTGATGGTTTTTAAAAAAAATTATTTGAGGTTTAGCTGTTCTTTTGGGGCCGATTTCAATTCACAGATTTGACAGGTCTCCTGTCAAATCTATGAATGAAAGATGGTCTGCTGCCATTGGCTCTCCATGGCCCACGTGATCCCAAGGGTCGCATCACACTAACTGCGCCCCTGGAACACGCAAGCACTGCGCGCCGGCACTAGGGAGAGGCCCAGGACCCGAAGTTCCTGCGGGGGCAAAACACAACGGCAGGCGCGGTAGGTGATATCTCGCGCGATCCTTACCCCCGCGGCAAGCCTCCGAATCGAATTTCTAGGCCAATATCTTCACCATACATTAATTTTCCATAATTGGACTCCCTCCTTCATTCGCGAGCTGCCTCACTTTCCTTTGTGCTTAAAAAAGCCTATTTGATCTGATCTGCTAGGTTTTTATTGCTTCTCATCTTTTGTTTACCTCTTCACTAATTATATTCATGATACTCTTTAGCATTAACCACCCTAGTTTTATCCTACGCCTCCGTTTTAAGATTCAGTTTAGTTTTAATTGACTTATCCATAGAAGTCTATTCTTTGATGCTCTTGTCATAGGAATATATCTTATTTTGTACTCTAGCTATCTCAAATTTGCAGATTCCTCATTGCTAACCCAAACAGTTTGCTAACGCTCTCCTGAGTTAATTTTGGCCAGATCTTTTACCTCCCTGAACTTAGTCCTGTTTCAGTCCAGCATGCTCATCTTCATTTCATTATCGTTTTTCATTTTCACACTGAACTTAACTATGCTGCAAGAATAGGGGAACGATTAGGAAATAGTTATTTGTCCCACTTTATTTCCCAGAACTAAAATCAATCTATGCGGCTTTCCTCATTGGACAACAAGTCTACTGATCGAGAAAGCAGTCTTGGATACATTCACTTTAACCACAAGACAAAGATGAGGATTTTTAATTCATGGGTTGGGGGGGACTGGGAGCCAATGTAGTCAGCGAGGGTGGGAGTGATGCGTTAACAGAACTGACTGTGGGACGGGATACAAACAGCAAAGTTCTGGACAAATTGGAATTTCTGGAGGGTGAAGGATGGGAGGCCAGCAAGAAGGATTTTGAGAAATAAAATCCAAAAGGTGACAATGGAAGCAAGTTAGAAGCATAGAAGATAGGAACAGGAGTAGGCCATTTGGCCCCTCGAGCCTGCTCCGCCATTTAATGAGATCATGGCTGATCATCCAAATTCAGTACCCTGTCCCTGCTTTCTCCCCATATCCCTTGATCCCTTTAGCGTTAAGAAATATATCTATCTCCTTCTTGAATATATTTAATGAATTGGCCTCAACTGCCTTCTGTGGTAGAGAATTCCACAGGTTCACCACTCTCTGGGTGAAGAAATTCCTCCTCATCTCAGTCCTAAATGGCTTACCCCTTATCCTTAGACTGTGACAGGGGAGAATGGGCGATGCTACACAAGCGAAGCAAGAGGTGAAGGATAGGATGTGGCATTTGAAGCTTAGCTCTGAAGTCAAATTAAGTAGGGGAGAAGGAAAGAAAGAAGGATAAGAGGGAAGAAAGAAAATCCTACCCATACCATTAGTACAGTACCAGTTTCCTTCAATTCCTTGCCTCACCTCTCTATTGGTCTTCAGTTTTGCTTTTAATTTTGATCCACGAGCAATGTTATGGCAGATAATCGTGTTTACATTCAAAACAAAAAGGTCCCACAAGCAACTCTGGGATATTCTACTTGGAACCTTTTCCAGTCTGAAAAGTTGCCATTTGTTGCTACTTCCAATTGCCATTTTTAAAGAGTTTTCATTTAGTGCCATAATTCACCCCCTATCTTTTCCATGGCTCCTTATGGTAGCCATTAATCACCATGTGCCTTGTCAAAAGCTTTATGCAAATCCAAGTATTAATTCCTAACTGCATTTCCTTGTCGACAAGGTCAGTAATGTCTTCACAAAACTCCAGGTTAAACATGGCCTCCCTTCTTTGAATCTATGCCAACTGTCCTTTAACGGGTTCACCCACTAGATCCCAAGACAGTTTGAGACTTCACCTACAACTGATGTTAAATTTACTTACCTCTAGTTTCCATGTGTCTCTTCACTTTTGTTTTTATGAATAATGGAATTAGGCTAGTGACTGTCCAATGCTCAAGAATTTCTCCTGAATTTAACAAACTTACAAAAATATAAATTAAAAAGGATGCAGGGGCTGAAGTTAATGTATGATTGTGGTTGCAGCATGTGGTCTGTATTGTCTATATTAAGACTGTCTAACCTTTTAATAACCAAATAGATCAGCTATTAGCAGGCTGACCAAATCCTGTGATACAATTTCTGGAAATCTGAGTTCGATACTTGACATTTGTCTTTAACCAGGAAAATAAAGAAGGGAACTTGTCTAATAAGTCTTTGCATTCCAGCTTCCCATCATTTTTAAAAATGGACTAAGACCATTTCAACCTTGGCTTACTGCATACATTTGAAAAGCCCTTCGTTATATATTCTCAGCATCAACGTTTCTCAGCTTCTCATGACTCTTCCCTCTCAAACTTAATTTGCCTGGTCTTAAAATTACACAAAGCTCTTGTCTACTCAATTTCTCATTTTATTTTGTATTCCATTGACATGCATTGAAGTCTGGCCCAACAACAATTTGCATTTATTTATAGCACCTTTAACATAAAAAACATTCCAAGGCACTTCACAGGTAAGCATATGGAAATTGGACACTGAGCCAGGAGCAAGAAGTTTGGAGGGTGACCAAAAAGCTTGATTGAAGAGATAGAGGCACAAGGGTTTAGGGAGGAATTTAAATTGTTAGCATCCAGATGACTGAAGGCTTTGCTGCCAATGATGGGGTGGGGAGGAAGGAAAGAGAAGGATAAATATAGGGCTGGAAAATATTGCAGAGAGAGTGGGGTGAAGCCGTAGAGGGATTTAAACCTAAGATATTGAGATGGGAACGAGACTAAAGATGACGACTTTGGTCTTTCCAATGCTGATCTGGAAGGAAAACCCATCCAAGGTGGGATGTCAGACAAGTAGCCAGACAGTACAAAGGTGTTGAGGGTTGAGAGAAGTGGTGTAGAGGTAGAACTGGATGTCGTTGGTGTACATATGGAAGCTGGACCAGTGTTTCCAGATGCAGATGAAGGTGCAACATGTTAAGAGGAGGCAGACAATATTTTTAAAAACTCCAATTTTTTGAGCCATTGTCCTTTTTAATATATGAAGATTGCTGTACTAATGCCATTACATCTTTGATGTGCTAATACCTTACTTACCAAACCTGGATGATTACGCAATATTAGATCCAGAACAGCCACCAACTGCACTGGTTATTTGACAAATTAAGGAAGCAAGCCTACACTAGATTTAGAAAAAAAACTATAGATTTGCTTCTGTTTTCTTAGCCAATACCTGGGTAATTGAAGCCTGATTAACAATCTGGCTTTTATTACAAGCTGCTCTCATATGCAACCACACCACAAAGCATGGAGATGCAGGCTCAATTTCTAGGCACTGACCCTTATTCCTTCTCCCCATGGCCATATCTTGGATATGGGAAAATTCATTCTGATAGGTGGTACAAACAATTCTCTGCAGATAAGTCAGAACCAATTCTGTAAGAATGCACAGTGCCACAATGATGGCTGATAAAGGACTACATTACCCAAACTGCCTCAACTGTGAGAGCACCAACATATTGAACCAATTTCGATGTTCCACTACATATATTATTCAGGACCATAGTAATGCAAATTTACTACTTTCACAACAATTGGAATATATCTGACTACTATTTACGCTAGTATACTTTCTAATTCAGGAAACATCTATATTAGAGGGGCATCAGAGATTATTTGAAACCTTTGACCTACCACTTTGTACACATTACTCAAATGCAGAGCAATTTTTCTAGAAATTGATCATTTTGCAAACATGTTGCAATGCAAATTTTTCAAAAATACTTATCTAAATCTAAAATTCCTCCTTCATGTTTTGTTTAAAAACTCAAATTCCTTTGTCCATTTTTTTTTTTTAATTGTCATGATGGGTTTTAGATTCCTCTCATCTCTGCTGCTTTATCTTCCTTCCATCGAGATTTTTTGCCATCTCCCAGCATTTACTGTGGAGCTACAGGCATTATGGCGCGTTCAAATAACTTAGTTGAAAATAAATACCACAGCCCACTAAAATGTCATCTTTTATATCCAATTCTGGTGAAACTGTACAAGTTTACTGTACAAAGAGACCAAAAACCCTGATCATTCAGCGATTTTTAGTTAATATACTCAACAGTAATTTATTCACTTACCTAGACACAGCTATGTGTTTGTCCATTCGAGCTTTTAAGTCTTCATTTTCTTGCAGCACAATTTTAAGCTTTTCATCTAGCACAATATGTTTTTCCATCTTAAAAAAAAAGATTCTCTGTTCAGGTTAAAGTTAAGTTGCCTCTCTTTCATTCCTCTCAATTACTTCACCCCTCTCATGCCTATCCCAAATCATCACTACTCCTCCGCCAGCAAACTTTAATACCACCATCTTGAATTAAACCACAATTACCCTTGTGCCTCGAAGACCATGGTTTAAGTACTGCGAGACGTTTTGGGATCCACGCTATTGTAAGGATGTTGAGGCTTTAAAGAGGGTACAGTGCCGATTCATTCGGAATTTGCTTGGTACGAGGAAATACAAATAAACACTTAGAAAATTGAGTGTATTGTTAGAACTGAGAAGGGGGGTGATTTGATAGAGGTGTCTAAAATTATGAAGGGATGGGACAGAGTAGAAAGAAACAGACTTTCTAGTGATCGAGAGGTCCAGAACAAAGGACGCAAATGCAATGCAAGAGGTTTAAGACAGAGAGTAGGAGAAACTTTTCTTTATACATACAGGGTTGCGATACTGTGGAACACACCAGAGTTAATGATTGAAGCAGAGACTATGTCAATTAGTTACATAGATGACTACAGGAAAAGGGAATAAAAGGATATGGGAACTGAGCAGGCACATGGGATGGGCTACTGCTTGTGTTGAGGATAAATACCAATACAGACTGGTTGGGCTAAATGGCCTATTTTCGAATTCTAATTTCTATGTAATTCTATGCAAGACATTTTACTGTGTACAGCGGAAGCCATTTCATCTGATGCCACAAACATGCTAGGTGCAATGCACATATTTCAAGTGTGATGAGCTAGAGATGCAGGACAATTATATGGAAGATAATGGAAAAATGTATTTCAGGAGTGTATAGTGCGAACTTGCTGCAGTTAGCTTGTTATGCTACAGTGGAAATTTCAGATCACTGTTCCAGGAACTGAAACACAATATCTACTGCACTTTTAGGATTTCTTATCCAAGTTTAATGACTGTTTTGATAAACTGTGTGTTACTTTGACATCAAGTTTGATAAAAATGGTAACAGAAGTTACTTGCGTCAATGACTCAACATCCCTCTCTGATGCAAGAATCTGAGCCTACTCCGAATACTGGACAATCCTGTGCTGGATTCTGCCTCCCCCTGACCAAGTCTACCTACCAGCTTTTCCATCTGCATCAGCTTTTTTTCTTGATGATGTATCTTCTCATTTTTTATTTCAAGCACTGCCTTAAGACTTTCCAGTTCTTGCTTCAGATATAGACTCAGGGGGTCAATTTTCTACAAATAAAAACAAACTTAAACTTGTAGGTTCTCAATGGTGCGATCATATTTGAGCCAGCATTGCTTGAGCTGCCTTGTTTTAGGTTTAGAAAGCTTTAGTTTTCTGGTTTCCTTATTTTCTGAGGTTATCTATTGCAACACATCTGGAAACAAGAAACAGCTTAATATAATGTGGAAGGAATTCAGTTCCTTAAAGTAACTGGATGGATACATCAGGTGAAATTTCCTACAATTAAATTTACATTCAACAGCAAAATGAATTTAAGTAAAATAGAAATGTTTCAAAAAGCCATTTCAGAAATACATAACCAAAACACTAGTTTCCATATGCCATTGCTTGCTGTAAACAGACCATGTAAACGCAATGCATATATGTAGCATTTCCCATGGGGTTTAAACCGAATGAGATTTTTTTATTTCCACAAATGATTCTCTTTTGTCCATGACACCCAGCTCTACCTCTCCACTACTTCTCAGCCCCTCTACTGCCTTGTGTAGTCAGCTGGCTTTTCTTACACACAGCCCTGGATAAGCAGCAATTTTCTTCAATTAAACATTGGGAAGACTGAAGCTTTCGGCTGGAATTTTGCCGGCGCGCAGGGGGCGGGTTTGGAGGCGGGACATCCGGCAAAATTGCAAAGATTGACAGCGGGTTGGAAACCCGCCGTCATCCCGCCTCAAATCAATCTTCCCAGGTGTCGGGTCCCCGATTTGCACATGGACCCGACACCTAGCGGCGGGAAGTGGATTATAGGTACTTAACTGCTTGTTAACAGGCAGTTAAGAGGCTTTTTCCAATTTTGACAGGTCTACTGCAAGCTTCCCAACGTCCGGACACCACGCCAGGGTAAATGTGGTATGCTGTGTGTCTACTGCAATGTTTCTTCATTGAAGACAGCTGCAGAAGTGGTGTGAAGGATCCAATGGTACACTGGTGAGTTTCAGGAGATAAGAAAATGTTGGGGAAATCATTGCTCACGTATTTAGACTTTTCTGTAGGTAACATGTTTTGAAGTGTTTGTGTAGTCCCACCTCATTGGGAGCACCCCTCTCACCAGTGACAGATTGCTTCTGTAATCTCACCTGCAGCTGCCATCTGTTCTAGCCTAAGGAGGGAGTCACTGGAGAGCCTGGATGCAAGGGCTCACCTTTGTACAGTGACCGTCAGTGTTTGCAGCACCTCAATGCTGTCAAACACTGACAAATCACCCGGCAGGGCGGGCTTAACAAGGCCAATTGACGCAAAATAGCGTCTGTGTGTCGGACGTCATGGGGGCAGGATCGGACCCCGGAAGGAAGCTGTCCTGCCCCGAGGCCGCACCGAAAGGTAAAATCCAGCCCATCGTCTTTGCCTGTATGCAACCCCCCACCCGACAAACTCAGTTCCCTCGACACCAATTTCACCACCCTCCCCAGCCGCTGTCTCAGACTGAACCAGGCTGTTCGCAATCAGTGTCCAATTTGACCCCCGAGATTAGCTTCCAACCCTGTATCCTCTCCATCACAATGACCACCTACAGCCACCTCCGTAACATTGCCCGTCTCTGCCCCTATCTTAGCCTAACTGCTACTGAAACCCTCATTCATGCTTTTGTCACCTCCAGACTCAACTACTCCAATGCTCTACTGGCCGGCCTTCCATCCTTCACCCACCATAAACTTGAACTCATCCAAAACTCTACTACTTGTATCCTAACATGTACCAAGTCCCACTCACCAATCACCCCTGTACTCAGTAACCTACATTAACTTCCAGTCCCCCAACACCACCAATTTAAAAGGATCCTAGTGTTCAAATCTCTTCATGGTCATGTCCCTCCCTATCTCAAACCTCATCCAGCCCGACAACCCTCAGAACTCTGCATTCCTCCAACTCTGGACTCTTGTGCATCCCCACACTTCCTTTGCCCTACCATTGGCGGCCGTGCCTTCAGCTGATTAGGCCCCATTTCCCTGATTATGCTTCTGTGAAGCACTTGGAGAAATTGTCCTATGTTGGAAGCGCTACATAAATGCAGGTTGTTGTTACACTGAATATTTGTCATCCATCATACTAGACTGTTCTGGGTTTTTAAAAATGAATTCTTGGGATGTAGCCGTTGCTGGCAAGGTCAGCATTTATTGCCCATCCCTAAACTAAGTGGTTTATTAGACCACGATAGAGGGCAGTTAAGAGTCATCTACATTGGCGTGGAACTGGAGTCACGTAAGCCAGACTGGATAAGGATGGCAGCTTTCCTTCCCTAAAAAGGACATTGGTGAACCAGTTTGTTTTTTCTACAAAAATCGGATAGCTTCATGGCCAGTTTAACACACCAACACCACGTATTTATAAAGCGCCTTTAAACGTAGCAAAACACCCCAAGGAGCTTCACAGGAGTATTATAAGAAACAAATTGACACCGAGCCACATAAAGAGAGAAATTACGGCAGGTGAAAGAGGTAAGTTTTAAGGAGTGAATTAAAAGGGAATTCCGGAGCTTAGGGCCTAGGCAACAGAAGGCACGGCCACTAATATTTGAGCAATTATAATCAGGGATGCTCAAGAGGGTAGAATTAAATGAGCGCAGATATCTCGGGGGGGGGGGTTGGGTTATATATGGATACCAGTTTTTTAATTTCCATATTCTTTTCAAAACTGAATTCTAATTCTCAAACTGTCTATGGTGGGATTTGAACTCTCATTCTCTGAATTATTAATCCAGACCTCTGGATTACTAGTCCAGTAACATAATACTAATAACAGTTAAGATAACGATTAGTTCTCAGAATACCATATGCTTCATATTTATAAGTGTAGGTTTGAAACACTGACAATATTTTTGGTCAGTAGATTAATATCTAACAGTTTTACATTGTAGCTCAATGTCTTCTGAACAAAGTAAACATTTCTGATTGAAAGCTTTGTGCTTTTAGACTTTTGAAAAAGCTTAAAATGACAAGACAAAAACAAACAGCCAAAGCTGCAGATCTTCAGGTGAGAACATCTCCATAATGTTGAGAATGATTCTCCAGAAACTTTCTTCCGCAGAAAGGTGAACACAATCCCTCTGGAGGAAATGGAAGAAATCTCTTATTTTGGCTGGACCAAACTAAGTTTTTGTTAATATGGTCCCCATTCTTGGTTGAAGATCCTTTATTCTCTGGCATTACCAATCATAGCCCGCAGGAAGCATAATAGAAGATTCAATCCTACAAGTTAGCCACAGAGGTACAGAAAGAGAATATATCCAAGCTATAGGAAAACAGTTTTACACATTTGGTGGAGGTATGGCCACGCACAAGGTCAAAGATAAAATGAACTAGTGTAACTCATGCCTAATATTAGATGTACAACTGCAAATTGCAGTTACTGCAGTAATTCACCAATACGAGAAAAACAATTTGTATCCAGGTTTGATGGTTTCTAGTTGATAATGTTGCACTGTCTCGTTTGTAGTACGTTTGTGCTTGCACAAGTTACTTAATGGCAAATTTGTTTAAATGATGTTTCATTAAAAAACCTACCTCAGAAAATGCAGTTTCATTTAATTCATAGAATATGCTTTTGCACTTAACTGTGCATATGCCAAACACCTCCACATTAAAAAGTGATTGAAAAATTAAAAAGGAAAAAGAAAAATATGAGCTGAACTCGGTACAAAAATATCTCAAGAATACCAACACAAATAATGTGAATCCAATTTAAATTAGCATTTAATGATTAATAGCGCAATCTAAAGAGCAGCCCCAAACCAAAAAAAGTAATCCTTGGGAATAAGATGGGACTTACTTGATCTTTCTGCCCTAATGTTTTGGTGACTTCCTCCTGGGTTTTAATTTCCTCCTTTAAAGACTCATTTTCCTCATTCAGTTCTACAATTTGGTCCTGAAAATGAAAGATTTTGATTAGACATGGATCCTTATAACAGTTGCACTTGGTTTGGAATCATCATATAACCATACAATGGTACAATTTTAAAGGGATTGCAAGAACAGAGACCTGGGGGTGTATGTACACAAATGTTTGAAGGTGGCAGGACAAGTTGAGAAACCGTTAAAAAAAAAACCCATACGGGATTCTTGGCTTTATAAACAGAGGCATAAAATACAAAAGCAAGGATATTATGCTAAACCTTTATAAAACACTGGTTAGGCTCCAGATGAATATTGTGTCCAGTTCTGGGCACCACATTTCAGGAAGGATGTCAAGGCCTTGGAGTGTGCACAGGAGATTTACTAACATGCTACCAGGGATGAAAGACTTCAGTTATGTGGAGAGACTGGAGAAACTGGGGTTGTTCTCCTTTGTGCAGAGAAAGTGAAGGGGAGATTTGATAGGTGTTCAAAATCATGAATGGTTTTGATAGGCTAAAAAAGGAGAAACTGTTTCCAGTGGCAAAAGGGTTGGTAACCAGAGGACACAGATTTAAGGTAACTGGCAAAAAAGAGGGGCGAGATGAGTTTTTTTTTAAAAAACGCAGTAAGTTATGATGATCTGGAATTAATCGCCTGAAAGGGTGGTGGAAGCAGATTCAATAATAACTTTCTAAAGGGAATTGGATAAATACTAGGAGAAAAATTTGCAGGGCTATGGAGAAAAGGCAGAGGAATGGGACTAATTGGATAGCTCTACCAAAGAGCCAGCATAAGCATGATGGGCTGAATTGCCTCCTTCTGTGCTGTATCATTCTATAATTCAATGATTCAATGTTTTATGGCAAGCTTTTCCCCCCCAATACATTGGTTCTTGGGATGACAGCAACACTGGCAAGGCAGTATTTATTGCCCATCCCTAGTTGCCTTAAGGGGATCAAGCGTCAACCGTATAGTGTAGGCCAGACTGAAAAGGAATGGCAGGTTCCCTTCCCTGAAAGATATTGGGCCAGATTTTCCGACCCCCACGGGTGCGTATGCACCCGTAGGGGCCTCGCAAGTGCCGGTTTCAGGCATGCGAAGCGCATGCGCTAAAATCCGGCACTTGCGATCTGTCAAGAATCCTCTTGACAGATCATCCGCCTGCCCAGGAAATGGGCCTCTGCGGGCAGAGAGTTCCGCTTTCTGCACAACTTCCGCCCGCTGAAAACCTTTAAAAATCTTCTGCCTGGTAAAAGCAGGCGCAAAGCCTGCTTTTACCAGCATAAAAGCGTTTTAAATCATTTAAAAATACTTTTAAAAAGTTTATTTTTAGCCCCATAAAACATTTTTTCAATAAATTGAATTTGTTTAAAATATTTAGTTTAATGTAATTTTAACTAATTTTAAATACGCGATTAAAACATTTTTTTTTTAATTTTTAACTTTTTAATTGTGATCCCCATTCATACTTTTGACAGCTCTGTGCGCAGAGACCTGTCAAAAGTGTGAAGGGGGATTCCCTTCTTTGATTGGTTCCCCATGGCCCATGTGATCCCAGGGATGCTTGTGAACCGCATGTGCCCCTGGGATACCTGGGCCTCTGCGCATTTCGTAGAGCAGAGGCCCAGGATCGCAAATCTCGGGACCTACGGAGCCAGCAGGTAAGTGCGTAGATTTTTTCCGATCAGAGGCATCCGCACGCAGGAAGTCTCCAATCGGAAATTCAAGGCCATGAGAACCAGTTGGGTTTTTATAGCAATCCAATAGCTTTCAATATCATTTTCTGGTGCCAGATCACAAATTAATACAATTTCACAACATGCTATATCAACTCACTGTATTAGGTTACTAGTCTGGTACCATAACTGCTAGGCTATTGTACCCACTAGATAACCGTACCCATTGTCTTGTACTTAGTAGGTATAACTGAAACAAGGTTCGATATCTAAAATTTGAAACTTGTGGTATCTGGAATCACAGAATGCTGGAGAAATTGAATATGGTGACAATGGGAAGTCAGATTTCTCTAGATGGTTACCTCTATTTTTGAACTCTTGCACACAACGGATGAACTAAGATGGGACAAAAAGCCTCATCCATATTTATC
The DNA here is from genome assembly GCA_030390025.1 of Squalus acanthias. Lineage (NCBI taxonomy): Eukaryota > Metazoa > Chordata > Chondrichthyes > Squaliformes > Squalidae > Squalus > Squalus acanthias. The sequence goes on along the minus strand of CM059426.1, from coordinate 76,499,238 downwards.
TTGTAATTACAGTCTTAATTAATACTTCAGGTTTTTTGTAAATGCTAGCTCAGAGTTACTTTGACAAATTTGTTAACACTTCTGCCTTAGACTGATTTCAGTCCTTAACTCTGGACTTGACGCTAAGCTGCCACTTCAATGCATTACTGAAGGAGTACTATATTGTTGGAGGCGTCATCCTGCAGATGAGATGTTAAACCAAGACCGTCTGCCAGTGACAGCTCTTACAGCGGACATTAAAACATCCCATAGCAGTATTTGAAGTGCAGTTTTCCTAGTGTAAATATTCCTCCCTGAACTACCACCAAAATGACTGTCTGGTCATTCACTTCATTGGTGTTATAATTATATGTGTAAAATTGCTACTGTACCTACCCACAGTAGAATTAATTCTCTGTGAAGCATTTTCTTTGCAGCGAATTAGACTAACCTGCATCAGTGATTGCCTCTCTTTAAAGTTCTCTTCAAGTGTCTTCTGTTCTAGCTCATGTGATCTCGTCAGTTCTGCAATGAACAACATAAAATAAAGCCCATCTGCTGCGATAATCACTTGATATTATGCAACAAATTATACTGGGGAGTGACAAATGTTTGTCAGCTGTGTTACAAAGCATTAGATTTGTTCCTTTCACAATGTAATTTTACCGATAAAATACCAGATGTTATTCAGCATTGATTACCTGCCAGAGACTGTTCATATTCTTTCTCGAGAGATTCGAGGTTCTTTGAATGAGTTTCAACAAGCTCCAGTTTATGGGCTTCATGTTTAGAAGTTAAGCCTTCAACCTAAATACAAGAGACACATTAATCTTTCAGCTGCTTAAGTGAATGCTGGTACTTTGAAAGCTAGGAACAGGAAGTGGTTATTCAGCCCATCAGGCCTGCTCCAGCATTGTTAGCCATACTTACTCTGCCTTTTATTTCAGATTCCCCACCCTTTAATTTATATATCTTCGGCACAAAACAACAAAAATTATTTTATCCCCAGCATAATCATCCTTTATTTCAATTTGCAATAAAAATCATCTTCAAGGCACATTCACAATTTTCAGGTTTTTGCATTAGATATTCTCTCAGGTTCAGTGCTGTCGATCACTCAGGCAAGTGAACCTCACATCCCCTATGATTTGGCATGTACCATTTACAATCCAACATCTTGTGGTATCTTAGCACCTGACCTAGGGATTGCAACAGAGAAACCTCCTCCATACAGTCGCATCTGAAATATTGCACGTCACCATGTGTTTTCTATTTATGGAAGATGGACCAAAAGCCCCCTATAGAGCAAAGCAATGCGCAACATCAAGCCAACAACTGGTCTATTTCACAAAACAAATGAATGAACAGGATACACATTTCACAGTGAGAGCCATCAATTTCCTGTGCACCTTCATTGTGAAAAACAATGTAGACAACTTTGAAAACGGCTTGCCAAGCTAAGCTTCTGAAACTAGTTGGTTTAATCTTCTAAAATACAGGTAAATTCCTGTTGCTGTTTACTAGAATACAGGACACATTCTGTGTGGGACAGTTAGAGTGCAAAAGCCTGCCCTTGCCTCTTAGCTGCTACTTTGCAGTAGCTAGTGGATGGGGGGGGGGGGGGGGGGGTCCTGCCCACTGGGCTGTCGATCACAGAGGACATCAGACTAGGCATCCTCCTAGAAACGTGGGTAAAGTTCATTCATTTAATTAACTTAGAAAGACTATTTATCAATAGTCAATGAAAACATTTTTAGCTGATGCCTTAAATGCTAGTCAATGAGTCTGATCATTCCAGTGAACAGTTTCCTATTAGTCACAGCTTCAACAATCTGAGTAAACAAGGGATCTTGATGCTGGCATGTCTCACAAATTAGCACTCAACTCACTATTGAGACCATAAATTAATTTGCATCTTGAGGAAAGTCTTGACAATTAGATGCTTTCAGGTTGCTAGCTTAATGTTTTATTTAAAAAAATCCTTACATGCTGAATCTAGGGGCGCGATCTTGCCAGCCCTGGGGAGGCGGGATTGCCGGGAAAATGGCAGAATCTGGGGGCGGGTGCCCATCCCGCCCCCAACCCGCCTCTGTGCCATCTTCCCAGGAGACGGGTAGCCGACCTGCGCCAGGTCCCGTCTCCTGGAGGCGGGAAGGGGATTACAGCCACTTAACTGCCCGTTAACGGGCAGTTAAGAGGATTATCCCCATTTTTCCAGCGGAAACCCCGCCAGGGTCACCGAGGTGAGCAATGGGTCTGCGGGGGGCAAAAGTGTGCTGTGGAGGTAAGTGCAAGTGTGGAGAGGTGAGTATGTGAGTTGAGTGTAAAGTGATAGAAAATGTTTACTTACCCTGGTTTCTTCCTGCAGGTTTCAATCGTTGGGGATGCGGAGAGTCTCGCATCTCAATGGCAGAGATGACAGATGGCTGCTGCATTCTGCGATGCAACAGCCATCTAATTTCTGTTCACAAAAGAGGTTTGATGAGTCTTGAATACAAGAACTCAAACAGAGAATATCAGTGTTTGACAGCTTCACAGAGCTGTCAAATGATGACAATTCATCTGTCAAACATTTTTGACAGATGAAACATCATACACTGACGTTCTCTAACCGGCTTCCCCTTAATTGGCCTGCTAAGCCCGCTGGGCGGGCTTAACAAGGTCAATCAAGAGAAAATAGCATGGGTTGGCCAGAAGTCGATGGAGGCGGGACTAAAACCTGACAAGCAGCAGTCCCATCTCCAACGCGCCCCATTGACAAAATCGCCCCCCAGGACTACAGAAATATTAAAAAAGTTTAAAAATTCAGCTCAGGACACCCAAGTAAAATCCAGCTAACATTATCAGACAGGAGATACAATCAACTGCAGTTTGTGGGAACTTTGCTTATTCAACTTCATACTAATTTAAGCCGAATTATTTTCACATTGAATGCAAATCTATTAAGAGCTATAAAGGACAGATCAAGCCTCAGTGAGCAGGATAAGTAGTTCTAGTGTTTGTATTGAGAGTGTCAGTTTCTTCTTTTTCAGTTTCATTAGTTTTTTTTGGACAGTAATTGGCAAATGTGGCAGTTTTAGAAAAAGTAAGTCAAAAGAAACTTACTCCGCTCCATACTCAGACAAACCAGACAATTAGATCAAACAATATGCCTTGCTGTTGTAAAAAAAAAGGGAGCAGAGCGGAGATTATATTTTATCCTCTCGGTGGAAGGAAAGGGGGGGGAAAAAAACATTAAGACAAACCAGTAAAGAAACAGACCTCCTTTTGCAGCTGTGCTTGCAGTTTTTCCACATCATTTTTAAAGTTTTGCTGTAGATGCTCCTTCTCTGCAGTGAAAAGCTGTTTGAGTCTTTCTTCCAACACTTTAAGTTCAGTCTGGTGTTCTTCAGATAGCTTGTGAATCACTCCTTCGTATTTATTTTGCAGTTCCTCTCGATCCTTCTCTATCTGAACACAAGTCAAATTCCTCGTCTCTGACAAAAGCAGATAAGTGATAAATAGTGAGTAAGACAAATTACAAAAAGAATTCCTGATTTCTGCTATGAATGTGTGCATTATTAGCATAATTCCGAGCTTAAACATTTCTTGGCAGTAAACCCGCAACAGTAAACCTTGCAAATAGAGGGTTCTTTCTTGTGCACCTCTGGCAAAATTTCTCGACGCAACTCAGTAGGTTACCAATCAATGCAACAGAACAGATTCCTAATATACCAAATATTTCTTTACAAAAGGTAACTAACTCGTGACAGTTAATTTTGTAAAAAGCTGGATTCTAGCTATGTGGTGGTCTGATTCTAGGATTTTAGAAGTTTAATGCACAGCTCCACAAAATATCAAAGATGTCTTTTTTTTTTAAAAAAAGGAACTAGTACTATTCATTTAATTGGAAAATTGTGAAGACTGCAAAAATGTGCTCAGAGTTCAAGATTGGCTCAAATTAATGATTGTTCTTTTAGCATTTTTTGCACAATAGTACTTATTCAGGAAAGCAAGATTTGCTGCTTTGGACAGGTTATAAAACTAACCCTTTTAATTCCCCCTCCACCTGCAAATACACACTATTTAATCAAGAGAGCCGATTGGGCCCAACCCTACAGGAAGCTTTCCAGTCAATCAAAAGTTGGGAGAAAGTAGCCCGTGTATACTCTGATGTTATCTCCGTGTAGGGTAGCATCTACACTTCTGCACGTCCATTAAGAGGATGGGGAAAATCGATTAACTTTTGTCGGAAAATCAAGGATCATAAACCAAGTCTGGACACTCCTGTGCATCACTATGGAGCATCAATTACCTGTACTGTCCCAACCCCTCAATATATTATGGCCTCCATTAAAATCAGAGTGACAATACTTTCAAACATCTTCAAAAGAAACTCTGCATAAAGCAATCAGCCAGCATTACAGTAGCATCAGGCAGACTGTGGCCTTTGAGGCGAGCATCACAAAAGCAAAACAAAAAATCAAACAGGCCGTGTCCCAACTCGCAGCAAGTCCCATTCACCCATCACCCCTGTGCTTGCTGACCTACATTGGCTCCTAGTAAAGCAACGCCTCGATTTTAAAATTCTCATCCTTGTTTTCAAATCCTACCATGGCCTCACCCCTCCCTATCTCTAAATCTCCTCCAGCCCCACAAACCCCCACCCCACAAGATGTCTGCATTCCCAATTCTGCCCTCGAGCATCCCTGATTTTAATTGCTCAACCATTGGTGGCCATGCCTTCAGCTGCCTAGGCCCGAAGCTCTGGAATTCCCTCCCTAAATCTCTCCGCCTCTCTACTTATCTACCCGCCTTTAAGACGCTCCGAAAAAACCTACCCCTTTGACCAAGCTTTTGGTTATCTGCCCTAATTTCTCCTTATGTGGCTTGGTGACAAATTTTTATTTTTTGTCTTACAACGCTCCTGTGAAGTGCCTTGGGACGTTTTACTACATTAAAGGCGCTATATAAATACAAGTTGTTATTTGTATCTGTGCATCATAAGAACATAATAGGAGCAGGAGTAGGCCATTTGGCCCTTCGAGCCTGCTCCGCCATTCAATATCATGTCTGATCTTCTACCTCATCTCACTTTCCTGCACTATCCCCATATCCTTTGATTCCCTTAATATTCAAAAATCTATCGCTCTCTGTCTTCAATATACGACTAGCCTCCACAGCCCTCTGGGGTAGAGAATTCCAAAGATTCACCACCCTTTGAGTGAAGAAATGTCTCTTCATCTCAGTCCTAAATGGCCGACCCCTTATTCTGAGACTGTGAACCCTGGTTCTAGACTCCCCAGCCAGGGGAAACATCCTCCCTGCATCTACCCTGTCAAGTCCTGCAATAATTTTGTATGTTTCAATGAGATCACCTCCATTCTTCTAAACTCCAGAGAATATAAGCCTAGTCTACTCAATCTCTCATAGGACAATCCCCCCATCCCAGGAACCAGTCTGGTGAACCTTCGTTGCACTCCCTCCAAGGCAAGTATATCTTACTTAGGTAAGGAGACCAAAACTGTACACAATACTCCAGGTGTGGTCTCACCAGGGCCCTATATAATTGCAGTAAGATGTCTTTACTCTTATACTCAAATCCTCTTGTAATAAAGGCCAACATACCATTTACTTTCCTAATTGCTTAGTTAACATGCAGGTACACCATCAGTGATTCGTGGACAAGGACACCCAGGTCCCTCTGAGCACCAACATTTTCCAGTCTCTCACCATTTAAAAATACTCTGCTTTTCTATTTTTCCTACCAAAGTGGATAACTTCACATTTCTCCACATTATATTCCATTTTCCATGTTCTTGCTAACTCACTTAGCCTGTCTATATCCCCTTGAAGCCTCCTTGCATCCTCCTCACAACTTACATTCCCACCCAGCTTTGTATCAGCAGTAAACTTGGATATATTACATTTGGTCCCCTAATCCAAATCATTGATATAGATTGTGAATAGCTAAGGCCCAAGCACTGATCCTTGCAGTACCCCACTAGTTACAGCCTGCCAACCCGAAAATGACCTGTTTATTCCTACTCTGTTTTCTGTCCGTTAACCAATCCTCAATCCATGCTAGTATATTACCCCCAATCCCGCGCCCGAATTTTGTTTAATAACCTCGTGTGGCACCTTATCGAATGCCTTCTGAAAATCCAAATACACCACATCCACTGGTTCCGCCATATCTAGTTACAAGCTCAAAAAACGAACAGATTTGTCAAACACTATTTCCCTTTCATAAATCCGTGTTGACTCTGCCCAACCCTATTATTATTTTCTAAGTGCCCTGTTACCACATTCCTAATAATAGGGACTAAAAAAATAATAAAGAGGGAGAAGATAGATTGAGAGTAAACTAGCTGAAAATATAACAGACAGTAAGAGCTTCTACAAGTATATAAAAAGGAAGGGAGTAGCTAAAGTAAACGTTGGTCCCTTAGAGGATGAGACTGGGGAATTAATAATGAGAAACAGGGAAATGGCAAAGACTTTGAACAAATATTTTGTATCAGTCTTCACAGTAGAAGACACTAAAAGCATTCCAATAATAATTGATAATCAAGGGGCTATAGGAAGGGAGGAATGAATGTAAAACAATCACTATCGCTAGAGAAAAAGTGCTAGGCAAACTAATGGGACGAAAGGCTGACAAGTCCCCTGGACCTGATGGCCTGCATCCTAGGGTTTTAAAAGAAGTGGCTGCAGAGATAGTGGATGCGTTGTTTGTAATCTACCACAATTCCCTGGATTCTGGAGAGGTCCCAGCGGATTGGAAAACCGCAAATGTAATTCCCCTATTCAAGAAAGGAGGGAGACAGAAAGCAGGAAACTATAGGCTAATTAGCTTAACATCTGTCATTTGGAAAATGCTGGAATCCATTATTAAGGAGGTAATAGCAGGACATTTAGAAAATCATAATAAAACCACTTGATTGTATGAAAGGGAAATAGTGTTTGACAAATTTACTAGAGTTCTTTGAGGATGTAACGAGCAGGGTGGATAAAGGGGAACCAGTAGATGTAGTGTATTTGGATTTCCAGAAGGCATTCGATCAGGTGCCGCATAAAAGGTTACTGCATAAGAGAAGACCTCACGGTGTTAGGGGTAATATATTAGACTGGATAGAGGATTGGCTAACTGACAGAAAACAGAGTCGGAATAAATGGGTCATTTTCAGGTTAGCAAACCGTAACTAGTGGGGTGCCACAGGGATCAGTGCTGGGGCCTCAACTATTTACAATCTATATTAATGACTTGGATGAAGGGACCGAGTATACTGTTGCCAAATTTGCTGACGATAAAGATAGGTGGGAAAGCAAGTTGTGAGGAGTACACAAAGAGTCTGCAAAGGGATATAGACAGGTTAAGTGAATGGCAGATGGAGTATAATGTGGGAAAATGTGAGGTTATCCACTTTGGTAGGAAGAGTAAAAAAACAAAATATTATTTAAATGGAGAGACTACAGAATGCTGCGGTACAGAGGGATCTGAGTGTCCTCGTACATGGAACACAAAGTTAGCATGCAGGTACAGCATGTAATTAGGAAGGCAAATGGAATATTGGCCTTTATTGCAAGGGGGATGAAGTATAAAAGTAGAGAAGTCTTGCTACAACTGTACAGGGCGTTGGTGAGACCACACCTGGAGTACTGCGTACAGTTTTGGTCTCCTTATTTAAGGAAGGATATACTTGCATTGGAGGCAGTTCACAGAAGGTTCACTAGGTTGATTCCCGAGTTGAAGGGGTTGTCTTATGAGGAAAGGTTGAGCCTATACTCATTGGAGTTTAGAAGAATGAGAGGGGATCTTATTGAAACATAAGATTCTGAGGGGGCTTGACAGGATAGATGCAGGGAAGATATTTCCCCTCGTGGGGGAATCTAGAACTAGGAGGCATAGTTTCAGAATAAGGGGTCGTCCATTTAAAACAGAGATGAGGAGGAATTTCTTCTCAGAGAGTCATGAATCTTTAGAATTCTCTACCCCAGAGAGCTGTGGAGGCTGAGTCATTGACTATATTCAAGGTGGAGAGAGACAGATTTTTGAAAAACAGGGGAATCAAGGGTTATGGGAGCGGGCAGGAAAGTGGAGTTGAGGCCAAGATCAGATCAGCCATGATCTTATTCAATGGCAGAGCAGGCTCAAGGGGCCGAATGGCCTACTCCTGCTCCTATTTCTTATGTTCTTATGCAATAGATTCTAGCATTTCCCCTACTACTGATGTCAGGCTAACTGGTCTGTAGTTCCCAGTTTTCTCTCTCCCTCCTTTCTTAAATAGTGGGCTTATATTTGCATAAAGGATGGTGGGCAATCTGTTTCCGGTTCTCCACAAATGTCACTGAGACAGTTTTACTATTAGAACAAACATGTCCTCGGCTACTCTGCTTTCTCTTCCTACATGGAAACACTCGACTTCCATTCATTATTCCCCATTACAGCATGGCTGAGTTATATAATGGACATTGGGTATAAGCATAGCACATTCCATGGTACTGGGAGCTGTAATCTAAAAATCTAAGCACAAATACACAGCTGAGATCCTTTCAGGGGAGAAGTGAGAGAGATCAGGACAAGAGATTCCACTTGGAACTGGATCATTTTAAGGATACTCAAATGTTACACACCAACTCTCCTATATTTAACCAAAGGAATCTGAAACCAACATCACAAAGGCATTTTTGCTGTAATTTATATTCAAACAGTAGTACAAGCTTTTAAATGCAACTTTTGTCTCTGCCAGACTCAAGTTATACTTGTGAATTTATTTGGGAGGAGGGGGAAAGTGTGTACAATTCATCTTTTCCAACATTTTCACAATCTGAATATCACAGAAAAAATCTTGCATATGCTTTTGGTTGTGCTCGTGAACATTTGAAACATTTGTAACATTGAGCAAAAATGTGTTTGCTGCAGTAGCAACTCCATAACTGCACGGTAATTAGAATAAACATGCTTGCTAGGAGCTATATCATAATTTACAAATCAAGTTACAATATCAGAGTGAAGTTATAACCGTTAATGCAGTAGACTGCAGTCTGAAAAGCCTTCAGCCTCTTGATGCTGCAATGCTTGGATCCACTGAGCACTGCTGGCATGAATCCAAGTGACATCATCACAGCTGTTCACATTATTCAGAACAATCATCCATCATGCTATCTAGCGATATACTCCCAGATCCAAATCCCACCCCCACCCCGAGTTCTTTGCTCTGAAACATGTACACAACAGCTCCAAGGTATATGCAATGCCCTTGCATTCAAGCAGGTTAATTGGCAGGATGTGGTGTGACTGCATACACACAGTTCACATATCAAAAATGCATCTGATTCACCAAACAAAAGCTCAACACATTTTGACTTTAGTTGCTGAAAAAAGCTTTACAGGTTAAAACACTTGAAAGCAAAAGTACACCCACTGAAACATTACATAAACAAACTTATGGCCAGAGTAAGTGTTACAAAATTATTTTTTTTTGTTCATTAATGCAGTTCTACTAAGCCAGATGTACTTTGTCAAATGGAATGAAAGCATAAATTCAACAGTGAAATAGAATAACTGAATTCTGAAGTATATTAGTGCTGGTAAGTGAAATAATTTCATCACCACTATTAACAAAGTACTTCCAGGACACAATAGCTAAATATCGAGCAATAACTCAAAACTTAAGGACCATTAGCCTGGCCAGAGGTATTTTGATTTCCCAGTCTACCCAAATACAATCTCAACACTGCTGGTCTGTGCGGACCATTTCTTTTCCTTTCCCTCCCTTTATCCTCCTCCCGCAGTAATATCAGTAATGTCACAGCCTGGAGGCAGAAATTGGATTGTACTAATTATTCATACAAAAAGCTTGTACATAGATAATTACAAGCTTATGCCTTGACAAGAAGATGGTTGAGGTCGTACGAAATCAATCATTGCAGCCCCATAAAGTGGCTGGAGTTCCTCAAGGCAATGCTCTCAGCCCATCATCTTCAGCTACATCAATGACCTTCTATCAGAGAAGGACTGCTCACTGATCATGCCAGCATTCACAACTATTAATGAAGCAGCCCCAGCTTATCTACAGCAGGATGTACTGTAGACGATAAAATTAATAAAAAAGATAGGGATGTCACCTTGGATAGAAAGACAATCATACTTTTCAGCTAATGTCCCAGACTCCTCCACTACCATCCCTGGGTATGTCTTGTCCCACTGGCAGGACAATCCCAACAGAGGTGAGGGGAGAGTGACTGCCCTTGACATCAAGGCAGCATTTTACCAAGTGTGGCTTCAAGGAGCCCTAATAAAATTGAAGTCAATGGTAATCAGGGGGGAAAACTCTCCCCTAGCTGGAGTTATACCTAGCACAAAGGAAGATAGTTGTGGTTGTTGAAGGTCAATCATCTCAGCCCTAGGACATCGCTGCAAGAGTTCTTCAGGGCAGTGTCCTAGGCCAAACCATCTTCAGCTGCTTCATCAATGACCTTCCCTCATCATAAGGTCAGAAGTGGGGATGTTCGCACAGTGTTCAGTTCCATTCGCAACTCCTCAGATAATGAAGCAGTCCATGCCTGCATGCAGCAAGACCTGATGACATTCAGGCTTGGGCTGATGTGTGGCACGAATGTTACTTGCCACTGAAGTGCCAGGCAATGACTATATCTCCAACAAGCGAGAGTCTAACCATCACCCTTGACATTCAATGGCATTACCATCACCGAATCCCCAACCATCAACATCCTGGAGGTTACCATTGACCAGAAACTTTACTGGACCAGCCACATAAATACTGTGGCAACAAGAGCAGGTCAGAGGCTGGGTATTCTGCAGGGAGTGTCTCACCTCCTGACTTCCCAAAGCCTTTCCACCATCGACAAGGCACAAGTCAGGAATGTGATGGAATACTCTCCACTTGCCTAGATGAGTGCAGCTCCAACAACACAAGAGGCTTGACACCATGCAGGACAAAGCAGCCCGCTTGATTCGCACCCCATCCACCACCTTAAACATTCACTCCCTCCGCCAAGATGCACTGCAGCAAGACGCCAAGGCTTCTTCGACAGCACCTCCCAAACCCGCGACCTCTACCACCTAGAAGGACAAGGGCAGCAGGCGCATGGGAACACCATCACCTGCAAGTTCCCCTCCAAGTCACACACCATCCTGACTTGGAAGTATATCACCGTTCCTTCATCGTCACTGGGTCAAAATCCTGGAACTCCCTCCCTAACAGCACTGCGGGAGTACCTTCACCACATGGACTACAGCAGTTCAAGAAGGAGGTTCACCACCACCTTCTCAAGGGCAACTAGGGATGGGTAATAAATGCTGGCCTTGCCATCAATGCCCACAACCCAGGAACGAATAAAAAAAACAGAAAAATCTCAAAATAGATCAGCCTTCGGGTCCAGATGACATCCACCCAAGCGTGATTAGAGAAATGACACGTGCTCTGTGTCCCCCTTGCCTGTATCTTCAACAGCACAATAGTGTCAAGGATTGTTCCCAATTTCCATTAAAATGTAGACATTGGAATTTATAACAAAGTGTTGGATAGAAGTGGGTGCAAACAAAGTTTTTTATTTTAGATGGTGGTATTTGATTTAGGAAGAATAGACTACACTGAGTCACTTTAAGCACCTAACACAAACTTCATGAATTTCAACCCTCCTAGACTAATGCTAGAGGTTGCAGAGAGACACTTTTACTGATCCATACATTAAGGATAGCAGTTTAAGACAACACAATGGCTACAACTGTCCTCATGCATCCCTCTAACCCACTATCTGCCTCGAGAGGAAACAGAAAATCTTACTTTAACTACAAGCAACCACAACTAATAGCTAGTTTCAAGAAAGTTCACCCCTACACTGTGGTTTAGAGCAGGTTTAAGTTGTAGCACATTTGCCAACCTGAGCCTGCAATTTGGGCCATCTTCCTGAAGCCCAACACAAGACACTGTCTACAAAATTAGCCAACAGGGAGTCAAAAGAAAAAAGATGGGCGTACCAAACACTACCAGGTACCACAGAAACCATCCAGTCCAACACTATTCTTTAGTTGTCAATGGTCTCAAATTCCCGACAACCACCTACTGCTCCACCCTGGCCCTCAAATTTGCAACACTACCCTGGTATACATTTAAAATAGGCTCAATGTATGCTTCTGCAAGTGTATGAGATATAGATATAGAAAAACTGTACCTTGGATTACAGGTTCAGCTTCCTATTGAATTTTCATCTCTACTATGGCAAGGTACACAATAAATAGGAAGAAAGCTCATCCCAGCAGTGGGCTGACAGTTGCAAAGGTTTGTATTTATATACCACACCTCAGTGCCTCATAGACAAGTCACTTTAGAAGCCATTTTGCACAGAGCAAGATGCCACAAATGGCAGTAAGTGAATGACTATTAAATCAGTTTCTGATGGTTCTGGTTGAGGGAGGTCAGGACACCAAGAGAATACACTGCGTATCTTAAAATAGTGCTGTGGGGACAACATCCATCTGAACACCATTGGAACGGACAAACAGGACCAGGTAATAACATTCATCTGGGTAATGGTAGAAAAATACCTTCTGCACATCTCATTATATTTACATCCTGCATTTGATGAATGATTCCCTGTACTACAACTGCATAGCAATTAAAATCTTTCAGTTCTAGAAAAGTCTTACCACATAGTATAAAAACTTTGCAGCAACCATAGGCATCCACAAGGAGACACGGAGAACAACCAGAGAGAGGAGGTTGTTATCATACATCAAATACATGGCGACATACATAATATAACATGAGTTTATGCCCGTCACATTTCAGGAGGTTGGTCATTTTTTCTTCATGGAAAATATTTTGGGAGAGAGATGGGTTTAAACTTTGTGTTTTAAAAAAAAAATGCAGTTTGGTTGATAGGCCTGCTGAGAAATCACTATGGAAAAGTTGGCAGGGATATTGTCTATCAAGAGTAAAAGGGATAATAGGGACATGCCCAATCAGATTTTGAACATAGGACTGTGAAACATAGCCCTTAACCTGGAGAATGGAAGACAGAAATTAAGGACATTAATTTTTACCGCTCGAAGTACTCTGAAAGAAAGAATGCCAAAAACAATTAAGCCCATGAAAGGAAAAGGCATGAGGTTCATTAATTTTTTCCCATGTTTTCAAGGGGTAACAGATTCAGCCAAGTAACTGGAATTTTTCCTCGACTATTACTCTGCATGTTCACTTTACGTCTGTAAAATAAAGCAGCTGGACCCTTCGTATCTGGCCTCATTTGACCATGTGTTTCTCAATCTGCCTTCAAAGAGATCAGAGAAGAGCATGACACATGTACAAAAGACACGATATCCAGTTCAGATCACAAGGTGGTCCCATTGTTGCACCCCTGGGATACGCCATCATAGAATGGCCACACCCTAAACACATGATGGTCAGACATCTTGCAAGAATGTTCCTAGGCCCCAAGCTCTGGAATTCCCTCCCTAAACCTCTCTTTCCTCCTTTAAAATGCTTCTTAAAACCTACCTCTTTGACCAAGCTTTTGATCACCTGCCCTAATTTCTCCTTATGTGGCTCAGTGTCAAATTTTGTGTCTTATAATACTCACCTTGGGACGTTTTACTACGTTAAAGGCGCTATATAAATCCAAGTTATTTTTGTTGAGTGACCAGCACCACTGTACAAGAGAATATCCAAGGCAAAACCTAAACTTGCAACAGTCTGCTTCTCCCAAGAGTTTCCCATCCCAGCCACAGCAAAGCCATTATTTGGTTAAATCTGTACAACCCTCCATTTCATTAAATTTTTAGTTCACCTTTGCTCAGTTAATGCCAATAAAATCTCAAATTCATCCCAACATTATCTGAAGTTACATCATTTAAAAAAAATCAACTCAAAACCATTTATATTTAGTGACCTACTTCATTCATCCTTTAAAAGAAACATTAAGAGACTGTACCTAGCGGAAGTTGAACGCCAACTCTCTGACACCTCCTCCTACCTCCACCTGGACCATGACCCCACTACCGAACATCAAGCCACCGTGTCCAAGACTGTCACTGACCTCATCTCCTCTGGAGATCTTCCCCCCACGGCCGCCAACCTCATAGTTCCCCAACCCCGCACAGCCCGCTTCTACCTCCTTCCCAAGATCCACAAACAGGACTGCCCCGGTAGACCCATCGTTTCAGCCTGTTCTTGCCCCACGGAACTTATCTCTTCCTATCTCGACTCTATTTTTTCTCCCCTTGTCCAGTCTCTTCCCACCTACATCCGCGACTCTTCCGATGCCCTCCGCCATTTTAACAGTTTCCAGTTTCCCGGCCCCAACCGTCTCCTCTTCACTATGGACGTACAATCCCTCTACACCTCCATTCCCCACCAGGATGGCCTGAGGGCGCTCCGCTTCTTCCTTGAACAGAGGCCCAACCAGTCCCCATCCACCACCACCCTCCTCCGCCTGGCTGAACTTGTTCTCACATTGAACAACTTCTCCTTTGACTCTACCCATTTCCTCCAAATTAAAGGTGTTGCTATGGGTACCCGCATGGGTCCTAGCTATGCCTGCCTTTTCGTGGGATATGTGGAACACTCTTTGTTCCAGTCCTACTCGGGTCCCCTCCCTCACCTCTTTTTCCGGTACATTGATGACTGTATCGGTGCCGTCTCCTGCTCTCGCCCTGAACTAGAACATTTCATTCACTATGCTTCCAATTTCCACCCTTCCCTCACCTTCACATGGTCCATCTCCGACTCTTCTCTTCCCTTCCTCGACTTCTCCATCTCCATCTCTGGGGATAGGTTATTGACTAACATTCACTACAAGCCCACCGACTCCCACAGCTACCTGGACTACACTTCCTCCCACCCCGCCTCCTGTAAGGACTCTATTCCATTCTCCCAGTTTCTCCGTCTCCGCCGCATCTGCTCTGATGATGCCACCTTCCATACCAGTGCTTCCGACATGTCTTCCTTTTTCCTCAACCGAGGATTCCCCTCTACCGTGGTCGACACGGCCCTCGACCGTGTCCGTTCTATCTCCCGCACATCTGCCCTCACCCCTGCCCCTCCCTCCCGGAACCACGATAGGGTTCCCCTTGTCCTCACCTTTCACCCCACCAGCCTCCACATTCAACGGATCATCCTCCGCCATTTCCGCCACCTCCAGCGTGATCCCACCACCAAACACATCTTCCCCTCACCTCCCCTTTCAGCATTCCGCAGGGACCGCTCCCTCCGCGACACCCTAGTCCACTCCTCTACCACCCCCAGCACCCCTTCCCCTTCGCCCGGCACCTTCCCGTGCACGCGCAGGAGATGCAACACATGCCCTTATACCTCCCCTCTTCCCACTGTCCAGGGCCCCAAACACCCCTTCCAGGTGAAACAGCGATTTACTTGTACTTCCTGCAATTTAGTATACTGTATTCACTGCTCACGATGTGGACTCCTCTACATTGGGGAGACCAAACGCAGATTGGGTGACCGCTTTGCGGAACACCTCCGTTCAGTCCGTAAGGGGGACCCCGAGCTCCCGGTGGCCTGTCACTTTAATTCACCGCTTCACTCCCACTCTGACCTCACCGTCCTCGGCCTAATACACTGTTCCACGGAAGCTCAGCGTAAGCTCGAGGAACAGCACCTCATCTTTCGTTTAGGCACGCTACAGCCCTCTGGACTCAATATCGAGTTCAACAATTTTAGATCATAACCTCAGCTCCAATCACATTTATATTTTATTTTATCCACCCTTTTATTTGTCCCCCCCACCCTTTTTTTTCCTCCTAGAAGCTGGCAGCTGTCCTTCATTCTGCCAGTAGATTTCACACTTCATTCAGCCTTAATCTGTCACATTAACACCACCTCTAGCCTTGCATATCTCTTAATGTCTCTTAATGTCTCTTCATCTCCTCCTTTGTTCCTTTATCCCCTCCCCCTTTTCCCAGCTTTACCCTGGCCTTAAATCTATTTGATTTCCAGCTCTTCCCAGTTCTGATGAAAGGTCATCGACCTGAAACGTCAACTCTCTTTCTCTCTCCACGGATGCTGCCTGGCCTGCTGAGTTTTTCCAGCGTTTTCTGTTGTTATTTCGGATTTCCAGCATCTGCAGTATTTTGCTATCGTTAAGAGACTGTACATTTGAAGTAGGGTTTTTGTCAGGTGGCTGGGGACAAATCCTGAGGCATAGCTTAGGAACAAACTTGTAAATTGTATTGAAGCAAATTTCAACTGTTGCATGGCCCCAACCTTCAACTGGTAAAGGGGCAGCTTTATTTTAGTGCCATCTGTATTACAGGGTTTCCTGGCTCCGAGCCATTTGCCAGTTCTTCATTTAGTTGATGCAGATTTCGATGCAGTGCAGTTAACCCTCAGGAAGGGATGTCCAGCTTACATGAAAAATTAAACGACAGCTGCTCAAAAACGTGACGTCTGGCCAGAAATAAGTGTCAACCCTAATTGCAAGGTAGAAGCCTTTTCTTTTCCCATTACCAACAACCTTCCCCACTCGAAAAAATAATTCCCTTCAAGAAATTTTAGGTCATCTTACATTTTATGTAAACCAACTCTGTACATTACACCTTCAGATAAACTTTCCCAGGGCAGAACATTCTTTGGGACATGACGTATGGGTCATTCTGTTAGATAATACATTTGGAAAAAAAACTATTTACAGAATTTGAGAGAAATATTTATGATGGTTAAAAAAGTTTAGATGTTACCAGGTTTCTATTGTGCACAGCGACACCAAGTTTTGTAGCCATAACTTCTTCAGTTTGTTTTTATTGAAACCAATCACAATTATATTGCAAAGTTTACATCACAGCAAGTACAGCATCTGCTGAAATGCAAGCTGTCCCCAACAATCACAATTTGGGCACTTCCCAAGCCTACCTGAAAACTGATGGCAACTATGCCCCTTTTGAAGAGCGAGAGTTTATTTAAAAAAATAAATCCAAGTACTTTCTTAACATGTGCACTTAGCTTCAAATGTGGCAGCACAATTCTTGTAGCGACAGTTCAACGTTCTGCAAACGGGTCTATAAAAAGTTACCAATCAAACTGTTCTCCAATTTAAATCGATTTGCTTTAAATCAATAGCATAAAACGGTCAACTACAATATTGCATTAAAAATCAGTCCACTTTAGAGGTCAATGGAAACTTTTCATGATTTATTTGATACCATGCCTCAAAGAAACCCCACTCGTCACAGCTGTGCATTTTTCTACCTTTATATAATAGGACGGAACTTGCTGGAGCAATGCATCCCACAGCGTATGCCGTTAATTCGACATTTCCCTCCACACTTCAACTCAAAATATTTTTGCGCCCTCACTTGCTGGATGTGCAAGCTTATAACAGCTTAGTGAGGGGAACAAGGCATCTCAGACCTTAGTCAATGGTGGGACCAATAATGTATCTCCTTAAGCAAGGAGATTTAAGGATTGAGAAATTAACAGAGGAACGGCAGAAAATAAGTGTTAATTAGAGTTGGTGAATTGGAATCAAATCAGGTACAGAAGGAGAAATAAAGACAGGAATTGAAAAATTGGATTGAGAGGGGGAGAAAGAAGAGACCGAAAAGAAAGAAATAGTTTAAGATTTGACATTTTTAAAATTTCTCACAACAATTTACTACCTGAAGGAATGAGACGCCACAGTTTAAATTGTTCACTTTCAGGGCCAGAGAGGTTGATTGGCAGTCATTAACAATTATCACAATTAAAAGTGTACTTGCACTATTAATTACTAGGCTTCACTTTCTGCAGCAAGTTTAATGGGCAATTAATGTGCAAATACAGCAAGTTCTTAAAAATAATGGGGCAACTAAGGCCAAGATGCCGTTTCTATGAAGCAAACTGTGGAATGGCGTAAATCAACCAGCAACTCACTGCGTATCTCAATTCCCTGAACCTGCTGGCTGATTTGCACATTAATAACAGCGTGCGTCATTCACATGACGTTATTTTTTCAGCAAGTTCCACCCCAATGTCTTCCATGACATATACACAACACCAGCCTGGAGGAATTGGAATATCATCCCAAGTCTTCCAACCAAAAATTAGGTACATCAGTTCACGCAGGCCATTAATATAAACTATGTCTATATTGTGCCTATTTGAGGGGAAAAGGCCTTTAGTACAGAAATCGGTAAGTACATATTCCACCACATACTGAAAATTGAGGCATTGCACAAAAGAAATTCCACAAATAAAAAGAAAACCCCTCATTTAAAAAAGGTTATCCCAGAGAAGCAAATAGTTCATTGTTTTTAAGGATACCTTTGATAAAATAACAAGACATAAAACAACCCACAAGCATGAAACCAGTCTTTCACAAGTGCACTCCCAGATGCCCCTTCACTGATTCACAGCACAAGTCAACAAGCTGCCTTGGAACTGGCCATAACTAGTGTTCACAAAAAACAAACCTATTTAATTCATAAATAGTAAGACAAAAGTATGCCAGGATGTTTTATTTTGGGAGGTGGTGATTTTTGTTCATCAGTGGGAAGGATGTCACTTTTGGGGGCTGGAATGCTGTTTTACTTTTGAACCCATGTCAGTATCAAGCATGCCAAGTCATTTATAAAATAGGTGGAGAGAAACAATCCCTTTGTGCTGCTTTAAATCAAACTCAAATGCATCCTCAACACCACCAATTAAGTATTTCTATTTGCCACACTTCCCTGGCACCAAATGATTGCGCGCTCAACTGTGGGTGCATTTCTGCTCAAGATTTATGCCCATTATGAACATGGCTGAAATGAACTATGCATTTTATTTCAATTCCTTACAACTAACCAATGGAAGAATTATTCAATTCTGGGCTGGATTTGAACACATTCTGCCAGACATAAAAAAGTGATGTTCGAAACCACTGCATTATCAAGTTGTCAATTGTTTCAATATTAAATTAAACTTTAAAGTAAAAAGTGTATTTAAAAAAGTGAAAAATAACAGTGAAGAAACTTATTTGGATTTAAACTCAGATGAATGGGGGGTGGGGGAACACATTTTCCCAAGGCGGTTCCTGGTACAGCAAATGCTCGGAATTCCATGAACTTAGGTCACACTGCCAGCCTCCAGGGAAATTTAAAGCAGAAGTATTTTAACAGTTATCATGGAAGAGTCAGCTGTAGAAATATTACTAAACAGTTCAGAGTGCGACAGATCACATCATGCATATTCTTTTTAGAAAGAACTTTGAACCACAAAACTTTCGATACGTAGCCCCATTGCTGGAATTCTTACCTAGTTCACTATGCAGAGTAAGCAGCTCCCGGGACAACTCCTTGTGTTGTTTGCCTACTTCCTCCCGCTGTGAAGAAAAATATTTTGTTACTATGGAAATATCCTTAGTGGAACAAAACTTTGAACTACAAACTTTAAACAGTTAACTTAAGTGAATATGTAGTTTTCAAAATTGTTGAAACTGAAATATTTTGTCTGAATCACTAGTGCACTGAAATTAGTACAAAAACCCATAATAGACAATAGCAAAATCTGATGACGCATCAATTCATTTTGCATTAAAGGTATGTGATGAGAAAGTAACATAAATTGCCATGTGTGCTTTCTCGATAAAGCCTCAGAAACCAAGACAACTTTACCTTCATTAAAAACAAAACTCCAGTATCCAGTGTTTTTCGCTTAATATTTCCATAAAGCCTCGACTGCTACAAGTCAGAGAGCTGACTTAACACAGGTGACAACAGCTTTAACCTGCTTAAGGTTTTCTAATGAGCAGAGAACTTTGCACACATAGTCGGGATCAGCATATCCATCTGCCATTCCAAAAAATTACTTTGTATTTTAACCAAATACAAGACTTGAATTAGTTCTTAGTTCACAGTCCTTGCTGGATTTAAAAAAAAATTAAACTTAATTACATTAACCAGCAAGAGTGGCTTTAACATGGTTTTGAAACATCTTTTAACTTATTAAATATTGGAAGATAAACTATAAACCAACAAGTACACAATTACAAATAAAAATCTACAAGGAAACAGGCAGACCTTGCATCAGCTTCAAGATCATAGGCAGATAAATTAAGTGATATCTGATTCACCAGCAATCAATAATTCTCAGGAAATTGAACTCGAGCTTTCTAATCCCGAAAGCAGAGTCAGGATGTGGCTATAAAATGCCATAGGATGTTCCGAGCTCTCCTGCTTAATAATCTGACTCCCCAATGCACCATAATTATTCATCTATTATGTAGCAAATAAGAGGGGAAACAATATACAGTGAGGAACAGCTGGAAATAAAAGAATTGGTTGAAACTACTTGCGTCAGTTACCAAACCCTCACATTTCCAGTCAGCAAATCACAAAAGGATGTATCAGTTACCCTCTTTCCAGCACAAGGACCGTAGTGGCACATTTTGCTGCTGCTGCAGCCCATTCTCCCTTTTTCCTGGTTGTTTGTGTGTATTGTGCAGAAGCACAGGTGGCCACACCACAACCCAAACTGGTCTTTCTACATTTAAAATACTTGTAGGAAAAGATCCATTAGGCCTTGCCTTCCAAGTTAACTTTCAGAGCAGGATGTGTACCATATTTCCTGCAGTACTCTGCCCTGAAAAAAACAGCTGCATTCATAAGTGAAGCAGTTGGGAGTCACTCATTACAGGAGGCACAGCCCTATGCGTCTGCAAACTGGAGACGAGGAGTGGGGGGTGGGCAGAGCTGATCAATGTTAATTTACTCAAATGTCAGCAGCTAAAGCGGAGCACTGGAACGCTCATTGATCTTCCAACTAATACAGTAATGGAAAAGCTCTATTTTTATATCCCAGCTTAATATGTAATGCTATCAAGCACCTCCAATAGGGCGGTCAGGCCAGCTGGCAAACAAAACGTACTGCTAAAATCTCCCAACAAATCAGTTTTGTATTCTAATGCAAGCTGCTCATATTTCCAATTCAACTCATCCTAATTCAGAACCCAGCTACAGTACAAATATATCATTCTGAAATACTTGTATTTTTAAGTTATTAAAAAACCCTCAGCAAATTCCAATACAAAAACCTGAATTTTTCTTGTGGGGCAGCAGAAAGGGATTAGACATATGCAAGTGAGCATGTACACTGGAGAATAAGGTAATTGCTATCGCAGTGTTGATTTTGCCACACTGACAGCCAACAGGTGGTGAAAAGCTCACGAACATGTTCCCACCTTTATAAAACTTCAGTACAAAACTAAGCCTTTTTAGTCATTGTAGTCAGTTTAAGTGTTATGTTGGCAATGTTAAGGCAGATTGGGTCACAACAGAAGTTACAACATTGCAGCACATCAGCCCAACGATCAAAAAGTAAAAACATTTCAAGTGCTAGAAGATTTACATTTTCAATGCAAAGCTTTGTAGGTGAACATACTGCTAGGTTAGCTAGTTTAAGAAAACACACTTCTAACACTTCATTTAAAAATATAACTTGACAAATTTGATGGGTGGACAGACAAATTTGATGGGTGGACAGTCCGAATTGAGAAAAGTTATTTAGAATCACCTTAAAAAGTAGCAGCTCTGGCAAATGCTGAAAAAAACATGCATAAACACGAGGTACTTAACAGATGGGCTTACCCTGCCAAAAGCAGACAATGTGTTCAGAGGGGGACATTGGGAATAATGCATAATGCCAACTCCTTAGTGAAGAACATGTGCCTTAATAGTGAATTAATTTCAAATCATCAACCAGATGTAGCCCAAAATTAACAGTAGACTGCAAAATTTATAAGTGTCAAAAATGTTATTCAAATTGGTTCAATTTGATCTGATGCCTGAAGCATATTGAGCACTGTTCATCATCAGAAGCCAACAGTACTTTTTCACCATACATTAGCATTGCACAAGGTTACGTTTCAGTTTGGAGTATTGCAGTGACATTCCACATTCGACTGTCACCCAGCTCTTCACTGGATATGCAGCACTTTTATATAATTGTATTAAAGTGGAAAATGCTAGTTCCTTCTCAAAAAAAACAGGTACATTTATGGAATAGGCTTCCACTGAAAAGCATGCCCATGAAAGGGTGTGGTCTCAAGAAAGCAATGAAAAATAAATCTTTCCTTTGGAAAATAAGCTTACACTTCCAACCACAAGGTATTTACAACATTTTCCCCTCCAAACTTGCAACAGACAGACTGCATTTACTAGGCTTAAAAGGTTATACAGTCTTCACATTCAACCAGATGCATTAATAACGATGAAAGGCATATTCCATTCCCAAGCCTTTATAACATTCCTCATTTGTTGCATGGCTAAAGTTTGACAATGGAAGTGCATTTGTAGTCACTGGTAGATCAACTATGGAGTGTCAAAATTAAAGCTTGCACTGCAAATAATGATTCAGTTTCATAAAGGCGGATACGCAACTCAGGTTAACTAGCCATCCAATACAGAACTAGCATTATTTGGCATGGTGGCTTTCAGCAGTTTTATGTATTGACCAATTCATGTAAACAGATTACCACCTTTTTACAACACTAACCCAAATATGCCGAGATGTGTTCGACGCAACCTCCAGCAAATAATTTAATTGAGCGCATCTCGTGTTTTTGCTCAACATTAGATATTTTTGTTGAACTGTTTTTGCACTCATCAGGTGAGGAATGCCAGTACTGGGGAATGCCACCAGTGTCAACAGCAAGCACTTCCTGTTTACATATACCTTGGCCAGATGCAGAACAAAGCTCACTCTACTCTGCATGTGGTTTAACCCCAACCTCTTAAGAGCACCTCCACTGCACCAGTATGGCATTTTCCTCCCATTTCCCCTAACATTGTCATTTAGTGCTGTATTATGGGCTGCACACTATGAACTGGATTGAGGCAGCCAAACTAATTTCACAGGAACCTCACAGAAAGTAGCCAGGGGAGAATTCAATCCAATCAGTCTGGCCAAAATTCAACCCAGGTCCCAGAGGTTAAATGCCAGTGCCTAACTCACTGCACCATCCAGTTCCATTTGGAAGTATATTCATCATTTTAATCTAAAAGCTATTTAAAATAAACTTTTTTTCTAGAAGCCAACATTACAGTTTTAACATAATGTAGCTCAAACTGATAAGCCCACGCAGTCTTATTTTGCCCTACTGTGCTGCAATTTTAATGCGGCACTTTAAAATGCTTTAAATTTTCTTGTGATTCAAGATTAGGAAATTGAGGTAAATACTGTCATTTGTCACTTACATTTGACATTGAGCAAAAATTCTTAAAGCAACTTCTGATAACATGGATAACATTTTCTATACATTTTTCCTATCAGCTGATTTTTGGAAAACAAGCTCAGCAGATTAGGCATTTTGAGCCTCCTTGCTTAAAAGCAAAAGGTGTTAAACATATCTGATGTATTAAAACTTTTAGTGACAGCAATTATATCTATGGTGCCTCAGATCATGTTCTGAAAGACTTCTAAATGACTATTTAGGGAAACACAAAAAATATACCCTTGAGGAACTGAATTCAACTATAATTAATGTTAGAAATTTAAAGTGCGCTTAAGACTAATCCATATTATGTCTGCCTAAACCACATTTGGATTTTTCCCAGGTCCAACTTTGTGCATTCACCCTACAGATTTCAACATAAAGGAACAAGTTTGGCAGGCCAAAAACAAGATTTCCATTGATTGCTCAGCTTGCTATTTTACTTGCACACAAGACAATATAGGTCAAGTCTCAACACTGCAAACCTGCATTCAAATTTGCACCATCATGAATTCCACAGTTATTTGAGACAACACCATTACATAGCATGTCTCACACTCCATTTGAAGTACAGTTAAGTTGTGTAGTCAAACACAGCAGACATTTTACACACAATGCCCCACAAACAGCAACAAGATGAATGAGCAGTTAATCTGTTTTTTGGTGGTAGTTCAGAGAAATGTCGGCCAGGACAATGGGAGCTTTTCTTATGTGGGATCCATGATGTCCATTTGGACCACCAGCAAAGGAAGATAGGACATCAATTGAACGGCTCATCGAAAACACAGTTCCTTCACGAATTGAGCACTCTACTCAAGTTGAAGCCCTGGCGTGTCTTAAAATCAAATTTCGGACTTAGAGGCTAAAGTGAGCCAAGCCGACACTATTTTCGGCAAAAAACCTCCGCCCTACACAGCAAAATGTTGATAACTAACTTTTTCACTTCCCACAAAGAGTACAATGGAAGCCTTTGAAACAGGTATAGCCAAAATCAGATAGGCAATTCAAACAGTTTTATCTTACACCATTACACCACCCTTTTTCCAGTCAATAGGCAAACAATTATCTTCACATAAGAAATAACAACAGAAAACACTGGAAAAACTCAGCAGGCCAGGCAGCATCTGTGGAGAGAGAAACAGAGTTAACGTTTCAGGTCGAAGACCTTTCGTCAGAACTGGAAAAAAAGCAGGAAATGAAATAGATTTAAAGCAAGTATAAAGCTGGGAAAAGGGGGAGGGGATGAAAGAACAAAAAGGAGAGATTGAGAGATAATCAAGGCAAGAGGAGGTGTTAATGTGACAGGTTGAGGCTAAATGAAGTGTGAAATGCACTGGCAGAATGAAGAACAGCTGCCAGCTTCTGGGAGGGGAAAAAAAGGGGGGCCAAACAAAAGGGTGGATGAAAAAATAAAATATAAATGTGATGGGGGCCGAGGTAATGATCTAAAATTGTTGAACTCGATGTTGAGTCCAGAGGGTTGTAGGGTGCATAAACGAAAGACTGGGTAACACGAATAGGCATGCACACGTTAATGGAACTTAAATACATCAAACTACTACGGT
Source organism: Squalus acanthias (assembly GCA_030390025.1). Taxonomy (NCBI): domain Eukaryota; kingdom Metazoa; phylum Chordata; class Chondrichthyes; order Squaliformes; family Squalidae; genus Squalus; species Squalus acanthias. The sequence goes on along the minus strand of CM059426.1, from coordinate 76,474,507 downwards.
CTTAATTTGGGCTTTCTTCCATTTCAATAAACCAACATGGAATTTTCAGTGCAACACTAATTTTTTTTTTACACTACACACAGTGTCAGCTGTGGCTCAGTTGGCAGCACACTCGCCGAGTCAGAAGGTTGTGGGTTCAACATGAAACTAGGTTGACACTCCAGTGCAGTGCTGAGGGAGTGCTGCATTGTCGGAGGTGCCGTTTTTTGGATGAGACGTTAAACCGAGGCCCCGTCTGCGCTCTCAGGTGGATGTTAAAGATCCCATGGCACTATTTCGAAGAGGAGCAGGGGAGTTATCCCCAGTGTATTTTGCTATCAAGTTATCCCCGGTGTTCTGGCCAATATTTATCCCTCAACCAACATTACAAAAACAGATTATCTGGTCATGAGCACATTGCTGTTTGTGGAACCTTGCTGTGTGCAAATTGGCTGCCACGTTTCCCACATTACAACAGTGATTCCACTTCAAAAAGTACTTAATTGGCTGTAAAGTGCTTTAAGACGTCCGTGGTCGTGAAAGGCACTATATAAATGCAAGTCTTTCTTTTATCTATACAGTAGTAGTATGACTATTAGAGTATGCGTCAGCCATGGCTCAATTGGTAGCATTCTCGTCTGAGTCAGAAGGTCGTGGGTTCGAGTTCTACTCCAGAGACTGAAGCACAAAGGCCGAAACTCCAGTGCAGCACTGAGGGAGCGCTGCACTGTCGGAGGTAGCGTCTTTCAGATGAGATGTTAAACTGTGATCTTGTCTGCCTCCTCAGGTGGATGAAAAAGATCCCATGGTACTATCTGAAGAAAAACAGGAAACTCTCCATGTCCTGGCCAATATTTATGCCTCAACCAACACCACCAAGACAGATTATTTGGTCATGTATCTCATTGCTGTTTGTGGAACATTGGCTGCTGCATTTCCAACATTACAGTGACTGCACATCAAAAGTATTTCATTGGCTGTGGAGCGCTTTGATCATCCTCAGGTTATAAAAGATGCTAAATAAATGCAAGTCCTTTCCTTTATTTGTGTCTAAGGTTCTGTATGATTGCAGCTTTATCGGATTTTGGAAAATACATTCTGAATTTTCATTATTCCTGGTCAAACTTCAAAAGGGGCATCTCTGTGCTCCCAGCTCACCAAAAAAGATAGCAATCAAGAGGAAAGCTAGAGACTTGATACAAGGTTATTACGAAGGGAAGCTGCTGCAAGTGCAAAATTAAAAAGGAACTCCTGAAGCATTGAGTATTTATTTTCTAAACCAAAGGTGGAATGGTTATGTCCTGGAAATTACTGTAATCTGTTGCACCATTTGTTACTTTTTATGTGCTGTTAATAAAGCTAGTCTGCAGTTTAAAGCCGAAGCTGTAGTCCAAGTTTTAATTCTAGTACTTTCTGAAATCTGAGCCACTAAGGTAAAGCCCGTGTTCTATCTAGCAAGCTAAGCATATCAGGGATCTATGTTCAACTCCAGGCAACACTTCATCACCAGATATTGGACATGCAAAGTTGCAATCTTGTTCCCACGGTGCATTTACAATGCAGTCTGTGCCTCTAAATTCAAAGCTGCTAATTTAAATTATCTGTTGATTTTCATTTAAAGAACGCAAAAACCCCTGCGGTGGTAAAAACCCTGCTGAGGTATTTTAGTTAAATGACTTTAAACTATTGTATAACCTATTTCAACCAAAAAACTTCAAAATTAACAGGAGCGGACTGTACACAAGAACAAACAGAAAATGCTACAGGAGGTTTCAGCAGCAACAGAAAGGAAAGATTGGTCAAGGTTCTGAATTTCAATGTTGACCCTTGTCCTGTATTGATGAAGAGTTTATACCCAAAATTTTAACCCAACCTTTCTCAGTTAACAAATTTGTTTGATATTTTCAGCATTTTCTAATTTGATTTCATATTTCCAAAAAAGGTGCAGTTTTTACCTTTTTATCTAACAATGTATTTTGAAAGTAGTCAAAGGAAGGGTGGGACCGATTAGGGACCAAAAAGGAGATCTTGAGGACATAGCTGAGGTACTAAAATGAGTACTTCGCATCGGTCTTCACGGGAGAAGAGGATGCTGTCAATGTAGCAGTGAAGGAGAAGGTAGTACCGCTATTGCATAGGATAATAGAGGAAGAGGAGGTACTTAAAGGTTGACAGTCCTCAAAGTAGAAAAGTCACCCGGTCCAGATGGAATGCATCCTAGGTTACAGAGAGAACAAAGGGCTGAAATTGCAGAGGCTCTGGTCACAATCTTCCAATCCTCCTTCCTTATGGGAGTGGTGTCAGAGGACTGGAGGATTGCAAATGTTACACCCCTGTTCAAAAACAGGGTGAGGGATAAACCCGGCAACTACAGGCCAGTCAGCTTAATGTCAGCGGTGGGGAAACTTTTAGGGCCAATAATCCGTGACAAAATTAATTGGCATTTGGAAAAGTATGAGCTAATAAATGAAAGTCAGCAGAGATTTGTTAAAGGCAAATTGCGTTCAACTACCTTGATTTGAGTTCTTTGATGAAGTAACGGAGAGTTGATAAAGGTAGTGCGGTTCATGTGTGTATATGGACTCAAAAGGCATTTGACAAAGTACCACATAATTGACTTGTTAGCAAAACTGAAGCCCATGGGATTAAAGGGACAGTGGCAGTGTGGATACGAAATTGGCCAAGAAACAGAAAACAGAGTAGGGGTAAAAGATTGTTTTTCAGACCGGAGGGAAGTATACAGTGGTGTTCCCCAGGGGTTGGTATTAGGATCACTGCTCTTTTTGGTATATAATGACCTGGACTTGGGTATACAGAGCATAATTTCAAAGTTTGCAGATGACACAAAACTCGGAAATGTAGTAATCAATGAGGAGGATAGTAACAGATTTCAGGAGAACATAGACTGGTGAAAAGGGCAGACACATGGCAGATGAAATTTAACGCAGCGAAGAGTGAAATGATGCACTTTGGTAGGAAGAATGAGGAGAGGCAATATAAACTAAATAAACAATTTTAAAGAGGGTGCAGAAACAGAGACCTGGGGGTGGATGTACACAAATCTTTGAAGGTGACAGGACAAGTTAAGAAGGCTGTTAAAAAAGCAGAAGGGATCCTTGGCTTTATTAATAGAGGCATAGAGTACAAAAGGAAGTTATGCAAAATCTTTATAAAACACTGGTCAGGTCTCAGCTAGAGTATTATGGTCAATTCTGGGCACCACACCAGAAGGAAGGATGTCAAGGCCTTGTAGAGGATGCAGAAGAGATTTACTAGAAATGGTACCAGGAATGAGGGACATCAGTTATGTGGAGAGACTGGAGAAGCAGAGGTTGATCTCCTTAGAGCAGAGAAGGCCAAGAGGAGATTTGATAGGGGTTGAAAATGATGAATGGTTTTGATAAAGTAAATAAAGGTACATTGCTTCCAGTGGCAGAAGGGTTGGTAACCAGAAGACACAGATTTAAGGTGATTGGCAAAAAACCCAGAGGCGACATGAGGAAACATTTTGTTACACAGCGAGTTGTTGCGATCTGGAATGCACTGCCTGAAAGAGTGGTGGAAGCAGATTCATTAATAACATTCGAAAGGGAGTTGGATAAATACTTGGAAGGGGAAAAATTTGCAGGGCTATGGGGAAATGGCAGGGGGAAGTGGCATTTGTTGGATAGCTTGACCAAAGAGCTGGCATAGCCACGATGGGCCGATTGGCTTCTTTCTGTGCTGTATTATTCTATGATTCTATGAAAATGATATCCCAAATATGGCCTCAATGATCCACTAAAGGTTATAAGAAGTTACTTCAACTGATTAAATGCCCTTAAGCAACATTCCAATATATAATTAATCTTGCTAATAACTTCAAATTAAATACATTAACAATGGTTTCAAGTGACTCAACTACTTTTCCACCGTAGCTAATGGGCATCCCTTACTGTACATCTCAATGCTTCTCATGGCAATGTGCCTAACTATTTACTTACATTAAAATCCAACTGCAATTCTTGAGCCTATGCATTTAAATTGGCCCCTATTGTTTTAAGACAGTCATCTGGCCGCATGGTTTGGCATTAGTATTTCTCCCCACAACCACCCTCAAACTCTTCCGCACCCCCGCCCTCCCCAAACCCCCACCCCAACCGTCCCCTATGTAAGATTCCGCAACTGCATCCAAAATGTGAAGATGTGCTCATTAGCCAGATTTAGCCTGGACAGATTTCTGACCATTTTTCTAAAGAAAGGATTTGGAAAATTACTTACAATGTTGGAGGTTTTAAAAGCACTGCATATTCTCAGTACTTTTGTATACTAATAAAAAGGCACCCAGATGAAAATATGGCTAATATCTTCAATAAAAGTTGGTGCCTACCTCAGACTAAACTAGGCGATGCGTTAGCTTGTCTGGTTATTCAGAAAGACACTTCAAAATTGTATCGGAAAACCCTTTGATTTGCTGGTTTGAGAGAAAGGTGAGTAGAAGAGGGTTTTAGGCCTTTTGACAATAAGAGGGGCTTTAAAAAAAAAAATCAGAACACACACAAAGTCAGTCACACAACTGTTGCAAGAAATATGAAGAAAGGAACCACAGGTAGAGGTAGCTCTGCCCAGGGCTGTATGGCAGGAGAGAGTTATTGGGCTGGATCGTGCTGGAAAAATAAAGGTATGTTAATGATGCACACCGTTATTAATGCACAAATCAGCCAGCAAGATCAGGGGATTAAGAGATACGCAGTGTGTTGCGAATCTCCCAAACTTGCTGGTCGATTTATGCCGCTCCATGGTTTGCTTTGCACAAATGATATCTCGCCCTTAGTCTCCCAGTTATTTTTAAGAACTCACTCGATTTGCACATTAATTGCTCATTAAACTCACCACAGAAAGTGAAATCTGGTCATTAAGAGCATAGCTACCTTTTTAACAATGAGATAAATTAGTGCAATGCCAATCAACCTCTCTGGCCCAGAATGATATTCAAGTATTCAATCTCATTCCTGCATGTAGTCAATTGTTTAGCAATTTAAAAAACATTATTTTTTTCTCTTTTCCTTTATCTTTTTCTCTCTCATTTTAATCTTTGTCTCTTTCTGTACCGGATTTGACTAATTCACCCAGTCTAATTCAACTTCCATCTTTGTCATTCCTGTGTATCTTTGATTCCTTAAATCTCATTGGTTAAGAACATACAGTGTTGGTCCTGCCGTTAACCAAGGAACCAGATGCCCTGTTGCACTCGCCGCGCCATTATCAGCTCGCACTTCCAGCAAGTTACAGCACAGAAAACTTCGGAGTTGAAGGGTGCAGAAAAAAGACTCAGTGAAATGCCCCACTCCAACAAGATCCGGCACAATCTGGTCGAGTTATGATGACCCATCAATGTGGGAATACGTATTTATGTATTATGCAAACGCATGTTGTGCCGATTGGTTAGAGGGACCCTGATCATTACTGTTGCTCTCTTTCACCATGTTGTAGAAGAAAGCAGCTTAGCATTTCAAACCAAACTTCATCATAATCCCTACCCCAACCTTTAATATTCCTCTGCTGTCCGACTCACCTAGAATCATAGAATGGTTACAGCACAGAAAGAGGCCCTTCGGCCCATCGTGTCTGCGCCGGCCATCAAGCCCTGTCTATTCTAATCCCCATCTATTCTAATCCCATTTTCCAGCACTTGGTCTGTAGCCTTGTATGCTATGGCGTTTCAAGTGCTCATCTAAATGCTTCTTGAATGTTGAGGGTTCCTGCCTCTACCACCCTTTCAGGCAGTGAGTTCCAGATTCCAACCACCCTCTGGGTGAAAAAGTTTTTCCTCAAATCCCCTCTAAACCTCCTGCCCCTTACCTTGAAACTATGCCCCCTTGTTATTGACCCCTCTACTAAGGGGAAAAGTTCCTTTCTATCTACCCTATCTATGCCCCTCAATTTTGTACACCTCAATCAGGTCCCCCCTCAGCCTTCTCTGCTCTAAGGAAAACAACCCCTCTTCATAGCTGAAGCGCTGCAGCCCAGGTAACATCCTGGTGAATCTCCTCTGCACCCTCTCCAATGCAATCACATCCTTCCTATAGTGTGGTTACCAGAACTGCACACAGTATTCCAGCTGTGGCCTAACTAGCGTTTTGTACAGCTCCATCATAACCTCCCTGCTCTTATATTCTATGCCTCGGCTAATGAAGGCAAGTATCCCATATGCCTTTTTAACCACCTTATCTACCTGTCCTGCTGCCTTCAGGGATCTATGTACATGCACACCAAGGTCCCTCTGATCCTCTGTCCTTCCTAGGGTCCTACCATTCATTGTGTATTCCCTTGCTAGTCCTCCCAAAATGCATCACCTCACACTTTTCAGGATTAAATTCCATTTGCCACTGTTCTGCCCATCTGACCAACCCATCTATATCGTCCTGTAGCCTGAGGCTTCCCTCCTCGCTATTTACCACTCCACCAATTTTTGTGTTATCTGCGAACTTACCGATCATTCATATCTCAATCATTAATGTACACTACAAACAGCGAGGGACCCAGCACCGATCCCTGCGGTACACCACTGGACACAGGCTTCCAGTCACAAAAACAACCTTCGACCATCGCCCTCTGCCTCCTGCCACTAAGCCAATTTTGGATCCAATGTGCCAAATTGTTCTGGATCCCATGGGCTCTTACCTTCTTGACCAGTCTCCCATGCAGGACTTTGTCAAAAGCCTTATTGAAGTCTATGTAGCCTACATCAACTGCACTACCCTCATCCACACACCTAGTCACCCCCTTGAAAAATTCAATCAAATTGGTTAGATATGATCTCCCCCTGACAAAGCCATGCTGACTATCCTTGCCTCTCCAAGTGGAGACTAATTCTGTCCCTCAGAATTTTTTCCAATAATTTCCCTACCACTGATGTTAGGCTCACTGGCCTGTAATTCCCTGGTTTATCCCTACTACCCTTCTTGAATAATGGTACTACATTAGCTGTTCTCCAGTCCTCTGGCACCTCCCGTGGCCAGAGAGGTTCTGAAAATTTGTGTCAGAGCCCCTGCAATCTCCCCCCTTGCCTCACACAGCAGCCTGGGATAAATCTCATCTGGGCCTGGGGATTTATCCACTTTTATGCCTGCTAAAACCGCTAGTACCTCCTCCCTCAATGCTAATTTGTTCAAGTATATTACAATCCCCCTGCCCGATTTCTATGCCTACATCGTCCTTCTCCATAGTGAACACAGATGCAAAATATTCATTTAAAACCTCACCTACATCTTCTGATTCTACACGCAGATTGCCACTTTGGTCCCTAATGGGCACTACACTTTCCCTGGTTATCCCCTTGCCCTTAATATACTTATAAAACACCTTGGGATTTTCCTTTATTTTGCCAGCCAGTGTTTTTTCATGCCCCCTCTTTGCTCTCCTAATTTCTTTAAGTACCCCCCTGCACTTTCTATACTCCTCCAGGGCTTCCACTGTTTTTAGTCCTTTGTATCTGCCGAAAGCCTCCTTTTTTTCCCCCTAATCCATTCTTGTATATCCCTTGACATCCAGGGTTCCCTGGACTTGTTGGTCCCACCCTTGACCTTTACGGGAACATGTTGGCATTGTACTCTCTCTATTTCCTTTCTGAATGACTCCCACTGCTCTGATGTGGATTTTCCTACAAATAGCTGATCCCAGTCCACTTTGGCCAGATCCTGCCTTATATTAAAATTGGCCTTCCCCCAATTTAGAACCTTTATTTCCAGTCCATCTTTTTCCTTTTCCATGACTACCTTAAATCTCACCGAATTATGGTCAGTCACCAAAATGCTCTCCTACTAACACTTCTACCACTTGCCCAGCTACATTCCCCAGAATTAGGTCCAGTACCGCCCCCACTCTTGTAGGACTTTCTACATGCTGGCTGAAAAAGCTCTCCTGGATGCACTTTAAGAATTCCGCACCCTCTAAGCCTTTCACACTGACTATCCCAGTTAATATTGGGAAGTTGAAATCCCCTACTATTATAACGCTATTATTTCTACACTTGAGATTTGCCTACATATCTGTTCCTCTATCTCCCCCTGACTGTTTGGGGGCCTATAGTACACTTCCAGCAAAGTGCTTGCCCCCTTTTTGTTTTTAAGTTCTACCCATACGGCCTCATAAGAGGAACCTGCTAAGATATCATCCCTCCTTACTGCAGTAATTGACTCCTCGATTAATAGTGCGACACCCCCTCCTCTTTTACACCCCCCTCTGTCTCGCCTGAAGATTCTATACCCCGGAATATTGAGCTGCCAGTCCTGCCCCTCCCTCAACCATGTCTCTGTGATAGCAACAATATCATGCTCCCATGTGTTCATCAACACCTTCAATTCATCTGCCTTACTCGTAAGACTCCTTGCATTAAAATGTTTCTCAAGCTGATTTGTGAAGTACTTTTGGATATTCTTTATATAAAAAGGTACAATATAAATACAAGTTGTTGTTCTATTCAAGAGTATTTATATTTTGAACTCTTAGTAAATAGACAAAGCTTTCCCACTTGTGCTGGAGATTTACCTTGTTTTATTATGAAAGTTGGCAATGCAGCAAGCGCTAGGTGGGGCAAAGCCAGAAGAGATTTAAATACAGGTAACCTATCATCAAGCGAAGTGTTTCAGTGCAAGGAAATTGTACGTTAAATGGTTTGACAAATCAATTGGACTTCAAGAGTCCTGAAACATTAATTTCCACGACTGCCTGGTCCAGTGGTGAGCCATCTAGTATTGAAGGCAGGTCAGATAATAGATTTGTAGATATTTGTAGCTAAGTAGAATCAAGCGATAGAGATAGGGTGGGGAAGTGGAGTTGCAGTAAAAGATCAGCCATGATCTTACTGAATGGCGGAGCAGGCTCGAGGGGCCGATTGGCCTACTCCTGCTCCTATTTCTTATGTTCTTATAACTGTGGTGTGACTAGTAAAATCTTTCAACTAGGTTAGGAGCCACAGGGGCACTAAGGACTGCAGAGTAAAGGATTCCTCAGGGCAGATTCAGGTGGACTCCAAGGATATAGCCAAGGTTTTAACTGACTACTTTGCACCAATCTTCATTTCAGTACCAATAATGCAATACACAGTTGACTCTGGATGCTGAAAAAGAAAAAGCCTCAAAACAGATTGGGCTGCTGGTCCTGAAGACACTCACCCAAGAGTGCTCAAAGAAATGGAGTTGCGCTCAGGTGAACCCCTTGCGCATATTCAATAGCCCAGAGTCTGGGATTATTCCCACGGACTGGAGAGAGGCCCATGTTCTGATGCTTTTCAAAAAGTCCAACAAGTCAAAACTGTAAAATTACAAGCACATTAGCTAAAAATTGTTTGCAATAAAATTGCTAGAATGGGTTAGAGATATGACCACCTTAACAGAGAAAGGTTTATTAAGACTCAAAATGGCTTTTGGAAAAGATCATGTCCCACCAGCCAGATTGAATTTTTTGAGGTAGTTACTAGGTTGGTGGACATAGGTAGCCCAGTTGACATTGTATACTCAAAGTTTTAAAAAGCTGGACATGGTGCCACACAATAAGCTACTAAGTAGAGTCTCGTGGGATTGGCAAGAGGAGGGGGGGGGGGGGGGGGGGGGGCGGTGAAGGAGGAAGACAACGGACTGGGGACACATAAATTATGCAAGAATAGAAGGTTAGAGGTCAGGAACTTTCTCTTTTTGCAGAGGGTCATCAACCTCTGGAACAAGATACTGGCTAGTGCCGTGAGTACAGATTCACGACAAACATTCAAAAAGGAGCTTGATAAACGTGTCCTGGTTGATACCACAGCTTACAGAGAGATATGTGGAGCACTGGACAATGTGTTTCATGATCATGGTTCTCATGGAAATTGTCTGGATCGCCTCAGAGGTCACAGAGCAATTGCTTAGGGTTTCTCCCCCTGAATTGGCCTAGGGTTTTTGACCTCTCCCAAGAGATTGTGCAGCTGCTGGTGGGTGGGTGGGTGGGTGGGGGGGGGGGGGAGAAGAAGAGGGGGTTCATGATGCTCAGGTGCACCATGAACCTGCCATTCTTGTATGTTGCACATGTAGAGGGGGACAAAGTCATGGAGGGAATTGCATTTTAGGGCAAGAAAGTGTCATTTTAAGTGTCAGAGAGCCTTACTCTCTGGAATCCTCATTTAAGTGACTTGGGACTTTTATTAAAAGGGACAATATAAATGCAAGTTGTTATTGATGGAACTTTAAAAAGACAAGGGTTTTAGTGGCAGGTGGATGAGCTAGTGTTAACAAGTCAGTGAAGCAGCTGGAGCGATTGTGAAGAACATTTGGATGGATAGTCACAGACAAGATTCAGATTTCACAAACTTCAAGCCAAAAAACAGTGCATGTAGCACAAGTCACTTAAATGGGCAATACATGGAACAAATTTTCAAAGCTTCCTACAGATCTCAATATAAAAGCAAATCCACAAAATTCAATATTTAAAGTTCTAAAGCATCAACTATCAAGTTCCATTTCAACAGAAGCAGCTGCTGAACAAATCCTAATTATTAAAATGCCAATTCCAGAAGAATTGCGAGCAACCACAACGAGTTGCTGCAAACATTTCAGACTTCTTTCATAAGAGGCACTGCAGCAACTCGCCAAGGCTTCTTCAGCAGCACCTCCCAAACCTGAGACCTCTTCCACCTAGAAGGACAAGGGCAGCAGGCGTATGGGAACACCACCACCTCCAAGTCACACACCATCCTGACTTAGAAGTATATCGCTGATCCTTCATCGTCGCTGGGTCAAAATCCTGGAACTTCCTCCCTAACAGCACTGTGGGAGTACCTTCACCACATGGACTGCAGCGGTTCAAGGCGGTAGCTCACCACCACCTTCTCAAGGGCAATTAGGGATGGGCAACAAAAGCTGGCCTTCCCAGCGACGCCCACATCCCATAAATGAATTAAAAAAACAAAACTGGTTATACCTCACTGAAAATCTGTACCAAAATGAGGCACATCAATGCAAAGAAGTAGGACATCCTTTTTCTGTACATATTGTACTCCTGGTACAGCTTTGGGCAGATGCAGAGGATACCTCCTTCTTGGTCTACCTCAATATGCCTAAAATAGTACAATGATGCACAATTTATTTTTCCTTCATTTCCCACAACTCCCTTTAAACCTGAAACAGCACCAAAAATCATATCTACTGATCTTGACATCTGACCAGCGAGAGGAAACCATCTCACTAGATTGTCGTTCAACTGTAGGCCCTAGTTTCAAATTCAAATCCAGTTGCCAATGTCACTACTTACCTTCCCTCAAAGATATCAGTTTTACACAAAATTTAGCTGAAATGTTAGAAGAATGTAAGCATCACACAAAACCTCAAAGTCATGCATTTACCAGAAATGCAAACAGAACTACACACACACACCACAGGTCCAGTGCTATTGCACAATTACAAGGCTATCCAAGAAACAGCTACTTGCATCAAAATGAAAGAAAATTGGATACCCAGCCAATTTGTGACGAGATCTCACATTTTGTAAACACCCCCACCCATTTCCGAGAAAGAGTAGATTTTCATTTTAAGAAACCAAGTTCCATTTACCTTTTAACCCTTAGTAACAGATGGTGTAAAGTCCTAAATGTTCTAAAATACCAGTAACTAGTTATTTGTGCATGTAAAGAGTTAACCAAGAGCAAATAGCACACGTTGAACCTGCACATTCCAACACAAAGCTTTCGCACCAGAGAACATTAGCTCACCCAAGTTAATTTTTAATGATTCCTACTTCAATAGGAATTAAGCCATTTGCAACAATTCAAGATTTTTACCGCAACCTTTTGAACACAATTATTCAACCAGAACAAAGAGAACAAAAGCTCGTCAATTTTACATCAATTTAGCAACCTGTTCCATTTTACCATTACTGTCGGCAAAGCCAAAGAAGTCAACCTCAGAAGAAACAGAAATTCTCACCTGGGCTTGGAGATATTGAACCACTATTGCAACAGCTTCGAATCTTTGGTTACTGGTTTTTAATAGTTCTTTCAGCCATGCAATCCATTCAACCTGCTTCTCACATTTAGTTCTGTAGTGAGGTAACCCAGGTGCTTTCTTCTCAACTGGAAGCAGATCTGGTGGAGCCTGGGTTGATGCATGAGGGGTTCGGGAGCCTGGCTTCTGTGCGGAAGAGTTCGACTTCACCCAAGTTCTGTCAGCTACGAAACAAAAATATATGTTGTTACATAATGAGATTCGATTAAAAATTAATTTTCACAACATATGAAATTAAAGGTTATATTTTTCCAAAAGTGCAATAGTGGTGCATATTTAACTTTGCTGACTGGCCTTTTTGGTGTAGTCTGTGCAAACTACCAAAAGATTAGCTTTATTAACTTAAGGCGTTAAAAAATTCACGTTAAGGCTGAACTCAACTCATGTCCTTTAGGGAAGGAAACTTGCCATCCTTAACTGGTCTGGCCTATAGGTGACCCCAATCCCACACCAACGTGGTTGACATTAATTGCCTTCTAAAGTGGCCTAGCAACCCGTTCAGTTGTATCAAACAGCTACAAAGAATAATCACCACACAGACTGCAGCAGTTCAAGGCGGCCCACCACCACCTTCTCAGGGCAACTAGAGATGGGCAATAAATGCGGCCATGACAGTGACCCCTACATCCAGAGATGAAATTTTTTTTTTTTAATTATGCATCTTTTGGGTTAAGGCAGCAGAATCCTATCCTGCTTCATATTGCAACATATCTGTATATCTTTCATAATATTTGCTAAGGCAGTATGCTGTGAATTTAAAATGGATCTGAAAAACATGAGAAGTGGGATACGACACAAAGTTGTACTTAAATAACCAACCACTACTATTTGTATGGCCCTTAGCAAAGAAATTGTGCCAAGGCACTTCAGCGGGACAAAGAAACCCCCAGGGAAACAGATACAAAAGTGGGAGAATTAGGAGGGGAAACATTTCTGATAGCATGTCAGATTTGCATTACCAGAACCAGAATGTCAAGTTAATTTGAGAGTCACATTCCTTCCCCCACCCCCTGCCCCGCCTTAACTGTTATTTGTTCACTTATCTTCATTATCAAATGTGAGAAGTCGCACAACACCAGGTTATAGTCCAACAGCTTTATTCGAAATCACAAGCTTTCGGACCGAAAGCTTGTGATTTCGAATAAAGCTGTTGGACTATAACCTGGTGTTGTGTGACTTCTCACATTTGTCCACCCCAGTCCAACACCGGCATCTCCACATCTTCATTATCAAATAGAGTGACTGCTGCCAATGAACCGGAAACTGTGCAAAAGCATTCTGCGCACAAAAGTTCCCAACGAGCCGGAACACCAATTCAACATAAGCCGATAGAAACACCAATTCAACTTTTAATTTGAATTTTCTTCTCCTGACGCGGCTCAATTCGGCAGCAGCGATCTCTCTTCCCCACCCACTCCCCTCCTTTCTCAACAATCTGTGGGAAGTCCGGCGAGAACAACCAAAAAAACCACTGGAACTGCGCATGCTCAACTACTTTATTTCGCAGTCGCGTCCTCTCAAATATTAATGGAAACAGCGCATGTCTAATTCATTTACTTATTCCAGACCTAGTTGGTTACAGTTAATCTTCCCCCTCAGTTTCAACTGCATTATTTTGACATGTTGCAGTTCTTCTTTCCCATACTCCAATATGTTCTCCTGTGTCCAGACCCTACACATTATTCAGTTGCTTCGGTTTCATGTCCCACGTTCTATTACAGAGGCAATTGTGCAATATACATACACAAGTGGCAAATAATTTAGATCCGTGACATACATGCAACAAATTTACAAGAGTATTGGAGTTAGTGCAACTTTATAAATTGCATCCCTTAAAGTTTTATCCACTTGTATACCACATGCTGAGAGTACTGTGGAATTAGAATGACTAGATTGAAAGGCTTCAATGCAAATTTTATTAGTGGATGCAATGGGTATAATAACATAATTGCTTTTTTTTTCTTTGTGCTGGTTCAGAAACATTTCATGGAGGTGTCAAAGTTTATAGCTGAATATTTCAAATATTGCATTTCATAATCCTCTCAATTTTAAAATAGTATAAAGATGTCAACTAAGTAATAGTTAAACTGCAAGAAAGGTGCTTCTTGCAAATAAAAGTCAAGATGGGACAAATTATCTCAAGCACCTGGTCATGCTCTTTTCTCCTCCTCCAACACCCCCCCCCCCCCCCCCCCGCAAACAAACCATACATTGCAACTATACTGGATTTAGTCCAGCAATTTTGGCGATATAATGCCCTAGATTAGACCATTGAGCGCCTCAATTCTCCAGTGGCAAATGGACACCGAAACTTACAGAAAAATTGTCCATATGCCTGGATGAGTGCAGCTCCAACATCCAAAATGCTCAACACTATCCAGGATAAAGTAGTCCACTTGATTGGAACCCCACCCATTAGCTTAAACATCCACTGGCTCCACTATTGGCACACCATGGCTGTAGAGTATACTATCTATAGGATGCACTGCACCAAGTTGGCAAGGCTTCTTAGGCAGCACCTCCCAAACGTGTGACCGCCACCACCTAGAAGGACAAGGGCAGCAGGTGTATGGGAACACCATCGCCTCCAAGTTCCCCACCATTCTGACCTGGACATATCGTTCCCTCATCGTCACTGGGTTAGAATCCTGGAATTCCCCAACAGCATTGTGGGGAGAACTTCCACCACACGGACTGCAGCGGTTCAAGAAGGTGGTTCACCATCACCTTCAAGCGCAACTAGGGATGGGCAATAAATGCCTGCCTCGCCAGTGAAATCCACATCCCAGAGAATTAATACATTAAAAAAAAACTAGTTGTAGTCACTTTTCACTCTAGCTAGACAGACAATCAATGGAACTTCCTATGCTATAACCTGGAGGATTAAGACATTTGTACTAGTATCTACTAGTCCTATACTCAATTTCATTTAAATAGCTTGCTTATTTGAACACTTTTGTACCTTTGTCATTAAATAATCTGTATCATATCTTTCCTCAGTCTCCTTAGATCTTGTCGTTAGCATTTTATAATTTAGTCCTCAAAGTGAGAATCATCCTGGTCACTCTTCTCTTAACCCTAATTCATTCAAGCCACACCGCTTAAACTACTCATTTAAAAATCAGGCAATTGCTTCAATAGAGCTAACCTATTTCCATGACCATTATAGTCAATTACAAAGTCAGCAATCACAGCATGTTAAGTGCACTGGCTATTGCGGGCAGAAACAGCTGTTCAGCGTGTAGTTCACTCACGTTAAGGAGTTCTGAGTAAATTACATGACAATAACTGAACCAAGCAGTTCAGCTACAGATAATTCAACCTTTTAATTAGACAATATTTATCTTTGGTATTAGTTTGTCACCTGCTACCCCTACAAAGCTTCAGTGGAATTGAATTTCCTCTCCTGCTGCTTCTGCTTTTTTTTTAATTTGTTCCTGGGATGAGGGTGTTGCTGGCAAGGCCAACATTCATTGCCATCCCTAATTGCCCTTGAGAAGGTGGTGGTGAGTCGCCTTCTTGAACCGCTGCAGTCCATGTGGTAAAGTTACTCCCACAGTGCTGTTAGGGAGGGAGTTCCAGGATTTTGACCCAGCGACTATGAAAGAATGGCGATATATTTCCAAGTCAGGATGGTGTGCAACTTCGAGGGGGAATTTGCAGGTGATGGTGTTCCCACGTGCCTGCTGCCCTTGGCCTTCTAGGTGGTAGAGCTCGTGGGTTTGGGAGGTGCTGTCCAAGAAGCCATGGGGAGTTGCTGCAGTGCATCTTGTAGATGGTACACACTGCAGCCACGGTACGCCGGTGGTGGAGGGAGTGAAATGTTTAAGGTGGTGGATGGGGTGCCAATGAAGTGGGCTGCTTTGTCCTGGATGGTGTTGAGCTTCTTGAGTGTTGTTGGAGCTGCACTCATCCAGGCAAGTGGAGAGTATTCCATCACACTCCTTACTTGTGCCTTGTAGATAGTGGAAAGGCTTTGGGGAGTCAGCAAGTGAGACACTCGCCACAGAATACCCAGCCTCTGACCTACTCTTGTAGCCACAGTAGGTGTGTGGCTGGTCCAGTTAAGTTTCTGGTCAATAGTGACCCCCAGGATGTTGATGGTGGGGGATTCAGTGACGGTAATGTCTTTGAATGTCAAGGGGCGGTGGTTAGACTCTCGCTTGTTGGAGATATTGGCGCCACAAGTGCCCGGCAATGACCGTTACTTGCCACTTATCTGCCCAAGCCTGAAGGTCGCCTAGGTCTTGCTACATTCGGGCATGGACAGCTTCATTATCTGAGGAGTTGTGAATGGAACTGAACGCTGTGCAATCATCAGCGAACATCCCCACTTCTGACCTTATGATGGAGGCAAGGTCATTGATTAAGGAGCTGAAGATGGTTGAGCCTAGGACACTGCCCCGAGGAACTCCTGCAGTGATGTCCTGGGGCTGAGATGATTGACCAACAACCACCTTCCTTTGTGCTCGGTATGACTCCAGCCAGTAGAGTTTTTGCCCCTGATTCCCATTGACTTCAATTTTACTAGGGCTCCTTGATGCCACACTCGGTCAAACGCTCACATTTGAAATTCAGCTCTTTTGTCCATGTTTGGACCAAGACTGTAATGAGGTTTGGAGCAGAGTGGTCCTGGCGGAACCCAAATGGAGCAGGTTATTGGTGAGTAAATGCCGCTTGACAGCACTGTCAATGACACCTTCAATCACTTTACTGATGATTAAGAGTAGACTGATGGGACGGTAATTGGCCGGATTGGATTTGTCCTGATTTTTGTTGACAGGACATACCTGGGGACTTTTTCACATTGTCAGATAGATGCCAGTGTTGTAGCTGTACTGGAACAGCTTGGCTAGAGGCACGGCTAGTTCTGGAGCACAAGTCTTCAGCACAACAGCCAGGATGTTGTCATGGCGCATAGCCTTTGCTGTATCCAGTGTGCTCAGCCATTGCTGCATATCACGTGGAGTGAATCAAAATGGCTGAAGACTGGTTTCTGTGATGGTGGGGACCTCAGGAGGAGGCAGATATGGATCACCCACTCAGCACTTCTGGCTGAAGATGGTTGCAAATGCTTCAGCCTTGTCTTTTGCACTCACGTGCTGGGCTCCATCATCATTGAGGATGGAGATATTCATGGAGCCTCCTGTTCCCGTTAGTTGTTTAATGGTTCACCATCATTCACGACTGGATGTGGCAGGACTGCAGAGCTTTGATCTGATCCGTTGATTGTGGGATCGCTTAGCTCTGTCTATAGCACGCTGCTTCCACTGTTTAGTATGCATGTAGCAGCTTCCCCAGGTTGGCACCTCCTTTTTAGGTACGCCTGGTGTTGCTCCTGGCATGTTCTTCTGCACGCATTGAACCAGGGTTGGTTCCCTGTCTTGATGGTAATGGTAGAGTGAGGGATATGCCAGGCCGTAAGGTTACAGATCGTGGTGAAATACAGTTCTGCTGCTGCTGATAACCCACAGTTTTGAGCTGCTAGATCTGTTCTGAATCTATCCCATTTAGCACAGTGACAGTGCCACACAACACAATGGAGGGTGCCCTCAGTGTGAAGATGGGATTTCATCTCTACAAGGACTGTGCGGTGGTCATGGCTACCAATGCTGTCATGGACAGATGCATCTGCAGAAGGTAGATTGGTGAGGACGAGGTCAAGAAAATTTTTCCTTCGTGTTGGTTCTCTCACCACCTGCTGCAGGCCCAGTCTGTCAGCTATGTCCTTCAGGACTCGGCCAGCTTGGTCAGTAGTGGTGCTAATGAGCCACTCTTGGTGATGGAGTCCCCCATCCAGAGTACATTCTGTGCCCTTGCTACCCTCAGTGCTTCTTCCAAGTGGTGTTCAACATGGAGGAGTACTGATTCATCAGCTGAGGGAGGGCAGTAGGTGGTAATCAGCAGGTGGTTTCCTTGACCAGAAGCCACGAGTCTTAATGAGGTCCTGAGTCAACATTGAGGACTCCCAGGGCCACTTCCTCATGACTGTATACCACTGTGCTGCCAGCCCTAGTTCGTCTGTCCTGCCGGTGGGACAGGACATACCCAGGGATGGTGATGGAGGAATCTGGGACAATTCCTGAAAGGTGTGATTCTGTGAGTATGACTGTCAGGCTGTTGCTTGACTAGTTTGTGGGACAGCTCTCCCAATTTTGGTACAAGTCCCCAGATACTAGTGAGGAGGACTTTGCAGGGTCGACTAGGCTGGGTGCGCTGGTGTCATGTCCGAAGCCGGTGCTGAGGTCGATGCCGGGTGGTCCGTCCGGTTTTATTCTTATTGCGTCTCATAGCGGTTGTGTACAACTGAGTGGCTTGCTAGGCCATTTCAGAGGGCAGTTAAGCGTCAACCACATTGCTGTGGATCTGAAGTCACACATAGGCCAGACCAGGTAAGGACAGCAGATTTCCTTCCCTAAAGGACATTAATGAACTAGATGGATTTTTATGACAATCCAGTAGTTTCATAGTCACTATTACTAGCTTTTTATTCCAGATTTATTTAATTCAGTTAATTTAAATTCCCCAGCTGCCGTGGTAGGATTTGAACTCGCGTCTCTGGATCATTAGTCCAGACCTCTGGATTAATAGTCCAGTAACATAACAACTATGCTACTGTTCCCGTGTTCTTATGCAGGCAATCATTGTGGAAGAAATTTCTGGCAAACAAGCAAATGAAATCTGAGTATTCCTTTTCTATGAGTACCAATGGCATGATTGTTCCCTTGAAGGATTTTTTTTGGTCCATTTCAAGCTTTAATTATAGTAGAACATTTTGATCACTTAATTGGTCCAACATGTCACGTTAGCAACAATGCGCCCGCTATAAGCGGTGGCACCAGTACATCTTTTAAAGTATGATAGGTACTCCAGAATGTACCACAAATTACTTTTGAACAGCAGTTACCTATGTAGGCAAATAGTACAGCGTTTCAGCACCAGCAACATCCAAAGAGAAGAGATGAGGGAGTTCAGTTATGTGGAGAGACTAAAGAAGCTGGGATAGTTCTCCTTAGAGCAGAGAAAGTCAAGGAAGAATTTAATGGAAGTGTTCAAAATTACGAGGGACTTTGAATAAATAAGGAGAAATTGGTTCCACTGGCAGGAGGGACGGTAACCATGGAATACAGATTTAAGATAATTGGCAAAAGAACCAAATGGGAGATGAGGAGAATTTTGTTTTTACACAGCGAGTTGTGGTGATCTGACATGCACTTTCTGAAAGGGAACATAAGAATTAGGAGCAGGAGTAGGCCATACAGCCCCTTGAGCCTGCTCTGCCATTCAATAAGATCATGGCTGATCTTCAAACTCAACTCCACTTTCCTGCCCGCTTTCCATATCCCTCAATTCCCTGAGAGTCCAAAAATCTATCTATCTCAGCTCTGAATATACTCAATGATTCAGCATCCAGAGCCCTTTGAGGTAGAGAATTCTAAAGCTTCACAACCCTCCGAGTGAAGAAATTCCTCATCTCAGTCTTAAATGTCTGACCCCTTATCTATGCCCCCTAGTTCTAGACTCTCCAACCAGGTGAAACATTCCTCTCGGCATCTACCCTGTCAGTTCCCCTCAGAATCTTGTTTGTTTAATGAGATCACCCCTCATTCTTCTAAACTCCAGAGAGTGTATAGGCCCAATCTACTCAATCTCTCCTCATAGGTCAACCCTCTCATCCCAAGAATCAATCTAGTGAACCTTCATTGCACCTACGCCTCTAAAGGTAAGTGTATCCTTCATCAGATGAGATCAAAACTGTGCACAGTACTCCAGGTGTGGGCTCACCAAAGCCCTGTACAATTGTAATAAGACTTCCTTACTCTTGTACTCCAAACTCCTTGCAATAAACGTCAACATGTCATTTTCCTTCCTAATTGCTTGCTGTACCTGCATGCTAACTGCTTCCTGTACTTGGAGGTAGTGGAAGCAGATTCTATATCTATATATATTTAAAAAAGGAAAAAAAAGTGCAGGGTTCTTTTTGGAAAGAGTAGGGGAGTGGGACTAATTGAATAAGCTCTTTCAAAGAGCCGGCACAGGCACGAGGGGCTGAATGGTCTTGTGTTGTAAAATTCTACGATTGTATGAAGAAATGGATGATTTAAAAAAAAAAAACTGGTATTGCTTGGGGAGGAATGCATTCACAACACCTTGGCTTTCATGTACCACAAGATGTTCCAAGTCCACCTAAACCATGCCAGGCAAATATTACCTGGGGTTTAACATCCCATCCAGGAGGGCACTTTCAACAATGCCACACTTCAGTACTGCACTGAATGTCGGACTAGATGATGGAGCTTGAATCCACTACCTTCTGACACAAAGGCAACTGAAGTTAACAAGGCAGCACACATTTGACATTTCATGAGCAATGTTACTTGCAAAAAAAGTGTTTTAAAAAACCCAAAATATCAAGTAATTTAGTTAATACGGCTATTGGATAGGGCCCAGAGAAAAGTCAGATTTACTTTCAGCACTGCTTCGCATGATCAAACTGTATTCTGTTACAAGGAACATTATTTACACAGGTAATTTTCTTCTTGCATCAGATTTTTCCACTTCTACATGTAATTTCCTGGCAGAGGATGGGAAAAGAAAACTGCTCCCAAGCCTCTGGCAGTGTTGCTCTGAAAAAATACACAAGTGCAGCTCAGGCGACTTTCTCTCTCTGATGAATGGCATCCTCTAATAGGCCCAAAATGTCAGCAAATTACTACACAAGCAACAACAGGCACAAATCTACATCCAACCACAGATCCAGGTTGATTAGTGTCATGCAATCAGTCTCTTATCTTCAACTGCAGGTTTGGATTACTATTTCTCTCCTCCTCCCACCCAGCATTCCATACTGATTTTAAAAGCAGCAATATGCCTCAAATGGGATTTATGGCATGACTAATATAATGTCACGACCACTAATAGACGTGATTCGTAATCTATGTAAATTTTCATTTAGAGTAGCACTACTGCCACCCTGCCAGAGCGGTTTACAATACTGTGAAGCCACAGCTGATGCCTGGCTCCATGTATTACTGAGCTAGACTGTTCACAACTGTAACCATTACTCCAGCTAACACAAGAGGGAAACAGTATGGCCAAGAGATCCACTGTGGCGAATCAGTAAAATATTTTAAAAATTGAATGCTACATTGTGGCATACTGCAAAGATTCAATATGCTGCACTGTGCCACCCTGAACCAGTTTCAATTGGAAGCATATGAATTTGAAGCAGTTATGAATACAGACAGCAATAACACTGACACCTGGTGCTAAAGATGGAGAAATCTGCTCACTGAATTACACTGCTTTACTGACTAAATAGGTTACAATGGTAGCTACTCTACGGTCAGTAATTACAAAGGCCGCTACTGTACTCCTGGAAAAAAAGGGATATGGATACATTTCAAAATGAAGAAAAAACGTGATGCAATTATTAAAAAACAGCAACAAAGATGTCACCAACAGTACATTGCTCATTGGAGCAGGTAAATCACAGCTGTACATTTTTATTGCTTGTACCAAATTTAAAATTTTATTTAGTTACACTAGCTGCATAACACAAGAGCTGAATTTAGCTTAAAAGTATAATCACTCTCGTATCTCAAATTACAATTACATGCACTGGTACTTTGCCAGCAATATTTTTAGCTCTTTGTGGATTACAAAAAAGGAGCTGCTTCCACATCTGTAGACACAAATTGTGTTTCTAACAGAATATTTAGAAACATCCCTGCAGATGCTTGCTAATAGAGAATGTGATTAACAAGAGCATTACATTTGGCAATTATTCCATACATAAAGGACAGTTACCTAGTGAAAAAATTACAATTTCACCTTTCTAAATTGCCAAAATACAACAGTACTTTCCAGCTTTTAAAGGACTATCGGGTTCCTCCAAGTACATTAAGTTACGCAATTTTCCAACATAAAAAATGCTGATAGTGAGATTACAAAATCCTGAGAAACAAAACCTGCTAGGAGTTTATGAAGCACCAAGAAATTGTAAAAATGGTTAATTGTGACCCATTTACTCCGATGTGAATGTTTGTACGCGATATACAGTACATCCATACAGGTACACACTGCAATTAAGATCTTCTCCTCCCCCACTCCAGCTACATGACACAAACCTGTTTGAAAAACAACTGTGTTCTTGCTGTACACGGATAGAAACTGAAGATTTTGGAGCAATCCTTTTACAGTCAGTCGCACATGGATTCTGGTTAGGGAGAATCTTGAACTCCCTAACATTTCTTCAAGATAATAATGGAAGACTGAAGGAAAAAAATCATGCTCCTCTACAATCACGTACTGCACAGCATAAGTTCCATCACCATAGTCAAACCATGCAAAACATGTAATTGCTTTGATTCTTGTGTAATAACTCCAGAATGAAAATGCTTCTTCAAATCGGAGAATTATTCAGACCAGAGGAAAATACATCCATTTAGCAGAGCTTTCCTTCACAGTTGTGAGTGACACAGTCAAAGACCGAGCAGACAGCAAACCTTCCTACTAATTCATAAAGCAACAAGCCAGCCCCTAAATTGCATTGCTGTTACATGCTTAATCTGCTACAACAAACATGGTGGGGGTGGGGACTGAAACTGGAAAGAAAAGCACTCTCTTATTTATGGGTTTAAAACAAAGATTCGATATTCAACTTTGCATTGAAAATGTTGTACACTACTAAAAATCAGTTTATTACATAAAATACTTTGTAAAGTTTAGTTTAGTTTGAGTACAAGGCTCTGGATTATAAGTAACTGTATAATTTTTGCAAGAGATTTCTTACATTCCTCAAAGGAATTCTGGCTCCTTGGTAAGCTTATTGTTCTGTAAACAGGTTTCCTGCTGCAAATCTGCTGAGGTTCAGTCCCACGCCCAGTCTCAAATTCTGAGCTATGGGAAATATTCCAAAACATTGAAAATGTGTCTATTTTTGTGCACATTTTACATTGTTCAGTGTGGTGCACTAATTTCAACAAATACTAACAAGTTGTAAGTGACTATCCCTCAAAAAATTATTTAAATATGCACAATGAATGCAACCCATGCTGCTCTAATGCTAAGAATTTAAAAAAAAATAAAGTAGGATCTTCAGGCATTAATAGAATTGGTTGCAACTAAAATAGCTACTTGCAATTCTAAAATTTAACATATTAACTAGTTAATTTCTGCTATAATCAATGGGTAACTATGGATTTAGCACATAGGACTCTTAAGCAAACCAGAAGTGCGCATTCTGTTCACCTAGATTCACTATTATGACGACTTCCACTCCAGCCTATTTAGATTTCTAACTACTGGCATTGATTTCTTCATGAGGGAGGAGAATACATTAAATGGACATGAAAAATTAAGAGCATATTTAATTCCAAAGTTCTAGCAGAAAATGACTTGAAATCTTAGGATATATTTTACGGAGAGACAGGAGTCATGTTCTCAACGGATAGGAAGTTATGTCAAGTCACATGGTTAGCAACATATTACCATTTTCCTTTGAGGAGTCATTTGAATAGCTCAAAGAATTAAACGGACTTACTGACCTTTTGAATTAGTCATACAATCTGAAGATAATTACCAAGGCAAATTTAATAAGAAACAGTGTACAATAGAGAAATAAACTACAACGATCTCTTTTGAACCTTCTGGTGCAGTAGAAGGTCAATAATATATTAAGCTACGACCTGCAGTTTTAAACACTGGATGTCATTTCAAATTTTACCCATGATGTAATGACTAACATTTCTCTTCAACTTTGACCATTATGATCCTGCATTGCAATTTAGTTTCATTTCTTGCTTTTTTTTCCCTGGGGGTTGTGGGGGGGGGGGGGGGGGGGGGGGGTGGAGAAGAGGGGGCGGGTGGAAGATATAGAATCTTATGTCCGCAGCATTTCACATCTAATACATTATGTTGGCAAACAGGGCAGGCCAATTTGTGAAGAGAAAGGTCCCTGTAACAGCAGTGAACAGTTGAGCAGATAATTCTTTTTTGGTTGAGGGAGAAGATGAGTGATAAGAACTTCCTGCTCTTCGAATGGTCTCAACTAAAGTAAAAGTGCAATCAACAATGTAGCATTCCTTCTGTAATGCACTGAAGCATTAGCCTAGATATGTACACTTGGACAAGTACAGCCTTGTCCACATTGAGAAAAAACAGGAGGAAGCCTGTAGATGACATGAACCCCAAATTTTCTGCCTCAGAGGCAACAGTGCTATCAAGTGAGCTAATCAGACTTCCTTCTCCTATGAAACCAAAGGCTCCATTTGTTTGATCTAAATAAGCATTTAGTAATATCAATGTGGATTTACTTACCATCCCACTTTCATTACACTTCAAAAAGGTGCAGAGGGGAATAATGTGAGGTTTTAGCACTGGGCTTCTGAGGCCCATTTTGAGATGCTGTTTACACTGCCTTTTTAACTGCACAAAAGAAAGCCATTTCACTCATCATGTCTGCTAGTTCTTTGCTAGATCAATCCAAAATATTTTTCCGGTAACTGCTAAAATACAACCACATTTTCAGAACTGTTTCCCATCGACATTTGTAATTTGCACCCTAGTTTCCTTCAAGTTAGCTACAAATCATGAACCTTGCATTTTAAATCAGTCACACCTCAGTCTGATTTATGCCTCTTATGACTTGATGTAAAAGGTGCATTTCTGATGGTTGTTGTATCTTTATAGGTCATCACAAATGGCTTGATGAGAAACTTAATTTACTCCATAAACACAGCAATGAAAGTTTTCAGTGGACACAACATAACTGGCAGCCTAACTGAAGATGGATGAAATTCAAAGTGCTGCATGTATTGATTGGACCACGTACAGAATAATTATAATTTTGAACCCTAAAAAAAACTCCCGATACCCACAGGGGGTAAGTGGATGAGTTGGAAATGGAAGTGAGGGTGTGTGAGAGAGAGAGGGGGAAGGAAGAGAAGGAGTGAGAAGAGTTCCTGCATTAATGGAAAGTGGAGAGTGCTAGCATTTATGGGGAGGAGAGGAGACAGTATGAACCAAAGATGTGGAGCTGAGGGTCTCGGGTTAAAGGGTGGGGAGCAGCATCTCTGAACTGCTTTGATTGAGGGTGGAGTGCATTTGTGAAAGGGAATGGTGTGGAGGAAATGGTTGGATGCACAAGTGTGCCTGTTGAAAAACATTTATTTTTATTTAATAAGCTAGCATGGTATTCCTGTACCATAATTTATAGACTTTTTTCCTCCTTTAAATTTCTAATATGTAAAGTTTCATACCAAAATAAATTCTAGAATAAATTTTTGGCTTCAAAAACTGAACCACACCCAAATGCATAAAAAAGCCCACTTCTTCCAGGAGATACATTTTGCACAGATTCTGACTTGCTTCTCCCTTCAAAAATTTCTAACTCTACTTGTTTACATTATTCCCCCCCCCCCCACCCAAGATAAAACAGAAAATATTTAATATAACTCTACATTAAGTCATGACAAATTCCACTCATTGCAACTATGTGACATATATTAGCCCACTTTCACAGTTTTCCCAGAAAAACAAACTGGATTTCAGGATAGTTAGGTTTGGGAGCTTATTCTGCAATTTAATGTAATCAAGGAATTCATTTTATTCAGTAACTTGGGTCACAGGCCTTCATTCAAAGCCATTTACCGGTGTATGTTGTCTTATTTCCCTGCTCCTTTGGGGGGCCGTGTCAGCTTCTTTGAAGTGCTTAGCTTTTCTCAGTTCTATGGCTTGGAAGTCATGACAGAGCTAGTCCACCAGGAAAATCAGGGATGTTACTGGACTAGTAATCCACAGGGCTGGACTACTAATCTGGAGTTCACAAGTTCAAATCCCACCAAGGCAGCTTATGAATTGAATTCAGATAATTAAATAAATCTGGAATAAAAAGCTAGCATCAGTAATGGTGACCATTAAGCTAATGGCCCAAAAATTAGTGCCGCTACGCGAGAGTACGCACTGTGTACTCTCGTGTATTGTCTCCAATTGCCGGTTTTCTGCATGCACTACGCATGCGCTGAAAACCGGCACTTGGTGATTTCAAAAGGGGGCGGTTCCTAGGTGAACCGCGTGCGCGCTACAGGCTGCGCGCACGCAGTGCACTTAGTGCTTTGAACGCGCAGGTAAGCATGGAACATTTTACACACAAAGAAAGGAGGCGTAAGACCCTCTTTTAACAAGGTAAGTAGTTAATTAAGTATTATTTTGAATTTTTTTCAACAGGTATATCTTTTTTAGAGACTTTAAAGAAAGGTAAGTTTATTTTTATAACTTTTTAAAAGATTTTAAATTTTTTCAAAAATTTAATTTTGTTTAAAGTGGTTAATTTATTTAACTATACTTATTTTATTAATGTGATGTTTTTTTAAAAAAAAATTTAATTGAGGTTTAGCTGTTCTTTTGGGGGGGGTATAGTATTCATAGCTTTCACAGCCGTGCTGTGAAAGCTATGAATGAAAGATGGTGTGCTGCCATTGGCTCTAACTGAGTCACGTGATCCCACAGCTCGCACGAATTAACTGCGCCTGTGGGATACGAAAGCCCTGCACAGCTGCTGTCCAGAACATCAAGTTCGTGCGAGCTGGGAATAAAAAAGCTAGCGCGCAGAGAGAGATCGCGGGGAAGCCTTACCCTCGCACGAAGGCTCACTCACTAATTTTTGGGCCATTGTTGCAAAAACCTATCTGGTTCACTAGTGTCCTTTAAGGAAGGAAATCGGCCATCCTTACCCAGTCTGGCCTATATGCAACGTGGTTGACTCTTAACTGCCCTTTGAAGAGGCCTAGCAAGCCACTAAGGCAGCTCAACACCACCTTCTCAAGGGCAATAAATGCTGGCCTTGCCATGAATGAATAAAAAACCCCACCACAAATGGTAATTTTCCAAACATACTTAGAAAATCATACCAAGATTATCTACGTTGCAGATAAAAACTATTAAAGGCTTGGGGGGGTCCCAGGGGTGTAATTGTGACCTGGGCTTCAAATGAGTTAATAAGGAGGCACCTGGTTTAAATGTTATACCAGGAGATTTGGCATCTGAGGCATACAGCAGAAATTGTGTTTAGGTTCTCACAGCTCCAATGAAGAAATTTAACCCAACTGGCTCAAAAAAGGTACTAATTATTTTCTGAGTATCGATCCCATTCCCATCATAGCTTTCAATTGAAGGGGAAAAACCCCAGAACTTTTGCTTGGAGAAGGAATTGGTTATAATCCACATAAATGAATTTCAAAATTCTACAATAACTGCATTAAAAAAGGATAACCTCTAATGAAATGGTTTTAAACCCTAGTCGGATTCAAGGAAATTTACCTCAGTTCTTGCAAGTAGTATTCCACATAGCAAATGAGAACACAGAATCCACAACACTCAGTTGTATGGAGGCCAACTACAACAACTTGCATTTATATAGCGTCTTTAACATAGTAAAACATTCCAAGGCACTTCACAGGAGCATCAATGACACCAAGTCACGCAAGGAGATATTAGGAGAGATGACCAAAAACTTGGTCAAAAAAGGTACGTTTTAAGCAGCGTCTTAAAGGAGGAAAGAGAGGTAGTGAGGCAGAGAGGTTTAGGGAGGGAATTCTAGAGCTTAGGGCCTAGGCAGCTGAAGGCATGGTTGCCAATGGTGGAGTGATTAAAATTGGGGATGAGCTAGAAGCCAGAATTGGAGGAGCACAGATATTGCGGCGGGTTGGAGGAGGTTACAGAGATAGGGAGGGGCAAGGCTATGGACAGATTTGAAAATGAAGATAAGAATTTTAAAATTGAGGCGCTGCTTAACTGGGAGCCAATGTAGGTCAGCAAGTACAGGGGTGATGGGTGAACGGGACTTGGTGTGAGTTAGGACACAGGCGGCAGAGTTTTGGATGAGCTCAAATTTATATAAGGTGGAAGATGGGAGGCCAGGTAAGATGTATTGGAATAATCAAGTCTAGAGGTAAAAAAGGCATGGCTGAGGGTTTCAGCAGCAGATGAGCTGAGGCGGAGTCAGGCGATGTTCCAGAGGTAGAATTAGGCGGCCTTAGTGTGAATGTGGTTGAAGCTCATCTCGGGGAACCAGTACTTGATACTAGATCTAGTATCGAGCACTAGTTCAAAACAACTTTTAAAATTCATCTGTCTCTGCAAGTTGCAAATTGGTAGAAAATGGGATCAAGAGTATGGATGTGACCAAAGGACTGCTGCTAACCTTTCAACAGCAAAGGCAGGGTAAGCTTGCAACAAAGGCAGGTGATGGTGCAGAGGTAGAAATAGGCAGTCTTGCTGATGGACAAGTTTTGCCATTTGAAGCTCAGCTTGAGCAGATAGAATGCTGAGTTTGCATCTCAAGTTCAGTCTGAGCAAGCGGTCAGGGAGAGGGAAGGAGATTGATGCCAAGGTGCAGAGTTTAGGCAGATGAAACAGAAAGGTTTCAGTCTTGAAGATGTTGAGTTGAAATAAGTTCTTACTCGCCCTTGCAAATACTTGATATTGCCTTAGCAATTGAATAGCATAGCTGTGATCAATAAGTTAAGAGCGGTGGCAGTAGGGTAAATCTGTGGGTTGTCAGCATACCCCATGCCAAGGAATGATGTTACCAAGAGGCAAAATGTCGATAAAGAAAAGTAAGGGGCCAAATGTGAAGACTTGGATTGGAGCGCACCCAAATGTGGGGTTGCAAAAGAAACCACTATAGGAGATTTGCTGGCTGGGACAAGGAGTGGAATCAAGCAGCACAGAAGAAGATGATCACAGACAAGAGATTGAGAAGAATGGAATGATCCACTGTTTCTCATATTAGGGAGGACAAGAGATAGCAGACTGCAAATTAGTCAGAATATCATTGGTGACTTTGTCCAGTGTGGAAACTCGAAGAGGAAGCAACTGGCTAGGAGCTGGCAATGACATGTTCAAAGAAGTGGCGGTTGGATGGAACAAGAATGGTTTTTTTGGGGTTGGGGCGGGGGGAAAGGAGAAGAGATAAAAAGACTGAAAAGAAGGGAGTTATAGATAATGGCAGATAAGCCAAGCAGAAGTAGTTGTATGATGGGGACTCAAGTTGGGAGAGGGTCAACGGTGCAGGAGGTGGGCTCCATAGAGATAAGCTTGGAAAGTGCTGGATGGGAAAGGCGGGTGGGGAGGGGAGAGAAAGAGAGAAGCAGGGGGGGAAGAAAGAGAAAAGGAAGATGGGGAGAATTCATTAAGTGATATGGAGTCAGGGCAAGAATTTGGGGGAACAAACAAAGTGGAAGAGGAAACAGCTCAGCAAGTGGCCTCTATCCTTGAGATTAAAAAATCCACAAACTCGTCTGATGTTTGGGGAGTGGTTCACAGGGGAAGATGACAAGGATAGCAAGCAGAGTAAAGAATTTATTTGAACTAAAATAAATCTTGTATCCCCAGGTTTTAACATGCCTCCTATTCAGTTCTATGTCAGACCTTGTCCTCTGTACATGGTTAGGTATGAATTATTGGATACAGTAAACAAAAGCCATACATTATTAAATAGTTGGTTGCAAGAGACATCTCTTCAAAAAAAAAAATAGGTGCAGCATGCGCATATAAAATTCAGACTCAGTTGATAAGTATAATCCTCTCAATTCTAGGCATGCTTTATCAGGAAAGGCTGCACAGGCTGTGGCTCTTTTCCATAGAAAAGAGAAGGCGGAGGGGTGACCTGATAGAGGTCTTAAGATTATGAAAGGGTTTGGTAGGGTAGACAGAGAAAGTGTTTGTGGAGGAATCCAAAACTGGAGGTCATAAATGTAAAAAAGAGAGTCACTAATAAATCAAAGAGAATTCAGGAGAAACCTCTTTACCCAAAGTGTGATAAGAATGTGGAACGTGTTACCACAAGAATTAGTTGAGGCGAATAGCAGAGACGCATTTAAGGGAAAACTAGATAAGCACACGAGGGAGAAAGGAATCGAAGGATATGTTAATAGGGTTAGATGAAGAGGGCCGAGAGGAGACTTGTGTGGAGCATAAACGGTGGCATAGACCAGTTGGGCCGAATTACTGATTTGGGTGCTGTAGACTATGTAACAAAGTACAATATACAAAATCAGCACTTTCTTGAACAGTATACCATTAAGTTTAGTAAAAACAATTTACTAATGTCTTGGAGAGCTAGAGACAGAATGAAGGGATACGATATAGCAAAGTGTGCTGATAAATTAGAGCCACGGCAAATTGGCAGGCAGACAAGAGATTGCAGGAGGACATAGGTTAGTGGAGCGGGTAGTAGGTAGCACTTGTAGTAATGTGAAGCAGTTCATTGGAGAACAAGAACAGTGAAAGGAAACATATCCAAAATGGTTAAAACGTCAGTGAAGCAAGATTTAGGGTACAGATACATAGACCTTTAAATGGATCTAGACAGCTCTTGTTCAAGAACTAGTATAGGCAAAATGAACCAAATAGGCACACCAGTGTTGTAAATTCCAGGATTATAAATCCTAAAAAAGTTATAATCTCGCTAGCTGAAGAATACAATTGCCACATTGCAAAGTAGAGTGCCTTTAAATGCGGGTATTGCTGCCTCTAAAATTATACAATCACTGCGTGAGTCTTTGGAACTCTCTTCCTCAGAGGGCGGTGGAAGCAGAGCTTTGAATATTTTTAAGGCAGAGGTGGATAGATTCTTGGTAAGCAAGGGGGTGAAAAGTTATTGGGGGTAGGCGGGAATGTGGAGTAATCAGATCAGCCATGATCTTATTGAATGGCGGAGTAGGCTTGAAGGGCCGAATGGCCTACTCCTGCTCCTAATTCGTATGTTCGTAAGACAACTTGCGAACATTTGCAGGCTAAATGAAAGTTTCTTTGTACTAAAAAAATGCTACATTTGTTTAACAAAAGGAGGATCCTTGATTTTTCCACTAAATTATTCAAAATTTGTTACATTCAGCATTTTCAGCATTTGGGTTCCACTGAATTAGAAGAGTGGCTGCATTTACTTATTTTGACTTTCACGATGGAAGCACATTCACGGCATGGATTTGACTCATGACATTAGTAGAGACCACCTCTCCCATACAATGGCCTAGGTATTGTCCTTCCTCAACATAGGGACAGGCATTATAAAAGCTACCTCTTTGTGCCTAGCTTTTTCACAGCCTCCACAACTCGCTGCCTTGAATGCCTTTATTCCCTTCAATTCCTTCACCATCACCAAGTCCTGCTTCTTTTCACTCCACCCAACCCCGTACCCCCACCCCACAATTATCCAAAGGATCTCATGGATTTTTTTGTCTCAAAAGGTAGAGACCACCTTCTCAGCTGTCTCAACTGCATCCTCTCCTACCTTGTATGTTCCTCCAAATTCTTCAGTGGATTTTTACTTTGTGTTCTTCACTCAATTCTTAGTGCAGAATCAGAGGGTAGGGAGGTAATGAGCCAACTGCTACTGTATCACAGGAAGAGGCCAAGAGCAGACACTATTTCCCACATCAACCCAGAATAAAAGCACATTTCCTCTATATAATTTTACACGTAGCAAAAAAAAATTCACACGCAGTCAAAACCATATTGCCATCTTTATCTGATTGTAATAGCACGAGCAAGTGAGACAATATATACACTGAAGGATTTTGGATTTTTTTTTTTTAAAAAGAGAGTTTTAAGGAAAACTCAAAGGATGGGCTGAAAACCCTGGATTACTTGCTAAAAGCACAGAATTTGGTTTACAGTATTAAAGGATAGAACACAGAACTGTTCAACTTAACTGTTCAAGAAGGCATGCTGGGAAGCTTGACCAAGTACTATTGCTTACGAACTGTGTTCGAGCCTTGATGTACTTTCGTGGAGATAAGGACGAGGTTAAAGATAATATAGCTACCTGACATGACCTTGGAAGACTGAGAAACTGTCATACACATTAGCAAACTGCTGCAACAGCTATTTTAGTAAGCTTGAGATGACAGACTAGGAGACCAAGAAGGAGGTCAATGAAGAATTAACTCCTCAGTCTCCCGAAGCAGAAGAATTGATCATTGAGTTCAGAGCCATACTACTGATTAAGGTAGTAAGCATCTCCATCTGTAAAACCTGTTTTAGTGTCAATAAAACTAATAATTACTTAGAAAAAAGTTTTTAGCCTTGGTCGATCCTTACCTCTCTATACCCTAAAGCAGTAAAGCGAGAGTTTAAAAAAAAATTATACACACTTGTATGAAAACAGGTGCCATGACACTTGCATGCCACCTTTTCACACACTCCAGATGTCCTAAAGCGTTTCAAAGCCAATTATTTTTGAAGTGTAGCCACGTAGGTAAACCAATGCAGTAACCAAATTACACACAGCAAGACTCAAATCAACAAATCAAATTAAATTAATGACCAGTTAATTGCTTTTGGTGATGTTTGGCAAGAAGCTTATCCAGGAAACCAGGAGAATTCACTGCTCTTCAAACAGTATGTGAGAAATCGCACAACACCAGGTTATAGTCCAACAGCTTATAACCTGGTGTTGTGCGACTTCACACATCTGTCCACCCCAGTCCAACACCGGCATCGCCACATCATCATCTTCAAACAGTACCATGGGATCTGGAGTGTCCTCCTAAATATTTTTGATTTTTTAAGCCTCAAACACATTTGAGATCTTTTTCTATGTTAAAAGGCACTTACATAAACACAACTTGTTTTTGAATAAGGAGGCAAGTCCTCAGTTCAACATTTTGTCTGAATACAGTAGTTCCTCAGGTTTAGGTAGGATTCCAGGAGATTAATGTTCATAAGCTAGCTTCTTTTGTTGACATTACCAAATTTAGTTCCATTAGCTCAGCAAAATTTTAAAACAGGAAAAAAACTGGATCAATGATCTTCCTCTGGGGTAAAGGAGTCATATTTAGCAGCGGGTTCATAGATGCTGCTTCCGTCGAATCAGAAACAAAACAAGCAGTGGTACAAAATTGGCCATTTTTGCTTCAATTTTACTTTATCCTGAAATGGTGAAGACCCCTGCAGTACAAGTTATTTTGTGGGCTGTTTTCTATTTTATATAAAAAAAGTTCTACCTCATCCTGAAATCACTCATACAATGCCATCTCTAAAAATCAATTCCGAAACGCACTAAGGTAGCTTTTCGTCCTGCTGCTTCAAACAAAGGATTCTAGACCAGAGTTAGTGAGCAACTAGTGCACTTGATTATTAGAAGCATAACTTAGAAATAAAATTGGAAATATTTCAGAACTACATATGTAAACATTCACCTTAGGTGATGTATATTTGATTTTTTTTTAAGTTATCCTGTAACATTGGCAAATAGCATTTCTAGACTGTAATTAGACTACTGAAGAATGTGTACTTCAATGAAAAAATCAAGAACTATACTGCTGTATACATTATAGGATCATTTGCGTCAGCTTTCTGCAAGATCATCTCTTAATAGAGATCATCTCAGAAGTCAACTTGTTTAATACGGCACCTTGAAAGTAGTAAATGTTCCAGTGCGTCACTGAGTAAAAACAGATGCCAGGCTGTAAGAGTTAGGAAAGACAACTAACTTAAACACTTTCACAAACTGGTTGCAGTTCTGCCACAAGGTTACTAGTAAAATATTCTATTCAAGTTTAAAAAGCTAGATATTTTCTACATCTACACTGCCTCAACATGCGCCTATTTTAACAATTCTGCAATATTGTTCGATAAAATCATAGCAAATCAAACCATTATCCACTTCTCAGTAGCTTAAATATAAATCAAATAAACTTGTAGACAATATTTTGTCTTCTTCCTAGGACAATGAAATCACTGCCTAGATCTAGCTAATAACCTGGAATGCATGACCAAAACTGGAATAGGCAGGACTGGTAGAATGAGGAACAGCATTTGGAGTCTATGGAGTACGAAAGGAGATGGGGAAGGGCAAGGAAGGAGAACACCAGTGTGTGCTCAACTGTAAAATTTAACACTTACAATTTTTACGCCAGAAAGCAAAATATTGCAGCAACAGTATACATGCTCTACCCTCAAGCGTGCAGGTCAACACGTTTGTGCGAAGCTGCAATTTATGCACATTCCATTTGAGCGTGATCGTCAAACCTATGACTGAATCATTCGATGTCCACATTTCTACTTTTTGCTCCCTTCCGAGCTAGACCAGTTGACTACCAAGCACAAGATCATGCTCCTTCAACTGGGACTTGGCCACACAATATTTTATCATCTTTGGTAACTGGGACATTTAGTTTTGAATTTAAAAAGTGTTGAGACTGTAGTACGTGAAAATTCAAGTGTCTATTCATATATAGTTTGTAGTAAAGGCCACTATAGAAAATCAGAAACTTGGAACGTTTGCATGGGCTTTTTTTTTTCCACTGTTACTTCAAGAAACTGAAACCCTTAAAAAGATTCATTGTGAATGTAATAACTCATGCAGACGGATGTGCAAAACAATGTAGTCTTTTCAACCAATTGGGATAGAATTCTTGCTATCCTTCCAATTGCCACATAAAAGCTTTACTGTACAAATTACCAGATACTTGACCTTTGATACCATGGAAAAAAAAAGTCTGCATTATTGGACTTTAACATTAACATTCCAGTGTGAAAGCTAAGCAAGATTCTTTGGATGTTGCTTAGTAGCTGGATAGTTGTAGATACATTCTGATTTCAGACAGACTTCATCAAAATGACAGACAATAGGGTAAAAGCTATAGAGAAAAGCTCACTGAAGGAAATTGACCAGTTATGCCTCTCCGTATAGCTGCACAAACAACTATAACAGGGTACAGTGGTGCAGCACATACTGAACTTGCAATTCTATCAGTCTTTTTCCCCTTCCCCATTATTGGGAAGGGCCAAGCTACCCAACAAATTCCCTTGCAAGTTGTTCCAACATATACAGGGAATAATTTGGAAAATATTAGGCTCTATTTTTTTTTAAGGAAAGAAAACAAGCCTTTAACCAGGGTTCCAATTCCTGTTGTGAATGTTCGGACATGCATGTGGTCTTTGGTGATTCCACATAATATTCCTTCAGTGGCCAGAGGCATACATCCCCTTTCAGATTCTTACTTCAAAAGAACAAAAAGGAGGGGTTTAAAAAAAAAGTTTGTTGATGTGGGATAATGTTAGAACTGGCCTTAGTACCTCTAGAGCTTGGGTACAGAGCTGGGAGAATGCAGTTGGAGTGGATCGCAAGCAGAGTGCAAGAATTTGGTGATAGACGGAATTTAGTGGCAAGGAGGAAGGTGGTTGAGACGTCTAACTGAAAAGGAGGAGTGGAGCCACAGAACCCAAGGACTCCAAGTTAATAGGCCCGAGTGGACCGTGGGTGGGGTGGGGAGAGCAAGAGGGGCGGCTGGAGATAAAGATAGGCCAGAGAGCCTGAGCATCAGGGAGCGAGGTTAAAAAAAACTAAAGTGATGTCAGCACAAGGGAAGGAGCTGATGCTCAAGTCTTGGGTTTATTTCTGTTAAGTTAGTTAATAGTCTATTTAGAGCTTGCAGGCAGAGAGGGAATGGGTGAACGCCAGACAGACAAGGAGGACCAGGCAGGTAGTGCAAGAGTCCCCCCCGAATCACTCTCACCAGTATTCAGTTCTAAATACTGGTCAGAGCAATGGTTCCTCTGGGGAGTACAGCCAGAGCCAAGTTCACGGCACCACGGGTGGCTTAGCTATACTGTGGGGGGGGGGGGGGGGGGGGGGGGGGGAGTAGAGAAAGAGAAAGAGATTGGGAAAGCAATAGTGACAAGGGATTCAATAGTTAGGGGAACAGACAGGCGTTTTTGCGGCCACAGACATGATTCCAGGATGATATGTTGCCTCCCTGGTGCCAGGGATGTCACAGAGTGGCTGCAGAACATTGAGGGGGGGGGGGGGGGGGGGAGGGTAAATAGCCAGAGGTCGTGGTCCATATTGGTACCAACGACAGTTAGAAAAAGGGATGAGGTCCTGCAGGCAGATTTTAGGGAGCTAGGAAAAAGATGAAAAAGCAGGACCTCAAAAGGTAATAATCTCTGAATTACTCTCGGTGCCATGAGCTACTGAGTATAGTAATAGGAGGATAGAGCAGATGAATGCGTGGCTGGAGAGAAGGCTTTATATTCCTGGGACATTGGGACCGGTTCTGCGGGAGGTGGTACCTGTACAGGCCAGACAGGTTGCACCTCAATAGAGCCAGGACCAATATCCTCGCAGGGGGTGGGGTTGCTCGTGCTGTTGGGGAGGGTTTAAACTAATTTGTCAGGGGCATGGGCACTAGGATGTAGCATTCAAAAGGAGAAACAAGGTGTACAAAGGATTGGGAGAGACAGATAGCACTAGAGTAAGAAATAGTACGGTATTAGGTGGGGTCAGACTAAGAGAATACAAGGTCTAAGATAGGTTAACAGTGCATGTGTGTGAATGCACAAAGTGCGGTAAATAAAGTTGGTGAGCTGCAGACGCAAATAGACACATGGGAATATGATGTCATGGCAATAACAGACCTGGCTCAAAAAAGGGCAGGATTGGGTTTTAAATATTCCTGGATATAAGGTGTTCAGGAAAGATAGGGAAGGAAAGAAAGGATTGATTGAGAATATTACAGTGCTGGAGAGAGAAGATGTCCTGGAGGGGTCTAGGACAGAATCTATTTGGTTAGAGTTAAGAAACAATAGGAGGTGCCATTATACTATTAGGTGTATTCTTATAGGCCACCAACTAGTGGGAAGGATATAGAGGAGCAAATTTGCAGGGAATTAGAGGGATGCAAGAACTATAGAGTAGCGATAATGAGTGACTTCAATTATCCTAATATAGACTGGGATAGTAATAGTGTAAAGGGCAGAGAGGAGGAAGAATTTCTGAAGCATGCTCAGGAGAACTTTTTTGATCAGTACATTTCCGGCCCAATGAGGAAGGAGGCATTGCTGGATCTGGTTCTGGGGAATGAGGTGGGTCAAGTAGAGCAAGTGTCAGTAGGTGAACATTTAGGGAACAGTGATCATAGTATCATAAGGTTTAGATTAGCCAAGATAAAAGGACAAGGGAGCAATCTAGAGTAAAAATACTTAATCGGTGGGTTGAGAACAGATCTGGCCTGGGTAAATTGGAATCAGCGATTGGCAGGCAAAACTGTAATTGAAAAATGGGCTGCCTTTAAAGAGGAGATGGTTCAGGTACAGTCGAGGTACATTCCCACAAGGGGGAAACGTAGGGCAACCAAAGCAAGAGCTCCCTGGATGACAAAAGACAGAGTAAGATGAAGCAGAAAAAGGGGGCATATGACAGATGTCAGGTTGAGAATACAAGTGAGAAACAGAAAGTTCAGAGGGGAAGTGAAAAAGGAAATAAGAGGGGCAGAGAGTGAGTATGAGAATAGATTTGCAGCTAACATAAAAGGGAATCTAATTCTAGAGGCATATAAATAGTAAATGGGTAGTAAGAGGGGTGGGGCTGATTAGTGTTAGAAACTAGGGGTGCCTAAAAATGTATATGGCTATGTGAATAATACGGTGTTTAAATGATTGTATGTTTCTGCTCAAGACAAGTAAGGGGTTAATGTAGAAGTTTCGTTTTCCTGGAGGTTCGTATTAGAATTTGAGACAAAATGTCTTCAATTAGTTAGATTAGATGAGGCATAAACATTCCACACATGGGCCCACAGGATGGCCTTGCCTGTCATATCTGTTGGTTGTAAGTTAGGGTTTTGACTTTGTCAATGTATCTTTAATTTGGCCAATGAAGGCCCAGCCTATGTTTCTTCCATTATTACCAATAACCGTATTATAATCTCTACAGATAGAATTTGGAGTTTGTTTAGCAGAACTGCTTGTGAAGATAATTAAAAGTTAATTAATATAGAAAGACAGAATAAAGTGAGACAATAACTGACTGGAGTCAGACAGCTCTGGCTTGGGCCTCTTAATTGAAGGGGTACAAGGACAGGCCTAGTACCAATTGTAACAAGGAGGATGGTGACAGAGAGATAAGACAAATTACAAAGGAAGAACCTTTAGAAAGATTAAACAGTAAGACAAATTGGATGAGATAATGGGACCCCCTTTAGGGCAGGGCTTTCATCCAAGAATCGAGAAAGAATTTGATGCCCCATTGGGTAATGAGATTTTAGGGGAATCGCGATAGGTTAAATGGTCTTGTCAATAATTTGGCCTCAGGCCCACCCCTAAAAAGAGAATAAAAGTAACACCGAGGGCTTCCCCACACAGGCGGTGGAGGGAAGAGCTAAGCAAAGGTTGGGCTGGTCGAGCGCTCTTTTGAGAGTGATCCCATGCTCACTAGTTCTGGACAAAAGGAAGAGGCCGCAAGTCAGAACTGCTCACGCACGCCATCCGTCTGTCTGATCGGGTCCGGTACCAGCTGCTGGTCACGGTCGTATGTTTTTGCTGTATTACTAGTGTGTTATATTCCGTCCTAAACCCCGATCAACAACAACAACAACAACTTGTATTTATAGAACGCCTTTAACGTAGTAAAACGTTGCAAGGCGCTGCACAGGTGTATTTTAAGACAAAAAAATTGACACCGATCCACTTAAGGATAAATTAGGGCAGGTGACCAAAAGCTTGGTCAAAAAGGTAGGTTTTAAGGAACATCTTAAAGGAGGAAAGAGGGGTAGCGAGGCCGAGAGGTTTAGGGAGGGAATTCCAGAGCTTAGGGCCTAGGCAACAGAAGGCACGGCCACCAAAGATTGAACGACTATAATCAGGGATGCTCAAGAGGGCAGAATTAGAGGAGCGCAGGTATCTCCGGCGGGGGGGGGGGGGGGGGGGGAAGGGCTGAAGGAGATTACAGAGATAGGAAGGGGCGAGGCCATTGAGGGATTTGAAAACAAGGATGAGAATTTTGAAATGCCAATGTAGGTCAGCGAGCACAGGGGCGACGAGTGAACGGGACTTGGTGCGAGTTAGGACACGGGCAGCCGAGTTTTGGATGACCTCAAGTTTACGTAGGGTGGAATGTGAGAGGCCAGCCAGCAGTGCATTGGAATAGTCAAGTCTAGAGGTAACAAAGGCATGGATGAGGGTTTCAGCTGCGGATGAGCTGATGCAAGGGCGGAGACGGGTGATGTTACGGAGGTGAAAGTAGGCGGTCTTAGTTATACTGCGGATATGTGGTCGGAAGCTCATTTCAGGGTCAACTATGACACCAAGGTTGCAAACAGTGTGGTTCAGCCTCAGACAGATGTTAGGGAGAGGGATGGAGTCAGTGGCTAGGGAACAGAGTTTGTGGCGGGGACCGAAAACAATGGCTTCAGTCTTCCCAATATTTAATTGGAGAAAATTTTTGCTCATCCAGAACTGTATGTCTGGCAAGCAGTCTGACAATTTAGACACCGTGGGAGGGGTCGAGAGAAGTGGTAGTGAGGTAGAGCTGGGTGTCATCAGCGTACATGTGGAAACTGATGCTGTGTTTTT
This sequence comes from Squalus acanthias, assembly GCA_030390025.1. Lineage (NCBI taxonomy): Eukaryota > Metazoa > Chordata > Chondrichthyes > Squaliformes > Squalidae > Squalus > Squalus acanthias. Next base: position 76,435,154 of record CM059426.1, on the reverse strand, counting down.
GGATGATGTCACCAAGGGGCAACATGTAGATGAGAAAGGAGGGGGCCAAGGATAGATCCTTGGGGGAAACCAGAGGTAACGATGCGAGAGCAGGAAGAGAAGCCGTTGCAGGTGATGCTCTCATTACGATTAGATAGATAAGAATGGAACCAGGCGAGTGCAGTCCCACCCAGCTGGACGACGGTGGAGAGGCGTTGGAGAAGGATGGAGTGGTCAACCGTGTCAAAGGCTGCAGACAAGTCAAGAAAGACGAGGAGGGATAGTTTACCTTTGTCACAGTCACAAAGGATGTCATTTGTGACTTTGATGAGAACCGTTTCGGTACTGTGGCAAGGGCGGAAACCTGATTGGAGGGATTCAAACATGGAATTAAACAGAATATACCCACCATATTAGTTTGCACTCGACCCGGTTTACCAGAGATACACGAATCTCTACATTAGGGACCAAAAAGGAGACCTACACATGGAGGCAAAGGGACTAAATGAGTACTTTGCATCTGTTTTTACCAAGGAAGAAGATACTGCCAAAGTCATAGTGAAAGAGGAGGTAGTTGAGATACTGGATGAGCTAGAAATTGATAACGAGGAGGTAGTAGAAAGGCTGGCTGCACTTAAAGTGGATAAGTCACCAAAGATGCATCCTAGGATTCTGAGCGAAGTAAAGGTGGAAATTGCAGAGGTACTGGCCATAATCTTCCAATCTTCCTTAGATATGGGTGCCAGAGGACTGGAGAATTGCAAATGTTACATCTGTGTTCAATAAAGGATGCAAGGATAAACCCAGCAACTACAGGCCAGTCAGTTTAACCTCGTTGGTGGGGAAGCTTTAAGAAAAGATAATCTGGGACAAAATTAATAGGCACTTGGATAAGTGTGGATTAAGGAAAGCCAGCACGGATGTGTTATGGGCAAATCGTGTTTAACTAACTTGATTGAGTTTTTTGATGAGGTAACAGAGAAGGTTGCTGAGGGCAATGCGGTTGATGTGGTGTAAATGGACTTCCAAAAGGCGTTTGATAAAGTGCCACATAATAGGCTTGTCAGCAAAGTTGAAGCCCATGGAATAAAAGGGACAGTGGCAGCAGGGATACAAAATTGGCTAAATGACAGGAAACAGAGTCATAGTGAACGGCTGTTTTTCAGACTGGAGGAAGGTATACAGTGGTGTTCCCCATCCAGTACTAGGACCTCTGCTTTTCTTGATATATATTATGACTTGGACTTGGGTGTACAGGGGACAATTTCAAAATTGGCAGACGAGACAAAACTTGTAAGTATAGGGAACAGTGAGAAGGATAGTGATAGACTTCAAGAGTACATTGACAAGTTGGTGGAATGAGTGGACACGTGGCAGATGAAATTTAACACAAAAGTGTTAAGTGATACCTCATTCTTCCTACCAAAATTTAAGGCAATATAAACTAAAGGGTACAATACTAAAGGGGGTGAAGGAACAGAGACCTGGGGGTAAATGTACACAAATCGTTGAAGGTGGCAGGCCAGGAGAAAGCGGTTAAAAAAAAACATATGGGATCCTGGGCTTTAGAGGTAGAGAGTACAAAAGCAAGGACGTTATGATGAACCTTTATGAAACACTGGTTTAGCCTCAACTGGAGTATTGTGTCCAATTCTGGGCACTGCACTTTAGGAAGGATGTGAAGGCCTTAGAGAGGGTGCAGAAAGGATTTACAAGAATGGTTCCAGGGATGAGAGACTTCAGTTACATGGATAGACTGGAGAATCTGGGGTTGTTCTTCTTAGAGCAGAGAAGATTTGATAGAGGTGATCAAAATCACGAGGGGTCTAGACAGAGTAGATAGAGTCAGTCATAACGGCACAGAAGGAGGCCATTCGGCCCATCGAGTCTGTGCCGGCTCTCTGTAGAGCAATCCAGTCAGTCCCATTCCCCCGCTCTATCCCTGTAGCCCTGCAAGTTTAGTTCCCTCAAGTACCTATCCAGTCTCCCCTTAAACATCGAGTGTCTCCGCTTCCATCGGCAGCGATATCCAGGTCACCACCACGCGCTGCGTAAAAAAGTTTTTCCTCACATCTCCCCCCTGTATCTCTTGCCCAAAACCTTAATTCTGTGTCCCCTAGTCCTTGTACCATCAACTAGTGGGAACAGCCTTTCCCCATCTAGCCTACCAAACCCGTCATAATCTTGTACACCTCTATCAAATCACCCCTCAACCTCCTTTGCTCTAATGAAAACAAATCCAGCATTTCCAACCTGACCTTGTAGCTAAGATCCCCAATACCCAGAACCATTCTGGTAAATCGCCTCTGCACCCTCTCAAGGACCTTCACATCCTTCCTAAAGTGTGGTGACCAGAACTGGATGCAATACTCCAGTTGTGGCCTAACCAGCGCTTTATAAAGGTTCAGCATAACTTCTCTACTTTTGTACTCAATACCTCTATTTATGAAGCCCAAGATCCCATATGCTTTGTTAACCACTCTCTCAATATGTCCTGCCACCTTCAGGGACCGATGCACATCAACTCCCAGGTCATTCTGTCCCTGCACCCTATTTAAAACTGTGCCATTAATTGTATATTGCCTCTCCCTGTTCCTTCTACCAAAATGCATCACCTCACACTTCTCTGTATTAAATTCCATCAGCCACTTGTCTGCCCATTCTGCTAGCCTTTCTATGTCCTTATGCAGTCGATTAGTATCCTCACTGTTTGCCACCATCGGCAAATTTAGAAATGCTACTGTATTCCAATATCCAGGAGATATAGATATATAGATATATAGACATATAGATATATAGATATATAGATATATAGATAAGTGGCCCCAGCACTGACCCTTGGGGAACACCACTGTCTACCATCCTCCAGTCTGAAACAACTCGCTGTTTTCTGTCCTTAAGCCAATTCCTTATCCAAGCTGCAACTGACCCACCTATTCCATGAGCCTCAATTTTGTTAACCAGCCTTCTATGTGGTACTTTGTCAAACGCCTTCAGAAAATCCATGTAGACAACATCCATTGCATTCCCTTTATCAATCCTCTCTCTTACTTCATCAAAAAAATTCAATTAGATTAGTCAAACACGATCCGCCTTTTACAAATCTGTGTTGGCTCTCCTTAATTAGCTTAAACCTCTCCACGTGCCTGTTAATTTTTTCCTTGATTGTTTCTAAAACTTTACCCACCACTGATGTTAAACTGACCGGCCTGTAGTTACTAGGATTATCCTTACACCCTTTCTTGAACAATGGTGTCACATTTGCCACTTTCCAATCCTCGGGCACCTCCCCCGCATCTAGGGAAGATTGGAAAATTATGGCGAGCCCTTCTGCTATCTGCTCCCCCAATTCCCTTAGCAACTTGGGATGCAAGCCATCTGGACCAGGCGACTTATTCACTCTAAGCATACCCAGCCTTTCTAGTACATTGTTCATCAATTTTCACCCCTTCCATTGCTTCTACCTTTTCCACTTCTACCGATATTTTGTCAGCATCCACCTCCTTAGTAAACACCGATACAAAGTACTCATTGTGTATTCTAGCCTTGCCCTGTGCCCAAGCATATATCACCTTCTTTGTCTCCAATAGACCCCACCCCGCCACTTACTACCCACTTACTGTTTACATGCCGGTAGAAGATTTTTGGGTTCCCTTTTATGTTAACTGCCATTGTACTCTCATTCTCTCTTTGCCAATCTTATTTTCATCTTCACATCCCCTCTCAACTTATTGTATTTGGTCTGGTTCTCCCTTGAAGAATTCACCTGGCATGCATCAGACACCCTTCTTTCTTTGTTTCATCATCTTCTCTAGCTCCATCATCCAAGGAGCCCTTGCTTTGGTTCCCTTACCCTTCCCTCTTGTTGGAATGTACCGAGCCTGTACTTGGGACATCTCCTCCTTAAAGATCACCCATTGTTCCGTTACAGTTGTTTCCCGTCAGTCTTTGGTTCCATTTTACCCTGGCTAAATCCTTTCGCATCCCATTGAAGTTAGCCCTATTCCAGTTTAGAAGTTCCACTCTAGATTGTTCCTTGCTCCTCTCTATTGCTAATCTAAAGAATAGAGAGAAACTGCTCCCATCAGTGAAAGGTTCGAGAACTAGAGGACACAGATTTAAGGTGATAGGTAGAAAAACCAAAAGTGACATGAGGAAAAAAAAAATTTATGCAGCGAGTGGTTATGATCTGGAATGCACTACCTAAAAAGGGTGGTGGATACAGATTCAATCATGGCTTTCAAAAGGGAATTGGATAAGTACCTGAAGGAAATAAATTGCAGGGCTACGGGGAAAGGGCAGGGGAGTGGGACTAGCTGAAGTGCTCTTGCAGAGAGCTGGCATAGGCCCGATGGGCCGAATGGCCTCCTTCTGTGCTGTAACCATTCTATGATTCTATTCTATACAAGCTCAGCTTTTTTCTTCAGTTTGCTATCTACTAACTAACTTGAAAGTGCAAATGGCCTTACTGTTTAGCTCGCACAAAGAATATCCACTTTTGGTACCAGATGAATATACAAAAAAAAGGCATGAAAAGACCAGTTGCATCCTGGCATGATGCAACATGCACACATCACCACCATTCTCTTGCTATTCCTCCCAAACACAGTTACACAATCTCCTAGGAAAGGTAAAAAAAATAGGCCAATTTAGGAAAATGTTCTGGTAAATTCCACTCTGACCCCTCAAGCAATCTCTAGGAGACCACGTTGATGGAGTGACAATTCCCAATGTCTGACCTACCTTTACCTGTAGAGATGTTTGCCAATGGAGATGACCAGTGCCAATGCAACAACAAAATAAAACTTTTGAAGTGGCAGGGGAGGGTAGCATCCAACAGAAGCAAAACTGCCTGTTCAAAGCACTGGGAACAATTAGCAGAATAATCAGGGTTAGTTCTATTTTTAAGCTGTCAGTTTGGCTTAGTCAGAAGGTAGTGGATTCAAAATCAAGTAGAGGAATGGCATGAACTAAGCGGACACTTCAGCGCTTGTACTAAAGGAATGCTACATTCTCCAGGTGTCATTTTTCAGATGAGATGTTAAACCAAGTGCCTCTCAAATGCACGCAAAAGATCCCATAGAACTATTTGGTATCCTGGCCAACATTTCTACTTAACCAAGTTCAGATAAACTTTTCATTCATCATATTTGGTATTTGTGCTCTTGCTGTAGGCAAATTAGTTGCCATGTTTGCTTATAGAATAGTAACTACACTTCAAAAGCAATTAATTGGCTGTGAAGTACTATTCTAAATGCAAGGTTTTAATATACACATGAATACCTATTTTTAAAAAATTCTTAGTTGCTTTCCCCTCTGGCTATCATTAATGTTGATCAATAACAGGTCAACTGATGACCTTATCCTCTACATCCAACCCCCACAGGCAACTACTATAATTTATTTGTCTGAATAATGTGACTGATCAATAATCTGCAGTTCCACATATTCCAGTAACCCAATATTCAGCTTCAGGTTAGTGATTCTGTTAAATGCGCGACGACGACAACAACAACTTGCATTTATATACTGGTTTTAATGTCGCAAAACATCCCAAGGCACTTTGCAGGAGAGTAAATCAGACAAATATTGACAGAGCCAAAGAAGGAGACATTAGTACAGATGACCAAAATCTTGGTCAAAGAGGCAGGTGTTAAGGATCATCTTGAAAGAAGGACAGAGAGGTGGAGGCGCGCAGAGATTTAGGGATGTAATTCCAGAGTTTAGGGCGAAGACAGCTGAAGGCACAGCTGCCAATGGTGGGGAAAAAGGAATTGGAGAAGCACAAGAGGCCACAACTGAAGGTACGCAGAGTTCGCGGAGGGTTGTAGAGCTGGAGGATGTTACAGAAATAGGATGAGGCAAGGACATGAAGGGATGTGAACAAAATGTTAGTGTTGGTGGACCGGGAGCCAATATAGGTCAGCAAGTACAGGCGTGATGTGCGAATGGGACTTGGTGCGAGTTAGGATACAGCCAGAAAAGTTTTGGATGAGCTCTATAGAAAGTGGAAGACGAGGGGCCGGCCAGGGGAGCATTGGAATAGTTGAATCGGAGGCAACGAAAGCACGGATGAGAGTTTCAGCAGCACATGGGCTGAGGCAGGGGTAGAGACGGGAGATATTACAGGAGGTGGAACATCGGCCACCTTTGTCATGAAGAGGACTTGGCGTCAGAAGCTCACACTCATTTTAAACACAACGTATTTTTAAAGCTGCCTTAACAGAACAGTATAAAAATGTTCAATTCCAGAGTTTAACTAAAATTTTTATTTTAAGTTTCATTAAAAAACTGAACTGTTGCATTGCTTTGAAAGAGGGGCAACAGAAATACCAAATATTTAAAGCCTAAATAAAAATTGCAATCTATGCATTCACAGTGCGCATGTATATTTCAGGTTACATTAATGCTACAGGCTGGGCAAAATAAACAACACTGTGGTTGCTAAGGTTACCATCAAAATGCTAAATGCGTTAACAGTAGACAGATACAGTTTGACACAGTATTGATGAAATAAACATCCTAACTGGATTGAAGCTTTTTAGATTAACAACTTGGACTCCAAAAAACTGAAGTTAACATTGAATTTGTTTGCCCATGGGTTCAATCTCAACTTATTGTTTTTAAATACAAGGTAACCAGCCCACACCAGTCTGACAAAGTGCCAAAATATTTTAGATTTAAAGTGGTCTTCAGCGAGCTTGAACACCACACACACTCTCTGCCAGCTTGAAGGGGACCAAATTGCTTCCATCTATATTTTCCAACATAATTCAATTTTTCTTGCATTTTCCCAAGATGTAGCTTTGGAAAAGATCTATTTCCTTTCACATCACATTCCAACCTTGCAAAAATAACTTTTGCATATTGATGCATTGCACATCAATAATATGAATTTGGACTTGTGGCTTAGTTTGTGGATTGATGAATTAAGTACACAAAGTCTGAAATCTGATCCAAGGTTGTTTACAATATGAACATGGTTACAATCTCAAGGCAGGGTCCAGTCCTATTCAAAAGAACTTTGAACATTCAATTGGAATGAAGCATTTATACTGGAGAGCAGGGCATCATCAAAGGAATGATGAACATGGAAATTACAACAAAGTTAATACACGCCTGCTTAACGTTTGCTCCCCTATCTAGCTTTGTTCGTCCATGGCTTGGTAAAACTAAAGAAAACAAGCATTTCTTGCACTCTTTAGTCATGTCAAAAGGAGGGGCAAGTTACACGAGTCCAAATTGCCATTTGAGGCTTTTGTTTGGACAAGAACACAGGAAGCAGGTGACCAGTGACAGCAATGTCAATTTGTTCGCAGAGTTCAGCTATTACAGCAACAGAAACCCCAAATCAGTAAGAAAAAAATCACCAAAATCCAGCGGATTTATAGTGGCAAATTTACACAAATTCCAAGTATATATTCTTGCTGAGGAAATGGAACAATTTAATTTTGGGCATTCAGCATCAAGCAGCTCCAGATGCAGACAGCTCTTGCCACTTAAGCATTGTGTACTTCACAGGCCTGGCATGTTTGTGTTTTGTGCACCAGCTGTTCTTATTGTTTGATTTTGCCAAAGCCAGTTCTCCATGGGCTTGTACAAAGTCACCCATAATTGATCAGAGGGATTTCACGGAGGACCCATATCGATTGTAGAGATGGGAAACTTAGCCATTTCAGTTTGAATTCAAACCCAGATTGCAAACAGATGTACAATAATTCAGTGTGCCAATCAGACCTCACAACTGGCTCCATTTTGCTTATTCGCAATTAGGAGAATAGCAATAACTGGTTAAAAAAAACACGATTTAAATAACACTCCAAAAATAGTTTATGCACTCTTACAAGAATGCTACAGAATCTTTGTGGTTGCTAATATTGGACAAGATTAGCACCTTTTTAGTATTTTGGTTATGTTTGGGCTCTCTGATTCCAAATGGGAAGAGACTTGCTAACACTTTTTCCACTGAAGGGTGGGAAATAGTTACAATAAGGAATTCTACACAAGATTCTCTAGCATGAGGGGTCGTATACAGTGCACATTAGCACAAGGAACATTTCACTGCAGTTAAAAGTGGTATTTGGGTCGGTGCTTCAGACTGTCCTTCCACACCTTGAATTTAGAATGGGACCTTTAACTTTCCTTTAAAATATAGGGCATTTAGATCCTATTTGGTTTTGTACAATGTTAGTTACGAAATTCTAGAATTCCCTAAACAAGAGATGCAGAGTTATAGGAAAATTGTAATGAAAGTTAACTGGCCATTGGTTAACTCAGCAGTCAACTTTTAAGGGATCCAGACCAACATGGCATACATTTGAGCTTAGTTTTCCTCCTTATGGTAGGAATATAGACACCTGTAATGCTGTTCAAAAATATACAACTTCAATACTGTTATTCCCTTACATTCTACTCTATGGAGTCTTTCCATTTGAGAAAATATATGCCCACCTCTCCTTCAGCTCCTGGAGATTTACTATTCCCTCGCCCATATCCCATTTTGCGCGCACATTTTTTGCCAGCAATTTGTACTCTTGACAAGCGATGCTATGCTTTTTACTTATAAGCCTCAATTTTCCTCCAAAAACTTGCTCTCAATAATGTTCAGCAGATTGTTATAAAAACATTAGAGCAAATATACTGAAAAAAAAGAACTTCCTGCAATCATGATTTTTGCAGGTTAGTTTCCGAAGAGCCAGATTTTTTAAACTTTTGGTCGGATGAGACTTCCAGCAGTATGCAAATGCCCTCCATTTTGTTAGCTCAGATTCAGTGCTTTGAGATTTGCTATTGGATATATTTGTTCATATATAGCCTTTAAAGAATGTCCTATTTACCTCCTCTCCCACCCCAATTCAAAAAAAAATCCAACTATGGATGCTTTGTACAGTACATATCCAAATGCTTAAAGAATCTTCACAAAGTACTTTCAATTACAAGTAATCTTTCATTCCACAGTTTTCAAAAGGCAAACCCTCACTAGTTCAAAAGAAAATCACTTGAGGCAAATTATTTGGTGCAGCATGACATCATAGAATCATACAGCACAGAAGGCGGCCATTCAGTCCATCGTGCCCGTGCTGGCTCTTTAAAAAGGCAATCCAATTAGTCCCACTTCCCTGCTCTTCTCTATCAAACCCCATAATTTTGAACACCTATTAAATTTTCCATTACCCTTCTGAGCTCTAAGCAGAACAACCCAGCTTCACTCGTCTCTCCACATAACTGAATTTCCTCATCCCTGGTATCATTCTGGGAAATCTCCTCTGCATTGTCTCCAATCCTTCTTAAAGTGTGGTGTCCAGAATTGGACACAATACACCAACTGAAGCCTAACCAGTGATTTGTACAGGTTTAGCATAACATCCTCCCTTTTGTACTCTTTGCCTCTTATTTATAAAGCCAATGATCCTGTATGCATTTTTAACAGCCTTGTCATCTTGTCCTGCCACTGTCAAAGATTTGCGTATGGGAACCCCCCAGGTCAAAATTAGTCAGATTATACACTTTCAGATCCAAAAACATCACCCATCATCACAATGCCATTGCTACAGGAATAAAAATCAACTATATAAACCATGATGAAGTCAAAAGAAAGTACATCAAATACTTCATTACTTGCCTCCAAATGCTGTAGTCATCTTCAAATGAAAGTTAGTAACCATATACTGGTCCATGGTTAGAACATGATAGGGAAGCAGACAAAAAAAAATCAGCAAGGATCACTTGCCCGGAGTTTCTGAGCAAGAATCATAAGAATGATTCCGCAGCACAACTTCAATGGTTCTTTCTCCTCCTTGCCGAGTCATTTTTCCTCAGGCAAAGACGACATCTTAGCCCAAGGATTTAGACACACAATTACACCTTCTAGATATTCAACACATACATACTGATTGAAGAAATCTCCTTAGGATACTCAGCAAATCTGCAACCACGAAAAATTTAACTGAACTACACACATTCAATATCGCAAAACAGAAAGTCTAAAAATTCTTAGAATAAATTAAGTATATAGTCACCCGATGACAGTACCCCTCAAATTAAATGTGGACACACCTGACAAATAAGCATAAGAAAAACATCTCACACCCAGTTACACCTCCTCACAAATGAATCTATATGGGAAGGGAGGGTGAATGCTGCATGTAACCCAACCTTATTTGATGAATAACTACAGTAATTAGATTGAAAGTAATCCACCTTCCATTTGGCAACACTCCATGCATCGTAAATACTTTTCTCGTAATATCTTGTACTTACTTGTCCAAAATGCAAGACCATAGCTCAGCGAACTCAGTCTCATTTGCTATTCAGTTTACGCAATCTCTCAGCATTTGTGGACTACTATTACTACTTGGAGCCACCATGAAGTTCTACTTGGTACTAGTGCAATAGTTACCACATCCTATGCAGATTATTTCAAAGGGGTTCATGCACTGCTATATACAGTTGACTAGCCAATAAGCACTATTAGCTCAACAATCCTATTCATTTAGTCCATCAGAGACAGAGTGACTGAGCACTTGGACAAGTATGAACTGATCAAAGAGAGTAAGAGAGTCAGCATAGATTTGAGATGGGTAGATCACACATCAGACTAATTTTGATTATTTTTTTGAGGAACTCAGCAACAGTTTGTTACTGTTGTCTATATGAACTTCCAGAAGGGATTTGATACGGTTCCACACAAGAGATCATAGAATCACAACACAGGAGGCCATTCTGCCAATCATGCCTGTGCTTGACCTTTGAAAGAACTATCCCATTATCCCCACGTCCCTGCTCTTTCCCCAAAGCCCCGTTAATTTTTACAATCTATATATTCAAGTTACTGTTCAATCTGCTTCCACTACCCTTTCAGGCAGTGCATTCCAGATCATAACTCACTGTTAAAATTGTTTCTCATTGCCCCTCATTATTTTGCCAATTATCTTAACAATGTGCCCTCTGGTTATCAACCCTCCTGCCAGCAGAAACAGTTTCTCCTTATTTATTTTATCAAAATCCTTTAAAATTAACACTTCTATTAAATCTCCCCTTAACCTTCTGTGTTCCAAGGAGAACAATCCCAGCTTCTCCATTCTCACCTCAGTCCCTCATCCCAGGTTAAATCTCTGCACCCTCTCCAAGGCTTTGTTATCCCTCCTGAAGTGTGGTGCCTAGAATTGAACACAATACTCCAGCTGAGGCCCATCCAGTGATTCATAAAAGGTTTACTACAATTTCCTTGCTTGGTCCCCGCCACAAACTCTGTCCCCTAGCCACCAATTCATCGCTGTCCCTGGCAATTGTATGAGGCTGAACCAGACAGTTCACCAGTTCTGAAGAAAGGTCATCGACCTGAAACATTAAATCTGTTTCTCTCCACAGATGCTGCCTGACCTGCTGAGTATTTCCAGCATTTTCGGTTTTTATTTCAGACAGTTCATAACCTTGGTGTTGTATTTAACCTAGAGAGGAGCTTCAGACCACATATCCACATCACCAAGACCGCTTACTTCCACGTCCGTAACACTGCCCGACTCCACCCCTGCTTCAGCAAACCTCAATGCCGGTTACCTCTAGACTTGACTATTCCAATGCTCTTCTGGCCAGCCTCCTATCTTCTACCCTACATAAACTTGCTCAGCCAAATCTGCTGTCTGCATCCTAACTCACAGCAAGTCTTGTTCACCCACCACCCCCGTGCTCGCTGACCTACATTGGCTCCCAGTCCAGCAACGCCTTGATTTTAAAATTCTCATCCTCGTTTTCAAATCAGTCCATGGCCTCGCCCCTCCCTAGCTCTCGAACCTCCACCAGCCCTACAATCCTTAAATTTCTGTGCTCCTCCAATTCTGGCCTCTTGCGCATCCCCGATTTTAATTGCTCCACCATTGGCAGCCACGCTTTCAGCTGCATAGGCCCCAAACTCTAATTCCCTCCTGAAACCTCTCCACCTTTAAACCTACCCCTTCGACCAAACTTTTCCTCACCTGTCCTAATCTCTCATGTGGCTGTCAAATTTTGTTTGATAATGCTCGTGTGAAGTGCCTTGGGGCATTTTACTACATTAACAGTGCTATATAAATGCAAGTTGTTGTGTACTCTACTTTAGCAAAATTAAAAGCTCATGGAATTGAAGCTCATGGAATGTGACATGGGTCAGCATTCGGTTGGGAAGTAGGAAATTCAAAGTAGGGATACAAGAAATATTGTTACATCCTGCCAATAAGGCACGTGGTGTTCCTCAGCATTCTGCACTGGGGCCTCAGCTTTTCACCTTATAAATTAATGATTTGAATGAAGGAAGAGATAGTTGTATATCGAAGTTTGCAGATGGTACAAAGTTAGAAATAGAAAAAAGACTTGCATTTATATAGCATCTTTCATGACCTCAAGATGTCTCAAAGCACTGTACAATCAATGTCGTACTTTTGAAATGTAGTCACTGTTGTAATGGAGGAGACACAGTAAGTTGTGCAGATGGGAATAGGTGGTTACAAAGGGACATAGACAGACTAAGCGAGTGGTCAGAACTATGGCAGTTGGAGTTCAATACAGGGAAAGTGCAATTTGGATTTGGACCAGAGACGCACAATCGGAATATCTTCTTAATGCCGTAAGACTAGAAACTGTGGAGGAGCAAAGGGATGTGGGTGTCCATGTACACAAATCACTAAACGCTAATGAAGAGGTTAATGTTGTGTAGCATAAATCGGGGTGTCAAGGCCCAAACTGAATTTTCAGCAGGCCCTGATTCCAAGTTAGGCTACATTTATACAAGAACTGCAGAGTCTGTGCCATATGAAACTGCTTGCACCAATGCTAGTGACTGCAGTCTCCTTGCCTTCTTTGCCATTGGAGGGGAATTACCAAGATCCCCCCCCGCCCCTCCCCTCACCCCACTGCATTGGCCTAAAGTTTGGTCTCCAGCATCAGCTCAGTGGTAGCAGTCTCGCTGGAGTCAGAAGGTCGTAGGTTCAAGTTCCACTCAGACGTGAGCAGAGACGCGCAGGCTGACATTTCAGTGCAGTACTGAGGAAGTGCACGGTCAGAGGTGCCATCTTTCAGTTCAGAGATTAAACGGTCTACCCCTCAGGTGGATGTAAAAGATCTTGTGGCACTATTTAAAGAAGAGCAGGGGAGTTCTCCAGGTATCCTGGCTAATATTTATCCTTCAAACAACAGCCATTAAAACAGATTATCTGGTCATGTGTCTCATTGCTGTTTGCAGGACCATGCTCTGCAAATTGGCTGCCACATTGGCCTACATTACAACAGTAACTATACTTCAAAGCCTCACACATCTGGTTCATGTGGTGGCATCTGTGAACACAATCTTACTCCATCTTCGTCCTCTATCCCACCCAAACAAAACCTCTTTGGGATGAAGTACAGAATTATTTTGACAGCTATACCATGACCAACAAGTCTAGCCACTGAATCAATCAAAAAAGAAAACTAGAAAATTTCAGTTACCTTTCAACTTGTGTGAAGTGCTCAGTTGTCTTGCAGACCTTGAAGATGATCCTGGAAGGATCTGACTTGGTGGAGTGGTGATATTTCTGTATGCTCCTGTTTTTTTTTTAAAAAGTTAAAATTTGCAAATATTGGTTGGAATTATTTTTCAAAACTCTAAACACTGCATTTAAAAAAATAAAAATCAGTAACAAATCAGAAATCCTCTGTTAAAGTACCATATTAGAAACACCTTTACATTTTATAGATAATGCATATTTAAAGTTACTTGAAGTGACTAGTAATAACAATGCGTGACCAACGAGCCTTTAGTATTCATTAGTTCACTGCAAGTATACAGTGGACACTCCAAGCAGGAAATAGAAAACAAAATTAAGGTCATTATTTAGTAAGGAAACCACCTTTTAAGGAAACGCTTGAAATTTGAAGGCACAGATTGATCCTTTCAGGGTGAAGTCACACTGCTTTGTCGCAATAAAAAAGTGTTCCAAACTGAATAGTGGGAAGTGCAGTTCAAGACCCCCCCAAGGAAGAGGCAGTCTCACATCTTGGGTTTTGACATGGCATGTAGTACAAGTCTAGTGCTGTGAATCTAGGCTTGCAAATACTCCATGTCCCTACATTCAAAACAGTTAAAGTTTAACAGCCAAGAGCAGAGCATGTAGAGAACTTACTCCTGGATCAGACAGCCCAAATTACAGCCTGATAGCATAAAAGGAGGTATTGCTGGCTGTGAATGCATATTATGGGTACCTATGAGATCAGAGACATATTGTTAAGACATAACCCATAAACCAAATCCAGCCCACACAATACCTTACCCAACCTGCAGTTTCTGCTTTCCTTTGTGTGAATAATCAACCTGTCTTAGCTCTTCAAATCTTAGGCCACGAGGATTAGAAAAGACTGCTCCCTGCTGGATTTAGGCCAGGGAGGGGAAGGAAACGCCTTTTAAAAAAAAAATATACCAATCAGGAATCAGGTTTCATCATTCCTCTGGGCCTGGAATGTTACAGAAGTGTTGGTGGCAGGCAGTACAAAAAAAAAATTTGAATGTGTGTGCGCAAGACAGACATTTTCCCCCCTCTATTGCAAACCAATTGATCAACCTCATCACTGTCCACGTTAATATCAACCAAGTCAGATGAGGAAAGATCTGGCTTCAATTCCTGGTCTGTGCTTTACGTTCAACTACTCACAGGCCAAGTCACCTGCTGAGCTCCTGTTTTGCAAAAACAGTCAGATTATGGTAAAATATAACTGTCTCAGAGAATAAGTCGTCATTATAGCAGATTAGGGTTATTCCAAAACCTTTCCAGTAACAAAGCTAACATTAAGTGTACTAATGTCACTTCCACAACACAAATGCACCCCCAGGAAAGTCAAAAACTACCAAAGTATAGTGAGCTGTTTCACCATTTGATAGTTTAAAAACCAGATTAGTTTTATTCAGAAATTTGATTAGGACATATATCGCACATAGTAATTTTGTAGTCATAGCAAAGTCCTTTTTTAAATAAAACTTTACATAGTGTTCTTGGCACATAGTTTAAGTGGAACATCTACCTCTGCAAGGGGTCTTCACAGAAACAGACTTATTTTTCTGCACTGATTTTGTGGATTGCTTTCGAATACCGCTAGTGCATGCAGAGAGCACACATTTCCTAGGACCATCTCCTCCTCGATTAGTTGAAGCAACTATAGCTGGAAAACAAAGTTTTCAATTTCAGTTATAGCAACCAGCCACTTTGCTTTAAATTAAACACTAAATATCTACTGAAGATGGGCGTATAGTGTGCCAACGACAAAAGGCTTATCTTCAGATGATGTGTACACAGAGATGTTGTGCTTGCCCCAGATTGTGCTTGTGCCAGTTAACAGTTCTAACGATGTAATGTCAAGTAAAGATGCAAGTGAGAGAGTATCTGAAAGAAAAGCCTGAGCTTTGGGTACCCCTAAACCTTTTTAATACAACTATCAGGTCAAAGTAAAACCATAGCAGACACTACTGCATTGCAAACTCTGGATTAACAGCTGCTACCTCCTTCATGACGTAACTGTGACCCATCTACTGCCGCATCAAACAGATACTTTGCACAGAAGTGGGTAAAAATCAGACTATTTCTGAAATGAGATCTCATTTGGAAGCAATTTTTAATTTGAACATTTGACAAGTCTGCTCCCTTCCCTGTCCAAACAGGAGCCTGCATGGAACCGATTCTAAAATCTGATTCATACAAGTCTGATTAATACAAGTCTGTTGGTCCACAACAGCACATTGCACAAGGTTACCTCAATTCATCAAGCAAACAAACCTACAACTGTAACTGGTGCAAATTAATTTCAGGGAAGACCAATATCTACATTTGTAGAAAACAATTTATGCTAGCTATATACTTTACACAAAAAAGGAACAGTAAATAAAAAAATTCCATTTTAGACATGTAAATTTGAATTCATCATCCTACAAATGGAAGCAGTTATATTGCAAAATACAAAAGTCACATGACAAGGCAGTACCAGCAAGACGTCAATCTTTGGTTGAGAGCATACTTAATTTCAGAGATCAGTCGATCGACCGCACAAAGTACCTCCCTATTCTCATGAAATTAAAGCTAGCCTTTGACAGATTATTTTTGGCAAAAGCTCAGAACAGATTTACTCCAAAAAGCTTAATTGCTTCACCATTGAAACAAGAGTACAGCTGGTTTAACCGGCAACGGTTACCCCTTTGGTTTTGTATTCAAGTAGCTATGCAATAACTATTTCACACATTTTTACAATTTGCTTTGGTTTGTTAAGGAATACACAGCACAGAATAATCAAATAAAATTGCACACTTGCTTAACTAACTGCCTTTAGGGTTACAATTCATTCATAACCATGAGATCACAGCACGAACTGGTCCCAGAGGAATCCATCTGTTTCTGTAGTAATGTTTATCATCACAAAAAAATGCAACTGCCTTTGTACTGCCATTCCCCAGCTTGCAACTGTCAGATCCTTAAATTTTAGATTTCAAGCTCAAGTAAAATACACAAGTCAACAAAATCTTCATTTATTAAAATCAGTGGGACAAAAACAAACAGTTAATCTGCAAGAAAAACAGCTTTTGTTGAACATACACTGAACTTACTTTTTAAGTGCTGGTATTTAGGTCGTCCAATGAAGACTGCTAACAAAGGAACAATACAGAAACTATAAGATCCAATTAATAGAAAGGTCACAAACATGACATCATTACGACTTCCTGAAGTGTTTGGTGGCACGAGTGTAGAATTGGAGAAAATACGTGGAGAAAAGGTGGTGTGGGTGCAGCTTCGAAGTCCTCCGAGTACAGTCATCGAAATGGTCCAAAATCAAGCAGACACAGAAGTAACATTTCACCCTTGCTCATGCTGCCATTTCCTACGCTGACCCTCAGTGAAATAGAGTGGAAATAAACTAATTTGCTAGGCATGCATGTGTGCTGTGCTCCAGCTACACACACGCACAAAGAGATGGCCAATCAAAGGAAACAAAGAGCAGCAGCATATAGAATTCAAGCTTCATTTAAAAACTGCATTAACAGGAATTTTCATGCTACATCCTTTATATTCATATGCCTAGACACCTTGATTCTTCTTTTTAAAATTTGTAGCAAATCTGTATAAATTACACCCTCAATATTTTGAATGGGGTTTTATTATAATGGGTGCTCATATACACATCTTTTTATTCACTGCCTTTGTTACAGAACAGTGAATCATTCTTATGCACCGTATTTTGGCTAGATTGCCTTTGTTCCTCGGCGTTGCTGCGGAATGCTGCTCATTTCTTAGGAGCACACTGCACTCTAGCATTTAAACTGGAGACAGATGGACAATAAAAACCAACTGCACCAGAAAAAATACCAGAATCAAATTAATGAAACCATTTCCAGTTTTATTTTGGCTGGATGCGGTCAAGTCATTTAGATTTAGAATGTGAAGCTTGAGCAAATGCCATCTGCACCTCACGATGTACACTACATAAACAGTTACTACAATCATACTAGTTTGTTTTGTTAAGCAAGTATAAGTCCCTGCCAACAACAAATGCTGGCGGGCTCCACTTTATGCAGAACATTCACATTGGCCAATTAACTGTTGCATTGCAAGCTTATTGCAAAATTAACAATTAGAATCACAGAATAATAAAGTACAAGGAGACCATTTGGCCCATCATGCCTGTGCCGCCTTTTTGAAAGAACTATCAAGTTAGTCCCACTGCCCTACTCTTTCCCCATAGCCTTGAAATATTTTTCTTTAAGTATATCTCCAATTCCCTTTTTAAAGTTACTATTGAATCTGCTTCCACCACCATTTTAGGCAGTGCATTCCAGCTCATAATCAGTCAGGTTAGTCAGAATAACAGCTATTGCATGGCTGTTATTGAGGCAATAATTTAAGAGTGAAGATGGAAACATTTGAATTAATCTCTCAGCCAAGTGCACATTCTGTGTAATAAAGAAAATGCACACTTCTCCAGTTTATGAGGAGTAGGGCACCATAGCAGATAATTGTCTGGAATTAGATGGAAGAGTTAGGATTTTATTGGCCAATATCTCAGCTTCTATATATTGGATAAGTTTTCCAGCATGTATTAGAATTTGACGACGACACTTTTGTCCAGAATGGTTATTTTTCCTAAACAAGCACATTTCAAAGTCTTTGAATAAGTTGACAGATAGAAAAATATAAATCTTCAACAGAATACTTATGACACTTTGGCAGCCAACATAAATATCTTGTCTGGAGTTATACAGTTAGCTAAACATCAAAGAAATTATATTCGCTATCAACATCCTTTCAACAAAAGCCCTTCAACAAATAGGATGAAAGAATACTTACATTTATTACTGCAAGTGCTCAGAACACTCTGAACCGACACACCACTGCTGACTGATGACAAGCTGTTAACTCGTTGCAACCCAGAAGCCGGTACAGGCAGTTTCGAGCTGGGTGTACTTTTTACTGTATTACTTCCCAAGTTCAAAGCAGTGTTGACTGATGCAAGCCTTGGTTTTGCTTTAATAGAAATTCGTTTTTGCTCATCTGTAACAAATAAGGCAAAGTTATTTCATTTTAGTTTTAAAATGCAAAAGCAAAATTTTCACTCAACTAAAACTGCACTTCTAGCAAGAGTTAAACGAGATAAAGTTTTCTTCCAGTTGGTGCCCAAAAAACCCCAAAACATGTACTTTGCATACCAAAAGCAACAATCACCTTCCAAGTTTACCACACCCAACAATAAAGCATTCTACAGATTTTCCGTAACACTGTTCAAAGCTTTATCTACGACAAATCTCTAACAAAGCGCATCCTGCTGTATGGAAGCCTTCAGATGGTCTTTTACTATGCAGTATGTAAAGGTAAGTGTTATGAACATTTGCAGTTTTTAAGCATTGCCTACCATATGGTTGATCAAGTCAATCTGGCAAAAAAGTCACTATTCCTTTTTTCAAACTTTCTTACACTTCAAGAAGTATTTAGTTTCATAGTCAAAATTGCTATTGGCAAATGGACAGTTAGTGACACAATGTTAGCAATGCATTTTTGTATTTAGTCCAATATTTTGCATTAGCCCGTGTCAAAAGGCATTAAATTGTCATCGGACTGTCACAGAAAATACAGGTTGACACATTATAGAGCAAGCAAACTTATGGATAACCCCACTTATTTTACGACCATTTTGTCACCAGGGAAAGAAGGGTGGAGAAATGCTATTTGGTCATATCTTTTGAGCTACTGCATGCACACGATGTTGATTCTGTCACGTGTTGCTGGCATTAGGCCAAGAACAGAAAATCACTGCTCAACCTCATGGATGGACAATGCCCCTTTAAAATAAAGCCCAAAAGTTTACCCATATTGTAGTTTCAGAGTTCTACTAATCAACAATACAAGTGTAACTCACCTGACAAAGGAATTGTTTAATTACATGCAATATTGCAAGTAGGGCCAGAATTTTAGGCATGCCCAGAAATCTCCCAAGCTAGTGCCTTATTCATCACAACCTTGATCCTCAATAGCACTCTCTTGGAACTCTTGTGCAAGTCCAAAATGGTGTGTTGTGAAAAGAATTCAGGATTTTTGTCTATAATGCATCATGGTTTTGGCATTTTTCTTTACATCAGTCACCGTACACATGGGTTTTAAATACCAGGGTCATTCACAGGAAGTGATAGCTATTTTTAAAATGTACAATAGCCTGAGAATATAGATATGGCGGTGGTAGATTTTCCATCCTCATTGCCTGCACAGTATTCCAGTGATTTAGGTTACCTGCCAGTTATAGTATCTGCCTTCTTTTCATTTGAAGAGGGAGGGGGGAGGGAAGCTCTCCCAGTGTTATGGCCAAAAATCAACCAACAACAGATTATCTGGTCTTTTTTCTGAGTTTGTGGGACCTTGCTATGTGCAAATGGTTTACCATATTTTCCTACATTGCACCATGATTAAACTTCAAAAGGACTTCATTGGCTGAAGTGCTTTCAGATGTCGAAGAAATGAAATGCAAGTTCTTTGTTTATAAATTCTGCAGGAAGAAGATGGCACTCACTAGATTAAATACAAGAAAATGTAGAAACATGTTAAGAGTGGTTAGAAGGGCAGCGGGCAGAGAGATACTTGGAAAGAGGCATAGCCGTTGAAGCCAAGCACATCAGTAAAAACACTATCTCAGCACCACAACAGCAAGAGGGCAGTCTGAGAAGCAATAAAAAAAAAAAAAATCACAAAATGGGCATGAAACTGATGTAAATATTCTGAAAGAAAACTTCAAGTATACGCAAGATATGAGCAGCACAACCTTTCCAGAAAAAGATGTCCCAAATATAATCAATTATAAATGGAGATGGAAGTCCTAGACAAGCTAAATGGCTCAAAACAAATAAATCCCCTGGAATTGGTGGTATTGATCCCAAACTAGAGAGAAGACCCGTAAAACACTGAATCATTATGAGGGAGTCAGTGAACACTGGGGAGATACCATTAGATTGAAAACAGACTAACGTGGTACCCATATTCAAAAAAAGGGTGACAAAACAGACAGGGCCAACTACAAACCCATTAGCCTTACTTCCATTCCATGTAAAACAATGGAATTGATTGCTAGAAGTAAACTATAACCAAATTAACAGCCACCAGTATGGATTCAGAGGGGGAGAATCTGCCTGACTAATCTCCGGAGGAAATGGAAGGGTTTTCCACAATTCAATTGGGCTATCATGTGGTGTACCTCGACTTCCAAACTACTGTTTTCTTTATTTACATGTAGGACCCGGATTTGGATATACAATGCGACATGGTCGTATTTGCAGACAAAACCAAGCGGTAGTGGAATCAGAGGACACAGCTCAGAGTTGGACAAGATACGCAAGTGGACAGAACAATGGCAGATGAACTTTAATGCAGACAAATGCTACACATAGGAAGGGGAAATTGTGTACTCCATAAAATAGTGTCGAAATGGATCTTTCAGCTTCATCCTTGGTCAAGACCCTTAATTAACTCTACACTAAACATGTCTATACAATGCAGAGCACCAAATCAAAACCAATAAGATCAACCACACAGCTGCACTAGTTGAATATAAAGGGGCAAAAAGAGATTTACAAGGTGCAAAAGAGATTTACAAGGGTGATACCAGAACTAAGGTTATACCAATCAGGAAAGACTCAACAGGCTCAGGCTCTTTTCTGTAGAAAAAAGACCAAGGACTGATCTAATGGAGATCTTTATGATAAAAGGAATAGATAGGGTAGACGTGTTTCCACTTGTGGAAGGGTCTAAAACTAGGGGCCATAAATAGAAGATAGTCGTCCATAAATCCAATAAGGAATTCAGCAGAAACTTCATTACGCAAAGAGTGGTTAGAGTGTGGAACTCACTACAACAAGAAGTAGTTAGAATGAGAATGGTTACAGCACAGAAGGAGGACATTTGGCCTCGAACCCATGCTGGTTCTCTGCAGTTGAGGCAAATAGCATAGATCTATTTAAAAGGAAAGCTAGGTAAACACATGAGGCCGAAAAGAATAGAAGGTTATGCTGATGGGGTTAGATGAGGAGAGCTTGGAGCATAAACACAGGTGTGGACAATTGGGACGAATGGCCTGTTTCTTTGCTGTACATTCTATGTAACAATCAAACCACAGTGCTGTGATTAGACTGCACCTTTAATACTGTGTCCAATTCTGAAACTGCATCAAAAATAGTGGCAGCCAGTTTCCAGCTACTTTGAAATGAAGTTGGGCAAACTGGACGGGAGACCGACAGACCGACCGAGACAGACTGACCCAGACACAGACCGACCGACTGACCGAGGGCAGACGGGGCATCGGTTTAACGACTCATCTGAAAGACAGCACCTTGGACAGTGCAACACTCCCTCAGTACGGCACGGAAATGTTAGCCTAGATAATGGCCTGGATTTTGCGGTCAGCAGCGAACAAACTGTGCTCACCGTTCATTATGCTACAGCTACCCACAGACTTTTAGTGGGATTCTGCATGGAAAATTACAGTAATTAGAGAGCTATTTCAGCGCAGCATCTTCTACAGGGTATCTGGGACCCGTCTGAACAGGGCAAGCAACAGTGTATCTCTTCAACCAATCAGATTGAAGAATCCTTACTGGAGGCACGCAGCGTCTAAAGCAGGAAGTGCAAGTTAGAATATTTAATTCAATGTAAAATCATGTACAGAAAGTGAAAGAGAGAAGGGAAAGAAAGTTGGGCTTGAGAGAAGGATGAGATGAGAAACAGAAAATAAAGTTTAATTTTTTTTTTAAATCTCCAATAATTAAAATCTGAAGGAATGAGGCTCCACACTTGTAAAAGTAATTTCAGTGGCAGAGGTGGTGTTTGGTAGTAATTAAGACTTACCATACCGTTAAAATTTCACTTACACTTGAATGGACAAGCCCCAACTTTATCTGGCCTGTTTAGTGGCTAACTAGTGGGCAAATCAGACGCTTTGTGTGTTTTAATGCCCAATCTATCAGTGAAGTACCAGTGTAGCGAAGCTTGTGGAGGAGCAGGGCAAATAGGACAGCATCTTCCTCATTTCCACTTTTTACTGCGCATGTGCAGACGCCCGAAGTTGCTGTTCGATTTACTCCATAATAACGGTGAGCACCGATAGCCTCTCCATTATTACCACAAAATGGAGGGCCAATGTACTTGAGTCTTTGGAGTGGGGCTTGACTCTTAACCTTCTTGCTACCTAGCCAAGGGTGACAAATACATGCATGCAATTCTCCCAAATCTCATACTGAAAGATCTTAGACTTTAAAAAAAACAGTCCATAAAATTACTAGGTTTACGAATATATTCAAATAATTTGAACACAGGATACAAATCATATCACTGCCATTTGTATGGGACATGATTAAAAGACAGTGCTCTTGCAGTTCTCCTTAAAAGATTCAAACATTTCCATGGTAGTGCTCCTTTAATAGTTTAAGATTTTTTTTTGCATTTCCCTGCTTTTAGTGATGTCATTATGTCCTTGAGGGATTCAGAGGGAAGAAGCAGTAAAGTAGGTAACCATGGCAATGATCTCCAGGTTTGAGATCATATCTAAAGGTGTTACAGCCAACTATACAGTACACATTTAATTCATAATGAATTTAATGTGCACAATGTATGCACCTTCAAAACACAATGCAAATTATGTAGGACACTAAAAAAAAAATGCAGCACATTTTAAAATTAATGTCTTGTGGATACAAAACCAGAAGCAATCACACCTTCTGGGAGGCATTAATGCAAAAATGTCACATTTTCATTACCATCTGTTAATTTAAATTACTATAGTTTTATGCCACCCTATGGCACTGCCCAGTACTACAGTGAGATAGCAATTATATAAATTAATATACCATGTGAACAAGAATTTACATTTCACTCAATCCAAATTACCCAAGCAAAACCCAGTATATCAACAACAAAATGTAATGCTTACACTGCCAGATACAAGATTATAGGGATAGAAGGAAAAGGATTTGAAAACTTCCTGCTTTAGGCAGGTCCACACAATCCAGTAATGCTTTCAAATCAAAAATTTGGGCATTCCATATTTATACTCCAAGATTGATCTTGGTTTCCATACCAATCAACTTGCCCAATTTCTAGAAAAATGTTTTGCATTGATAAAATTTGAAGTAATCATTACATTCCTGCATATAATTTCAAAAGCAGGATCCTATCAAATTGAAGCCCTTTCTTCAATTCTGCAGCACCTACTCTGATGGGTTAAGAAACTCGGTGTAGCAGTACACCAAGATTCTGCACATCTGGATGTAGTTTAGTTGACAAGGTGAGGAGCCTGAGGGAGCCAAGACTAGAGCCACATGGTTTTGTCCACAAACTGAAGGAAATTTCAGTTCCTCCATGAGATGGACAGCTGAAGCTGTACTGGAACAGTTTGGCTAGAGGCGCAGCTAGTTCTGGAGCACAAGTCTTCAGTACTACAGCCGGGATGTTGTCAGGGCCCACAGCCTTTGCTGTATCCGGTGCACTCAGCTGTTTCTTGAGATCACATGGTTTGAATCGAATTGGCTGAAGACTGGCATCTGTGATAGTGAGGACCTCAGGAGGAGGCAGAGATGGTTGCGACACTTCAGCCTTGTCTTTTGCACTCACGTGCTGGGCGCCACCATTATTAAGGATCAGGATAGTCATGGAGCCGCCTCTTCCTCCCATTAGTTATCCAGTACAATTCATGACTGGATGTGGCAGGACTGCAGAGCTTTGAGATGATCCGTTGGTTGTGGGATCGCTTGGCTCCATCTATAGCATGTTGCTTCCACTGTTTAGCATGCATGTAGTCCTATGTTGTAGCTTTACCAGGTTGGCACCTCATTTTTAGGTACACCTGGTGCTGCTCCTGGCATGCTCTTCTACACTCATTGAACCCGGGTTGCTCTCCTGGCTTAATAGTAATGGTAGACTGAGGAATATGCCGGGCCATGAGGTTACAGATTGTGGTGGAATACAATTCTGCTGCTGGTGATGGCCTGCAGTGACTCATGGATGCCCAATTTTGAGCTGCTAGATCTGGTCTGAATCTATTCCATTTAGCACAGTGGTAGTGCCACAAATAATGGAGGATGTCCTCAGTGTGAAGACAGGACTTTGTCGCCACAAGAACTGTGCGGTGGTCACTCCTATCAATACCGTCATGGACAGATGCATCTGCGACAGGTAGATTGGTGAGGCAGAGGTCAAGTAGGTTTTTCTCTAACCACCTGCCGCAGGCCCAGTCTTGCAGCTATGTCCTTCAGGACTGCCAGCTCTGTCAATAGCGGTGCTAACGAGCCACTCTTGGTGATGGACACTGAAGTCCCCCACCCAGAGTATGCTCTGTGCCCTTGCTGCCCTCAGGTCTTCTTCCAAGTGGCGTTCAACATAGTTATACTCAATCATACCTTTCAGCCAACATCCCAGACTCCATCACCATTCCTGGCCACCACTAGCATGAAAGACCCACGAGAGGTCGCGGCACAGTGGTATACAGTCAGGAGGGAGTGGCCCTGGGAGTCCTCTCCATTGACTCCGGATCCCATGAAGTTTCATGGTATCAGGTCAAACAAGGGCAAGGAAACCTCCTGCTGATTACCACCTACTGTCCTCCCTCAGCTGATGAATCAGTACTCCTCCATAACTAGGTCAGGCTGTTGCTTGACCAATCTATGGGTCAGCTTTCTCAATTTTGGCACAAGTCCTCAGATGTTACTGAAGAGGACTTTCCAGGGTCGACTGGGCTGGGTGTGCCTTTGTCGTGTCCAAATCAGATGGTCCGCCTGGTTTTATTCTTATTGTAACTTTCTGTAGCAGTTTGTTACAACCGAGTGGCTTGCTAAGCCATTTCAGAGGGCAGTTAAGGGTCAACCACATTGCTGAGGGTCTGGAGTCACATATAGGGCAGACTGGGTAAGGATAGCAGGTTTCCTTCCCTAAAGGACATCTGTGAACCAGTTGGGTTTTTATAACAATCAGATAGCTTCATGGTTACCATTAATGCTACAGTACTAGCTTTTTATTCCAGATTTATTTAATTAACTGAATTGAAATTCAAACTGCCATGGTGGGATTTGAAATCACATCTCCAGATTATTGGTGCAGGCCTCTGGATTACTAGTCCAGTAACATAACCATTATGCTACCTTACCCAACAGTTTCAGTAGCACCCACATCAAGAAAAAAAAAATTGAAATTTGAAGGGGAGCCTTTGAAATCCATACATAAAAGATTACCACGTGGTTGCCAGTCCAGGTTTAGTCTTTTCTTCTTAGGCAGTCCCTCGGAACCGAGGATGACTTGCTTCCACACTAAAGAGGAGTTCTCAGGTGACTGATGAGTCCAATGCGGGACCTACAGTGTCACAGGTGGGCCAGTGGTTGAAGGGGCGGGTGGGTGGGGGTATGCTCCTTCTGCTGTTTGCACTTGGCTTCTGCTTGCTCCCGGCGAAGAGACTCGAGGTGTTCGGCACCTTCCCGGATGCTTCTCCTCCACTTTGTGCGGTCTTGGGCCAGGGATTCCCAGCTGTCGGTGGGGATGTTGCACTTTTTCAAGGAGGCTTTGAGGGTGTCCTTGAAACGTTTCCTCTGCCCACCTGGGGCTCTCTTGCAGTGTCGGAACTCAGAGTAGAGCGCTTGTTTTGGGAGTCCCGTATCTGGCATGTGGCCCGTCCATCGGAGCTGATCGAAGCTTTGACCACGCTCGATGCTGGCCTGAGCGAGAACATTGATGTTGGTGTGCCTATCCTGCCAATAGATTTGCAGGATTTGCGGTGGCTGTACATGGTCCATGTCTCTGAAGCATACAGGAGGGCGGGTATCACTGCTGCTCTGTAGACCATGAGCTTGGTGCTGGGTTTGAGGTCCTGGTCTTCAAACACTCTCTTCCTCAGGCGACTGAAGGCTGCACTGGCACACAGAAGGCTGTGTTGGACTTAGTCATCGACGTTTGCCCTTGTTGACAGTAGGCTCCCGAGGTATGGAAAGTGGTCCACGTTGTCCAAGGTCTGGTCGCGGATTTTGATAATCGGGGAGCAGTACTGTGTGGCGGGGTCAGGTTGATAGAGGACTTTTGTCTTACGGATGTTTAGTGTAAGGCCCATGCTCTCGTACGCGTCGGTGAAGGTGTTGACAATGGTTTGGAGTTCGACCTCAGTGTGCGCAGACGCAAGCGTCGTCTGCATACTGTATCGATGAGAGGATGGGATGACCTTGGATCTGGATTAGAGGCGACGGAGGTTGAACAGTTTCCCGTTTGTTCTATAGATTAGCTCCACTCCAGCGAGGAGCTTACTGAGGGTGAGATGGAGCATTGAAGCCAGGAAGATTGAGAAGAGCGTTGGTGCGATGACACAGCCTTGCTTGACACCGGTCCGTACGTGAATTGGGTCTGTGGTGGATCCATTGTTCAGGATCACAGCTTGCATGTCATCGTGAAGCAGGCGGAGGATGGTGACAAACTTTTGAGGGCAGCCGAATTTGAGGAGGACATGCCATAATCCCCTCACGGTTGACGGTGTCGAAGGCCTTTGTGAGGTCAAAGAAGGCCATGTACAGCGATTGGTGCTGTTCCCTGCATTTCTCTTGTAGTTGACATGCGGTGTAGATCATGTCCATTGTGCCCCTTAGTGGGCGGAATCCGCATTGCGACTCTGGGATGAGCTCTTCAGTCACTGGGAGGTGATTGAGTTGGATTCTTGCGATGACTTTCCCTGTGGCAGACAGCAGGGAGACTCCTCTAATTACCGCAATCGGACTTGTCACCTTTCTTGAAGATGGTCACGATTATGGCATCCGAGATCCCCTGGCATGCTCTCCTCCTTCCAAATAAGAGAAATGAGTTCATGGATTCACGCCAATAGTGCTTCTCCGCCATGTTTTAGTGCCTCGGCGGGGATTCCATCTGCTCCTGAGGCCTTGTTGTTCTTCAGTTGTCGGATGGCCTTTTCAACTGCATGCCAGGCTGGGGTTGTGCCGAGGTGGTGGCAGGTAGCATGCTGCGGGATGGAGTTGAGGACTCATACAGGTGTGTACAGGAATGCTTGTGTGCAATATCCTTCAGGGAAGGAAACCTGCGGTCTTGCCCAGTCTGGCCCATGTGCATTCAGTCCCACACCAACATGGTTGACTTTTAACTGCCCTCTGAAGCCAGTCATCTGAATACCACCTAGGCACGAGCAACTAGGAATGGGCAATAAATGCCAGCCATTACAGCAATGCCCACATCCCAAGAATGAATGAAAGGGAGACATTAACTGTTCTGTAAAATGCTGTAATGTGCTTTATTGTCTTTTGCTACTGTTCAACTGCCATGAATAAACCCATTCTGTTATTTATAAGCCATGATCGAATAGATCATTCTACCGCATCTGGATGTCCGAGATCCCTAGGGTTCACAACATACCCAGCAAGCTGAAGGGTTTCTGTGTGGTTACCACATTACCAGCATGAAGAAAAGAGAGCAGAATACATACTTGAAAGCATCCCAGACCTGAAGAGGACAGGAAAGTTGGAGATGGAATAATTGTAAAGAGAGTTTGGATAATTCAAGCAAAATAAAAGACATTAGAATGTTTGCATTGGACGTAAATTGCGCTGGTTTTCCGAAATGAAAGTTATGGTTCAAGTTTCTGCTCAAACTCATTTGTATAATCAAATATAAAATCGTCCATGAACCAGCACAATCAGGCAGCGTTTTAGAATGTAACTTTATTTTTAAAGTATATTTCAGAGTAGTAAACTAGTGCGCTAGAATTCCCTCCCTAAACTTCTCTAACTCTTAAGATGCTCCTTAAAACCTACCTCTGACCAAGCTTTTGGTCGTCTGTCCTTATCTCCCCTCGGTGTCAAATTTTGTTAGATAATGCTCCTGTGAAGCGCTTTGGGATGTTTTACTACGTTAAAAGGCGCTATATAAATGCAAATTTGTTTCATTAATACAGATGAAAATGGGTTTATTACAAAAAATAAGCATTTATAAAAAAGAGTGCCTAGTCCACCACCTGAGAGTAACCCGATTTTAAAATAATTGAAAATAACTTAAAAAAAAGCTTAATTTTAAGAACCTCTTCAAAGGCCTGCAAAATGGGTGTAATTAGCAGAAACTCACCATATGATTAATTCAATCTGGGGGCATGGCCAGTTTTGTGAGCGGGGCTGGCTTCCAGCATGATTTTTTTTAGACTAGCGTAAAAGACTGCAGAAATTGCACTGAACGCAACTTGCGGTTGAAATTCTGTGGGCTTTTGCACTGGTTTGGCCAATTTGGGGCGAATTGTGCTGGAATAAGCAATGCAACCTAACAGAATCTCTACCCCACTATCTTTACTTGAAATTGACATATCCTGGGCATGTAAATAAGATTTATTAATTCAACAGTTCAAGAAATTCCCAATATATCAAAACAAACCACGTAAATAGGAACTTCCAGTTCAAATACCCTAAGTCAATAGGGTATTTCTGTTCTGAAGCATCAAGTTGCTGAACATTTCCAGTCCACTGCAAGTGAAATTTCAAGTTTAAAAAAAAAACTCCTGCCCTTCTCTTATCCCATTTTTGCTTTACACAGCACTATCAGCAAAAATAGATAGTCTTAATTGCCCTAATGACATTATGCTACAACAGGAAAAAATAGGATTGGTTTACAAGGCATTTTGAATTTGATAAGACTATATAAGTACAAACAGAACACATTCCTACCGGTTACTATGGTGCTGTGATTCCAGAAACAGTTCACCTCTACCACATTTTCCTGTAGTTCAGCTGACATTTTAGATGACATTTTAGATCACATGCACAACAGTTACAAGAGATTAAAAATGGCACCAAGGATGCTTTCAACTGCTCTGATGCTCTAAATAATTAATTACTTGACAATTGTATTTTAGGTTTATATGTGGCAATACATTGCATTCAAGGACTAAGTGCCACTCCTCTTCCTGGACAGCACTGGAAATTCCAGTGTAAGAATACAGAAACCAATACAAATACCTGCATAACCTGTCAAATCCCTCTACTTATCTTCAGCTTAAGTCACCAAACTAGTGTTATTATGTCACTGGAGTTCAAATTACAACAGGAACATGTGATGCAACTATAGAGTTGCCAATTTCCAGAAATGAATTGCAGGAAGGTTATCTACTGAGCCCAAACAACTTCAGACCAAGTGCCATTTCAAAAGGGTACATTAGTGGCACAGGTTGGGTCAATCAAACTGTATTGAAGGCTGTTGCCATATAAAAAAGTTTTCTTGTGCATTATAATTGTCATACTAAACAAAATTGGCAGTCACTCCACATAAAAAGATTGAACGTAGATTTGTTGCCTTCATACCAATGGAACTGCCAACTTCAGTCACATTTGAGAGATTGTGAAAAAAATTGTAAAGCTATCATTTGGAGTAGTTTTCAAAAGAGCAGAGTCAAGAATTTGTGGTTTGCTAAAGTAAAATGAGCAATTGGCACACACATCTTGTGACTATTGCACTTAAAATGCAAGAAGTTGAGTTGAAACTAAATAGGCTTATTTTTTTTGCTGACAATCCAGTAACCTCTGCAGGAATATGTTCGTTTGAGGACAAGATCAGATATGTCTGCAACAACTCCACAGTAAGATTGCCCAATACTCTGTCTAGGCTCACATGAAAAACTAGTAGCAGAAATCCATTGGTCCCCACAGAACTACACCACAGTACAGGTCACTGCCTTCAGGAGAGAGAAAATTGGAGGAAAGCTGGCATAGCAACTCACCACCTCCTCAGTTTAAAGTTTGGCCAATATCTAATTAAAAACAATGCAGATAATCAGTTTCTCTGTTAATTGAGTAATAATACGAACAGGAAAAGGTCATCTATCTTCCTTTAGCCTGTTCAGCCATTCAATCACATCACTGGTCTATACCTTAACTCCATTTACACGCCTTTGATCCTATCCCTCGTTACTTAATGAAAATCTACCGATCCCAGATTTGAAAATTTCAATTGAAACAGCATCCACAGCCTTTTGGGGTGGGGAGAAAAAGAGAGTGTTCTACATTTTCACTATCCTTTGTGGAGTAAAAAAACTTACCTATGTCCTTGCTCTAATTTTAAGAGTCAGAGTCATAACGGCACAGAAGGTCGTCATTCGGCCCATCGAGTCTGTGCCGGCTCTCTGTAGAGCAATCCAGTCAGTCCCATTCCCCCGCTCTATCCCCGTAGCCCTGCAAGTTTATTTCCCTCAAGTGCCTATCCAGTCTCCCCTTGAAAACATCCACCACTTCCGTCGGCAGCGAATTCCAGGTCATCACCACTCGCTGCGTAAAAAAGCTTTTCCTCACGTCCCCCCTGTATCTCTTGCCCAAAACCTTAAATCTGTGTCCTTGTACCATCAACTAGTGGGAACAGCCTTTCCCTGGCTAGCCTATCGAAACCCGTCATAATCTTGCACACCTCTATCACCCCTCAACCTCCTTTGCTCTAATGAAAACAAATCCAGCTTCTCCAACCTGTCTTTGGTTCTGGGGATGGGGAATCTTAGCTACATTCTGGTACATCCCCTCTGCACCCTCTCAAGGACCTTCACATACTTCCTAAAGTGTGGTGACTAGAACTGGACGCAATACTCCAGTTGTGGCCTAACCAGTGCTTTATAAAGGTTCAGCATAACTTCTCTACTTTTGTACTCAATACCTCTATTTATGAAGCCCAAGATCCCATATGCTTTGTTAACCACTCTCTCAATATGTCCTGCCACCTTCAGGGACCTATGCACATTAACTCCCAGGTCCCTCTGTCCCTGCACACTCTTTAAAACTGTGCCAAAGTGTATATAGCCTCTCCCTGTTCCTTCTGCCAAAATGCATCACCTCACACTTCTCTATTAAATTCCATCTGCCACTTGTCTGCCCTTCTGCTAGCCTTTCTATGTCCTGTTGCAGTCGATTGGTATCATCACTGTCTGCCACACCCCCAAGTTTGGTGTCATCGGCAAATTTAGAAATTCTACTCTATTCCAATATCCAGGTCATTTATACATATGTGGCCCCAGCACTGATCCTTGGGGAACACCACTGTCTGCCATTGTCCAGTCTGAAAAACAGCCATTTACCACAACTCGCTGTTTTCTGTCTTTAAGCCAATTCCTTATCCAAGCTGCCACTGACCCACCTATTCCTATTCCATGAGCCTCAATTTTGTTACCCAGCCTCTATGTGGTACTTTGTCAAATGCCTTCTGAAAATCCATGTAGACAATATCCATTGCATTCCCTTCATCAATCCTCCCCGTTACTTAATCAAAAAATTCAATTAGATTAGTCAAACACGATCTGCCTTTTACAAATCCGTGTTGGCGCTCCTTAATTAGCTTAAACCTCTCCAAGTGCCCGTTAATAATCAAGGAATAAATTGTTTCTTCTGCATTGTCCTACCAAAGGAAATAGTTTCTCTATTTACCCTATCTAATCCCTTTGTCATTTTAAACAACTCAATTAGATCACCCCTCAACCTTCTAAACTCAGGAATGCAAATGAGTTATGCAATCTGCCCTTGTAATTTAACACTAAGCCAAGACTCCTGATGGGGTCTTGCCAAGGCTCGATACAATCGAAGCATAACTTCCTACACTTCATATTCTATGCCCTAGAGGCAAAGGCCAATATTCCATGAGCCTTTTTGATTACTTTTTGTACCTACGCACTAGCTTTTAGCAATGAGTGCATGGACACCCTTTACTCCTCCACTGTACCTAGTCTCTCCCCATTTACATTTCTTGGATCGAAAGTGGATGACCCTCTCACTTCCCCACTGTGTCTACCACTTTTTTCTCCACTCATTTTGGCTGCCTTCGTAACTTCTTGCTCCCATCTACACAACTTACTGTGCCTCCTAACTTGTCGTCTGAACACTCATATTTCAATTCTCTATTCCTTCTTCCAAGTCATTGACATAGATGGTGTAAAGCTGAGGCACTACTACAGACCCCTGGGGGACCACCACTCATCACATCCCACCAGAGAACATTACCTTTATCCCTACTTCTGTTGCCTACTCCAATTGTCAACCCACATCACAAGGTTACTTCTAATTTAGTGAGCTTTCATTTTTGCAAATAATCTGTGCATCTTATGAAATGCCTTCTGAAAATCTATATGGACAATAATCATAAGCACGCTTCTATCCATCATGCTAGTGACCTCCTTAAAAAATCAACTAGGATTAGTCAATTATAATCTACCCTTCATAAATCCATGCCGTGTCTCGAGCAGTTCATGCGTCCAAGTGCTCACTGTCCAGTCATAGCTTCCAGTAACTTTCCCACAACTGATGCTAAACTGACTGGTTTCTGCCTCCCTACTTAAATAATGAAGGGACATGTGCAATTTTTCAAATCAAAAAAGGCACAATTCCTGAATGTGTTCAGAAAATTACTATCTGTACTTCCCTCACTTAGTACTTTTAAATATCTTGGGGTGGAAACCATCAGGTCCTGGAGACTTGTCTATCAAAGTCCCATTATTTTCTCCATTACCATTTTATTTTTACTTCAGTTAAATCCACTAAGTTAGACTACTCCATTTATTTTAGGCTCTCTTGTATAGAGACATTTTGACCTCTTGCTCCAATGTGAAAATGGATACAAAGTAATCATGTAACAATTCCACAATTTTCTTATTGTCTATTATAGTCTCACCTGCAGCTGCTTTAATGGGACCACATTCCCATTTACCATTCTTTCTCTTAATACATTTAGAATTTTTTTTTTATAAAAAAATGCAATTTCCCATTTTGTACCTCTTATTTTAAAGAGAGCTATAAAAAGCAAAAAATGCAACCAAGGGATACAAGTCTGCTGGATTTCCACTTTTCCTTGGATTTATATAGCCTTTTCTTTTAGCTTGATATGGTCTTTTGCTTCATTTGTTAACAATGGTTGCTTAACTAC
Organism: Squalus acanthias; assembly: GCA_030390025.1. NCBI lineage: Eukaryota > Metazoa > Chordata > Chondrichthyes > Squaliformes > Squalidae > Squalus > Squalus acanthias. The sequence goes on along the minus strand of CM059426.1, from coordinate 76,401,750 downwards.
AGAAGTGGAGAATTTGCCTTTAGGAATTTTGTATTGTATCTTAAGTTCTAATACATCCCAGTTTGTTTGTTGGTTTACCAATGAACAGTTTAGCCCAATTTACTGTGGTCAATTTCTCATCTCTTCGAAGTCTGCCTTACTTAAATTAAAAATGTGTTTGGTGACTTCCCCCGCAAACCCAATATCAAAATTCACTCCTATTATGGTCCCTATTCACAAGATGTTCCCTTACCATTAAACTGTTAACAAATTCTGGTTCATTACACATCATAGTCATTAGTCCACTACATGATGCACACCAGAGATCTGGTTACTCGGTTATAGCTATAAAAAGGTCAATCAAAAGTCACGTGGCTACACAAAAATTACTACAAAATATTATCGAACCATAGAAACTTACAGCACGGAAGGAGGCCATTCGGCCCGTCGTGCCGGCTCTTTGAAAGAGCACTTGTGCTTAGTCTCACATCCTTGCTTTTTGTCCATAACCCAGGTAGAGCGTTCCACATCCTGTGCGTGAAAAAAATTCTCATCTCTACTACTTTTTTGCCAATGATTTTGAATCTATGACTTCTAATGATTGACCCACTGCCAGAGGGAATAATTTTTCTCTATCTACTCTATCAAAACCTCTCGTCTTGAAAACCTGTATTAGGTCACCTCCGAACCTTCTCTGTTCAGAGGAGAACAGTCCTAATTTAAGAACATAAGAACATAAGAAATAGGAGCAGGAGTAGGCCAATCGGCCCCTCGAGCCTGCTCCACCATTCAATAAGATCATGGCTGATCTGATCCTAACCTCAAATCTAAAGAACACAAGAAGTAGGAGCAGGACCCGGCCACTCAGCCCGCTCCGCCACCCACAGGGCCTTGACCGATCCGAACTCAGCCTCATGTCCAATTTCCTGCCCGCTCCCCGTAACCCCTAATTTTTCCAACCTCTTCTCATAACTGAAGTCCATTATCCCTGGTAACATCCTGGTAAACCTCCTCTGTACCCTTTCTAAGGCCTTTATATCTTTCCTGTTGAAGTGCCCAGAATTGTCCACAATACTCCAACTGAGGCCTAGCTTAAAGTTCGAGCAGGATTTCCTTGCTTTTATATTCTATTGCTGTATTTATAAACCCAAGTAACCCATATGCTTTTTTTAAAACCACCTTATTAACTTGCCCTGCCACCTTTAAGGATGTGATGCGGAGATGCCGGTGTTGGACTGGGGTGGACAAAAATGAGAAGTCGCACAACACCAGGTTATAGTCCAACAGTTTTATTTGAAATTACTAATAAAACTGTTGGACTATAACCTGGTGTTGTGCGACTTCTCACCTTTAAGGATGTGTGTGTATGGACACCAAGGTGTCTCTACTCATCTACACTTCTCAAAATCATGTCATTTATAGTATACTGTCTTTCCATATTAGTCCTTCCCAAAATGCATCACTTCACACTTCTCCACATTGAACTCCCCTGCCATGCTTCTGCCCATTTCATTATCCTGTCTATGTCATCCTGAAGTCTATGACTTTCCTCATCACTATCTACTAGGAACAGGATTAGGCTACTCAGCCCCTCAAGCCTGCTCCACCATTCAATGAGATCATGTCTGATCGGCAACCTAACTCCATATACCTGCCTTTGGCCCATATCCCTTAATACCTTTGGATAACAGAAAGCTACCAATCTCAGATTTAAAATTAACAATTGATCTAGCATCAATTGTTGTTTGCGGAAGAGAATTCCAAACTTCCATGAGAAGTATGGAATATAAAAACATTGCGAGAAGCATGCTGTTTAGACAGCGTCAGGCCATGGCTCAGTGGGTAGCACCATCACCTCGCAGTCAGAAGGTTGTGGGTTCAAGTCCCACTCAGGGACTTGAGCACATAAATCTAGGCTGACACTTTGGATGAGATGTTAAACCGAGGTCCCGTCTGTCCTCTCAGGCGGGCGTAAAAGATCCTATGGCACTATTTCGAAGAAGAGCAGCGGAGTTATCCCCGGTGTCCTGGCCAATAATTATCCCTCAATCAACATCACAAACAGATTATCTGGTCATCATCACATTGCTGTTTGTGGGAGCTTGCTGTGTGCAAACAGTGACTACACTTCAAAAAGTACTTAATTGGCTGTAAAGCACTTTGGGACGTCCAGTGGTCGTGAAAGGCGCTCTATAAATGCAAGTCTTTCTTTCTTTCTCCCATCTGAATTGGAATTTAAATTTCCCAGCTCTGCCGACGTGTAATTTTAACCCCTCCAGAGTTTACTTTAATTTAAGTGTAATATTTTTAATCTATTACACCAAGATTCTTCTGTCAGCAAAGTCAGAAATCCCAAAATTTAATACAAGTTTTAAAAATAAGGCACACAATGTGACAATTGGTAGATTAGCAAAATTAATAAAAGATGCAAAAAGACAGAATAGGGTAGGAGTAAAATTGATCAGGCCTAATGAGCAAGGTCCACTGAATGCAATTAATGTGCAAGCACCAGTTTCCCTACCCCAATGTATATGTATAGCATATAATACATAGTTAGCTTGTATATAAATTGCATGGTCAGAGAGTTCATTAAGGCCCACATCAAAAGGGCACCCAAAGATCAATTCTGTTTTTAAAAAGGGGTTTAAATGTGTAACTTCATTTCTAGTTTTTCTAATGTTTCCCCCATTTGTTCTTGGAATGTTGTCAACACTGGCAAGTAAGTATCTATTGCCCATTCCTGGTTGCCATGGGTTTCAAGAATCAATCATGTAGCGTAGGGCTGGAGTCACAGGTAGGCCAGGCCATTTATGCGCATGTGCGTGCTTATTTCCAGAGTTTAAAAAGTATTGAAATCAAATTCGCAAACTATGATGAGATTTGCACTCATTCTCTGGATTATTAATCTAGCCCTCTGGGTTCCTTGTCCATTAACAACCACTACCCAATTAACTGGACAGAAAACCTTACTTCTTCATAGCCACTGGGTTAATAGTTGTAGGTAGGTAATACCAGGAACATCATAACATAAGTACGTAAGAAATAGGAGCAGGAGTAGGCCATACGGGTCCTCGAGTCTGCTCTGCCATTCAATAAGATCATGGCTGATCATCGACCTCAACTCCACTTTCCTGCCCAATCTCCATATCCCTCGATTCCCCTAGAGTCCAAAAATCAATCTCAGCCTTGAATATACTCACCTCACACAGCCCTCTGGGGCAGAGAATTCCAAAGATTCACAACTCTTGAAGAAATTCCTCTTCATCTCGGTCTTAAATGGTCAACCCCTTATCCTGAGACTATGCTCCCTAGTTCTAGACACTCCAGCCAGGGGAAACAACCTCTCAGCATCTACCCTGTCAATCCCCTTCAGAATCTTGTATGTTTCAATGAGATCACCTCTCATTCTTCTAAACTCCAGAGAGTATAGGCCCATTCTACACAATCTCATCATCATAGGACAGCCCTCTCATCCCAGGAATCAATCAAGTGAACCTTCGTTGCACCGCCTCCAAGGCAAGTATATCCTTCCTTAGATAAGGAGACCAAAACTGTGCACAGTACTCCAGGTGTGGTCTCACCAAGGCCCTGTACAATTGTAGCAAGACTTCCTTACACTTATACTCCAACCCCCTTGCAATAAAGGCCAACATGCCATTTGCCTTCCTTATTGCTTGCTGTACCTGCATGCTAGTTTTCCTGTGTTTCTTGCACAAGGACACCCAAATCTCTCTGAACACCAACATTTAAAAAGTTTCTCCATTTAAAAAATATTCTGTTTTTCTATTCTCCTACCAAAGTGAATAACCTCATATTTCCCTACGTTATACTCCATCTGCCACCTTACTGCCCACTCACTAAGTCTATCTATACCCCTTTGCAGACTCTGTGCTCCTCACAGCTTACTGTCACACCTAGCTTTGTATCGTCAAAACTTGGATACATTACACTCGGTCCCTTCATCTAGGTCATTAATATGGATTGTAAATAGCTGAGGCCCCAGCACTGATCCTTGCGGCACCCCACTAGTTACAGCCTGCCAACCTGAAAAGACCAGTTTATCCCTACTCTGTTTTCTGTCCGTTAATCAACCCCACGAGCCCTCACCTTTTATGTGGCACCTTATTGAATGCCTTTTGGAAATCCAAATATACTACATCCACTGGCTCCCCTTAATCTAACCTGCTAGTTACATCCTCAAAAAACTAATAACTTTGTCAAACACAATTTCCCTTTCATAAAACCATGTTGACTGCCTAATCATATTATGATTTTCTAAGTGCCTTGATACCACTTCCTTAACAATGGATTCCAGCATTTTCCCTACTACGGATGTCAGGCTAACTGGCCTGTAGTTCCCCGTTTTCTCTCTCCGTCCTTTCTTAAATAGCGGTGCGATATTTGCTACCTTCCAATCCGCTGGGACCATTCTAGAATCTAGGGAATTTTGGAAGATCAAAACCAATGCAGCCACTATTTCTGCAGCCACCTCTTTTAGAACCCTAGGATGTAGGCCATCAGGTCCAGGGGATTTGTCAGCTTTTAGTCCCATTAGTTTCTCTAGTATTTTTTCCTCTACTCATATTAATTACGTTAAGTTCCTCACCCTCGTTAGACCCTTGGTTCCCCACCATTTTTTGTATGCTTTTTGTGTCTTCTACTGTGAAGACAGATATAAAATATTTGTTTAACGTTTGCCATTTTCTTATCCCGCCATAATAATTCCGCCTGTCTCAGCCTCTAGGGGACCAATGTTTACTTTTGCTACTCTTCCTTTTTACATACTTGTAGAAGCTCTTACAATCTGTTTTTATATTCTTGCTAGTTTTTTCTCAATCTATGTTTTCCCTTATCAATTTTTTGGTCATCCTTTGCTGGTTTCTGAAACTCTCCCAATCCTCAGGCTTACTACTATTCCTCGCAACATTATAAGCTTCTTTCAATCTAATGCTATCCTTAACTTCTTTAGTTTACCACGGATGGATCACTTCTCCCGTGGAGTTTTTGTTTCTCAATGGAATGTATTTTTGTTGAGATTTATGAAATATTTCTTTAAATGCTCGCCACACCTTTTAATCTATTTTTCCAATCTACCTTAGCCAACTCACCCCTCATACCTATTTAAGTTTAAGACTCTAGCTTCAGACTTAGGCAAGTTACTCTCAAGCTTAATGTGAAATTCTATCATATTATGATCACTCTGCCCCAGCGGATCCTTTACTATCCTTTATCATGGGTACACCACCATCAGCACAAAAGATTGCAGTGGTTGAAGGTGAAGGCCGACCTGGTCAACAAATGATTGGATGTGGGCAATGCATTATCCAAAAACGAACAAAAGTGGCATAGGTGTAATGCACAGAATGGAGCTGTGGCATAAAGTGAAATTCAGCATGTTGGAAGAAAATCTTGAATATGGAGAAATCTTAGAATGCAAACTCTCAGAATGGAAAGTTTAAGATGTGCCTACATGATTAAATGGTAAAGTGTATAGGAAAATGTGTTCTTTGGGAGGATAGCACTTTGTCCCTTTCTGTGGTAGAGATCACAGGCAAGAAAGTGTTGTCAACGAGTTGCTGCAGGGCATCTTACATACTGTAGCCAAAGTGCGCCAGTAGTGGAGGGGATGCATATTGAATCCAATGGAAAGGGTGTCGATCAAGCAGACTGCTCTGACCTAGATAGTTTCAAGCATCTTGAATGCTGTTGCAGCTGCACCCATATAGGCAAGTGTTGAATATCCCATCACACTCCTGACTTGAGTCTTGTGGATGGTGGAGAAGTTTTGAGGGGGCAAGAGGCAAGACACTCAGTACCAGCCTCTGCTCTGCTGTAGTAGTTATGTTGTTGATAATGGCTAGTCCAGTTAAACATGTGGTCAATGGAAAACTCAAATCATGCTTTCAACATAATTTCTAGTTTTCCCAGTTTTAGTCAGCTCCAACAAAGGAACTGGTTTCCAGTTACTCCTTACCCTGAGTCAATGTGTCCTCCGGTGCCTGCAAATGGAAGGCTGGTCACTAATATAGCTCAGTCCAACTTTAAAAGCACCTGCCTCTTACGGACTCACTCTGTTCATTAGTTTGGTTTTGTAGCCAAAGGACTAAAATTTAAAACAGGTTACTGAATATAGAAGGAGCATAAAGTTGGGTTTTAATTTTAGGTTATAGCATCATTAATATACTTCAAACACCATGGCATCGATTATTAGGGGGAATTTGTTAACCTCTTCGTTTGAGCTAAAATCTAAAAATAAATGACTGGCCCACGAAGTACAACATTCCCTACAAGATCGTAGCAGCTATACAGTGACAGCAGTACCATGGACTCATAAGCAACAGGCTTTCATCAAAATGAAGTCACAATTTAAATGTACATGCCTTGTGTTCAACCTCACAGCCCTGGTAACTCGACTCTGCAGCCTCAACAAGGAATTTCATTTGGTTTCAATTATCAAGTAGACAAGAACTTCTTTGTTAAACAATTCTAGGACAGAAACCAAAAATACCTTGAAGAATAGCTTTCCTCAAGTTACTGCAGTACCTCGTACAAAAATTAGGTAGAAGTATACTTGCAAACCAAATATAATTACTAGAGGGGGAAAAAAAGTTTGCCTAATTCAAGTGTCCATCACCAGAGCCCATGTCTGAAATAGATTTGCATAATTATTTCAATTTGGCTTTAAATGCCAAAACATTGAACATAAAAACAGCACACTTGGCAATAGAGGAATTTAGGTAACTTCCCAGTGTAAAAAAACAGAAAAATGCTGGAAACACTGAGCAAATCAGACAGCATCTATGGAAGAACGAACAAAAGGTAACATTCCAGATGCTGCCTGACTTGCTAAGAGTTTCCAGCATTTTCTGTGTTTAGTTGATTGTTCATTGTTCATTGTTGAGTTGCTAAGGCTAAGGGATGTTAAATATGCAGTTAAAATGGTAAATGTTTGCAATGAGAAGGTGTAAAGTTTCCAAAATTTGCAGATCCCCAAAATCTAAGGAAAAAGGACTTTGGAACTACCCCAGAGTGATAAAAATAAGGAATTTAAGACCAAAACCAAGCTTTGGCATTTTAAAAGAACATGTCTGGACATGTAAGGAAGAGGGGGCTGCACAGCATGTGGGATCAACCTCTAAATAGCAGTTTTGGGTATTGCATTGTCTGGGAATTCAAGCCCCAGCAAACATTAACATTTGGACAACAGGCCCTGGGAGAAGGCCGCCCCACCCAAAACACAGAACCCATTAAAGAGACGCATAAAGATAGGAATGCTAGGCCCAGCAAGAAACCCAAAACATGAGGACAATGCAAACTCCAATAAAACAACAGATCGACTGGACACAAGCCATTTGACACTCAGTAAAAAGCCATTATTGGTAACGAGGTCTTTCAATTGACCAGGATTTGATTTGGTTTAGCATAGTTGAAGGCCCATCAAAACTTAACAAGCCTGCAAGGAACCAAGATAATGGACTGAACAGGCCTCAACTGAAACCAATCACTTCAGCACGAAACCATTTTTAGTAAGGGGTTCTGGGAGTGAAGAACAGAACAAAGGAGCTGAACATGTATAATACCCCAAGGAATTCCCCAAGACTCTCCTCTCTCTCTCGTTCCAGGAGCAGCACGTTCCAGGAAGACACTCGACGACCGGACCACCATCAACTTACCTGGCTGGATTTTGCACTGTTAAAACCCCTGTTTGGTGAGCATTATCCCTGATCTCCTGAAACCGAAACCTAGCTAGATAGTGGGATTCTTGGGAGGGATAAGGGTTTTGTATATTGTCATTCTCCCTCGCCTGTACTGTGTGTTCCCCAACCTGTTTAAGTGTGAAGTGTGTTTTAAGTTTGTTACTTTTTTTCTTTTAACTTTTAATCAAAGTCAAAATTCTTTAATCAGAACCTGTTGTCTACTGCATCTTTATTCACAACCCCTAAATAAGTCCACGGTCTGAACCTGGGGCGTGGGAGCGATTCGAACCACTCACTGAGTCAGGGGTAAGGCTGACCCCTACCACCACCACCACCCCCTACATAAGTATGGCAAGCAGATCCATGCTACTTCGTGGATATAAAAAGATGCTGATCTCAAGTTCCTTCCAGATTTGGGCTTTCAATAATCAGTTGCTTAATACTTATTTTGAAAAAGACATTAGATGCACAAGCACACACAAAATAATCATCAGGATCTCAGAACTTTTGTATTGCTCTCATGTGCCTTTCAAATACACCAATATCTTCCAAAAGGAATGTTGCATAGAAATGGAAAATTTCCTTCACGGCTTTTTTTTTTATTTTAGGCTTCAGAAATTGCTACACAAGGTTTATGGGCGTTAATCAAAAAATGCATTCTAAGACGACAATCTTATTCAGATCTCGTTACTAGGATTCCGACAGTGAGCATGTCAACACCAGGAATAGTTTGCAGCGAATCAGATGGCTTCCTACTGTTACAGCTGCTGTTCTTCCCTGTGCCACAGCTGTAGTGCAAGTTGAGAAGCTCACAAAACCACACATTGCAGCATTTACCCCTCACTTAACTGTACTTGCTTTGAGCAGCATAAATAAAAGCTAATCCACCTTGTTCAAAGCTGTAATGAAGGCAATTGTGTTAGTATTGAGGATGCAAGACTTCTGCAAGGTACAGGAGCTCATGGTTTTAGAAGCAGCCTACCACAGGTTGAAATGCTTATCTACAGTTCCCATTTGGTTTTATTACTTCTAGTCAAGTGACAAAATGCTAGAAAGCACTATTTTTACCCATGTTGTAAGACATTACCTGAAAGATGCACATAATTTAACCAAGAATGTTATACAATTCCATGCCGATAATGTTTACATTAATAGTTTAAGCAATTGTAAAGTATTAAATTTTAGCCAATTTAATAAAGTTTATATTAGCATATATAAAAATCAGTATAGATCCTTACCAGAGATCAATGACCGTTTATTTGTTGGACACTGCATGTTGCCAATACGGCCATCTTTGTTCACACTTCCCAATCGCGATTTAGACACAGAAGGTGGCACTCTTAATTTTGCAGATGGAGACTGCACAGTCAGGCTCCTAGTATTGCCAAGAGATGGCCTCCGTCCAACTTGAACTTCACTGATGGGTGCTGATGATTTAGTTAAAGGAGCCTGCAAAAATTGAGATTTTGGGAGGAAACAGAAGACAAACATATTCTCTGCAAAGTGTTTCCTAATTTTCTTTTACTACAAGCCATTTAAGATTTTACTTCATTATATATTTATAGAATTTTGCTGTTGAACTATGCTTCAAGAAACTGGCAACATTCCCAATTTCCTTCCCTTATGTGTAAACACCCACTGAATAAGGATTCTGTTTTGCCTATAAAGCACTGTACAAGCCCCCCACCCCTTCCCGAGCATATCCAGCATTCCGCTGCATATCAGAACACCCATATATAACTGTCTACATTGTACATAAACCACAAACACTGGACAAGAGTAATGCACTAACTCCCACATTACTCAGATGGCAATAGGTTTTGCTTTACAAAAATATGGTGTGCCGAGCAGAGAAGGTAAAATTGTCTTGATGTTTAGCACGTACAACTGTTGATATTAGTTTTAGCATTCGTAGGAACATAGCAACAGGAGGAGGCCATTCAGCCCCTGGAGCCTGCTCCGCCATTCAATGAGATCATGGCTGATCTGCGACTTAACTCCATATACCCGCCTTCGGTCCATATCCCTTAATATCTTTGGTTAACAGAAAGCGATCAATCTCAGATTTAAAATTAATTGATCTAGCATCAATTGCCATTTGCGGAAGAGAGTTCCAAGCTTCTACCACCCTTTGCGTGTAGAAGTGTTTCCTAATTTCACTCCTGAAAGGTCTGGCTCTAATTTTTGGACTATGCCCCCTAGTCTTGAATACCCAACCAGTAGAAATAGTTTCTATCTACCCTATCTGTTCCACTTAATATCTTGAAAACTTTGATCAGATCACCCCTCAACCTTCTAAATTCTAGGGAATATATCCCTAATTTGTGTAATCTCTCCTCGTAACTTAACCCTTGGAGTCCGGGTATCATTCTGGTAAACCTACGCTGCACTCCCTCCAAGGCCAATATATCCTTCCGAAGGTATGGTGCCCAGAACTGCTCACAGTACTCCAGGTGTGGTCTAACCAGGGTTTTGTATAGCTGCAGCATAACTTCTACCCCCTTGCATTCTAGTCCTCTAGATAGAAACACCAGCATCCCATTAGCCTTTTTGATTATTTTCTGTACCTGTTCATGACATTTTAATGATCTATGTACCTGGACTCCCAAGTCTCTTTGGACCTCCACTCTTTTTAGCTTTACACCATTTAGAAAGTACCCTGTTCTATCCTTCTTAGGTCCAAAGTGGATGAACTCACATTTGACTACATTGAAATCCATTTGCCACATTTACCCATTCACTCAATCTGTCGATATCTCTTTATAATTTTATGCTTCCATCTACACTGCCTACAAGTCCACCTATCTTTGGGTCCTAGGCAAATCTGGATATATGACTTTCTATCCCATCATTTAAGTCCTTAATAAATGCGGTGAGTAGTTTAGGCTCCAATACAGATCTCTGCAGGACACCACAAGTCACCTGCCAATTTGAGTACCTGCCTATTATCCCTACTGCCAGTCTCCTGCCACTCAGCCAATTTCCTAACCAGGTCAATAATTTGCCCTCAATTCCATGGGCTTCTAACTTAGTTAACAATCTCTTATGTGGGACTTTATCAAATGCCTTCTGGAAGTTCTTTTAAATAACATTCATAGACATTCCCCTGTCCACTATTTTAGTCACCACTTCAAAAAATTCAATCAGGTTTGTCAGGTATGACCTGCCTTTCACAAATCCATGCTGGCTTTCTCTAATCAACTGAAAATTTGAGGTGTTCAGTCACCCTATTTATATATATCACCTTAATTATAGACTGTAGCCATTTCCCGACAACAGATGCTAGGCTAACTGGTCTAGAATTCCCTGGTTTCCCTCTCTCGCCATTCTTGAATAGCAGAGTGGCATGCGCAATTTTCCACTCTAAAGCAACGGTTCCTGAATCGAGAGCGCTTTGGAAGATTACAGTTAGGGCATCTGCAATGTACGCACCTACTTCCTTTAAAACCCTGGGATGGAAACCATCTGGTCCTGGAGATGTGTCACTCTTTAGTGCCATTATTTTCTTCAGGTTAATTTTATTGAGTCCTGATGTCCCTGATTTAGTTTCCTTGGGATTTCTGGCATACTATCCTCTTCCTCTACTGTAAATACTGACGCAAAGTAATTATTCAACATGTCGCCATTTCCTTATCATTGATAATATCACCACTTTCAGTTTAAGGGGCCAACATTGCTCCAGACTACCCTCTTTCCTAATAATTGTTAAAAAAAAATGTTGATTTTGATACCCCTTGCAAGTTTCCTTTCATACTCCTTTTTTGTAGCTCTTACTGTTTTGTGACCCTTTGCTGTTCTTTGTATCTTTCCCATTCGCCAGGATCTGTGCTATTTTTTTGCATTTTTGTATGCTTTTTCCTTTTAGTTTGATGCTGTCCCTTATCTCTTCAGTCGTCCATAGCTGGGGGGGGTTTTTGGCAAGTAGAGCCCCTCCTCCTCAGGGGTATAAACTGGTTCCATATCACCTTAAATTCTTTTTTGAACATCTCCCACTGATCTTCTATCGGTTTACCCACTAACAGATTTGCCCAGTTTACTGTCGACAGTCTTGGTCTCATCCCTTTGAAGCTGGCGTTACCCAAATCTAGAATCTTAGTAGCTGTTTAGTGTTTCTCCCTTTCAAACGCTACGTTGAACTCGATCATGTTAGGATTGCTATTGGATAAATGTTCACGCACAGTTAGGCTGTTAACTAAATTTGGCTCATTACTCATTACTAATCTAATATGGCTTGCCCCCTTGTTGCCTCTAGGACATGTTGTAGAAAACTATCCCGGACACACGCAAGAAATTCACTACCTTTCGGACAGGTGTGCGTCTGCTTATCCCAATCTATATGAAAGTTAAAATCCCCCATTAAAACCACTCTGCCTTTGCTACATGCTTGTCTAATCTCTGCATTTATACAACCTAGCACTTCACAGCTACTACCAGGGAGCCTATACACAACTCCCACTACAGTCTTAAATCCTTTCTTATTTCTCAATTCTACCCATAAAGTCTCCACTGCCTGTTTACCTCTCGTTACATCCTCTCATCATTGAAGTGATTTCATCCTTAATCACCAAGGCTACTCCTCCGCTTCTACCATTTTCCCTATCTTTCCTGTAGAATTATCAGATTAAATAACCTACTCAACACATCTTAAAACTGTGTTAAGCCACACAGTGTGCCATTGAATCATACTAGGGTCAATCATTGGCTTGCATCAAGTTGGCCGATTTCCACACGTGCAAAAAAAATGGGCAGGGAGAGAGAGAGAGAGAAAAAAGTGCTGCAGCTGACTTCAGCAGTCACAGGCCAGAGAATGGGTGGGAGAGAAAAAGATAGAAGTGCAAGGGTTTCGGTTTCTATCCCAGTCATGAAATGTATAAGCATGCTGGCAGGGACATGCTCCATGAAGAAACCAATAGGATAGGCTTGGAGAAGCATAAAATTGGAAATGCCAATTCAGGGTGAAACCCCGAAATTTTAATTGAAATTATCCACAATATGCATAACAGTAAGAGCACTTGAGGATCTTTAGGTCCAGGGGATGACTGATATATGGGAGTAATAGGCTTTACTTGCCATTCAATGCAAAAGGATATCGAATATTTTTGATGTTATGTAAAACAAACTGGTAGAAATTTGAGACAGAATTGATTGAGGTAGATGCATGATCCTGATGAAATAATTAGTATTGGCCTTAAATATCTCCAGTCAACAAGGAAGTTGGGGGGGGGCGGGGGGGGGGGAGGAAAGAGGAGCTGTTAGCAAAGGGTTAATCAAATAGGACTGCTATTGATTTACCTTAACATTAATTTAACTGTCTCCAGTAACTTTTCAATTGGAACTGATCTCACCATCAGTTTAATTATCCCTTTGGTGGAACCAGACTTGTTTCGGATGATGTCGCCGAGGGACAACATGTAGATGAGATAAGCTTCATGTCATGAGAGCGTTCAACGAGATGATATGCTCTAAATATAGAGTGGCTACCAGTTGACTTGTACAATGAGTAGATCATCAAGAGAGGCTTTGCTACATTTGTTCAGGAAAGGGTCTTACAATTTTTAGTAAATACTTGGTGTAGTGTCTAAATAGAAACAGAAATACAGCACAGAAAGTGGTCATTAGGCCCACCGTGTCTCTGCTAACCTGGTTTGAGCAAAGCAAAACTAATGCAAATTCCATGTTTTTTTTCCATTGCCCTGCATCTTCCTCGATTTCAAACATGTATCAATTTTCCTTCAAAAGTATTGGTCGCTGCCTCATATACTGTAAAAGCATTCAATTCTCAAAAACCAACTGTAAAGAAATATAGTTCTGACAAAGTTAGATTGACAATTGCTCCACACACTACTGCTGATCCATGAACCCGTTTAGCAGCTTTCTGCCCAGATCACATCTTGGTCGCCAGTCCAGCATCTTCACTTTAATCTCATGTACCCGTTCGGTTCTTAAATTTGAACCGAAATTATGCAGTGGTCATCATTTCCTAATTATGCTGCCACTCTTATATTCCCCAGGTCACTTCCCGAAACTCATCCAAGCATTGCTCCTTTTATTGTTGGACGAGAAAAACACTGATCTAGGAAGCAGTCCTGGATACCTTGTAAAAAGTATTCCCATTTAAACTGCAATAAAATAGCTATTGTCAATCTTGGAAATTAAAAATCACTCATTATTGCCCTGTTCTATATGGAGTGAAAGAGTGCAAAAATTAATGCACATTTAAACAATACAAGCTGAACTCTGTCCTGCTTAAATGCTTACTCTGATCAACCCAAGTTCTATCAAACCCTTCAAATGATGCCCGTCGCAGATTGGACTGTCCGTAATAGAAATTCAACCCGATCAGCAAGATGGTTTTCCCAAACACCGAGTAAAAATGAGCTGTACATTTCAAGTTGCATATAAATAACAATTGTTGTTATCACTTACTTCTGCTGTGGTGCGAACCTTCTCCAAAGTAGTAGCAGAAACTGGACCATTAAAATTGACCAAGTGGTCATCTATTGCACCTGCCAAGCTTCTACATCGTGCTCTTGGTTTTTCAACAACTGGAACAATCTGCTTTGATGGTTTGGTTCTCTCTGTTCCATCATAGTGCAAGGTTTTATAAACTTCGCGTGTCGTAGCTTCCACAGAAGAAAGCAATGACTTGGAGAAGTGCAATGAACCACTTTCTGCTCCATTTGCAAAGGTTGAGGTTGAAGGTGCTTTGGTTTGAGGGCTGTTATTGCGATTGGATTTTGAAATTTTGTTTTCTGTAATAGCAGTAGTAGGTGACTTGTTTGGAGGGAGAGTTTTCCTAAACACAACCTTCTGGAATTTCAAAATTGCTGATTTCGGTTTCGGTGGTGATTGTGAAAGTGGTTCCTTTTTCAGGTGTTTCGGTGCAGGAGATGGAGAACATGGAGACTGAAGAGATGAGATGGAACTGGCAGACTTTGGAAAGTATTTAAATGAACCCTCTGCTGAAAGGGACACATTGCTTTTTGGTGGTGAAGACATTTGCTGAGCTCTAGATACAACTTTGGGTTTGACATTGTTAAAATTTGGCTTAGGATAACATTTGATCTCCACTTTAGTCAATTTTGCTTTCATATTTGTGTTGCATTGTATTTTGAAACATGGTTTCTGTACAGGGTCCCTAGCATTCTGCTGCAGCACCAAGTTAGTTGGAGACTCTTCTACCACAGGTGTGGAACAGCTCTCACTATCATGTAAATGTTTTAGATTCTGAAATGGCGAGCTGAAGAAAACCATGTTTTTGGACTCTGGCAAAGGAGTTGATGCTTCAAAATATGAACTTCCATCTTCATGAATTGTTGGACTGGAAACCAAAAAAGTTTCATTATTTGCATTCCTTTGGATAGGTGTTCCTGCTTGGGGTACAAGTTCCTGTGCCTCAGTCCTCCAGTTAATAATTTCAGATCCAGGTTTTAAATCGTTATTTTCTTCCCTTAGCACTATAAATGTGGCATTCATTGCTGAGCTTATTGGCTTTGTGTAAACTTCACCCATTTCGGCTACAGCCATTCCTAGATTAGGTCTTTTAATACTAATTTCTTGATAGCACTGTTCATTTATAACTGGTAACTGCCCATCTACTGTTTCTTTCAGTTGATACTTCACACATTTGTAAATATCAGCAGAACTAGTTGCACTGTAACACACTCTCTCTCTGAAGTTTTGATTTGGATTGAGGGTGGAGAACTGTGATAATCCAGTACTCTGGTTACTCAAATCTGTTTGAAAAAACATTTTTTCTGCTTTATCTAGGGCCTGCTGCTGATTTGATACGTCTACAGCACACTCTTTAGAATTCAAGCTGGTTTCCACAGGCAGTTGAGATGTAATCTTTGTATCATCCATCATCTCCGTCACACCTGGAGATTCAAAAGCCTCTAATGACTGACCTGACATTACTATTTGATCATTTAAACTGTTAGAAAATACAGATGATTCAAGAACAGTCATACTAGATTCATGCTCAGTGCTGCCTACACTGCTGTCCTTCATTTCCAACTCAGATTCCGAAAGTAGTATTGAGTATTTCAGACTCGTTTCCATACTGGTTGTAATTCTCATAACCGTGTCAGTAGGATCGTCAGTTATACCCGACTTCAAGCTGTTAACAGAAACAGGATGCTGCAATGTCTTCTGCTGAAGATGTGCTTCATTTGTAACACAAAGGTTCAACTTTTGTTCAATATCTGTTGCATAGCACTCACTTATGGCTTCACTGCAAGGCAACTGACTTTTGACAGTATGGTTTTGTTTGTGTTCTAGCAGACACTGTCCAGGATCTGTTGATGTGTCAGAACTCTTAGCGTTCCAACTCAAATCTGCAGTCACGTATTGATCATCTGAAGAGCTACTTCTTGAATCAGTGCCAACAGATGCTTCGTGATCACAGAGATAATCTCTAGCCATTTCAAATTCAGGTGCACATATACCCTGGAGCTGACAAGCTGCTTGGTCAGATACGGTTTTCCTGACATCAACGCCAATATTAAATGGAAACATCTGAACATTTGGGCTCATACAATTTCCATTAGTCAACGGGGTTGTAACATGAATTGTTTCAGGAGATATTCCTGTGCTGGAGGGGACTTCATTGCCATTTGGGTCACTGATCAAAACAGGCAGATGAAAGCTGTTTATCATCTCATTGTCTGAAGACTCCCCCATTCCATTGGAGTTGGCTTGAAAGCTCATTTTAAAGATTTCCATTTAAATAAAAGCCTTCTAGAGCATAGATTTGGGATCAGAAGCAGTGCGCCCACCACTTTCAAGGGACATAGAAAATTGAATTTGAATCTGAAGTCAGTACGATGAAAGGATATGAATTTTTCCAAAATAGCAACACCCGTTATACTTGCTTGAGGAATCAAGATTTGAAATAGTGACTATTCTTTGCTAGAGCTGAAAAGAGAAGATAAAAAAAAGTTAGGTTTGTTGCATCTCTAATATAGATAATTTAGTCTTGCTGAATTTGCAATTATGGAGGTGGGCCATCTGATGGGACAAAGCCACTATAAAATTTATGGCTGAACTAGGAACAAACTTTGTGGTAATCTCAGTGTATACTTCACATTTACTACATATTGGATCTTGCCAGAGAGAGAAAGAAAAAAATGAATTCATAACCAAAGCTTACATTAAAAACCTCATCAAAACATGGGTCTCGTAATCACTTTGGGAATATGTTTAAACCTAGAATCCTTCGATGGACAGGATAGTATGTGGAAGCTGCTCCCTTATTTTATTAGCATTCTGATTATATAGAATCTTGCAAATCACAACTAGCTTATTCTCTTCTATTTAGGGATGGACCTGCATAGCTTAGGTTCCCCTTTTTAATCTCCGAGTCATAACGGCACAGAAGGAGGCCATTCGGCCCATCGAGTCCATGCCGGCTCTCTGTAGAGTAATCCAGTCAGTCCCATTCCCCTGCTCTATCCCCGTAGCCCTGCAAGTTTATTTCCCTCAAATGCCTATCCAGTCTCCCCTTGAAAACATTGAGAGTCTCTGCTTCCACCACTTCCGTCGGCAGCAAATTCCAGGTCACCACCACTCGCTGCGTAAAAAAGTTTTTCCTCACATTCCCCCCTGTATGTCTTGCCCAAAACCTTGAATCTGTGTCCCCTAGTCCTTGTACCATCAACTAGTGGGAACAGCCTTTCCCCATCAAGCCTACCAAACCAGTCATAATCTTGTACACCTCTATCAAATCACCCCTCAACCTCCTTTGCTCTAATGAAAACAAATCCAGCTTCTCCAACCTGTCTTTGTAGCTAAGAGCCCCCATCCCCGGAACCATTCTGGTAAATCTCCTCTGCACCCTCTCAAGGGCCTTCACATCCGTCCTAAAGTGTGGTGACCAGAACTGGATGCAATACACCAGTTGTGGCCTAACCAGCGCTTTATAAAAGTTTCAGTATAACTTCTCTACTTTTGTACTCAATACCTCTATTTATGAAGCCCAAGATCCCATATGCTTTGTTAACCACTCTCGCAATATGTCCTGCCACCTTCAGGGACCGATGCACATTAACTCCCAGGTCCCTCTGTCCCTGCACACTCTTTAAAACTATGCCATTAAGTGTATATTGCCTCTCCCTGTTCCTTCTGCCAAAATGCATCACCTCACACTTCTCTGTATTAAATTCCATCTGGCACTTGTCTGCCCATTCTGCTAGCCTTTATGTCCTGTTGCAGTCGATTGGTATCATCACTGTTTGCCACACCCCCAAGTTTGGTGTCATCGGCAAATTTAGAAATTCTACTCTGTATTCAAATATCCAGATCATTTATATATATCAAAAAAAAGTGGCCCTAGCACTGACCCTTGGGTAACATCACTGTCTACCATCCTCCAGTCTGAAAAACAGCCACGTACCACAACTCACTAATACAAAAGCAAAATACTGCAGATGCTGGAAATCTGAAATAAAAAGAATGCTGGAAATACTCAGCAGGTCAGGCAGCATCAGTGGAGAGAAAAACGGAGTTAACGTTTGAGGTCAATGACTTTTCGTCAGAACGTTAACTCTGTTTCTCTCTCCACTGATGCTGCCGGATCTGCTGAGTATTTCCAGCATTTTCTGTTTTTATACCACAACTCGCTGTTTTCTGTCCTTAAGCCAATTCCTTATCCAAGCTGCCACTGACCCACCTATTACATGAGCCTCAATTTTGTTAAGCAGCCTTCTATGTGGTTCTTTGTCAAACGCCTTCAGAAAATCCATGTAGACAACATCCATTGCATTCCCTTTATCAATCCTCTGTTACTTCATCAAAAAACTCAATAGATTAGGCAAACACGATCCGCGTTGGCTCTCCTTAATTAGCGTAAACCTCTCCAAGTGCCCATTAATTTTTTCCTTGATTATTATTTCTAAAACTTTACCCACCACTGATGTTAAACTGACCGGCCTGTAGTCACTAGGATCATCCTTACACCCTTTCTTGAACAATGTTGTCACATTTGCCACTTTCCAATTCTCAGGCACCTCCCCACATCTAGGGAAGATTGGAAAAATTATAGCCAGCCCTTCCGCTATCTCCTCCCCCAATTCCCTTAGCAACCTGGGATGCAAGCCATCTGGACCAGGTGACTTGTCCACTCGAAGCATACCCAGCCTTTCTAGTACATCCTGTCTATCAATTTTCACCCCTTCCATTGCTTCTACCTTTTCTACTTCTACCAATATTTTGTCAGCATCCATCTCCTCAGTAAACACCGATACAAAGTACTCATCGAGTATTCTAGCCTTGCCCTGCGCCTCTAAGCATATATCACCTTCTTTGTCTCCAATAGACCCCACCCCGCCTCTTACTATCCGCTTACTGTTTACATGCCGGTAGAAGATTTTTGGGTTCCCTTTTATGTTAACTGCCATTCTACTCTCATATTCTCTCTTTGCCAATGTTATTTTCATCTTCACATCCCCTCTCAACTTATTGTATTTGGTCTGGTTCTCCCTTGAAGAATTCACCTGACATGCATCATACACCCTCTTTTTATGTTTCATTTATATATAATTTCTATTGATCAAGGAACTTAAGTTCACCCCTCAATAGCACAAAATTAGCAGTTACACCTGGCGTGTTGACTGTCTGAACATTAGTTTCTACAAGTAAACCTTTATCGTGATTTAAATCAATGTCCCCACCACTCAAAGAAAAACAGCCAAATGATCCTTCCCTTGCAAGGTCAATGGAGAAGATGACATTATCTGGAGTAGCAAAAGATTTGCCAAGGAGCAAGTTTTATAGAGCATAATTCAAGACTATGCACTACAAATCCTCCAGAGTCTCTCAAAAGCAAGGGGGTGGAGGAGGGAGGCAAGCGAAACATTACTGCTGCTCATACTTCATTTAAACAGATAGCAAGTCAGCCACTGAGCTTCAATTTGGAACAGAGTAAAGAGCTAAAAAGAAACGATCCTGTGTGAAGAAATGTATGCTATTAATTAATGCACCTTTCCTGCACTTCCACATCCAACAATCCTCACTTGTTGGCCAGGCTTTCATCTATTCAGGTCCTACCCACTGTTAGTTTGTCTTACTATGCCCTTCCCACTTACAAAAGCATTCTTTAACACTATTCTGCATCATGCTTTTGTTTGGTCTGTTCTCTAAAATATGAAACACCTCAGGACATTTTATTACATTAAATGGACTGTATAAATGCAAGTAGCTATCCATCAACAAGAACTAAGGGGGCTGAGGTGGCTTTAGAATATATCTGAAACAAAATTTGGAAAAACTCACTGCAGCAAATTAATTGATCAGATAGCTAAACCATGCAGGTGCCAGTACTTCAGGATACGGTTATGAATTATTCGTGAGCAAGGCTGGCTAATCAAAGCTGGAAAGAGAGATAGTTAGATCAACAAGGGCTGGGATTCTTGCCACTTAACTACAAATCATCTTTCAAGTTTAAGTCCTAATGACTTTAGCTTGACAATCAAATGGTTTACCAGGTTTTTTTTTAATTCACCTCAGAATGTGGGCATCACTGGCAAGTCCAGCATATACTGCCCATCCCTAGTTGCCCTGGATAGATGGTGGCAGCCTACCTTCTTGAAACATTACAGTCCTTGTTACAATGTTATTCTTTGCTATGGTTTGATAAAAGTGCAGCGAGTGTCTCACCTCCTGACTCCCCAAAGCCTTTCTACCATCTACAAGGCACAAGTCAGATGGAATACTCTCCACTTGCCTGGATGAGTGCAGCTCCAACAACACAAGAAGCTTGACACCATCCAGGACAAAGCAGCCCGCTTGATTGACACCCCATCCACCACCTTAAACCTTCACTCCCTCCACCACCGGCATACCGTGGCTGTAGTGTGTACCATCTACTGTGTACAAGATGCACTACAGCAACTCGCCAAGACTTCTTCGACAGCACCTCCCAAACCCGCAACCTCTACCACCTAGAAGGACAAGGGCAGCAGGCGCATGGGAACACCGCCACCCCCAAGTTCCCCTCCAAGTCACACATCATCCTGACTTAGAAGAATATCGCTGATCCTTCATTGTCGCGGGGTCAAAATCCTGGAACTCCCTACCTAACAGCACTGTGGGAGTACCTTCACCACACGGACTGCAGCGGTGGCTCACCACCACCTTCGAGGGGAATTAGGGATGGGCAATAAATGCTGGCCTTGCCAGAGATGCCCACATCCCACAAACGAATAAAAAAAAAGGTATCTTGCTAGGCCACTCGAGGGGGGAAGAGGGCAGTTGAGAGTCAACCACGTTGGTGTGGGACTGGTGTCACATGTAGGCCAGACCAGCTAAGGACAACAAGTTTCCTTCCCAAATAGGACATTAGTGAGCCAGTCAGATTTTTATGACAATGCGACAGCTACATGATCACTTTTACTTATTTGTGTAGATTTTTTTTTTAATTCAAAAAATTGTTAAATTGGCATTATTTTAACTTCCATCCTGTTACTAACCCAATAACATTCATGACACCACCATGGTATGAGGTTTACCCGAAAGAGGGAGCAGTTTATAGAGTACAAAAGTTATGCCCATTATCCTGAATTATTCTCTACTTCAGTGTCCTGAAATTGAACTATGTTGTATTTAGTTGAAGCATCAAAAAAGTTATTTGACTTCAGAAATTATTTCTTATAATTCAATTTTGTTATGGGCTGAACAGAAGACTTGTGATTTACGAGGTGGGCAATTCATTGACAAGTGTTCTATTCAATTAAACCAAAAAGTTACTCATTAAATATCAGAAGGTTCAACAGGTTGCCAGTTGCATTCTTAAGTGTACTGGTACCTGTTCTATTTTGAGAATACTCTGGTTAAATATTGACAAAGGTAATTTTTTTCATGCACAGTACATTTTGGATCAGTACAGAAAATGCTTACATTTTTACAAATTGGATCAGACACTTGTGTTATCAGTTGCCTGAATGAGAGATTATAGATAGCTCATTTTTCATTAAAATCAAGATGTCCCAAACCATTATGCTAGGTGCAAGATTTATCGATGTTCCTTATGCTGAAGTGAATTAAACTAGTCATATGTTTTGCATTAAGTTTTAAAATCAGAGGGTGAAGCCATTGTACTTTTAATGCATTTCAAATACAGAATGAAACCCTACAATATATCTAGAGTTTAAATTTGAACATCACAGAGACTAAAAACTATGAATGCCTATCAACTACCCATCCTCATGCAGCACAAGTCTTTTCAGCCACCCAAAAAAATGCTGAGGGGAAGAGGGCAGAGCAGAAGACAAAAGTCAGCCTCACTACTTGCATACTTCTTTGCTAAAGGCCATAGAATGGAACAGCACAGAAGGAGGCCATTTGACCCATTGTGCCTGTGCTGGCTCTTTGGTAGAGCTATCCAATTAATCCCAGTCCCCTGCTCTTCACCCATAGCCCTGTAATTTTTTTCCCTTCAAGTACTGATCCAATTCTCTTTTGAAAGTTACTATTGAATCTGGTTCTACCACCCTTTCAGGCAGTGCATTCCAGATCACAACAACTCACTGTGAAAAAAATTCTCATGTTGCCTCCGACTCTTTTGCCAATCACCTTAAATCGGTGTCCTCTGGTTAACGACCTTCCTGCCACTGGAAACTTAATCTATCAAAAGAATTCATAATTTCTGAACACCTCTATCAAGTCTGCTCCAAGGAGAACAACCCCAGCTTCCAGTCTCACCACATAACTGAAGTCCCTCCTAGATTAAAAGCAGTTGGCGTCAAGTCAGCCTGGTACAGGACACTGAACATCTAGAATGCTGCCACATCAGGCTTTGGGCGACAGCTGCTGGAAATCAGTTATGGGACCAGGTGCTCATATGCAGGATTCAGTGCCTTGACTGGTTTGCAGAGATTCAAGCAGTTGATGCTCAACATCCAACTTGTGAAACCACTATTTATTAAAGATATGGATGGCTATGTACACTTCCACATTATGCTCTGGAGGACAGGGGCAATGCATTTTCATTTACAGCAAGTTGTGCACCATGCCACTTGAGAATTTCTGGTATGCGTCATGCTTGAGTTGCTTGACCAATTAATCAATCCTCCTGGGTAGAGGCAAGTGGGATCTCTGGCATTGATTGTTCTGATCCCTCAGGTAGATGGCAACTTAGAGTCAGAATCGATGCTTGGAATTGATTGACTAACTCACAGATCCCAAGCCTTGGCAACTGTAGTACTCCAGGACACAGGTTATTGATTAGCTAGACTAGCACATGGATGGGACCTGGGATACTTCCCATCTTACCTCAAGCTAACCCTGGAAAGCAATACCCCAATGTGTAAATTGGACAAACAGGAATATCATGTCCTGTTCTGGTAAGCTACATCATTCTAGTAGGTTAAGTTCCATAAGTATACCTACACATATTCTGGTGCTCCACATGCAATAGCTCTTCTTAAGCTGTTCTTAACTAAGTGGAGTGTGACATTGTGGGTAGGGGAACAAAAAGGCAGGGGAAGGGATGGAATAAAAGTGTGCGTTTCACACAAGGCAAAACAGAAACTACTTATTAAAATTTTAAGAAAGTTTCAGTAGTTTCGTTTGGAGACACTTGAGCAGGATGAGTTTTTGCAGATTTCAAAAAATTCCAATGAGGGAGCTGCAGTGAACACTAATTGTAGTGGACTGCAAGAACAAACCTTGGAATCATACAAAGTGCAGGTCAATTAACCCATCAGGTAAGTGCATCTCTGTTACTATGTTGTTAAAGCCTTGGGTGTACAGCACGGTCCCATGAGCGAGAGAAATACAGTAACAGAATAAGACTAGATCTGTAGTATTGCTCATCTCACCTTCACCAGATTTTCCATGCTTCCCTCCCAATCTGCTAACCTGCTGTAACCATTTACACCTCTTCTGGACCCATCTTTTGTTTCTATACTGGTCTCAATCACCTCCTTTTGCCTTGCACCATCATAACTTGTCACTTCATCAGTCATAGAATCAGAAATTTACAGCACAGAAGGAGGCCATTCAACCCACTGAAAAAGAGCTCTCCAGTCTAATCCCACTTTCCAGCTCTTGGTCTGTAGCCTTGTAGGTTATGGCACTTCAGGTGCATATCCAAGTACTTTCTAAATGCGATGAGGGTTTCTGCCTCTACCACCCTTTTAGGCAGTGAGTTCCAGACCCCCACCACCCTCTGGGTGAAAACATTTCTCAACTCCCCTCTAATCGTTCTACAAATTACTTTAGATTTATGCCCCTTGGTTATTGACCTCAATGCTCGGGGAAATAGGTCCTTCCTATCCACTCTATCTAGGACCCTCAACTTTATACACCTCAAGCAAGTCTCCCCTCAGCCGCCTCTGTTCCAAAGAAAACAACCCCAGCCTATCCAATCTTCCCTCATAACTAAAATTCTCCAGACCTGGCAACATCCTTGTAAATCTACTCTGTACCCTCTTTAGTGCAATCACATCTTTCCTGTAATGTGGTGACCAGAACTGTATGCAGTACTCTAGCTGTGGCCTAACTAGTGTTTTATACAGTTCAAGCCTAACCTCCCTGCTCTTATATTCTATGCCTCAGCTAATAAAGGAAAGTATTCCATATGCCTTCTTAACCACCTTATCTACCTGTCCTGCTACCTTCAGGGATCTGTGGACATGCACTTCAAAGGTCCCTCTGTTCCTCCACGCTTCTCAATATCCTACCATTTATTGTGTATTCCCTTGCCTGGTTAGCCTTCCCTAAATGTATTACTTCACACTTCTCCGGATTGAATTCCATTTACCACTTTTCTGCCCACCTGACCAGTACATTGATATCTTCCTGCAGTCTACAGCTTTCATCCTCACTATCAAGCACAGTCATTTTTTGCATCATCTGCAAACTTCTTAATCATACCCCCTACATTGAAGTCTAAATCATTCATGTATACCACAAAAAGCAAGGGACCTGGTACTGAGCCCTGCAGAACACCACTGCAAACAGCTTTTCAGTCACAAAAACACCCATCAACCATTACCCTTTGCTTCCTGCCACTGAGCAAATTTTGGATCCAACTGGCCACTTTCCCTTGGATCCCATGGGCTTTTACTTTTCTGACCAGTCTGCCATGTGGGGCCTTGCTAAAAATCCATGTAGACTACATCAAAACGCACTAACCTCATCAACCCTCCTTGTTATCGCCTCAAAAATGTCAATCAAGTTAGTCAGACACGACCTTCCCTTAACAAATCCACGCTGACTGTCCTTGATTAATCCGTGCCTTTCTAAATGATGATTAATATTGTCAGTCAGAATTTTCTTCAACAATTTGCCTACCACCGAGGTTCGGCTGACTGGCCTGCAATTACTTGGTCTATCCCTTTCTCCCTTTTTAAACAATATTAGCAGTCCTCCTGCACCACACCTGTAGCCAGAGAGGATTGGAAAATGATGGTCAGATCCTCCGTTATTTCCTCCCTTGCTTCTCAACAGCCTGGGATAAATTTTATCTGGGCCTGGTGATTTATCCGCTTTCAAAAGATGCTAAACAACTTAATACTTCCTCTCTCACTAGGTTTATCTCAGCTAATATTTTGCACTTTCCTCTTCAACTACAGTCCTGCCTTCCACCATCATAAAATTAAGTATACTGTTAAGTATTCTTTGGAACCAGTATAGCAGGACAGTTTGACTCCTCCATTTAAACAAACAGATTTGTTACTTGAGAAATGTAAGCATGTTATTTTAAATAAAAACAGCAGCTGCTAACTGTGATCAAGCCAGCTTTTACATCTGCACACCTAAACTATAAAACAGCAATTAAAATATCCCATGCAACTTAACACATTTTCCAACCTCTTCAACTCTCGACCATAAAGTGACTACAAAAATCTGCATTGTGCTGAACGCAGCATTTTAAAACAGATGCAATTGAGTGGAAAAGTTGCTGGCTCAATAATTCCTGAAAAATCATGTTTTGGTAGAACACTGTAAAGATAGTTGCTAGAAAATATGAGTGTGCTTTCATTAGCAGCTCACACAACACAATTTTAGATCAGAAAAACTAGATTAGCACACGTGTGTAAAAATCTCAAGCCAAGTGCAGTTTACAACACGGTCATAATGGAACGTAAAGATTTCTTTTTTTTTAATATAGAAGTCACCATGTAGAATAAAAATGGCCTCGAAAAACAAGTTTGAAATTGGTGAATTTCCCCCCCCCCCCCACCCCACAACCCATTTCAAATGAGATACTTCCCTCCCAACCCAAAATAGGGATGTCCAGCTCAACAAGGAAAGTTCACCTCAAACCAAAACATCCAGCTTCTCCTTCCTGTGAAAGATCTTCACCCAACTCTCCTCCCAATAAGAAAAGGTTGCTATCCCTAAAAAGTATAAATCTGTTTAAAAAAAAAACATATCCTTTTCTATCCCCTCAACCTAATCATCTGTTGTGCCTGGTGTATCCTGCTCAGGTCCCTGCCACAAACTGTACTCCCTTACCACCGATTCCATTCCCCTACAAAAATCACTTTCCAACCAAACCGGACTGCTTGCAATCTCTACCCTAAGGTGAGCTTTGAACCACCCATCACCAAGATCACGGATTTCCACCTCTGCAATCTTCAACACATTCTTGATGACCTTCACTGTTTTCCCGTCCCCTAATGTATGAAGTTTAAAATCCTTATCTTGGACTATAAATCCCACTGTGGCTTTGCACCACCCTACCTTAAAACACTGCCAGTCATATAACCCCTCCCGAACATTCTTCATAATTCTAGCCTTCTATTAATCCTTCACCCACCACTGGTGATAGAGCCTTTAATCCCATCGGTTTCCATCTCTGAACCTCAATTCTTCAGCCAAATTTTCCACCTCAACTAAGAATGACCACTTGGGCAAGGTAATAGAGGTGTGCCAACACCCATGGAACTACACCCCAGCACAAGAAGCCACATTCAAGGTAGGAGATTTCATTTTAGAGCAGGAAGTTGTTTTTGGAACATAGGAGTAGGATTTTCAAATACTGGACTTAAGGGACTGCTTTAATCCCAAAAGTCTTATTTAGACATGGGGAAAAAAAAAGACATTTGCATTCTTAACTCTTCAGGTTAGTTCAACACATATGCTCCAGAAGTTCAGCAAACCAGCAGCAACTGTCTGAAGTTGGTGGATTTATCAAGTTCCAAAAACCATTACCCCACACAAAGTTAAAATCGGAGGCGAAACCCAAGACAGACAAGTCAATTATTGGTCTCTGCCCCTAGCTTTAATGAAAAGGAATGAAGAATGAGCCAAACTACAGACCCCATTAGAAACATAGAAGATAGGAGCAGGAGTAGGCCATTTGGCCCCTCGAGCCTGCGCCGCCATTCGATGAGATCATGGCTGATCATCCAAACTCAGTACCCTGTACCTGCCTTCTCCCCATATCCCTGGATACCTTTAGCTTTAATATATCTAACTCATTCTTTAATATATTTAATGACTTGGCCTCAACTACCTTCTGTGGTAGAGAATTCCACAGGTTCACCACTCTCTGGGTGAAGAAATTCCTCCTCATTTCTGTCCTAAATGGCTTACCCCTTATCCTTAGATTATGACCCCTAGTTCTGGACTCTGACCATCGGGAACATTCTTCCCGCATCTACTTTGTCCAGACCCGTCAGAATTTTATATGTTTCGATGAGATCACCTCTCATTCTTCTATACTCCAGCGAGTATAAGCCCAAGCGACCCAATCTCTCCTCATATGTCATTCCTGCCATCCCAGGTATCAGCCTTGTGAATCTTCGCTGAATTCCTTCCATGGCAAGGCTTAATCAAGAGGGGCAAAATAGCTTACGAAAGCAAGCTGGCGGAAAATATAAAAACTAACTCCAAAAGCTTTTATAAGTATATCAAGAGGAAAAGACTGGTGAAAACCAAAGTTGGCCCATTGCAGTCAGATACGGGGGAATATATAACGGGAAATAAGGAAATGGCAGACCAACTAAATGCATACTTTGGGTCAGTCTTTACGAAGGAAGACACAAAAAACCTCCCTGGGATATCGGGAAAAATAGGGACATTGGCAAAGGAGGAACTGACGCAAATCAATATCTCTAAGGATATGGTGTTAAGGAAGCTAAAGGGATTGAAGGCGGACAAATCCCCAGGGCCTGATAACATGCATCCTAGGGTACTGAAGGAGGTGGCCCTAGAGATAGCGGATGCACTAAGTATGATTTTTCAGAATTCATTAGACTCGGGAACAGTGCCCATGGATTGGAGGGTAGCTAACGTTACCCCACTATTCAAAAAGGGGGGTAGGGAAAAAGCAGGTAATTACAGACCTGTAAGCCTTACATCAGTTGTGGGCAAAATGCTGGAGTCCATCATTAAGGATGAAATAGCGGAGCACTTAGCAAATTGGGACAGGATAGGACAGAGTCAACATGGATTTACAAAGGGTAAATCGTGCTTGACTAATCTATTGGAATTTTTTGAGGGAGTAACTGGTAAAATAGATGGGGGCGAGCCAGTAGATGTGGTGTACCTGGACTTCCAAAAGGCCTTCGACAAGGTCCCACATAAAAGATTAGCATGGAAAATTGAAGCTCATGGGATAAAGGGGAAAGTATTGACGTGGATAGAGAACTGGCTGTCAGATAGAAAACAGAGAGTTGGAATAAACGGCTCATTTTCTGAATGGCAGGCAGTAACAAGTGGGGTACCACAGGGATCTGTCCTGGGTCCCCAGCTGTTCACAATTTACATTAATGACCTGGATCAGGGAGTCGGATGCAGCATTTCCAAATTTGCAGACGACACTAAACTAGGAGGGGGGGTGGGCTCAGAGGAGGAGACCAGGAAGCTCCAGAGCGATTTGGACAGACTGGGTGATTGGGCAGATAAATGGCAGATGCACTATAATGTGGACAAGTGCGAAGTTATCCACCTTGGGTGCAGGAACGGGAGGGCAAATTATTATTTAAATGGCAATAAATTGGGAGAGGGGGAAGTACAGAGAGACCTGGGTGTTCTTGTACACCAGTCACTGAAGGCGAGCATGCAGGTGCAACAGGCGGTCAAGAAGGCAAACGGTATGCTGGCCTTCATAGCAAAAGGGTTGGAATACAGGAACAGGGATACCTTGCTGCAGCTGTACAGGGCACTGGTGAGACCACACCTCGAGTACTGTGTACAGTTTTGGTCGCCTCATCTGAGGAAAGATGTTCTTGCCATGGAGGGGGTGCAGCGGCGATTCACCAGGCTGATACCAGGAATGGCGGGATTGACCTATGAGGAGAGACTATGTAGTTTAGGGATGTACACACTGGAGTTTAGAAGATTGAGAGGGGACCTCATAGAAGTGTATAAAATTCTGACAGGTCTAGACAGACTAGATGCAGAAGGAATGTTTCCCTTGGCGGGTGAGAACAGAACTAGAGGACATAATTTAAGGATAAGGGCTAAACCATTTAGGACAGAAATGAGGGGGAATTTCTTCACTCAGAGGGTGGTGAACCTGTGGAACTCATTGCCACAGAGGGCAGTGTACGCCAGCTCATTAAATATATTTAAGAGGGAATTCGATATATTTCTACAGGCAAAAGGGGTTAAGGGTTACGGAGAGAAGGCGGGGACGGGATACTGAATTGGAGGATCAGCCATGATCTCATTAAATGGCGGAGCAGGCTCGAAGGGCCGGATGGCCTACTCCTGCTCCTATCTTCTATGTATCTATGTATCTATGTATCCTTCCTCAGATAAGGCGACCAAAACTGCACACAGTACTCAAGGTGTGGTCTCACCAAGGCCCTGTACAACTGCAGCAGGACATCCCTGTTCCTATACTCAAACCCTTTCGCTATGAAGGCCAACATACCATTTGCCTTCTTCACCGCCTGCTGCACCTGCATGCTTACTTTCAGCGACTGGTGCACAAGGACCCCCAGGTCTCGTTGCACTTCCCCTTCTCCCAATCTATTGCCATTCAGATAATAGTCTGCCTTTCTGTTTTTGACACCAAAGTGGATAACCTCACATTTATCCACGTTATATTGCATCTGCCACGCTTCTGCCCACTCACCCAACCTGTCCAAATCATCCTGGAGTTCCTCGGTATCCTCCTCGGAGCACTAAGTAGAATTGATTACTTTCACAGCAGACATAACATTTGACCTTCAACAAAAACACTTTAATCAAAAACAAGACCACCAGGCAAATCGCCATCTTTTTGATCAGCATGATAAATTATTCATGCTTTGTAGAAGATTGCCTTAAAAAATGTTTTACTAAGCACATACAGGATGCCCAAGGTGACACTATGGATTGGATAGTAAGTTACTGAACTCTCAAAAACCAGAGGGAAAAATTAGACAATGCAATCTTAGGAATTTAGTCCAAATGCCCCACCTCCACCCCAATTGTAAGGTTTTATTGTTTTAAATGTACAAAATTCACAACTTGAGCAATACACCTAGTTTGCTCTCAATTGTGTGAATTCCACTCTTCGTACAAGTTAAATAAGGTTCGTCCTCCAAAATGCATCTTTTCAATCTGGTGTTCCTCTTCCCATCCAAAAGGAAGTTAAGGAATACTTTGTTGGAGAACCAAGAATAAATCCACATTATAGCACTGCACAAAGATTTGGCTGACAAAATGTTAAATGCCACTCAAATAATAAGTCATGGACGAATCTGCAAAGATACTTATTTAATACTGTACCATTGAAGTTCACAGGAGTCAGTATGGCAGCCCTTATGGTTTTGTGAACTTCAAATTGGAGGTATTTAATTCAGACATTGGGGTTGTTTAAATACAGTTTGAATTGACAATGGCAAATCAGCTGTAGAATTAGCTACCCTTACCTCAAAACAGATTTTGCACACAAGTCTAATACAATTTAATTGATTTTATTGGAGTCACATTTCAGCTGCTTTGGCTGAATGTGATCTTAATTTGCTTGCTTTTCCCTCTGATTAAACCACACAAAAGCATTTCATTGACACAGTACAGCTAGCATGCAAGAACAACAGGCTTCCATTTCTCTCTGGAGGTCATGTACAAAAACATCACTTCAGACGAAGGACACGGCGTGGCAATTGTGCAAGTCATTTTTATTCTAGGCATCAGGTTGATGGGGTCTTTATATATTTGGTTTGGTTCTGTGCCAACTTATCCCATCAAACAACCCAATTAAATTCTGCTCCTCCACCCTACACCCTTAAGGCAACCCAGTCTTTTGACTGGCTTGCAACTTTTATCTAATTAAAAGCTTTGCATGTGGCACATGTTCCCACAAGTTAGGCCATCACATATCCTTCTAATTAGCATATTGATTAAAAATATCGACTGCCTGATATTTTACTGAACAAATTATCCACCACTGAACAAACCATTGCAGGCAGAAACACTAAGAAAAAAAAACAAACCCTTCTTAAATTAAGAGAAGGCAAACTAAACAAACACTTTTTGAAATTTTTTAATCAGCCACCATCTTGCTTGAATAGCAGACAGACAATCCATGCACACCAGATACTGTGTCAATTTTTTTCCTTTATATATTCCTATATCTAGAGTAATAATTCAAACGGTTTTCATAAACTCACTGGATTTCACAATCTGGCCACTGGGTTGTCTTAATTCTCTCAATTACAATAATATTTTTCCCCCTCAGTAACTGCATGCCCAAAATAAGGCTTTAGCCAAATTATGAAAAACTCAGACATTTCACATTGATATAATTTTATATTAAAAAACAGGAATTGGCTGGTGTCTTTCAATGCCTTCAGTTTACATTTAAAGGCCTCAGCCACTTCCAAGAGCCTGGGCTTGGATTTGATTTTTTGCCCAGCACGGCAATACGGAGATGAACATGAAGTGTACCCAATTTCCAAGGATGCACCAGTACATTATACCAAAGAATATTTTTTCCTTTCGCTTCCAGATGTCAAACATTTTTCAAAATTATTTGGAGTAAAAGTAGACAACAGTTTCAAAAGCCAATGGTAAAATTCAGTTTTTGTTTTAAAAAAGGCAAAAAAAGGAAAAGACTTCTGATTATACCTATTGTAGCCTTTGCTTTGCAAATTTTTTTTTTTTTAAGACTTGAATTTTAAAAGCAAAAAGCCTCAGAAAATTGAGGGGGCTGAAAGGGGAAGAGAAAGAGTTGAACGACAGCAGAGCTAAAGAAAAAATGTTTTGAGTGGGCAGCATAAAGGGAAAGATATTAAGGGCAGTGATGGAAGTGAGAATGTTATAGTGAGTGGATAATGTTAGAAGACATGAAGGATGATCAGTTGAGGGAGTGAATGGAAACAGCGGCTGAGGGACACATTTTCCCCACAACCCTCACCCCAAATGAAGCCTGCAGCTGGAGAGACAAAGAAACAGCAACACAGGGACATATAGGCAACAGTGACAATGTTCTTTGACTTACCATGTGCGACGCGGTCAACTCAAATCATCTTAAAAGATGCCTCCAACAATTTCTGCCTGGGCAGGTCAGAGGAATCCAGAACTAGCCCATCACACCACTGGAGAGAGGTTCATATCATCAACCATTCACCCATTGTAGTTTGATGGGGAATTCAGATGCAGTCACCACTTGTGGATTCCAAACCTGGCACAAAGGGGGACTCACTCAGGTAGCCAACTCCTCAGAGACCAGATTATAACCGGACAGACAAATTTCACCTCATCCATTACCTTCAAATTGAAAACACACCCTCGCTAAGTCCCAGACATGTTCAAAAGAAACACCCCCTCAGCAATTGAAGTTTTATTGTTGGCTGAATATTACAAGATAAATGTATTAATATTTTATCAGTTTACAGTCTGCTGCTGGCAATATTGGGAGCTTGAAAATTTGAATTCAGTTAAAAAAAATATTGAAATAAAAAGCTGGCATCAGTTAAATAAAAATGTGACCACGAAGCTGTTGGATTGTTGCAAAATCCCAATTGATTCACTAATGTCTTTAGGAAAGGAAACCTGCCACCCTTACCTGGTCTAGCCCAAGGGATTTTATACCAAAAGCTGCAAGAACATTCATTCAAAAGGATTATTTGAAAGACCAAGTTATGTTTTTAAACCATGGAGAACATTAGTGGGCAATTCTGTTTACTAAGTCAAGCTGTTGGAGTATAAAGACCAGTTGGGCCAAATGGCTTGCTTTTGTACTGTAGATACTATGTAATTCTATTATTAAGAGCGATACCAAAGTTCATCTGTGTAGTTAACAATTCTGAAGAGGAGTTTGTAATAATTTAATGTAACTGTAACTAAGTTTTGAAGATGAGATGAGCTTTGAGCACATTATAACCATGACTCAACTGCATTGCTGAAGAAAAATACTGCATCAGCTTCCACTGACAATGGATACAAGGAGGCTTACAATTCCTCAGAACAAGGAGCAATTTTAAAATCGATTAATGGCTCTGTAGAGATTGACAAAATGGACTACATAATTCAATAGGAACAGGAGTAGGCCATTTAGCCCCTTGAGCCTGTTCCGCCATTCAATGAGATCATGGCTGATCTGCAACCTTACGCCATATACCTGCCTTTGGCCCATATCCCTTAATACCTTTGGTTAACAAAAAGCTATCAATTTCAGATTTAAAATTAATTGATCTAGCATCAATTGCCATTTGCAGGAAAATTCCAAACGTCTACCACCTTTTGTGTGTCGAAGTGTTTCCTAATTTCACTCCTGAAAGGCCTGGCTCTCATTTTTAGACTATGCCCCCTAGTCCTAGACTCCCCAACCAGCAAAATAGTTTCTCGATCTACCCGATCTGTTCCCCTTAATATCTTGAAATGCTTTTACTCATCACAAATTCAGCTTTACTCATTATTACAGTGCATTATTGTGTACAGTGAGCAATATGTAACAAAAGAATAAATTGCAATAAAACATTACAAATGGGTCATCTTCATAGATAATTCCAACAATTTAATCATGTCAAGAAAAGCTTTGTTATAATGGTCGCAGGTCAAAGTAACCAATTTTTTTTTTAAATAAAGTGTTTTTTTTAATAAACGAAAACACAACAGTAGGCAATTACCATGTTGGGCAGCCCAAGTTCCTGCAACAGTCTGATTGAAACGCTTGACTATTGCTCCCAAAATAAAAATCAGCCTCATAAAAATAGTTTATTTGCTTGAGAAACCGTTACTATAATAATTCTTCTCGTCAAATCTACACCATTTCTACAACAAACTAAATTCAAACAATTTCTCTGAAGGCAGGAGTGCAATCTTGCCGGATATCTTCAGACCTTGACCAATGTTGATACTTTTACACAAATTCTGGCTCCCTTACCCCAGTGGAAGTTTTTAAAATGAGCACAAGACCATATACAGCACCGAGCATTCGGCAACCAATAGAACAGTGATAATACCACGTAACATCCTGAAAGTCAGGTTGCTGTGATTCATTCTAACCTAAATTTGTATTGAAAACTGAAGTCATGCTCATTTACTAAAATATGAGCTTAAAAAAGAGAGAATATTATTTGTGTAACCTGCGAACTCGAAGATGTAGTGGAAGAGTAACAAGTTTGCATTGATCATTAAAGCAGGTTCCAGACCACCTTTCCGTTGCAACTCCTTTTAGGACATGATTTTGCTTGGCTCTATAGATCAATTTCCAAGAAGAACAATGATTCACAATCAGAATTCTCCTCTCCACTACATAAAGATAAACTTTTGCTAAATGGTCAAGATCAATGCAATGAAAAACTGGTCATCACCTTCTAAACCACCCAGTTTATTTTTAAGATGCTGAAAGAAAGAGCAGCACATCTCAATGGCTTGCAGTCTGAAGACAACCATGTCTTTGTGCCAAACAGGTAAACAGCAACAAAAAGTCACATGTTGAATTTAGGCAACAGTTTTCTAATTAGGGAGGGAGTAAAAGCTAGCCAGAGATTTATTGAAGGTTGTTTTTTTTTTTTAAATATAAATTAAACTTCTGGCTGGGGGCTCATTACCAAAATTATTAATTCTACAAAGCACAACCAAACCGCCCCCGTTCAGCCCCAATCCAGTTCTGATTTTTTTTTTTTAATGAACTTCACACTATTTCAACAGTTTTTTCAGAAAACTTTGGCCATTATGATACTACGTCAGATATCCCTGCACTTAACTTTTAAGCAGTTTATCATAACCCACCATATAGAAGTTTTCCAGTTTGGATTGTGGTCTGGAAGCAGTTAAAAAAAAACAACAAGGTTGCTGGAATGCACTCAAGAGCAGCACATCTAATAAAATTTACAACCAGGAGGAATCAACACTGGTAGAATAAAAAGCAACTTACCATGAAACACGAATCGTGTAAAAGGACAGCAAGCTAAAAAGCAATAAGTCAAATCATGAAAGCTTCCTCTGCCTGCCAGTACTTTACTCAATGCACTCATTATACTGCAGCTTTACTTTAGCTGCTCTGTCGATTGCGACATTCTAGAAATGGAGATGTACTGTAAACCAAACCATCAGCTTGCATTAAGGGCTCTCCCATGGGACTGCTCTTTTTTTTGTGGATTAACTCAGCCATGCAGCAATAAGGACAAGCATTCACTTTTTCAGACAGTGTGGAATTTGCTAAGTCTTGGCAATACTTCATCACTAAAATCTGCAGACACCTCGCTGTAGGCTGCCCCTTTCTGAACGTAGTAATATTCCTATGCGGCAGTTCAAGGTCCAATCGAGCAACTGAGCCAAAATTCAGCAGCAGCAAGCAACTGGTTGCTTTCGTCACTAAAATGGGAGGGTCTGATCTGTCAGGCTAAATTAGCATTAAGCGTTGCATAGCAAGTCTAGTTTCCAGAACTACATTAGCAAGAATACAAAGTACAGCAGAATGATTTAAAAGTGAAAGACAACCACCCTTGGGCAAGTTTTTTGCCCCAGAATGTGTAGATGTAAGCGGTTTACAAAAATCTCAACACAGGATTCTTTATGAAAATTTATGCATTCATGTAACAATGCACTTTGCGGAACTGTTGACGGAGGCAAAAGAAATTAGGGTAGAGTTTGTGTTTTGGGCGTAAATAGAAAATTGGGCGCAAGTTGTGCTGGTTAGGTTACAGTTCAAGTTTCCACTAAAATTCATTTGTACAATCACAACCAAAAAATCTTCCGTGAACCAACAAAAACAACTTGCATTTATTTAGCGCCTTTGACAAAGTGAAAGGTCCCAAGGCACTTCACAGGAGCATAAACAAAATTTGACAGCTGTAAGAGGATATTAGGGCAGATGACCAAAAGCAGATATGTGGTCGGAAGCTCATCTTGGGGGCAAATATGACACCAAGGTTGCGAACAGTCTGGCTCAGCCTCAGAGAGCCAGGGAGAGGGATGGAGTCGGTGGCTGGGGAACGGAGTTTGTGGCGGGGACTGAAGACAATGGCTTTGGTCTTCCCAATATTTAGTTGGAGAGAATTTCTGCTCATCCAGTACTGGAAGTCGGATAAGCAATCTAACAATTGAGAGACAGTGGAGGGGGTCAAGAGAGGTGGTGGTGAGGTAGAACTGGGTGTCGTCAGCATACATGTGGAAACTGACTTTTTTCGGATGACGTTGTCAAGGGGCAGCATATCGATAAGAAATAGGAGGGGGGGCCAAGGATAGATCCTTGGGGGACACCAGAGGCAACAGTGCGGGAGTGGGTAGAGAAGCCATTGCACGTTATTCTCTGGCTACGATGGGATAAATAAGAATGGAACCAGGTGAGTGCACCCAGCTGGACGACGGAGGAGAGGCACAGAAGAGGATGGTGTGGTCAACTGTGTCAAAGGCTGCACAGGTCAAGAGAACAAGGAGGGCTAGATTACCAATGATCAGTCACACAGGACGGCATTTGTGACTTTGATAAGGGGCATTCTGGTACTGTGGCAGGGGCGGAAACCAGAGTTCCAGGAAAATTGGGCACAGATTTAGGAGGAGACAGCATGTTCAAGGACTCGAGAGGAAAAGGAGGTTGGTGATGGGTCGGTAGTTTGCAAGGACAGCGGGGTCAAGGGTCAGTGTAATAGAATGCAAGGGTTTTTTTTGCATTGATGTATTTAAGAATGGTAACCTGATGCAGTTTTATTGATACAGCTCAAAATGGATTTATTAAAAAAAACGCATTTAAATAATAAGTGTCTTGTCCTCCACCTGAGTAACTTGATTTTAAATGGCTGAAAATGACAAAACTATATTGAACCATTTACTAGTTTTATTGGTGTACACTGGACGATTCTTAGTAAGTTAAATATTTTTTAATACGTAAAAACTTTTAAAATGTGCCTACTAGTGCCTATGCATCGAAGATAAGGATCTCAATTTGAAGAGCCTCATTGAACGGCTGTAAACAGGCTCCATTTGCGGAAATATTCTGCGCTGGTTTGGCCAGTTTCACAGAAAACTAGTGCAAACCAGGGGAAAGTCTCGGCCATTCTGTACTGTTTCTGCAAATCTGTTGCAATTCTACTTACTATTTTGTATTATTGTTTGATAAACAGAATATCTGCAATA
This sequence comes from Squalus acanthias, assembly GCA_030390025.1. Taxonomy (NCBI): domain Eukaryota; kingdom Metazoa; phylum Chordata; class Chondrichthyes; order Squaliformes; family Squalidae; genus Squalus; species Squalus acanthias. The sequence continues at coordinate 76,364,605 of CM059426.1, read as the reverse complement.
CCATATTTAATGTGAAACTTGAAGCCTAGGATTATCCAGATACCAAAATGTTAGAATATCAAACTTGTACCCGTTAAATCCCACACACTCCCACTGATGTTCAAGATAGAAAGTCATTTTAGTGGACTTAAATCAAGCTACTAGAGGATTCCGAGCCCATCCCAACTTGCTATACACTACAAACATTTTATCTAAATTCTTGTTAAATACATAAAGAGCGGGTGCGGCTAGATCGGAACAACCAGCATCATGTGGAGATCATTGTGGGAAAAGGTATACTGACATGAGGAACAGAGAGTGTCTTGCAGTTCTTGTATTGCACTAGCTTACAAGCCACCTATAGCTTTAATGGCTTTCTTGAACTTAAAATAAACATCCATGTTATTGAGCATCATTCTTCAATTTGTTGGCCAACTGCAACAGCTTACATTCGCAATGGATCGGGTGTAGAAAGAACCTCCTCTATTAAAGGCATTTCTTAAACTTTGAATGTCTGCAGCACATTACATCAGATGCTCCAACAGCTCACACTGACGGCTATTAGATATGCAAGAGGATGACACAAAGATAAGCAGCATTGCAGGCAGTGTTGAAGAAAGCATAAAATTACAAAGGGATATCAACAGATTAAGGTGAAAGGGCAAAACTGTGGCAAATGGATTTCAATGTAAGCAAATGGGAGGTCATCCACTTTGGGCCTAAAAAAGGATAGAACAGGGTACTTTCTAAATGGTGAACAGCTAAAAACAGTGGAGGTCCAAAGAGACTTGGTGGCCCAGGTACATATCATTAAAATGTCATGAACAGATACAGAAAATAATTAAAAAGGCTAATGGGATGCTGGTGTTTATATCTAGAGGACTAGAATACAAGGGGGTAGAAGTTATGCTGCAGCTGTACAAAGCCCTGGTTAGACCACACCTGGAGCACTGTGAGCAGCTCTGGGCACCACACCTTAGGAAGGGTATATTGGCCTTGGAGGGAGTGCAGCGTAGGTTTACCAGAATGATACCCGGACTCCAAGGGTTAAGTTATGAGGAGAGATTACACAAATTAGGGTTATATTCCCTAGAATTTAGAAGATTAAGGGGTGATTTGATCAAAGTTTAAGATATGAAAGGGAACAGATAGGGAGATAGGGTAGATAGAGAGAAACTATTTCTGCTGGTTGGGGATTCTAGGACTAGGGGGTACAGTCTAAAAATTAGAGCCAGACCTTTCAGGAGTGAAATTAAGAAACACTTCTACACATAAAGGGTGGTAGAAGTTTGGAACTCTCTTCCGCAAATGGCAATTGATGCTAGATCAATTGTTAATTTTAAATCTGAGATCGATAGCTTTTTGTTAACCAAAGGTATTAAGGGATATGGGCCAAAGGCAGTTATATGGAGTCAGGTCACAGATCAGCCATGATCTCATTGAAATGCGGAACAGGCTCAAGGGGCTCAATGGCCTACTCCTGCTCCTATGTACATGGCCTCCAGTGAGCTGAAATTGAGTCCTTATGTATAAAAAAATAGAATGCAAGTTTGTGCCATTATTAGCAGTGAAAGCATTTCTAGGTTCCATGTGCTTGACTATCACAATGCTAAGTTATGAATTTGACTTAAGATTATCACTATCAAATGTTTAAATCCAAGTGGCAGCTTGAACTGTTCTTACACCAGCAACAGATTGCAGTTTTCAACCTCCAGCAGTAAGGGAAATCAGCAACAAAACACATACAAGTGTGTTCATGAAACACCAAACAGCCAACAAAAATTGATTACTGCACTATCCCATTTAATATTTAGAATTTACCAACTTTGTCATCAGTTCCAAAATTAATCAGAAGACCTTGGCTAGGTATTATAATCAAATTAGCCATGAGCAAAAGTTCCAAAAGTCATCGAAGAAATACAAGAAACACATATTGTTCAAGTGTTAAATTATAATAGGAACATGAAAATACAACATGAAGCAGATACAGAATAGCTTGAAGTGAGCATGATTGCAACACACAATTTTCATAGGTGGAAGCAATAGAGTATTTTGAGAGATGGACAGCAGTGTGACATGGTTGAAATTGAGAGCTGGAATAAACAGAGTGGACCTGAACAGAGTGTTTTAGTTGGGAATTTGGAAAGAGTGGGAATTCGGAGAAGAGAGGAAAGGAGTTGTTGCTTTTTGCCTGCACTACTTGTAGTGCTTTGTGTTACAGCTAGACATTTAATTTCAGTACCCTTAACTTAATCTACATCAAGTAATTAGTCAAGAAACTACACTGCAAACTAAGTTACCTAATTACAAATTTAATTAAATTTAACTAAATAAAACAAGGTCATATAGGGATGGCAGTGCAGGTGGTGTGCCGCAACTGCAGCATGTGGGAGTTTGTGGAGAGCATTGTGATCCCGGACAACCACGTTTGCAGTAAGTGCCTGCATCTTGAGGAACTTCAGCTCAGAGTTTTTGAGCTGGAGTCTGAGGTGCAGACATTGCAGGGCATCAGGGATGGGGAGAGTTACCTGGACACTTTGATCCAGGAGGCAGTCACACCCCTTAGGTTAGGTAGTGGTACAGGTCTGGTGAGTGGTCAGGGACAGGAGGGTGTGATTGCAACTGAGGCAGGTAAGGTGACCCCAGGTGCAGTGCTGGAGGAGCTCAGCTTTTGCCCTTGTCCTTGTCCAACAGGAATGAGGTTCTTGCTGCCTGTGTGGATGAGGTAAAAGCCTGCAGGATGGATAAGCAAGCTGACCATGGTGCAGGAGGCCATTCAAGTGGGGGGAGTGAAAGGGAATGTAGTTGTGGTAGGGGACAGTAAAGTCAGGGGGATAGATACCGTTCTCTGCAGCCGCGACCGAGTTCCGAAGGTTGTGTTGCCTGCCAGGGTTAAAGACATCTGCTCTGGGCTGGAAAGGAACTTGGAGTGGGAGGGGAAGGATCCAGTTGTCGTGGTCCACGTAGGAACCAACGACATAGGTAGAACTAGGAATGAAGTTCTGCTGAGGGAGTTTGAGGAGCTAGGATCCAAATTAAAAAGCAGAACCTCAAAAAAGGTAATAATCTCTAGATTGTTACCTGAGCCACATGCAAATTGGCACAGGGACAAACAGATTAGAGGTTCAAATGTGTGGCGCAAAGAGTGGTATGGGAGGAAGGGGTTTTAGTTCATGGGGCACTGGCACCAGTACTGGGGAAAGAGGGAGCTATTCCGTTGGGACAGACTCCACTTAAACTGGGCTGGGTCCAGTGTCCTGGCAAACCAAATAACTAGGGCAGTAGACAGGACTTTAAACTAATGAAGGCGGGAGGGGGAGGATTTAGGAAAGAGTAAAGCGAGAGAAATGTCAAGGTACTAGAGCAGAGTTTTGGGTAAAAATAAGCAGAGTGGGTCAGGAAGGGACAGAGAGTAACAAAGGTAATAAGGCATCACAGTGACCAAGTTGACATCAGGGAAAAATAGAAATAAGTCAAAGCTAAAGGCATTATATCTGAATGCGCAAAGCAGTCGCAACAAAATAGATGAATTAACAGTGCAAATAGAAATCAACAGGTTTGATCTAATAGCCATAATGGAGATGTGTTTGCAAAGTGGCCAAGGTTGGGAACTAAATATTCCAGGATACATAACTTTTAGAAGAGATAGGCGAAATGGAGGAGGGTTAGCCCTGATAATAAAGGATGGGATAAAGACAGGAGAGAGAAAGGATCTTAGCTCCGAAAATCAAGTAGAATCAGTTTGTGTGGAGCTAAGAAACAGCAAGGGGCAGAAAACATTGGTGGGAGTTGTTTATAGGCCCCCAAACAGTAGTTGTAATGTAGGGCAGAGTACAAGTCAGGAAATTAGAGGCGCATGTAACTAACGGTAATACAGTAATCATGGGGGACTTTAATCTACATATAGATTGGGCAAACCAAATTTGCAGTAATAGTGTGGAGGACAAATTCATGGAATGTATGCAAGATAGTTTTCTAGATCAGTATGTTGAGGAACCAACTAGGGAACAGGCTATTTTAGATCTAGTATTGTGCAATGAGAAAGGGTTAATTAATAACCTTATAGTAAAGGGGCCTTTAGGGCAGAGTGACCACAATATGATTGAATCACTTTCAAACTCAATATAAAATTCTGTTAAATCTGAAACTAGGGTCTTAAATCTAAAAGCAAGCTATGTAGGTATGAGGGGCCAGTTGGCTAAGGTAGATTGGGAAACTACGTTAAAAAGGTATGACGGTAGACAAGCAATGGCTAGCATTTAAAGAATTAATACATAATTTACAACAAATATACATTCCTTTAAAGGCACAAAATCCCACATGAAGTGTGATCCAACCATGGCTAACAAGAGAAGTTAGATAGTATTAGATCAAAGGAAGAGGCTTATCAGGTTGCCAAAAAGAGCAGTAAGCCTGAGGATTGGGAGGATTTTAGAATTCAGCAAAGGATGACCAAGAAATTGATAAAGAAAGGGAAAATAGAATACAAGAGTAAACTAGCGAGAGACATAAAAACAGACTGTAAAAGCTTCTATAGGTATGTAAAAAGGAAAAGATTAGCAAAAGTAAATATGGGTCCCTTAGAGGCTGAGACAGGAGAAATTATAATGGGGAATAAGGAAATGGCAGAGAAATTAAACAAATACTTTGGCCGCGATTTTCTCATCAGTGTCGGGTTTCCGGGTTCCAGTCCCGCCCCCAGCTGCCTCCGCTCTGCAGACATGATTTTCCCTTGATTGGCACTGGCCAATTAACAGGAAGTGGGTCTGATGATGTAATTTGATGACACGTCATCTGCCGGTTTCCTTAAAAGGGACCATGCACAATTTTATTTTGACTGTTGATTTTTCAGTGTTTGACAGCATTGAGGTGCTGAAAACACTGACAATCACTGCACAAAGGTAAACTCTTGCACCCAGGCTCTCCAATGAACCCTCCATATGCTTATGGAGCGAGTCACAGTATGCAGGGAGGTTCTCTTCCCTTCCAAGGGTGGAAGAGACCTCCCCAGAACACCAACTTACCTTGCACCTCCACCCAACCCTCTCTATCTACTATATCACTTCCCCATCTCACTAGCCACCTCTCACACTCACCCTCATTCTACTGCAAGCATACCAACTAACAGACAAGGGTGGGCACTTGAGTGGTTTAGCCAATGTCCATGTAAGTTTCTGGTAATGTGTTGTCATAGTGAAATCTCTTTCAAACAGTGCCCCTTATTGGACAGATCTGAGCGCACATTGAGGGAGTGTCTCACTGAATTTCAGTGACTGTTCAGTCATAACTCCTGCCCCGCCCCGCTATAGTGATGTGCGTGCATGGAATGGCTTGGACATTAAAGGGAAATTATAATAGGGAATAAAGAAATGGCAGAGAAATCAAACAAATACTTTGTGTCTGTCTTCACGGAAGACGGCGCCAAAAACTTCCCAGAGATAGTGGAGAGCCAAGGCTCTAGCGAGAATGAGGAACTGAAAGAAATTAGCATTACTAAAAAAAAAGTACTGGTGAAATTAATGGGACTGAAAGCCGATAAATCTCCTGGACTCGATGGCCTGCATCCTAGGGTTTGAAAGCGGTGGCTAGAGATAGTGGATGCAGTGGTTGTCATCTTCCAAAATTCCATAGATTCTAACACAGTTCCCACAGATTGGAAGGTGGCAAATGTAACCCCACTATTTAAGAAAGGAGGGAGAGAGAAAGCGGGGAACTACAGACCAGTTAGCCTGACATCAGTAGTAGGGAAAATGCTAGAATCTATTATTAAGGACGTGGTAACAGGGCACTTAGAAAATAATAGGATTGGGCAGAGGCAACACAGATTTATGAAAGGGAAATAGTGTTTGACGAATCTGTTAGAGTGTTTTGAGGTTGTAACTAACAGAATAGATAAGGGGGAACTAGTGGATGTGGTGTATTTGGATTTTCAGAAGGCATTTGATAAGGTGCCACACAAGAGGTTATTAAACAAAATAGGGCTCATGGGATTGGGGGTAATATACCAGCATGGACTGAGGATTGGTTAACAGACAGCAAACAGAGTAGGAATAAACGGGTCATTTTCAGGTTGGCAGGCTATAACTAGTGGGATACCGCAAGGATCAGTGCTTGGGCCTCAGCTATTCCAAATCATTGATGTAGATTGTGATGAGGGGACCAAATGTAGTATATCCAAATTTGATGATACTAAGCTGGGTGGGAATGCAAGTTGTGGGGAGGATGCAAGGAGGCTTCAAGGGGATATAGACAGGCTAAGCGAGTGGGCAAGAACATGGCAAATGGAATATAATGTGGAGAAATGTGAAGTTATCCACTTTGGTAGAAAAAAAAGCAGAGTATTTTTTAAATGGAGAGAGATTGGGAAATGTTGGTGTTCAGAGCATCCTGAGTGTCCTTGTACAAGAATCACTGAAAGTTAACATGCAGGTACAGCAAGCAATTAGGAAAGCAAATGGTATGTTGGCCTTTATTACAAGAGGATTTGAGTGTAAGAGTAAAGATGTCTTACTGCAATTATATAGGGCTCTGGTGAGACCACACCTGAAGTAGTGTAAACAGTTTTGGTCTCCTTACCTAAGGAAGGATATACTTGCCACAGAGGGAGTGCAACAAAGGTTCACCAGACTGATTCCTGGGATGGGGGGGGATTGTCTTATGAGGAGAGATTGAGTAGACTAGGCTTATATTCTCTAGAGTTTAGAAGAATGAGAGGTGATCTCATTGAAACATACAAAATTCTTACAAGGCTTGACAGGGTAGATGCAAGCAGGATGTTTTCCCTGGCTGGGGAGTCTAGAACCAGGGGGCATAGTCTCAGAATAAGGGGTCAGCCATTTAGGACTGAGATGAGGAGAAATTTCTTCACTCAGAGGGTGGTGAATCTTTGGAATTCTCTACCCCAGATGGCTGTGGAGGCTCAGTTGTTGAGTATATTCAAGACAGAGATCAATAGATTTTTGAATATTAAGGGAATCAAGGGATATGGGGGATAGTGCAAGAAAGTGGAGATGAGGTAGAAGATCAGCCATGATCTTCTTGAATGGCAGAGCAGGCTCCTATTTCTCATGTTCTAATGAAACTTCCAAACATCTTTATGAACACCATTATAAAAAAAATGCCTGCTTATGTCAGACAGCCATCCAATGCCAATTGAGACATAATGCTCAAACAGGAAATAAACCTTCAACTTGCTACACAAGAAGCCATGGAATAAGAAACAGATTGCCCTTCAGCCCATAAAGACCAATTAATCCACAAGTTATGCATCTCATCTATTCAATCATGAATACACACTAATCTCCAAAAGGTGGTGATGCCATACTATTAACAGACATTAAATCCTGGCTAGCACTCCAATACACCACCACCCTCTCCTCCCCTACCCATACAGTCCAGCAGGAGCCACATGCCAAGCATTATGCCTCCAATTCACAACCACTTTGTGGGGAGAAGCACATAAGAACACTTCCCCCTCATCACACCATCCTAGTAAATGGCAGCCATTTATCCAGCTCCCTTCTGAAAGCATTAGTCGACAGCAATTTACTAACTGTTGCACATATTCAGAAAAGGGAATGAAAAAGATCACGAGAGCTATTCCCACTTAAACAACCTAATTTTGACCTCTGCCGACAACACATTAAAGTCACTTTTGATGTACATTCGACAATGAAGTCCAACACCGCCTTCAGTGTGTCAGTGCAGCCTTCGGTCACCTGAGGAAGAGAGTGTTTGAAGACCAGGACCTCAAACCCGGCACTAAGCTCATGGTCTACAGAGCAGCAGTGATACCCGCCCTGCTGTATGCCTCAGAGACATGGACCATGTACAGCAGGCACCTCAAAGCACTGGAGAGGTACCACCAACGCTGCCTCCGCAAGATCCTGCAAATCCATTGGCAGGATAGGCACACCAATGTCAGTGTTCTTGCTCAGGCCAACATCCCCAGCATCGAAGCTTTGACCATGCTCAATCAGCTCCGATGGACGGGTCACATTGTCCGCATGCCCGATACGAGACTCCCAAAACAAGTGCTCTACTCGGAGCTCCGACACGGCAAGAGAGCCCCAGGTGGGCAGAGGAAACACTTCAAAGGACACCCTCAAAGCCTCCTTGAAAAAGTCTAACATCCCCACCGACACCTGGGAATCCCGGGCCCAAGACCGCACAAAGTGGAGGAGAAGCATCCGGGAAGGCGCCGAACACCTCGAGTCTCTTCGCCGGGAGCAAGCTGAAGCCAAGCGCAAACAGCGCACGTCAACCCAAGCACCTCACCCACCCGCCCCTTCAACCACCGTCTGCCCCACCTGTGACAGAGACTGTAGGTCCCGCATTGGACTCATCAGTCACCTGCGAACTCATTTTTAATGTGGAAGCAAGTCATCCTCAGTTCCGAGGGACTGCCTAAGAAGACGACGACATTCATGGATCATGTTCTTTTTCTCAAAAATGGAAAAGTCCTGGCCTGCAAATTTCTCCACAGCAAAATCTCAGAATTATCCTTTAGATTCTGAGCCCTCCCCATCAAACTATAAAGCTATTCCACTAGAGCAGGTATTTATTCATAGAAAAAAAGCCTACACATCTAAATCCTGGGTTCCTTGTCCTGCAAATACAGGATTGTCTCCTTCAATCGGCAACCATTTCCCACATTCACTCGCACTTAAATCTTAAAATCAATAGCATGCGTTAAATGCAGTTACTTTTGTTTCCCTAGCACCCAAGCATGGAAGTTACTATTCCATGTTGGGCATCAAGACAAGAATAAACTTACAGCCAACGCCCCATTAACAAAATTAGCCGACATACTTTACTAGTCTACAGCTCAGGTTTCTGTCCATTGCCTTTATACATTTGTCACTTGACCACATGGCTTTGCATCTACTGGTGTAACAATGTTAACACAAGGGTCAATTCTAAATTCCCTGCTTTTACCACGGTGATACCCCGTTGCCAACAAAGCTCTCCTTTCATCAACTTCCATTTCCAGCCCAGTCTTCAACCCAGGTAGCTAATTTGTCACTAATTTCACAATAGCAAAAGCCTAATGAAAATCCAACACGATGGTACCTGTCCACCACTTTTCGCCCCAAAGAATTACAGATTGGCAAGACATAGAATTATGCAGCACCAGAGAGCGACCATTGGGTCCATCGTGCCCGTACCAGCTCCATGAAAAAACTATCCAACTCGTTCCACAGCCCTGCAATTTTTTCCTTTAAGTATATATCCAATTCCCTTTTTGAAAGTTAGTATTGAATCTGCTTCCACCACCATTTCATGCAATGCATTCCAGATCACAAGTCACTGCGTAAAAACAAAATCCATTAGTTTCAAAATCCACAGACTAAATGCCTCTGATTATTTTTGATGAGCATGAACAGAAACAGAATCAGAATACTGCTTTCAACCACTTAGGCCATACAGAAGAAAAAGCTGACTACTGCAAAATCAATACATGACAGAACTCGTCTAATAAGAGACAAAAGTTGCAATGGCAAAACAATGATTAAAACTGCCAAGCATACTTTCAACATTTAAGTATCAGTTCACAAGTTAGCTTGTTTAGTGTTACATCTGCAGCTGTTGTAACTAAACCTGAAACTGTCCATTCCATTATGTGCAGTGCCCTGCCTCATTTATGCCACAGTTTTTAACCTATACTTCTTGATCACATTAAGAAATTTAATAAAAAATAAACTTCAGCTCCCCCCCCCGCCCACTGGAGATTACAAGCTCAATCAGATCAGCTGAAAAGCAGGAGTAGAGTTTGTCAGAACCAGACACCACTTTCTCCCACTGCTGGTTGTAAATTAATTTGTAGGTGGAAAAATTAAGAGTTATAGTTGAAGCACAGTGCACATTTATTTAGCATCAATCAGCTTTAAACTGCTGAAATGCAGCTTCTAAAAATAAAAAAGGAACGTGAGAGCAAATCTTGATTTTGCCGAAAATGGAAGTTCTTAAACACGGTTTGTATCCACTTATCAGGTGAGACGATTCTTTGGCATAAATACATGAACATGCTTTGCTTATTCTCACTACCGATGCAGAATTGCCAGAGATTCAGTAATAAAGTTGTGAGGTTAGAGTGGAAAAGCAAGCCTGAACTTCCCCAGTGTTCACAGAATGATCTAGATGCTAGAGTCCATTATAAAAGATGGAATAGCAGAGCACTTGGAAAACAGTGACAGGATCGGACAAAGTCAACATGGATTTACAAAAGGTAAATCATGCTTGACTAATCTACTGGAATTTTGTGAGGATGTAACTGGTAGAATAGATAAGGGAGAACCAGTGGATGTGGTGTATTTGGACTTTCAGAAGGCTTTCGATAAAGGTCCCGTATAAGAGATTGGCGTGCAAAGTTAAAGCACATGGGATTGGGGGTAAGGTACTGACTTGGATAGAGAACTGGTTGGCAGACAGGAAGCAAAGAGTTGGAATAAACAGGTCTTTTTCTGAGTGGCAGGCAGTGACTAGTGGGGTACCGCAGGGATCGGTGCTAGGACCCCAGTTATTCACAATATATATTAATGATCTAGACGAGGGAACTAGATGTAATATCTCCAAGTTTGCAGACGACACAAAGCTGGGTGGGCGTGTGTGTTGTGAGGAGGATGCAGAGAAACTCCAGTATGATTTGGACAGGTTGGGTGATTGGGCAGATGCATGATAATGTGGATAAATGAGAGGTTATCCACTTTGGTGGCAAAAACAGGAAGGCAGATTTTCTGAACGGCAATAGATTGGGAAAAGGGGAAGTGCAACGAGACCTGGGAGCCCTTGTGCACCAGTCACTGAAGGTAAGCATGCAGGTGCAGCAGGCGGTTAAGAAGGCAAAAGGTACATTGGCCTTCATAGCGAGAGGATTCGAGTACAGGAGCAAGGATGTCTTGCTGCAGTTGTACAGGGCCTTGGTGGGTCCACACCTTGAGTATTGTGTGCAGTTTTGGTCGCCTTATCTGAGGAAGGATGTTCTTGCCATGGAGGGAGCGCAGCGAAGATTCACCAGGCTGATACCTGGGATGGCAGGAATGACATATGAAGAGAGATTGGGACGATTGGGCTTGTATTCGCTAGAGTTTAGAAGAATGAGAGGGGATCTCATTGAAACTTATAAAATTCTAACAGGACTAGACAGACTAGATGCAGGAAGGATGTTCCCAATGGCGGGGGAGTCCAGAACCAGGGGTCACAGTCTAAGGATAAGGGGTAAGCCATTTAGGACTGAGATGAGGAGGAATTTCTTCACCCAGAGAGTGGTGAACCTGTGGAATTCTCTACCACAGAAGGCAGTTGAGGCCAATTCATTAAATATATTCAAGAAGGAGTTAAGATATATTTCTTAAGGCTAAAGGGATCAAGGGATATGGGGAGAAAGCAGGGACAGGGTACTGAATTTGGATGATCAGCCATGATCTCATTAAATGGCAGAGCAGGCTCGAGGGGCCAAATGGCCTACTCCTGCTCCTATCTTCTATGTTTCTATGAGCCAGCACAGGAGGCCACCATTTGGCCCACCATATCTGTGTCAACTCTTTAAAAAGCTATCCAAATCATCCTACTCCCTTGCCCTGCCCCTCCAAGTATTTATCCAATTTCCTTTTTAAAGTTAACATTGAATCAGTTTCCACCACCCTTTCAAGCAATGCATTCCAGATCATAACTCGCGGTGTAAAAAAAATTCTTATCTCGCCAATTACCTTTTTTTGCCAATTAACTTTAATCTGTGTCCCTGGTTACCGACCCTTCTGCCACTGGAAACAGTTTCTCCTTATTTACTCTAAAACCCCTTCATGATTTTGAGCACCTTTATTAAATCTCCCCTTAACCTTCTCTGCTCAAAAAGGAGAACAAACCCAGCTTCTCTAGTCTCTCCACATAACTGAAGTCCCTCATCCCTGGTACCATTCTGGTAAATCTCCTCTGCACCCTCCAAGGCCTTGACAGCCTTCCTAAAGTGTGGTGCCCAGAATTGGATGCAATACGTCAGCTGGGACCTAACCAATGATTTATGAAGTTTTAGCATAACTTCCTCAATTTTGTACTCCACACTTTTATTATAAAAGCATATGATATCTTTGGCTTTAACAGCCTTCTCAACTTGTCCTGCCACCTTCAAAAGATTTGTGTATGTACCCCCACAGGTCTCTGTTCCTGGACCCCATTTAAAAATTGTACCATTTTGTTTATATTGCCTCCCCTCATTCTTCCTACCAAAATGCATCACTTTACACTTCTATGCGTTAAACTTCATCCGCCATTTGTCTGCCCATTTCACCAGTCTATGTGCTCCTGAAGTCTGTTACTATCCTCCTTAGGTGATTTTTTATCAGCAATAACCCATTTACTTAAAACAAATTACCACTGGGATTAAGAGAACACTGCTTAGAAAATAAAGGCTGTAATTTATTTTTGAAAAAGTAAAGCTCTTAATATTACAACAGATGATTGGCCTGTTCATGTGCAAATTGTAATGCTCATTTAGGTTTTGTAATTTGGAATATAGTCTTTAGTTATACACTTGCAATACTTGGGGAATTGGAAATTGCCTTGAAACTCAGATTAGGAAGCAAAGTAGCATTGTCCAGTACATTTCCAGTGTCCAATAAAGGAGGAGCTCAATAATAAAATTAGGGATGTAAATAAATGGCTAGCAACCTGTTTTGGTCTCCTTATTTAAGGAGGGATATACTTGCATTGGAGGCAGTTCAGAGAAGGTTCACGAGGTTGATTCCCGAGACGAAGGGGTTGAGTTATGAAGAAAGGTTGAGCCTATACTCATTGGAGTTTAGAAGAATGAGAGGTGATCTTATTGAAACATTAGATACTGAGGGGGCTCGACAAGGTAGATGCAGGGAAGATGTTTCTCCTCCTGGGGGAAATCTAGAACTAGGGGACATAGTTTCAGAATAAGGGGTCGCCCATTTAAAACTGAGATGAGGAGGAATTTCTTCTCTCAGAGGGTCGTAAATCTGTGGAATTCTCTGCCCAAGAGAGCTGTGGAGGCTGGGTCATTGAATATATTTAAGGTGGAGATGGACAGATTTTTGAATAATAAAAGGGAGTGATGGGTTATGGGGAGCAGGCAGTGAAATGGAGCTGAGCCCAAGATCAGATCAGCCATGATCTCATTAAATGGCAGAGCAGGCTCAAGGGACCAAATGGCCTACTCCTGCTCCTATTTATGTTCTTAAAACAATGCTATCTTAATTTTTAAAAACTCATAACATTCAGAATAAAACAAAAGGACTGGTACAGGCTGTACCTTAAGATAGATTTAAGAAGCTGCAATTAAAGATCATTTAAACTAGATGGGTGGATGGAGGTGGAGAGAAGGAGATGAAATGGATCACAGGATATATAGTCATCGGGTAGGTATGGACCCAGTTACAGACCTGTGCATGACCTCAGAAAAAAGCTGACATGAAAAAAATTACATGATGCCTATACATGAACTCAAGAAGCATTAGAAATATGACAGAACTGGAGGAATTTGTAGCAGTAATGATACATGAACAAAGCTCAATAGACTTCTATTATGTCTTCAAATTTAAAACAAAGATAAACATCCCTTGGAGCTTCACAGAAGTGCAATCAGACAAAAATTGATAACGAACCAAAGGAGATATTAGGAAGAGTAACTAAAAGATTGGTCAGAGGCAAGTTTTGAAGAAGTCCTTAAAAAGGTGGAGATTTAGGAAAGGAATTCCTGAGCTTCGGGCCTAGACGTCTGAAGGCATAGCTGCCAATGGTGGGGCAAAGGGAATTGGGGAGGCACAAGTTCATCTAGGGATGAACTTTTCATCTGGAGTTCTTCCCTAGACCCTTCAATCAACACCAATAAACCACGATTTATTTCACTGCAGTTGGTGGGACTGTAGAATTGGCTGTCACATTTCCCTGCAGTGAGTACACTTCACAAGTATTTAATTGGCTGTAAAGTGCTTTGGGATGTCCTAAGGAGTTGAAAAGTGCTATAAAATACTTTCTTCCCTGATATCAAACCATTAAAAAAAATGAAAATCTCTGAACTTGTCCCCTCGTGACCAGAGAGTTTACACTGCTAAGCATATTAACTACAATGAAGCAGTTGAGACAAAGTATAGGCTCAAACTGACCACTGCACTTAACAAAAGCACAGAAAAAAGCCCTCAACCCCGACAAGCTGTCGGGGATAAAGTTACAACATTTCACCAATTCTTATAACCATCAAGGGTTGGTGGATTGGGGGTGGTGGCTAATTATAGTTAATAAGTTAAAAGTCGGTGATGTTTAGCTTTTAAAAAAAAAAACTTGATTTGGGGGTAAACTTGATTTGGGGGTAAAACAAAAACAAAGTGGGAGAAAGAAGTTCCACACATTTAAGGTCCTGAGGATTTTATGGACAACTGTGTGAAGTACATTAAAAAAAACTTACAATTGTTGGGATAAATTTATGCCTACACAAAATTCCAAAGCATTTATACAAGTTCAACCAGATCTGAGATTATGTGCCCACCACAGTGAACCAAACAAACAGTTACCAACATAGCTGCCCAGTTTGCCATGCCACAGAACTACCTCCTTTTCCAAAGGCTTGGTGCCCAGTACTCCAACCAAACTGAAGGGAAAAAGCTTGGATAAATAGTGAGGTACACTAGTACCTGCCCCCACCCTCTCTTTGCAGCAAGCAGACTACAATAAATAGAAGTTGCTTCTAGAATTGGAAATTTAACTGCCAAAAGCTACTACATAGCCCTAACAATTAAGCTCCAAAAGCCCCAAAATTTCCTAGTGTTTACTGCAAATATCCAAATTAGTGTTAATTTTGCAGTAAGTCTTCAAAATTTTCAAACTGCTAATGATATTAAATATATATCCAACAACAACAAGTGTTTATATAGCACCTTTAACATAGTAAAACGTCCCAAGACGCTGCACAGGTGTATTTTAAGACAAAAGAATTTGACACCGAACCACATAAGGATAAATTAGGGCAGGTGACCAAAAGCTTGGTCAAAAAGGTAGGTTTTAAGGAGCATCTTAAAAGGAGGAAAGAGAGGTAGCAAGGCAGAGAGGTTTAGGCAGGGAATTAGAGCGCTTAGGGCCTAAGCAACAGAAGGTACAGCCACCAAAGGTTGAGCGATTATAATCAGGGATGCTCAAGAGGGCAGAATTAGAGGAGCGCAGATATCTCAGGGGGTTGTGGGGCTGAAGGAGATTACAGAGATAGGAAGGGGCGAGGCCATGGAGGGATTTGAAAACAAGGATGAGAATTTTGAAATCGAGGCGCTGCTTAACCAGGAGCCAATGTATGTCAGCGAGCACAGGGGAGATGGGTGAACGGGACTTGGTGAGAGTTAGGACACAGACAGCTGAGTTTTGGATGACCTCAAGTTTACGTAGGGTGGAATGTGGGAGGACAGCCAGGAGTCCAATAACTATTTATGTTTAATTCAGAGTGGTGTCTGTTCTCGGCAATGTGAAATGTTGCTCATTACAAAAAAAGGTACAGCAACATAGCATGTGCATTAGCCACTACCAATCATTAATTGAGTCCTGTTTATTGAATCCACACATGCTCAAGTTAATTAACAAACAAATAGTTCAAAATAAGTGATGTGTTTTTAAAACTTGAAACATAACCCAAATTAACTACATTCAACTGCAATAGAAAGATTCTAACAAAAGCAAAAATCGCAGTAAGGTAGCAATGCTGCAGAACACATTTAGCAACAATTCTCTAGGGAAAGCAATACTGTATTTATTTTTTAAAAAACACAACAGTTAGCATGGCAATGCTTTCAATCAAGCTACTTAACCAATCAACTCTGGAGTAGTTATTCCACTACAAATCACACAGTCTATTGCCATTCTCTTACCTCACTCCTCATCCTTTAATATTCAGAGCTTTTCAACAAAAAATGTCCTGTTGAAAGAATGTGGACTCTTTCAACAGTGTGCTGCAGAGAATTCTAAGCTTCACTGATGCAGTTGCTGTTCAGCAGTATAGGTGGGCAAGAAAAAAAGAACTTGCATTTATATAGTGCTGTTCATGACGTCCAAAAGTGCTTTACATCCAATTAAGTACTTCTTGACGTGTAGTCAGTGTTGTAATATAGGAAAGCAGCAGCCAAATTGGCACACAGCAAGCTCCCACAAACAGCAATGTGATAATGACCAAATAATCTGTTTTAGTGGTGTTTTGAGAGATAAATGTTGGCCAGGACACCGGGGAGAACACCCCTGCTCTTCTTCGAAATAGTACCATGGGATATTTTACATCCACCCGAGGCGCCTCGGTTTAATGCTGCATCTGAAAGACAGCACCTCCCGACAGTGCACCACTCACTCTGTACTGCACTGGAGTGTCAGCCTGGATTATGTGCTCAAGTCTCTGGAGTAGGACATGAACCCACAACCTTCTGACTCAGGAGAGAGTTGTACCAACTGAGCAGAGCTAACAATACAGCAGGAGTTTGACTCATCAAGCTATCCATCAACTCGCTCAGTGCTGATGGGTTCTATTTCTCCTCCCCCTAGAATCATAGAATGGTTACAGCACAGAAGGTCATGCGGCCGGACGAGCCCGTGCCAGCTCTCTGCAAAAGCACTTCAGCTAGTCCCACTCCCCTGCACTTTCCCCGTAGCCCTGCAATTTTTTTTCCTTTAGGTACTTATCCAATGCCCTTTTGAAAGCCACGATTGAATCTGCCTCCACCACCTTTTCAGGCAGTGAATTCCAGATCATAACCACTCGCTGCATGAAAAAGTTTTTTCTCATGTCACTTTTGGTTCTTCTGCCAATCATCTTAAAACTGTGTCCTTTGCTTTTTGACCCTTCTGCCAATGGGAACAGTTGCTCTCTATCTAAACCCCTCATGATTCTGAGCACCTCTATCAAATCTCCTCTTAACCTTCTCTGCTCCAAGAACAACCACCCCAGCTGCTCCAGTCTATCCACGTAACTGAAGACCCTCATCTCTGGAACCATTCTTGTAAATCTTTTCTGCACCCTCTCCAAGGCCTTCCCATCCTTCCTAAAGTGCAGTGCCCAGAATTGGACAATACTCCAGTTGAGGTCAGACTAGTGTTTTATAAAAAGGTTCAACATAAGTTTGTTGCTTTTGTACTCTATGCCTCTATTTATGAAGCCCAGGATCCCGTATGCTTTTTTAAAACAGCTTTCTCAACCTGCCCTGCCACCTTCAACGATTTGTGCACATATACCCCCAGGTCTCTCCGCTCCTGTACCCCCTTTTAGAATATATTGCCTCTCTCATTCTTACTACCAAAATATATCACTAACTGACATTAAGATTTAAAAATATGCCCTCCCTTCCCCTTCAATCGATTCCCAGTATTTTCACAAACTGTATAACCTATGCTAGTGCAATAGCACATTTACTAACAGCTAGAAGGCAGCAAACCAAAGCAAGTAAATGCAAAACAAACAAGGCAATGCACACCAACAAGGGACACTGTTTGGCCCACACATCTAAACAATTATATACATCCACAGTAACTTGGCATGTATCAAATCAACCCATCCCCCAAAAAAGTTACTCTGCATGCAGCTTGCCTCGGTTTTGGGGAAAGGTAGTGGTCCTCAAGTTGAAAATTTCACACGTACAAGCAGTTTTTACATTAGGAATTTAATAGCTGTAAAATCTACCTACTATATAGAAATAGGCCAGTTACTACAGTAACAAACTGAAATAAAATCGTAGGTTACGACATGACTCAGTGATGTAGAGTTGCTTGCTTAGCAAACCAAATAGAACAAACACTTAAAACAACTCACTGATAAGTAGCTAGCACAAAGTTCAGTAGCCCTGTAACAGCTCTTCCTTAACCCGGAGGAATTTTGGCAGCTGTTGGGAAGCCAATCCTTTCTAATACGTAAGCATTTCGTAGAAATGTGATCCAATGCAATATACATCTATAGCCAATAGCTAATCACTAATCTGGTTCTTCCATAATATATCAATTAACAAAGCAAAACTGGCAATTAAAACACTTTATTCGGTTCACGTTTTAAAACCTCGACTTCCTGTTTCATCAAGCACCTTCCTTAAGTAGAAGTGCTGTCGTTCACATTACCCGATAGCGGTTGATTCGGTGCATACTCCTTTGTAAAGTATTTGGTATGACACAAAAAAAATGATGGATTAGCCGATACATTTAAACGCAACGATTTACAATTAGATTCTTACTAAAATACATTCAATGGGGTGGGGGCAAGAGATCGCTTGAAAGATGGCATTGTAATATTCAAAAGTTTAAGTTGTACACTGAATTACTGCAAGTATTAATACAATCCATTGATTTCCAATCGGTGTACACTTGTTACCAGGAAATTAAATCCAAGTAAATGCCAGATCGCCATTTCATGATCCCTTCAAAGAAGGGGGCTACTTGGCTTTAGTAGTTCGACAGGTTTCATTGGCGATGCCAGAACCCAGAGAGGGCGGCGGGCTGAAGAGCTTCCATTGGCAGTAGCTGCAACACCTGGTAATTGTTTTAATTTACAGATTCCGCAGTGATCTGCGGGAGTTGGAGTTCTTTAACGGAGTAGTCCGTGCTTTATCCCTTTAACAGACACGGACTAAAACTATATCATCCACAAAGTATCACGGCACCTCCCCCCCCCATCACCTTGGTTACAATTTGGACTCGAAACGATACGGAGGAAAAAACAATTACATTACTGTTGATGTGGTGTTTAAATGCCTATTCGGAAATGAAACATCAAGAGTTCACAAATAATACTTCAAAACACATTGGAGCGTGCAATTAGAAATGTACTCACACTAACCCAAATCTTCCACACTTCAAAACCGAACATAGCGCAATCCAACACACCTTCTCCACTTGCTCTCACTCGATAAGTCAGGTCCCACTTGGCGCTCCTGTCGAAGGCTGAGCCCGGGCGCTCCCGCGAATCGCCCCACCTGCGGTCAGATCAAAGCTCGCTGCGGCCGGCGCCTCGCGTGCTTTCCCAACCTGCCCAACGCCGAATTATAGACGTGGGCACCTTTACTTAGCCAACGCGGCAGCCCAGTTCTTACAGCCTTGCATTGTACTCTCGCACATCTTTTATTCTCTTTGCAACTGTAATTCAAAAATTCATAAAGCTTATATCAACATGAAGTGATACACAAACATTTAATGCTACCTTGTTCACGGTGTTAAAGTAAGAGAAGTCCAAAGATGTGCGGGTTAGGTTGATTTGGCTATGATAAATTGACCCTTAGTGTTAGGGGGGATTAAATACGTGGGGTTATGGGGATAGGGTGGGATATGTGTCGGTGCAGGCTCGATGGGCCGAAATGGCCTCTATCTGCACTGTGGGGATTCTGGGTGATTCTGTGTGAAGTCGCACAACACCAGGTTATAGTCCAACAGATTTATTTAAAATTACAAGCTTTCGGAGCTGTCGCCCCTTCCTCAGGTAAAGTTACAATGAGTGAATCTACAATATTTCACAGAATATAAACACAGAAACTGCAGAGATACAATCTTTCAGGGAAGGTGTCCTTACATCAAAGACACACCAAGAGCACAGCCAAGACAATGAGATGTGTCACAGGGGGTCCAACGTGTCAAATCCTGCTGTCTGCAGTTTTTTTGTGTGTTTTTTTTGTGTTTGTTTTTTTTGTGGTTTTTTTTTAAAAACTGGAAAGACAGACAACGATGTTAAGGTGTTAAAGTAGTCAGAAAATGCAACAAAAAAAATCAATGTTTATTGTGCAAAATCTAAACAGCTTTTTGAATGGTAAATTTAACAATAACGTTTTGGTCAGAAGACAGTGTACTTGTTGACAATACTTTTTCAGAAGCCTTCGGGTATCACACGAAGACTTAAAACATTCTGGCCAAATGGCACTCAAAATAAATGACAATCATTTATTTTGATTTAAAATTGTGATCTATTTTGATGTATGTCACTCTTAAAAATAAACACAGCTCCACATGGTTTGAAAACCTTTGATGATAAAAAATCACTCTAAACATTCCCCGCTGCTAGTAGGTGTGTTATCAGATGAAAGACAAATACAGTTACAAATACTGGTCATGATGCGGAGATGCCGGCGTTGGACTGGGGTGGACAAAAATGAGAAGTCGCACAACACCAGGTTATAGTCCAACAGATTTATTTAAAATTACAAGCTTTCGGAGCTGTTGCCCCTTTCTCAGGTAAAGTTACAATGAGTGAATCTACAATATTTCACAGTATATAAACACAGAAACTGCAGAGATACAATCTTTCAGGGAAGGTGTCCTTACATCAAAGACACACCAAGAGCACAGCCAAGACAATGAGATGTGTCACAGGGGGTCCAACGTGTCAAATCCTGCTGTCTGCAGTGTTTTTTTTGTGTGTTTTTTTTTGTGTTTGTTTTTTTGTGTTTTTTTTTAAACTGGAAAGACAGACAACGATGTTGAGTCACGTTCTGTAGCATGACATGAACCCGATATCCCTATTGAGGCCGTGCTCATGGGTGCGGAACTTGGCTATCAGTTTCTGCTCGATGATTTTGCGTTGTGTGTCTCGAAGGCCGCCTTGGAGAACGCTAACCCGCAGATCCGAGGCTGAATGTCCTTGACTGCTGAAGTGTTCCCCGACTGGGAGGCAACAATCCTGCCTGGCGATTGTTGCGCGGTGTCCGTTCATACGTTGTCTCAGTGTCTGCATGGTCTCGCCGATGTACCATGCTCTGGGGCATCCTTTCCTGCAACGTATCAGGTAGACAACGTTGGCTGAGTCACATGAGTATGTACCATGTACCTGGTGGGTAGTGTCCTCACGTGTGATGATGGGATCTGTGTTCATGATCTGGCATGTCTTGCAGAGGTTGCCGTGGCAGGGTTGTGTGGTGTCGTGGTCGCTGTTCTCCTGACAGCTGGGTAATTTGCTGTGAACGATGGTACTTTTGAGGTTAGGCGGCTGCTTGAAGGCGAGTAATGGAGGCGTGGGGATCGCCTTAGCAAGGTGTTCGTCGTCATTGATGACATGTTGAAGGCTGCGAAGAACATGGCGTAGTTTCTCCGCTCCGGGGAAGTACTGGACGACGTAGGGTACTCTGTTGGTTGTGTCCCGTGTTCACCTTCTGAGGAGGTCTATGAGGTTTTTCGCTGTATACTGATATACTGTATATGAGCAGAAACTGATAGCCAAGTTCCGCACCCATGAGGACGGCCTCAATAGGGATATCGGGTTCATGTCATGCTACAGAACGTGACTCGACATCGTTGTCTGTCTTTCCAGTTTTAAAAAAAAACACCAAAAAAATAAACACAAACAAAAACACTGCAGACAGCAGGATTTGACACGTTGGACCCCCTGTGACACATCTCATTGTCTTGGCTGTGCTCTTGGTGTGTCTTTGATGTAAGGACACCTTCCCTGAAAGATTGTATCTCTGCAGTTTCTGTGTTTATATACTGTGAAATATTGTAGATTCACTCATTGTAACTTTACCTGAGGAAGGGGCGACAGCTCCAAAAGCTTGTAATTTTAAATAAATCTGTTGGACGAAAACCTGGTGTTGTGCGACTTCTCATTTTAGTTACAAATACGATAGCAAAATACTGCGGATGCTGGAAATATAGAAACATAGAAACATAGAAGATAGGAGCAGGAGTAGGCCATTCGGCCCCTCGAGCCTGCTCCGCCATTCGATGAGATCATGGCTGATCATCTAAACTCAGTACCCTGTACCTGCCTTCTCCCCATATCCCTTGATACCTTTAGCTTTAAGAAATATATCTAACTCATCCTTGAATATATTTAATGACTTGGCCTCAACTACCTTCTGTGGTAGAGAATTCCACAGGTTCACCACTCTCTGGATGAAGAAATTCTTCCTCATTTCTGTCCTAAATGGTTTACCCGTTATCCGTAGATTATGACCCCTGGTTCTGGACTCTCCGACCATCAGGAACATTCTTCCTGCATCTAGTTTGTCCAGACCTGTCAGAATTTTATATGTTTTGATGAGATCCCCTCTCATTCTTCTATACTCCAGTGAGTATAAGCCCAATCGACCCAGTCTCTCCTCATATGTCATTCCTGCCATCCCAGGTATCAGCCTTGTGAATCTTCGCTGAACTTCTTCCATGGCAAGAACATCCTTCCTCAGATAAGGCGACCAAAACTGCACACAGTACTCAAGGTGTGGTCTCACCAAGGCCCTGTACAACTGCAGCAGGACATCCCTGTTCCTATACTCAAACCCTTTCGCTATGAAGGCCAACATACCATTTGCCTTCTTCACCGCCTGCTGCACCTGCATGCTTACTTTCAGCGACTGGTGCACAAGGACACCCAGGTCTCGTTGCACTTCCCCTTCTCCCAATCTATTGCCATTCAGATAATAGTCTGCCTTTCTGTTTTTGACACCAAAGTGGATAACCTCGCACTTATCCACGTTATATTGCATCTGCCACGCTTCTGCCCACTCACCCAACCTGTCCAGATCATCCTGGAGTTTCTCGCTATTCTCCTCGCTGCACACACTTCCACCCAGCTTTGTGTCATCTGCAAACTTGGAGATATTACATTTAATTCCCTTATCTAGATCATTAATGTATATTGTGAATAGCTGGGGTCCTAGGACCGATCCCTGCGGTACCCCACTAGTCACTGCTTGCCACTCGGAAAAAGACCCGAAATAACAACAGAAAACGCTGGAAAAACTCAGCAGGCCAGGCAGCATCCGTGGAGAGAGAAACAGAGTTTCAGGTCAAAGACCTTTCCTCAGAACTGGAAAAAAGCAGGAAATGAAATAGATTTAAAGCAAGTATAATGCTGGGAAAAGGGGGAGGGGATGAAAGAACAAAAGGGAAGGTCAGTGGTAGGATAGAAAGCAGGAGAGATTAAGAGACACTGAGAGACATTATGAGATATTCAAGGCAAGAGGAGGTGGTAATGTGACAGTTTGAGGAACAAAGGATGGCTCTAGATGAAGTGTGAAATGCTCTGGCAGAATGAAGGACAGCTGCCAGCTTCTGGGAGGGAAGAAAAAAAGGGCCAAACAAAAGGGTGGTTGACACGGCCCTCGACCGTGTCCGTTCTATCTCCCGCACTTCTGCCCTCACCCCTGCCCCTCCCTCCCGGAACCACGATAGAGTTCCCCTTGTCCTCACCTTTCACCCCACCAGTCTCCACATTCAACGGATCATCCTCCGCCATTTCCGCCACCTCCAGCGTGATCCCACCACCAAACGCATCTTCCCTTCACCTCCCCTTTCAGCATTCCGCAGGGACCGCTCCCTCCGCAACACCCTAGTCCACTCCTCTACCACCCCCAGCACCCCTTCCCCTTCGCCCGGCACCTTCCCGTGCAAGCGCAGGAGATGCAACACATACCCTTATACCTCTGCCCTTCCCACTGTCCAGGGCCCCAAACACCCCTTCCAGGTGAAACAGCGATTTACTTGTACTTCCTGCAATTTAGTATACTGTATTCGCTGCTCACGATGTGTTCTCCTCTACATTGGGGAGACCAAACGCAGATTGGGTGACCGCTTTGCAGAACACCTCCGTTCAGTCCGTAAGGGTGACCCCGAGCTTCCGGTGGCCTGTCACTTTAATTCTCCGCTCCACTCCCACTCTGACCTCACTGTTCTCAGCCTCTTGCATTGTTCCACGGAAGCTCAGCGTAAGCTCGAGGAACAGCACCTCATCTTTCGTTTAGGCACTCTACAGCCCTCTGGACTCAACATAGAGTTCAACAATTTCAGATCATAACTCCGGCCCCCATCACATATATATATATTTATTTTTTTATCCACCCTTTTGTTTGGCCCTTTTTTTCTTCCCTCCCAGAAGCTGGCAGCTGTCCTTCATTCTGCCAGCGCATTTCACACTTCATCTAGAGCCATCCTTTGTTCCTTAACCTGTCCCATTACCATCTCCTCTTGCCTTGAATATCTCTTAATGTCTCTTAATCTCTCCTGCTTTCTATCCTACCACTGACCTTCCCTTTTGTTCTTTCATCCCCTCCCCCTTTTCCCAGCATTATACTTGCTTTAAATCTATTTCATTTCCTGCTTTTTTCCAGTTCTGAGGAAAGGTCTTCGACCTGAAACGTTAACTCTGTTTCTCTCTCCACGGATGCTGCCTGGCCTGCTGAGTTTTTCCAGCATTTTCTGTTGTTATTACAGTTACAAATGTCGCGATAAAGACGATGGAATTATGCAAGACACTAACTCAAACTACTAACTCCAAGCACAAAGCTCCACGCCTTTATACCAGCCCAGTTGTTACAGCCGTGCAGTGCACTCTCCAACATCTTTTATTCTCCTTGCAACTGTAATTCAAAAATGTCATAAAGATTATATCAACATAAAATGATATACACAAACATTTATTTCAAAGACAACGATGCCTGTGTCCAAATCTACATTTACCATGCACTGTGGTATGTTAATTAAAGAGCTCCCCTGAACTACAGAAAACTAATCCTCCTCAGGATTGTTTTTGTACCTTTAAGCTTCTTAATTTTCTATGTTAATTATCAGTTAGTCTCATTCAAAACACAATTCATTTGATACTATGAGATAAAAAGAAAAACTGTGAAGCTGGAAATACACAGCAGGTCAGTTAATGTTTGAAAGAGAAATGTTAAGTCAACATTTCAGGTAGGACACATCATCCGAATTCAGAGGGACTTACATTAAAATAGGTTACTTTTTAAAATAAACTGGTAGACTTTCTGTGCTGTTTCTCCCAGGTACCCAGGATCTCGAAAATGGTTTCTGATGTTTACTATCCTGCTACAGCGGTTTGTCCATTGCTGTGATACATCACATTTACTGAGTAACATATCATACAACTGGCTTGATGTAAAAAACATTATACACACCTTCCTGACACTGAAAGATACCACACCACCTTCGAAGGATGTGATGTAATGGAAACTCACTGGACGGAAGGCCTGAACATCTACAAGTTGTGATTCTGATAGTTACAGTACGGTGCCCCCTCCACCTGTGCACCTTTGTGCTGGCCCTGCTGGATTTTGTTAGATCAGTGGGAGGGCACCTCATTATGGGCCAGCTGGCACCTACGCCACTAATGGCACATCTCAGGCTCCTACCTGTCTCCGACTGCCAAAAAATCCGACATCTGCCCCCCTCCAAAACTCCACGGAGTCCTCGCTTAGCCCTTTGTGTAAAGGGACTGATAGAGAATGTTTAAAAAATCTCACCTTATCTTTGGGGTCGAGTCTACTTCCCTGGTGGGGCCCACTTGCACCATTCTGGGATGGAGAAGCAGGAACTCACAGCATAGGGTGCCACTACCCCGAGAACTGCCCCTGGCTGTGGCACCTTTGCATTATTGACTTTGTAAGAAACAGGCAGAGGCTGACTAGAAACTCCCAGGGAGAAAAATTCAGTGGGAGGTTAGCGGCGGCGCTAAGGTAGCGCCCTGCGGCGCCGTGCCGCCGGCAATGACGCCATCGTCGTGCGCAGCACCCCGCTCGCGCCCCGGCCGCGATCTTCGGGAGCGCCCCCCTGACTTACCGCTGGACGCTATGTCCGATGGGGTCAGGGGGGCTTACCTGCGGCCGGGGAGACATTATTTAAAGGCGAGGTGCGGGGCGGCCATTTTTTGGCCGCTTGCCAGCACCTGCCTGCGCTCCCGTCCCCGGCCTCCTGAACCAACCCCGACCCACCCCGCGGAGTGCCGGCTGTGCTCCAAGAGCCCGGCACTTCTCTTGAGCGCCGGGCTCTTTTGCCGGCACTCCCAATCCCTGGGGGCCCAGTTGGGCCGCAGGTCGCACTGTGCATGGCCCCTCCCCTTTAAGAAGGGGAGGAAGGCCTGCAATACCGCGGCACGTAGCGCTGCGATATTGACATGGGGCGCAACCACTCAATTTCCGGCACGGGGGCGCTAATGGGCGCTACTGAATTTTTAGCCCCCAGAGTCTGAAGAGACACAGTAGAACACACAAGGAAATTCGGAGTGAAGACTTTTAGTTACTTAGGTAAGTGACTAGGCTAGTTCTGATAAAATATCACTACCTGAAACACTATCTTGCCATTTTTTGTCAGATTCTATTAACCACTGTGTTTTTCCAAATTGCTTTGTTTTAATTTCATTTGATACCTTGTTTGCCATTCAACAAGCTCTTAAAGGCTCTCCCATTGTCTCTACAATCACTAGCTAGGAATATGTGACCATTAATATCGTAGGAATATCAGGTGACCTGCGAAGACTGACAAGCATGCAAGCAGATGGTCATTGACAAGAAGATTACTTTCAAGTACTCTTCCCATGCCTTGGTGTCATTAATTGCAGTCAACGTTAATATTCTTTTTATCATTTTCTGCAGGGAATTTTTTTTAATGATTTATTGTCTAGGACGCCAATGTTCTACTCACTGATCCAAGCAAGATATCATACACCTGGTGTCTCGAAACAAAATATGTTAATAACTGGTTTAGAATCTTAACATTGTTTGAACTTAAAGTTATTGCAATATGTTGACAGGCTTTATTTTAATAACATGTGCATTATCTTTATCCCTGACATCTGCACCCCCCCCCCCCATGCCATATTAGATTTAGTAATGAGTGATGAGCCAGATTTAGTTAACAACCTAATGGTGCATGAACATTTATCCAATAGCAATCATAACATGATCAAGTTCAATGTAATGTTTGAAAGGGAGAAATGCGAAACAGCTACTAAGATTCTCGATTTAGGTAAGGCTAACTTCAATGTGATAAGAGACTGTCCACAGTAAACTGGGCAAAACTGTTAATGGTAATAAACAACAGAAGATCAGTGGGAGGTGTTCAAAAAAGAACTTAATGTGATACAGAACCAGTTTATACCCCTAAGGGGCAAGAGCTCTACTTGCCAAAAAAAAGCCATGGATGACTAAAGAGGTAAGAGACAACATAAAACTAAAAGAGAAAACCTACAAAAATTCAAAAAGTATCACAGATCCTGGGGAATGGGATAGATACAAAGAACAGCAAAATATGAAAAGAAACTTGCAAGGGATATCAAAATCAACACAAAAAATGTTTACATTTATATTGGATAAAGAGGGTAGTCAGGAGCAATGTTGGCCCCTTGAAAACTGATAACGGTGATACTGTCAATGATAGTAAGGAAATAGCGGACATGTTGAATAATTACTTTGCATCAGTACTTACAGTAGAGGAAGAGGATAGCAGGACAGAAATCTCAAGGAAACTAATATTGAATCAGGGACAGGGACTCAACAAAATTAACGTAAGCAAAATAACAAATAATGAAGAAAATAATGGCACAAAAGAGTGACAAATCCCCAGAACCAGATAGTTTCCATCCCAGGGTTTTAAAGGAAGTAGGTGAGCACATTGCAGATGCCTTAATTATAATCTTCCAAAGTTCTCTCGATTCAGGAACCGTTCCTTTAGATTGGAAAATTGCGCATGTCACTCCGTTATTTAAGAATGGCGAGAGAGGGAAACCAGGGAATTATAGACCAGTTATCCTAACCTCTGTTGTCGGGAAATTACTAGAGTCTATAATTAAGGAGAGGGTGACTGAACACCTCGCAAATTTTCAGTTGATCAGAGAGAGCCAGCATGGATTTGTAAAGGGTAGGTCATGCCTGACGAACCTGATTGAATTTTTTGAAGAGGTGACTAAAGTAGTGGACAGGGGAATGTCTATGGATGTTATTTATCTGGACTTCCAGAAGGCATGTGATAAAGTCTCTCATAAGAGATTGTTAACTAAAGTTGAAATCCATGGAATTCAAGACAAATTATTGACCTGGTTAGGAAATGGGCTGAGCGGCAGGAGTCAGAGAGTAGGGATAATGGGCAGGTACTCTAATTGGCAGGATGTGACTAGTGGTGTACCGCATGGATCTGTGTTGGGGCCTCAACTATTCACCATATTTATTCATGACTTGGATAATGGATAGAAAACCACATATCCAAATTTGCTGATGACACAAAGATAGGCGGCATTGTAGGCAGTGTAGATGAAAGCATAAAATCACAAAGAGATATTGATAAATTAAGTGAATGGGCAAAACTGTGGCAAATGGATTTCAATGTAGGCAAATGTGAGGTCATCTACTTTGGTCCTAAAAAGGATAGAACAGAGTACTTTCTAAATGGTGACAAGATAGAAACAGTGGAGGTCCAAAGAAACTTGCTGGTTCAGCTACATAGATCATTAAAATGTCATGAACAAGTACAGAAAATAATCAAAAAGGCTAATGGGATGCTGGCCTTTATATCTAGAGGACTAGAGTACAAGGGGGTTGACATTATGCTGCAGCTCTACAAAACCCTGGTTATACCACGCCTGGAGTACTGTGAGCAGTTCTGGGCACCACACCTTAGGAAGGATATATTGGCCTTGGAGGGAGTGCAGCGTAGGTTTACTAGAATGATACCCGGACTCCAAGGATTAAATTACGAGGAGAGATTACACAAATTAGGGTTGTATTCCCTGGAATTTAGAAGGTTAAGGGGTGATCTGATCGAAGTTTTCAAGATATTAAGGGGAACAGATAGGGTAGATAGAGAGAAACTATTTCCGCTGGTTGGGGATTCTAGGTCTAGGGGGCATAGTTTAAAAATTAAAGCCAGGCCTTTCAGGAGTGAAATTAGGAAACAGTTCTACACACAAAGGGTGGTAGAAGTTTGGAACTCTCTTCCGCAAACAGCAACTGAGGCTAGATCAATTGTTAATTTTAAATCTGAGATTGATAGATTTTTGTTAACCAAAGGTATTAAGGGATATGGGGCAAAGGTGGGTATATAGAGTTAGGTTGCAGATCAGCCATGATCTCATTGAATAGTGGAACAGGCTCAAGGGGCTGAATGGCCTCCTCCTGTTCCTATGTTCCTATGTTCCCCAATAACAGTATATTTATGATGTTTTTTGAACAAAATTGGTAACTATTTACAAAAAGTTAAATAAATACTTCATCCCTAAAATACTTGTTGCATTAATAAATACAGTGTATTGTGGTTTGCATTCATGACAATTATAATTTTACAATTACACAATTACAGCATGTAGTAACAGACTGGGAAAAATGCCTATGTCACATAGAAAAGATGGAAACCTATCTATCATTTACTGAGAGCAAAGAATGTGTATATGAGCCAGTATGAGCAAATTCACCTGATAGACTTTGTATAAGGTTTACAAATTATTACTATCAGCTGCTATATTGATATTTTAGTGTTGAAATTAGTGTTGGAAACATGACCAGACAAGTGTGTTTTGATGGCATTCCTCTGTCCTCTATTTTAATTTAAGCACTAACCCATTTATTTTAAATGCGCTAATACTTCTGCTAAAATGGCGGGCATAAGAATTCCACATGCGCATGTTGAGCATTCATCTGCTAATATCACCAATAGTAATTTCTAAGCTTGTGGCTGAGAATTTTAACCTTCAGGTTCAAGGTACCCCTGTGCTTCCAGTTGAGATTAGTATGTTATCAATGAAACTCAAGGAACAAAAAAAAAGAAAATGTGGAAAATTTCAGTTGCCAGGTAAAAACATAAGAGAATATGAAAGATGCAAAGCCTTTTCAACTCAGCAAAGACATTTCCCCGCCAGAGCCCACGTTCAATTTGATCATGGACGTATGAAACTCATTCAGTCAAATGAAGGTAAACTTCAGGAGTTTAGTACTTAACTGACAACACACTTCGGTGGGAAAGAATTCTTATTGAAGACCATAGGAAAGTTTGGTTTAGTAAGTTAAAGGGATATGGTTTAATTATTAAACCTATGGCTAGGAAAGCAGTCAGGTCATACTTGGGATGAGGAAAGGTGAGGAATGGGCATAAACAATTTTGGAGGGAGGAATCAGTTATTGGGCAATTAAAACCTGGACTTTGATTTATGGAGCTTTGATCTGAAACTGGTTTAAAGATTATTGCGCAGTGGGTAATCTTTAAAAATCATTATTTGTGGGCTAGTAGTTTTAAAGGTTCAGAGTTCAACAGCCTTGTGTTCATAATATGTTCATTGGTTATATTGGGACGATTAACTACGTTAAAGGCGCTATATAAATGCAAGCTGTTGTTGTAGTTTATTTCTGCTTAAAACTATTCACTATATTTTGAAGTTTGTACATTTCTCTGATAATAATAGCAAATAAATTCTTTGTCCTGAACAGTTTAAATAATCTAGAAATTTGACCATGCTGTTTTGAAATGCAAGCACCTGGTTTCCAGCTGGACATTTGGGCTTGGGTTCTACTTCTGACAATTTTTAATGGAAATCTTTATTAAAGTAATAGTGTAAATGATAGTTTATTTCACAAAAAAAGTACAAAGTTATACCTTTAATTTTTCATGAACTTATATTGGACAACATGAAACCATTCTCAGTTTATTTTTCATTGTTGCCAAAGTTTTTTTTAAACCAAAGGATAAAGTTAGGTTTACTTACGACAATCAGCATGAATTAGCTGCTCAAGAATAGTTATTTCTTAGTTTGAATTTCCTTATACCTAAGCCCTGATTTTTCAAGTCATTCAAAAATGGGGTTACACTGGCCCATGGTTTTGAATTTTGTAGTAGCGCAGGTAAAGCTTCCCCAAAGAGCTTGATGTGCAGCACAGTTAGCTGGGGAGCACAAAATCTGATGTCACCCTTTGGATATTCCGATTTGAAATACTGTGAGCAACTAATGCCCTTTTGCACACATTCTTAGCCTTAACTTCTACATAAAATGCCATTCCTAATTGTTATCTGCAGGTCATTGGGCAGCAGATGACACCCTCTGTGACAGGCTATCTGGTGAAGCAGAGGCTGTGAAAGCGGGTCTTCTCTGATATATCCAGGTCTGTGTGGAGGAGTCTATAAATGCAAGTTGTGGGGATGGTAATGTAGTGGTAATGTCACTGGGCTAGTAACCCAGAGGCCTGGACTAATGTTCCAGAGATGTGAGTTTAAATCCCACCACGGTAGCTGGGAAATTTAAATTCAATTAATTAAATAAATCTGGAATAAAAAGCTAGTGTCAGTAATGGTAACCATGAAACTATTGGATTGTTGTAAAAACCCATCTGGTTCACTAATGTCCTTTAGGGAAGGAAATCTGCTGTCCTTACCTGGTCTGGCCTATATGTGACTCCAGACCCACAGCAATGTGGTTGACTCTAAACTGCCCTCTGAAATGGCCTAGCAAGCCACTCAGTTGTAACAAACTGCTACGAAACACAATAATAAGAATGAAACCGGACGGACCACCCAGCATCGACCTCGGCACCAGCTATGGACACGGCAACGACACACCCAGCCCAGTCAACCCTGCAAAGTCCTCCTCACCAACATCTGGGGACTTGTGCCAAAATTGGGAGAGCTGTCCCACAGACTAGTCAAGCAACAGCCTGACATAGTCGTACTCACAGGAATCATACCTTTCAGTCAATGTCCCAAACTCCTTCATCACCATCCCTGGGTATGTCCTGTCCCACCGGCAGGACAGACCCACCAGGGGTGGCGGCACAGTGGTATACAGTTGGGAAGGAGTGGCCCTGGGAGTCCTCAACATTGACTCTGGACTCATGACTCATGGCTCATGGGCAAGGAAACCTCCTGCTGATTTCCATCTACCGCCCTCCCTCAGCTGATGAATCAGTACTCCTCCATGTTGTGAGACCAGCACAATCTTTCTTCCCAAGCAAGTTATTTCTCACTCAATGCTACTGACTCTTCTTTCCAAAGGCTATTGCTAACCTCTGATTAAAAAAAAGTGTTGTCAAAAACTTATTTAGACATGATTCTTGAGATTTCTATGTGGTCAATAACTATAAAACCTGAGGTGAAACTTTCCCACTGGCAGCAGTATTACCATATCACAAAAAACAACAGAAAGCGCTGGAAAAACTCAGCAGGCCAGGCAACATCCGTGGAGAGAGAAACAGAGTTAACGTTTCAGGTTGAAGACCCTTCGTCAGAACTGAGAAAAAAGCAGGAAATGAAACAGATAAAAAAGCAAGTTTGGAGGCTGGGGGGAGGAATAAAAGAACAAAAGGGGGAGGTCAGACTTCCCCCTTTTGTTCTTTTATTCCTTCCCCCAGCCTCCAAACTTGCTTTTTCATCTGTTTCATTTCCTGCTTTTTTCCAGTTCTGACAAAAGGTCTTTGACCTTAAACATTAACTCTGTTTCTCTCTCCACGGATGTTGCCTGGCCTGCTGAGTTTTTCCAGCGCTTTCTGTTGTTATTTCAGTTTTCCAGCATCCGCAGTATTTTGCTATTTTACCATATCACAACCTAAGTTTATGTTCTAACAAACAGTCTCCACCCAAAATGTTAAACAATTTTCCTGTTTCAGGTGCCGGTGGGCCTCCAGACCTTTTCTGTTTTTGTTTCAAATGCCTCGTAATCACATCTTTTCTTTAAATCACAACCTAAATTTATATCTGGTGTTAATAGTAAAAGAAAGTCAGCTATTTTCTCCACTTTCCCAGTGCAGGCAGTGAGAAGCAACATCTGAGTCTGAGTAAGTGGGGGTGGGGGTGCCTGATTCACAAGCGGACAGGGAGTAGGCACAAATACTGACCCACAATTTGCATTTTCCTTTTAATGTGCAGTGTTACTGACACTAGAGACAGGAAAGTAGAAGCTTCTCATTGGTCATATCTGGCAGAGAAGATCATTTCAGATCCCTGGCCATGATTATTAGATTATAGGACAGAACTCAAGCCTTGCAGTGCAGAATGTTTGCAAAATGTTGCAAATGCTGCCAGTGGGAAAACTTCACCCAAGGTTTCCTAGTATTTGACTGCACAGCGGTCTCAAGAATCATGTCCAAATAAGTTTCGATAGCAAGCTTTGAGGGGGGAGAAGGGGAAGAAGAAGTCAATACCTACTGTGTGCCTGGTCTAACTGCTGTCCAAACACCAGGAGCCAGTGAGGGAGAGAAATAGGAACCTTATGAATAAAGACTGCATGTTAAATATTTATATATTTCCACTTAAAATTTACAGGTAGAAAACTTCAGCTTTGTGTAATGGTGTATTTTACCCATTACATTTTCATGCAACATCTCAAGCAATTTCACTTTGAAAATTTATCTCAAGACCCAGCACTCCTTAGGAATTCAAACATCTCATTTGCACAGACACCAGATGGCGCTGCTGTCTTAGAATTATTGGCAACCATACTCAGGGCATCATGCAGGTCAATGGTCAGTATCCTGGCAGCAGTCATGATGCCTTCATTCTGCGACAGTCCGCTGTACCATCCACATTTGAGCCACCACGGCAAACCAGAGTGTGGCTACTGGGCGACAAGGGCTATCTGTTAACAACATAGCTCATGACTCCGGTGCCCAACCCAAGCACACGTGGACAGTATGCATATACTAAAAGCCATGCTGCCACATGGAATGTGAGCGAGCAGACCATTGAGGTGCTTAAACACGCCTCCGACCACTCTGGAGGAGCCCTGCAGTATTCACCAGAGCACGTCTCAAAATTTGGTGTGGTCTGCTGCATGCTGCACAACCTCAGCATCATGAAGGCACAGCCCATGCCACCACGTATACGGCAAAGAGCTGAGGAGGAGGAGGAGGAAGGGAGGAGGCAACCAACACAGCCCATTTCTGTCCGGGCTGTCCGTGATCGACTCATCCGACTGCGGTACCAGTGAACGCAACCCCAATTCCCCAATCAACAATAGTCCCACACCTTACCTTCCCTCTGTTACTGACCATCACAATCTTGGCCACAATGCTATAATAAAAGCCACCACAAAACAAACAATCCAAACCAAATTTACAAATCAAACCATCCAATATTACATACCAAAGTTAACTAAATACCCTTATGCATTCCCTTAGTGCCTGTCTTCTGTGTGCCTTTGCCTCTCCTAGTGCTCCTATGCAGTGCTATCCCAGTGGCTGCAGCACGGCTGATGGAAGGCTGCTGACTTTCAACGGGGGAGACTGCAGATGGCTTTGGAGGACGACCTCGAGCAGCTGTGGGCCTAGAAGGCCTGGCTTCGGACTGCACCACCTCGGCATGGGTGGCAGGAGTCCGGGCTGGTTGGCTGACAGGCAAAAGCAAGGGCACTGGTGGAGTGACAGTGGTGGGAGGACGAATGCTGTCCTCCTGAGAGACACTGCCAATCCCCCGGGGTGGCGCCTCAGCAATCCTAGTAATCTGTTGGAGGACAGATTGCTGGACTGCTGTGACACCCTGCAAGCCCCTTTCCACATTGGTAACTGAAGCCATGATGGCAGCAGACTGAACTTGCATGACAGAAGTCTGAGCTTCCACTGCAGCACCCAGATGTTGGGTGGCTTCTGCTTGTGCTGCAATGGAAGCTGAATCATTGGCCATCAGACGCTGCATCCTGGTTGGGTCCACAAATGCGCTAATGGAGTTTCCCATCACTTCCATGCTGGAAATCATGGGCTCCAAGCTCTGCGCAAAGCTCTGTGCAAGGTTGGTGCCAGACTCCTCCATGATACTTGACATTGCACTCAGGCTTTCTGGCAGGCCTGCCAATGCACCAAGCATTTCATTGTGCATACCCATCAACCGATGGCCGCCCCATCGAAGTCCTCATCTGAGTCCTGCGCAGTAGAACTCGTGTGGGACCTAGCCCTCCAGGGAGCTGGCACCTGCGCCACCCTTTCCCCCTGCCCTGGCCGCAGGCTACTCGTGCCCAGTGTCTCACCACATGCAGATCCCGCGTCTAACCTAACCTCTAAAGTACGCGGAGTGTCAGTATCTGAGCTGGAGGCTGTGAGTGTGAAATCGAGTGACAGTGCATCTTCAGCTTCACTTCCTTCTTCCTCTTGCAGTTCTTACTCCTCCACCACTGCCTGGCCAGGTTGCAGTTCTTGGCTATCTGAAAGGAGAAAGGCACAGGGGTAGGGTTGTGGTGAAGGTGGCGGAGGGTGGCAGGGGTGGTGCAGGGGAAGCAAGATGTGCATGCTTACACCATCTGTAGCTTGTAAATCAGAAGAGATTGTGGAATGGCGGAGCAGGCTCGAAGGGCCGATTGGCCTACTCCTGCTCCTATTTCTTATGTTCTTATGTAAGTGGGTTGTGAGAAGGAGGATTAGGTATCCGTATACCGTCATCTTGGATTGTTTCAGCCCAGCCACTGGCTCAGTGATGGCTGCTCCAATTATCTCCAACACCATCTCCTCCATGGAGGTTCGGTCATGCAGGTGCACCTCTAACCCTACGGGTAGCCCCTGCTGGCTCCGATTATGAACCACCTAGTCCTGCAAGAGAGAGGGAAGTGTGTCAGTGAGTGTGGTGCAATGTGTTTGGGTGATGTGCCTGTCATGGTTGAATAGCTGGCAGTGTGTGCAAACTGTGAGATGTGGGTGTGAGGCTTGCAGCAATGCTAAGTGTGTGATGGTGAGGTGAATCTCTGATTGTGAGGTATAAGTGGTGATTGATCGAGATTGTTGGTAGGTGAGTGAAGTGGGGTGGGGGTAGTGAACTGAGCAGTGTCTGAGTCTAGTGGTTCAGCTGTAAAGATATGGCATTTGAGAATTAATTCACTGACCTTGACCAATCGTGTGAGGTCATTAAACTTCTTGCGGCACTGCATCCAGGCCCTCGGGGCTACACTGCTTGCATTGACTGCGATGGCTATCTGTTCCCTTTGCCTTCTCAGAGTTTGTCTGGAGGGCCTCCTGGACCCCTGTGGACACAGGACCTCTCTCCTCCTGTCCACCTCCTGCACCAAGGCCTCCAGTGCTGCATCAGAGAATCTCGTAACTCGCTCTCGGCTGTGTTGCACCATTACTCTGTGTTGTTCGTTCTCAGACTCTGTTGCCCAGCCAGTTGAATCACCTGCTGCAGCCAGAATGCACCTCCCCTTTAAGAGGTGCAGGCTGCCTTTAAGTAGTGCGGGTTAGCTTTAAGTGTGCTAGCCTCGCTCAAGCTTGAGCCCCCTGCTGAGGCGTGCTGCCACTCAGCAGCGCGTTCAGCGCTGGGCTGCATGCCACAATCATTATAATTAGCAGGCAGCACGAAATTTGTGTGCTGCCTGCATTACTTTGAACAGACGAGGGTTGATCCTGCATCGAGATACCCATGCCTGTTTTCAGGGGCAATCGAATTTTTAGCCCATAAAATCATAGAAACTTACAGCACAGAAGGAGGCCATTTGGCCTGTCACGCCTCTGCTGGCTCTTTGAAAGAGCAGTCGTGCTTAGTCCCACCACCGCCCCCCCCCCACCCCCGCCGATTTTTGTCTGTAACCCTGTAAGTTCCTCATCCTCAAGTACCTGTCTAACTCCCTTTTAAAATTATTTATGGAATCAGCTTCCACCATCTCTTGCCTCAGAAGAACTAGTGGAGAAAGTTATTGGTAGAACCATAGTAAAAGGGATTGGGTAGCAAGAGGGTCGGAGGGCAAGCTAAATGCCAAGATTGTGTTACTGCTTTATCTACCTGCAGTGCATCTCATATTTTTGTAGTATGTGCAACATTCTTTTCTAATTTTTCAAAAATAGAAATTATTGGTTATTTACCAGTATGCTGGTTTTGATCTCCAACAGGTTGTGTAGGTTCAAATCTTCCTTTGAAAAATAAGTTATTGGTGTATTTTTAAAATGTTATTCAATCAATTAATATATAGACAATCTCAAATAATGATTTGTAATCATTACTCAGGTATCAAGTTCTCTTTGTGTGTACGTGGCTATCGAATTTAGTTTACTTTTACTTTAATTTCACGGTAGAGAGAACAGGGGGTCCACAGCACACAGGGGCGTCCACAGGGGTACAAGTGTGGGGACAGAGAGCAGAGATTGATCACAAGTACGGTGTTTAGCCTATTTTGTGCAACAGTACAATTTTAATCTGTTTTTAGCCCCTGAAATGACTGGCAAGATGTTCTGGGCACTGACTGAGGTTGCCCAAGTGCTAGTGGCATTCACCCCATTGAGATTGAGAGTGGGAAATGGAAGTGAATGCGGCACTATGCCATTTCAAGTGTCAGCCTCCTCCACCAACAGCAGTTCTTTGCATTGTCCTGACACAGATAAGTTAACTAATAGAAACATGATTTACAAATAAACATTCAGTTTTCTTGAATATTGGCCCAGAAATTGATCTCGCTCTGTTCCCGCGGGGGTAAGGCTTCCCCGCGATCTCTCACCTCGCTTGTGCTTTTTCAGATCCAGCTCGCACGAACTTGATGTTCCAGACATCAGCTGGGCAGTGCTTGCGTATCCAGCGGCGTAGTGAATTCGTGCGAGCTGTGGGATCACGTGACAGGATCTAACTGGTACCATCAAGTCTGCCCTCCCACTTATCAGTGGCCACTCAGATCCAGGATCGAACTCAAGTGGCGTGGCTAGAGTCCACCTTCATGACACTATTCTCCCTCCTTAGAGTCCATGTTCATGACACTATTCTCCCTCCTTAGAGTCCACCTTTGTGACATTATTCTCTCTCCTTAGAGTCCACCTTCATGACACTATTCTCCCTCCTTAGAGTCCACCTTTGTGACATTATTCTCCCTCCTTAGAGTCCATGTTCATGACACTATTCTCCCTCCTTAGTGTCCACCTTCATGACACTATTCTCTCGCCTGGTGACTGCTCATGTGACCTTTCTAGCCAGTCCCTTCTGATGCCTGATCATGTTGGTGGCAGGGCCAGGCTGCCCAATCACTTGCAGTGGTGTCGCAGCCTGCTGAAGAGTACACCCTGGACGCAGAAACCTTGACATGAAGGCCATCTCAGTCCCAAGAAGCTCATGATACCACAGCGCAGCCAAGCATCACTGGTGTTCTCGGCCCTCAGGTATCACCTCGCTGCAGCACCAGGATAGTTTGAAGGACAGCACAGAGAGGCACTGGAGTAGACACAGTGGAAAAAAGAAGCACCTGTAAATATATATGTGCAGTGTAAAACCACTTTGTCATATGAAGTCTAGTGTTCTGAAGTTAGCATGGAGGTCAGTTTGCATTGGAAGACAGAGTTCCTTCTATGCCTTCTTAGTGAACTGATGTTTTCTTAAAAAGGCCTCTTCTTCGTCATCATTGAGGGAACAGCAAGGCCTGTAGACTCTAATTTGCAATGTCCCTTCCATTAAAGAAATTTTGACCTGCAGTCCAGGAAGTCTGGTTGCTTATGAGCCTGGTTTAATATAGGAATACAGTGATGGCATTGCACTACTGGAGCAAACCAACAGAAAATGCAGGGGAGAATAACCCTGCCTTAATTTTCATAAGATTTTCAATTTTAAAGAATCTTGAGCCACAAAGCAACACAAGCCTCCTGCTTCTCCAGTGCTGCCCATATGAAAATATCAGGCCGTGCACTCCCAACATATTTCTGTGTTGTGACTCCACGTCTTCCAACCTTACACGGATCTTGGAGGTGCAATACACATACTAGACGAGGGAACTAGATGTAATATCTCTAAGTTTGCAGATGACACAAAGCTGGGTGGGCGTGTGTGCTGTGAGGAGGATAGAAACATAGAAACATAGAATCTAGGAGCAGGAGTAGGCCATTCGGCCCGTCGAGCCTGCTCCGCCATTCAATACGATCATGGTTGATCATCCAAATCCAGTACCCTGTCCCTGCTTTAATCCCCACAGTACACATATCCCACCCTACCCCCGTAACCCCACGTATTTAATTCCCCCTAACATATCCCATCCTATCCCCATAACCCCACATATTTAATCCCCCCTAACACTAAGGGTCAATTTATCATAGCCAAATCAACCTAACCCACACATTTTTGGACTGTGGGAGGAAACCGGAGCACCCGGAGGAAACCCACGCAGACACGGGGAGAATGTGCAAACTCCACACAGAATGCAGAGAAACTCCAGTATAATTTGGACAGGTTGGGTGATTGGGCAGATGCATGGCAGATGCAGTATAATGTGGATAAATGCGAGGTTATCCACTTTGGTGTCAAAAACAGGAAGACAGATTATTATCTGAACGGCAATAGATTGGGAAAAGGGGAAGTGCAACGAGATCTCGGAGTCCTTGTGCACCAGTCGTTGAAGGTAAGCATGCAGGTGCAGCAGGCGGTTAAGAAGGAAAATGGTATGTTGGCCTTCATAGCGAGAGGATTCAAGTACAGGAGCAAGGATGTCTTGCTGCAGTTGTACAGGGCCTTGGTGAGACCACACCTTGAGTATTGTGTGCAGTTTTGGTCGCCTTATCTGAGGAAGGATGTTCTTGCCATGGAGGGAGTGCAGCGAAGATTTACCAGACTGATACCTGGGATGGCAGGAATGACGTATGAAGAGAGATTGGGTCGATTAGGCTTATATTCGCTAGAGTTTAGAAGAATGAGAGGGGATCTCATTGAAACTTATAAAATTCTAACAGGACTAGACAGACTAGATGCAGGAAGGATGTTCCCGATGGCGGGGGATTCCAGAACCAGAGGTCATAGTCTAAGGATAAGGGGTAAGCCATTTAGGACTGAGATGAGGAGGAATTTCTTCACCCAGAGAGTGGTGAACCTGTGGAAATCTCTACCACAGAAGGCAGTTGAGGCCAATTCATTAAATATATTCAAGAAGGAGATAGATATATTTCTTCAGGCTAAAGGGATCAAGGGATATGGGGAGAAAGCAGGGACAGGGTACTGAATTTGGATGATCAGTCATGATCTCATTAAATGGCGGAGCAGGCTCGAGGGGCCAAATGGCCTACTCCTGCTCCTATCTTCTATGTTTCTATACTGGATAAAATCCAAGGGCCAAAATTTTCTGTTTCTGTGCTCACCAGTCTGTGACTTTCCACCCATTAAATTGAATGGAAGGAAATTGTGGGCTAGCAGACGCAGAAGTGGAAAATCCCGGCCAAGATTCGGTTGTGTATTCCCATAGCTTCCAGCTTCTTAATGATGAACGCATGACCGTACAAATATCAGTAAAAGCAATTTAAGTGGGTTTTCCCTGAGCCATACGATGTTACATGTTATAAAGTTACAACTTGCTCAATACCTTCCGTATGAGAGTGAAATCCAGCCTATTCCTTCCAATTACTCTGCAGACTTCCAAAGCATCCAATATATGTGTTGTGCAATCCAAAGAAGCACCTTTAGAGTCTTTTGTTTGCTTTGATTATTTTAAAAAAAATATTTGACCCAAAACATTATTTGGGGTTTTCCTGGCTGATGCCTGAAATTTTTTTAATAAAAGAAAATTCTACCATTTGTGTGTTAGAAATTAGGGATACCTAAAATGGTGCCTTTAGACTAGTATTAGAGTAGCAGAAATATGACGTAATTTACTGTTTTTTGTAATTTTTAAAATCTATTCTCTATTGTGTTTAGTTAATAAGATATTAGTCTGAATTAAATTGTAACTATTGAAGTTAATTAACCTATTAAATTGTAAAAACCCAACTTACATTGTAGCCACAGTAATTAAATGTTCATTAAAATAAACTGGTTGAGAGCAGTCTAGGTGGTCCTGCCAATTGCTGTGTATTAAAGAAGAAAGTTTGTGGGAAATAAAATTGAACATTGACAAAACCTGTCAGTCCAACAATACTGTTGTTTGGATTTGGGATAAGTTTGAAATGATAAAGTGGACTCAGGCACAATATAGCAGTTTATAAAGAATTAAAAGAATGTGTTAATAACTTGGACCAAGTGGGAACGTTTGATCTATGTTTTATATCTTTAATATTGTATTGGACAGTAAAGTTCTTCCAGCGCTCATGAATGAGATAGAATGGTAATTAATGGGATGTGTAAAATGGAGAGAGGAAGTGATTGAGGGTGTAAGATTGAAACAGGAAAATTACACTACCAAATGAGAATTTTCCTAACTTTCTAGTGAAAGTCAGGAAAGAGTAGTTAAAAATAGCAAATTGATAGCTTTCTCTTGGAGACATTTGTGTCCTTGCCTATGAACTTTGGGGAAAAAACTGAATTTGATAGTCTAGCCATTACTCGAGACATCGGGACCATACAGTGGGAGATGAGCAAAGATCTCCAGACAATCTTTTGATGAGATCACCTGAAAGCCCAAGAATGGCTTGTATCGAATGGCACGTGTGGCATGATATTGGGATACTGGCGTGAGTGTGCAAATGTGATTTGTTATGTATGAAACAATTAGCATGTGGAGATGCATGGATAATTTGCACTGAAGAACGGGTCTCAGACATGCTCAATTACTCGACAACAGCACGACATGAAATGGTTAAGGTGGCTCAGGAGAGTGAGACAACTTTTAATGCACTGACACATACTCCATCGAGAAACTATCTAATGAATGAAACAATCAGGAATGAGTTAAACACACCTATACCTGTCAGAGGGATTAAAATTTAAGTAAAAAGCAATATAGAATTTGGATTGGGACAATTGAGGGCTAGGGAGAAATAAATTTAGCAAGAATTATCCACAAGATGGATATGAGTAAAAGAGAGATCTGGAGAATCCCTTAAGTCCATGATTTGTTGATTAGCTGTTAATCTGTAGCTTTCTTTACAATGTCTGTTTTCTTGGTCTGCATCATTGTCACTGAAATGTATGTACTTAGTCGACGTGCTAGTGATTATAAGACTGAATTATAACTTGTAACTGTAATAATTGTGTTCTATAGGTAACAGAGCATGGGGAAAACCAGTACAAATCCAGTATGAGGTGGTTGTGGTGGTGCCTCCTGTGTGAAGCACAGGGGACTGTCAGGTACACTGACTAATGCGAGTAAAGTGACACAGTGGGATTGGGAACCAAGAGTGGTGGGAGATGGAGTAGGATAAGAGGCAAGCTCCTACTCGATCTCTAGTCTGAACACCCGGGAGGGATTCTTCCTTAGGGTGTGCAATGTTACCTGGACTGTGGTGACAACGTACTTGATTGAGGAAGGAACCGGTGTGTGTGTAAAATGATCAGGGAAAAGGAACCTACTGTGTCACTACTACCGCAACTAACATGCTTTACGGGTCTAACAGGACCTGTCCTATTAATAGCCCCAGTTTGTGGTTCACACCACATCTACCCACAACCATCAACCAACACATTTTACTCAATATCAAAACCTATGCTCAAGTGAATCTGACAGTAAATGAGACACTTAAGTATGAGCTGCACAATTGTATGGCACGATTCAGGTACGACATTCCCCTGTTGTCTGAGGGCTTCAGTGAGCTTGTGATGTGACTGAGCTCATCCTTAAAGCATTTTTATGTTTTGGAGCAAGACAACTCAAGGATATTGAAATTGACAGCACAGGGGATGATTCACACTGGTGGGATATCGGGCTTAATATATCGGCACACCCTTGGATTCGTATTATTTCACACGCTCTGATAGTTCTCCAACTTGTAATGGTAGTGTATTTGATGTATGTAACTCACGTAGTAAAAACTATGTTAAAGAGGCTCGACTGTGGAAGGGGTTTAAATAAAATAAAGAGAACCCTTCTCCACTGGCGCATAAGCCAATTGTATACTCATGCCTATGACTAACCAGCACTGACAAATTAATTGAGCACACCAAAAGAGAAGATCCAAGACAAAGTAGAGGAGACCCCAGGTGGGGTAGGATCAGAAAAGATAGAAGAAACATCGGATACCCCAGGCAGGGCAGAATTGGAACACCGGAACAGTGAATTGAATTTGAGTGAGGGGTCGGAGGACTGCTCTTCCCCCTCAAGTGTGTGGACTGTGAGAATACTGGGAAAGTCTCCACTTCACATTCACTTACTAACTAACCTGAAATAGATACACTGATTGAACCGTCAAACCAATAATCTAGAGTTGGCACGGATGGAAGAGGGCCGAAAATGAGAGATCGAATGGAGTTTTCTCCCTCTCCCTCAAGGTGGGGAATCTGTTAGAAATTAGGAGTACCTAAAATGGTGCCTTTAGACTAGTATTAGAGTAGCTGGATAGATGCTTAAATAAATAACCATATTATAATGCTAAGTTAGGATTTTGACTTTGTTTAACAAAATTGCTTGCTAAGATGCATAAGTTAACCAGTGTGTGAGAATAGAATAGAGGATATCTTTGTGAATTTAATGATTCATTTCATGGTACAATAATCTGATAATGAATTGAAATAGTTAGTTGTACAGCTGGCTACCTGAACAGTTTTGAACAATAGGGCCTCTGACTGGAGAAATCTGAAGGCCGAACTTGGTATGTCTGAATTGCTGACTCTAGGCTGGGGAGGACAAGGCAGGATGAGATAAGGGACTCTAGCTTTGGAAGGACAGGGCCATATGAGATATGGGGAAAACAGTTCTCAGCATACTGTAAGGCCATGATTGGTTAGGTACAGAAACCATGTGTAATGGCTGTGAGGACCCTTGACAGGTGGAAGATAACATGAGGGTGGGCCTTTTTTCCATGGCTTAAACAAAGAACTTGACATAACATTGGGCACCTTGTTTTAAAGGGAACCTCCATAGGTTAAATGGTCTTGTCCATATTCTACCCCATGTCCACCCCTAAAAAGAGTATAAAAGACCTGAAAAGCCCCTAGCGCAGACGGTGGAGTGGAGAGCTCCCGAGGGTGGATCCATGCTGACGCTGGTCTAAAACTCTTGGGTAGTTCAAAAAGAGAGAGAGGAAGAGCTGTTCGTGCACGCCAGCCATTCTGTCCGACTTGGACCAGTATCCACTACTTGTCACGGTCATATGTTATTGCTGTATAACTGGTGTGTTATATCCGTCTTAAACTTCAATTAAACACAACATATCCACCATATTGGTTGCAGTCGACCCTGATTATTTGAAAGGACCAGAGATAAGCTAGTCTCGTACAAGTGACTTATACCATAAACTTTCAACTGGAATCATCTACAGTATCCTACTTGTCTTGTAAGTGCGATGCATTACACATTGTTTTAACACCATGGAAAACAGTGGAAAAAATCACCATCTCCCCTGCCTCTTGCCAAGCCAATTTTCTTTTCATACCCATGTGACTAAGCAGTTGGCATCAGACAGGCAG
Source organism: Squalus acanthias (assembly GCA_030390025.1). Taxonomy (NCBI): domain Eukaryota; kingdom Metazoa; phylum Chordata; class Chondrichthyes; order Squaliformes; family Squalidae; genus Squalus; species Squalus acanthias. The sequence goes on along the minus strand of CM059426.1, from coordinate 76,320,709 downwards.
GCATCACTGAATTGTATGAGTGAAAATAGATTCTTTCAGGGTGAATGTAAGCAAAGATGGATTATTGCTTTCTTCTATAAATATCATCTTCACACTCAGAATTATTTTTTGAGTTTTATTTTTAATTGCATATCCATTTCCTTATGAGTGTATGAGATTTTAAAACTGCAGACATTGTTGTGATAACCCATTAAAGCAAAATGTGACAGCTGCATGCAAGAGTTTCCATAATCCATACTACATCTTGTGCTACTGATGCACCATTAATAAATCTAGATAAAGATGATCAAACTATAGCTCCTGAGCTGCAGAGATCATGGAAAGTCACCAACACTTTGTGATATAATCCAAACATTATATACTGCTGCTAACCCATCTGTTTCATTAATGTCCTTTCGGGAAGGAAATCTGCCGTCCTTACCTGATCTGGCCTATATGTGACTCCAGACTCATAGCAATGTGGTCGACTCTTAACTGCCCTCTGACATGGCCAAGCAAGCCACTCAGTTGTCAAGAAGGCGGCTCACCACCACCTTCTCAAGGGCAATTAGGGATGGGCAATAAATGCTGGCCTTGCCAGCGATGCCCACATCCTGTAAATGAATTTTTTTTAAATGGAGAAGAGCTAATGGATTGCATTATTTGTTACCAAATAATGTTTGCTCCATGAAACATGGCAGAGGTACAATTGTGCAGTACAGTGCGGGAATAGAATTCCATACAATGGTAACATACTGTGAAAAGTATTGCTTAGAGCATGTATAGTCATACAATAATACATATTTAACCAAATTTTCTGAACTTTTGGAACACTCAGTGTGTGCTTGGTACAAATTCAGAAGGTCTGATCTTCATGACTGTGGATTTTAGTGAATACCACCATCCATGCCAGGTGTACCAAACAATTCCATTATCTGTCCTTGAAGTGAAAGGTCCTCTACTGTAATAATGCCCATTCAAGTTAGCAGAGTGGCATCTGGAAAAATCAAAGAAAGTTACAAATTGTTGAAGAAACTGGAATACTACAAAATAATGATTGACCATTTCATTCAGTCAACTTAAATTAAGAATCTGTAAATACAGTACAAGATTGCATACTAAACAAACTTTATTTTGCTGACTACTGCTAGTGCACACAATTTGTATTTCAGAGTAACAGGATAGTCTATCTATGGTGTAGCCTTAAAAACTAATAGCCCAGAAATTACTGTTTGCAATAATAGTCGAAGAACACTTAGCACTAGCTGTCATTATGTCTTGCTCTGTTTCTGCTTGTTTCTCTCTTACTTTGTGTACTTTTGTAGTTCTTTCCGTGTTATGTTATTCATTCTCTCATTCCTTTGTCTCCTTTTTAAATCTTTCATTCTTGTGTCAGTTGAAGTTGTGGGTGCTGGTTGGTTGGAGGATGGAGTGGTGGTTAAGCAGGGCTGTATGTAAGTTTAGAGTGGCAGGTGGAGGGAGGGATTTGACTCGGGGTATAAGACAATTTTAGTGATGGGTGGTGAAATTACACGGCCACAGGGATGTCAAATTTTTAAAGAAGCGGAAGTTAGGCTCCACTTTCACCATTGAGAACATCTGCAATTAAGTTCATCCCAGCATGCAGGGTGCTCAGTAATAGGGACGCCAGGGCTGAGGAAACTCCTGGCGTGAAAATTTATTCCCCACACCCCTGTCCCTCCAACGCCATAGGCCATGTTTAGGGAAGACAAAGGGTCTGCCCCAAACAGATCCCAATGGAAACTAGTGGCCTAGGCAAGGACCTGATGTATCTGGGACCCAGTTAATTTCCTAACCTATCCACTGCACTCAAAACTGGTCCCAGAGTAATCTTTACCCCATTACCTCTGGGTTGCTCATCCAGTACCATAACCACTAGGTTACCATACCTGCCAAATACCCATCAAACAACCTTTCTGCCCTGCTGGTGATATTTTCATAGATTGCAACTGTGATGAACATTAGAAGGGAGATTTTTTTGCCCATGAATGTCTGGATTTTTTTAATTTTAATGTCTCCTTTGTTTAAATGGTACATGCAGTGCACAGCCCTGTCCAATTGAGGATGGTATTCTCAGTTGTTATCATGGTTTTAGCAACTTAGTTCACAGTATAGTTTCTTGACTACTTACTTGATCTAGATTAAGTTAAGGGTACTGAAATTAATTATCTACCTGTAACACAAAGCACTACAAGTAGTGTAGGCAAAAAGCAACAATTCCTTCCCCCTCTTCTCCGAAGTCCCACTCTTTCCAAATTAGTAATTCAGTGGTTGTTGAATGACAGTCCGTAAAATAAGCCACAGCTTAAATCCTGCCAGTGCCTTAAATACTGCAGACACCACCACCCAGTGGAATATCCTAAGTATCATTCTCTGGGAAATATTACATTTATTTTCTTGCAGTTTTTGCTGTAAAAGAGCAAAATGGAGGAATGATTCTTCAGTTTACATGCAGATTTTTAACTCCCCAGCTTCAAACAAAAAGTTTTGGTTAGTATGGCTCCAGTATTTGTCTATTGCAAAATTAACTTTCAATGTGGCACAGACATTGTTGTGTGCTGTGGTATAATGGATGGAAATCACCCTCTTAAAAAGCAGCAGATGTAAAACCTGGAGAATTCTGGTCTAACACTACTGCCGATAATAGATGAACTAAAGGCCAGTGTACTTAAAAAATAATTAATTTTTCAGAAACCTGTTAAACCACCATCCAGCATTATCTTCCTTTGCACAGTTGCCCTCATAACGGTCATTGTCCCTGTCCTTTGTGCTGAACTTCATGCCATTGTGATTGGCCCACCATGCAACCTCTGGGTGATAAGTACCACTCAGAGAGTCTCCTGCAGTCCCAGAATATGCACCAAAGCTTAACTGGTATAAATTCTGTGAAATAAAAAGAAGTAAATGAAGAATAGATTAGAAAGAATAGATCCAAAACAATTTCCATGAGTAAGAATGGTACCAAAGCCCGTCGAACCCAAGCTCAACACAGTGCCATACGAAACCACTGAAATGTGCTGTGCCACAGACAGTTGGGCCATGTATCAGATCCAGGATTCTGTGGAGGGTAAAGTTTTGATCTGACCTAGATTGTCAGATATGCTGCTTCTCAGAACAAGGATTAAAAGGTGAGCAGATGGAAGACAAGTCAACAAGGGCAGCTCTGCAAGTCAACCATGCAACAGCAAGTTATAGGGTTTGATCAGTACAGGTCTAGCTGCAGGTTCTCAACCTGATCTCCTGACCAAGAAATAATGGGGTTCGCAGGTTGATGCGAATGGGGTGCAGCGATCGATCCCTGCACCTGAATGAGTCAGCCTCATTTAACTTACACCAGCAAGCTGCGGACCCTTAGTAGGCAATCCCAGGCAGCTCATCGACAAAGAGGAGTGAAAGATCGGGCCGCTGCAGCCCTCAGGTAAGTGGTTAAAGGAGATCGGGAAGGGGTGCGATCAGGCCGGAAGGGAGCATAGTTGTGTTCTGGAAGGAGGGCAATTGGATTAGAAGGGAGGTTTTCTACATTAAAGGCACTACATGAATGCAACTTGTTGTTGTCACTTTGTCTTTAACCATTACATGAAGTGGCCTGGTTGCTCTGGTAATACATTTGGATTAATCTAATCCATGAACAAAATTGATAGATTTTTGACAAAGCTGCTGTTCAGATCACTTGGCAGCACATGCTCCTTCTCAATGCCCATAAAAAGATTGTCAGGGAAACAAGTCCAAATTTAAAAGCTTGCTTCCAGTTCACCCATGTAAACTGGTACAATATTAACGACTATAACCAAAAAAGAGCAAAAAACACACAAGTAAATTTGCTTATCCCAGTCATTTACTAGTCCTTACCTGCTCATTGTTTACTTTGAAACTTTTGTACTGTGCGTAGCGCTTTCCACCATCCCAGTCAGTGAGATCAAATTTCACAGTGTAGTCTCCTGATAGAAGGAAAAAATGAAAAGTTGAATTTTCCCTCTATTCTTTCGGTCTGTCAAACGAGAATCCTGGATTAACTTGGCTGTCATCTATTTCAGTTTCAAAATAGTACAGTGTTTATATTATTTCTTGAGCCATGATTTTCAAGGTGCAATTCCTAATCCATAATCTAGTAGCCTTACTCAAATTGCAAAGTTTAAAACTAAAACTTTGGAATACAAAGTATTTAAGCAAGCCTGGTTTGTCCTCAAACCACAACTGGGTGTCGGTGTGTTCAGTGTTAGGCCACCTCACAAGTCCCAGGGGTGAAATTTCTCCTGTAGATAATTTTAACAAAAAAAATCAGATTAATCAACAGAGCTATTTGACCTCAAATGTCCAGTGAAACCAATTGTAGAAAGAATCAAAGGAATTCAATTTAGATAGCTTGTCAATATACAGTATTACAAATAAAGGGTAGCGTTCTGTCCAAGATATCTTTAACTTGCTTTGTAACTACAGAATCATCGTAATTTTATGACACGGAAAATGGCCATTTGGCCCATCATGCTTGCTGTGGCTCTTTGAAACGGCTATTCACTTAATCCCATTCCTCTGCCCTTTCCCCATACCCTTCAACATTTTTCTTTTTCAAATATTTATCCACTTCCCTTTCAATAACAATGATGGATTCTGCTTTGACTACTGTTTCCAGGAAGACATTCTGTCCTAAAAATCCTCGACTAAAAAGAAAATCTCCAAACCTCCCCCGAATAATAGACTACTTATTGCATCTAGTGATAAAGCAAAAGAGTCTTGTTTATGATTATTACATTGACAGGTTGTCAATGTTGGACATTTTTGATCATTTCTGTGGTGCCTAACCATAATGTCAACATGGACAAATAAGTAAATCTAACAGCTTCAATAGTTTATTAAGTCATGAGACCCTGGAATAAAGAAAATGCTATAATTTCAGATTGCTAATGTTTTGCCACAGTCAATAATAAACTCCCAGCCAAACGTTACTTTTCTAAATAATAAATACGGGACTTTTTTTATTTTTAACGGTTGACTGGCTGTATTGTTAAGCTTCAACATTTAGGTTGTGTTATTCAGGTTGTGCTACCAATTTTTGATATTCATAAAATCATAGAATGTTACAACACAGAAACATTTGCCCCGTTAAGTCTGCACCAATACTTTTTCACATGAACAACCTAATCAAAACCCAATTTTCTGCTGGCTAGGTAGGCTAGATTTTCCTCAGTACTGCCAAAATAACGCCAAAACTGTACTTCCATCCATTGGTGTAACTCTGCCAGGTACCAGCCCAATTTTCCTCTGTGCACCTTCACTGAATAGAACCATAAAGGTTTACAGTACAAAAGGAGGCCATTTGGCCCATTGGGGGAGAAATTCAGTATCGCCCCATTTGGGGCGCAATTATCGGCCGGGCGCAAAGATTAGCGCCTGTCGCTAATTATCGCCACCGACTGCAAACTTGACTTTTATCGCCCCTGGAGGTGATTGCAGCACTATATCAGGCGCTTCACACCTGTCTTAAGGCGCAAAGGCCGAGGAGCGAGGCGCTACCTCAGAGCGCTGGCGAAGCTCATGTAATGTCAGTCAGCAATGGAACACACACACAATGGCACGGGCCAGTTCTTAAAGGGGATGGTTAATCTTGCTTTCCATCCACATCCTGCTCATTGCAGCCTTGAATCTCGGCCTGGAGAGACCTGCACATCAAATGTGCTGGAAAGAACAATGGAGAGTACCAGGCAAAGAGCTCAGAGTGCAGCCCCCACAGTCTCTGCTAAATCGATACAAGGAATGGCAAATCAAAATGAACCTGCAAAGTGCTGCTCAGTACCCAAAACTCCTTCACACAACGTTGAATCTCTCCAGAAGTCTCTCCCTCTCTCTCTCAGAATGCGTAGTTCAAAAATGGCACCAACAATAAAAGGCAGGAAGCGGTCACCTTTAAATAGCGCTCCCCCTTTCCCTTCATGACTGCAGAACGCTCCCCTCAACCTGTCGTTGCTAGCGTCAGGCGGTAAGGCAGGGGGCGCCACTCCGGGGTGTTGCGCACTCGAGTGACGTCATGATCTGCAGGAGATCGTGGCGGTAGTGTTTAGCGCCGCCGCAAAATGTCTAGTTAATTTCGCGAGCGGCGCAAACTTCGCTGCGCCTGGGCGCTAGATGCTTTGCGCCCCATCAGCGCCCTCTTAAGGCGCTAACGGGAGGCGCAACCAACTGAATTTTTCCCCCATTATGTCTGGGCCAGCTCTTTTCCACTGTCCCGCTCTCTTCATAGTTATTTATCTTCCTCTACTTCAAATATTTATCTAATTTTCCCTTAAAAGATGTCTCTGCCTCAACCATTCCATGCTCCAATATGCAAAGAAATGTTTGCTAACCTCTCTTCTAGTGATAACTGTAAATTGATGATCTATCATCAATGACTTCCCCAACCAGAGGAAGTAGTTTTTCTCTATTTACTTCAGGATAAACCTTAATTTTAAAACCTCTATTAAATCTCTTATCCTTCTCTGCTTCAATGGAAATAGTCTGAGTATTTCCAATCTCATCTTATAAATATAGTTTCCCATCTCTGGCATCTTCGTGGTGTATTTACCTACGCTGTACCCTCGGGTACATTGGGTTATATTGCTAAATTATTAAATAGAATTTTAAATCTGAGATCGATAGATTTTTGCTAGCCATTGGTATTGAGGGATATGGAGCCAAGGCAGGTGGGTGGCGTAAGGATACAGATCAGCCATGATCTCATTGAATAGTAGAACAGGCCCGAGGGGCTGAATAGCCTACTCCTGTTCCTATATTCCTATAATTAATATACTTAAAAAGTTTTAAAGAAAAACTGAAAGAAACATTAAAATAAAAACTTTAATGAAATATATACTTAAGATACACTTTTTTTTAATTGCTTACAGCTTGCTTTAGGTTCCTTGTGTCCTCCAAATTTGGCCAGACCAGGCCAGGTCTCAGTGGCTCTTCCAGTGAGGGGTTCATTTTATGAGGTAAGCCATGGGGGTAGGGGAGGGCAATGGGGCCCTGCAGCAAACTAGGCCCCATCCCCGCTATCACAAAATGGGACACTGTAGCAAGTCATACTCACCACTCCCACCACCCACTATCATTTCCATGTAGTGGGGTGAGGATGTGGCTGGCCGAAGATATCTATATTCAGTGGGAGCAGAGGAAAATCTCCAAAACACTTTTTGGGGTAGGGTATCAGTGGTAGAAATAATCCAACCCTTAGTAAGCAATATGCATTCAACAAAATGATCAAAGAAATAAAATATTTTGAGTAATCCTGGTGACTCAGAAGCAGTCATGTATGTTTAATTTTATCTGCATTCAAATGATTTTTTCATCATATTGCTCCATCTTTTCCCATTCTCAATCCTATGTTGAAATTGCCATATTGAAGATATTGAAAGACTTCAATGGAAATAAAAATCGAGAGAGATGTAAAATGGGCTAATGATTCGCTATCATCCATTTTACACTATCACAAAAAGTCAAGATCTACCCCATTGTTCCTTAGACGAACAGATAACCATCATATAAGCCCGTTTGGCACATAAAGGTAATAAGCTGAACAAGACCTACCACCTATAGACACAATGGCATGAGGATGACCAGACATGACCAATTTTCCTATTTAGTTATGCGGTGTAATGTGAGCAGGCAGGGAGCTGTTCCAATAGTCCCCTGCCACCCAATACCACTTCCACCTAAAGTGACAATGAACATATAATAGGGGGAAGTTTAACTCCCTCCGCCTGGTGGAAACTGAGCAGATTGGGAGTTGAAATCAGGCAGCTGTATTTGCCGCTCCATTCCCACCCTGCAGCAGGATTAACGCCGCTGTTTCTGCCAGCGGCTGAGGCGCCCGTCTGGCTCAAGCAAGAGCCTCATGAATACATGCAAATCGGAGTCCTATGATGTACATCGGACCCCAAAGGCATTTTAGTGGCATACTTAGCGGGGCGCCCAGTAAAACCTGTCAGTGAAGAAGCAGAGACCCTAAAAGATAAGTTTTATACTTTTCTTTTTGGGGTCAGGAACAGCAGGAGTGCCCCACCAGGCCCCATGAGGGAAGTCTGGGCATCTGCCATTCTTGATTCCCCTCCCCCTTGCCAAATGCAAAACCTTGCCGAACCCACCCTTAACTTCCCTGAGTGATGGTCGGTGGCTGCCCAATCTTCGCCTGCACTTTACGCTCTTTCAGGTGGGCAGCTGGCCAGTGGGATGTAAATGAGACCCAGCAGTTAATATCGACCAGGCCGCCCATGGAGACTCCTGGGCTGGTGACCCGTGCGTCTACTGGCTTTCTGCCTGAGGAATAAAGTTGCCTCTTGTGTGTCTACCCAAATATGGGTGAGTGTATTATAATGGGAGGCTAAAGCTAGGATTACATCATGCAACATATTTTCTGTCATTTGTGTCACGGCAATGCTGCGTGTAAGAGATGCCTGTGCACCCTGGTGCCCAGTGTTGCTATGGACTGCAGGAGAAGGGTAGTGTAGTGGCTATGTTACTACACCAATAATCCAGAGAATTTGGATTCAAATTTCATCACTGCAGCTTGAGAATTGAGTTCAGATTTTAAAAAATAATCTGGAAATAAAAAAAGCCGATATCAGTCAAAGTGACCATGCAGCTGTGGATTGTCATAAAAACAAGATTGAAAAGAGTAAAAGAGGAGACAATATATATCAGAAAGTTGTGATATTTTGATGCCAAGGTGGGGTTTTAATATTGTCTAAAGAAGGAAGGACTGGGGATGGTAAGGAGTTTTGAAATGCTGAAAAAGAGTGAATTAGAGTCGGAGACTCTTTCGTGCCACTGAGGGAGAAAAGCCAGAACACTCATTTCTCTGATGATATTTTTATAACGTGACAGGCCAGAAATTTCACTGGAGGGCTTTTGGGGGAAGATCTGGGCAGGGTAGAACTTCTGCCTGCCCCATGGAAGCACTTCTGACCCCGGCCCACTTTCCCGGGATGGGACATTTACATATTTTACATAGCCCGTGCTATTCATGGCACAACTGGGGTGCCCGCCTTAGGAGTAGGGATGGAAACTCACTGTGCATAAGTGGTCCTAACTTTGCTGCACAATCAATTAAAAAAATTTAAAAAGTGCCAGATGGACTACAGTCAGGAAACTAGCCTTTTAACTCTTGAACCACCTCTGAAGCCCTTAGCAATGCTGGGTGCCAGGGACACAGGGGCATCCTCTGTGTGCAGTGTTCACCTTGTTTTAAACTCTAAAGGCAGTAGATTTGCTTTCTGTTGTCATGAGAAAGCTGCTAGGAGATCAGGGTGACTATTGTAACCTGAAACATCAATTTATATTTCAGTTAGAAAATGGTACAGCTTATTATATACAAAGATATTGGAATACTTACCCTGTGATGTAAGATAATTCAAGTTGTCATTCCCAATCCAATATTCTCCATTGACAGATTGGAAGTTTCCAAAACCGTTCTTGTAATCAGACCAGACTCTAGATAAAAAGTATGCACTATATTATATTTCATTATTTATGAAAAGTAAAACACGCTAACACACAAAAGGCATCAAGGGGTATGGGGAGAGAGCGGGAATATGGTATTGAGATAGAGGATCAGCCATGATCATATTGAATGGCGGAGCAGGCTCGAAGGGCCGAATGGCCTACTCCTGCTCCTATTTTTCTATGTTTTCTATGTTTCTACACAGCAGTGTGCATCAGAAAGGGCTAACCAGTAATGGAAGCTTAGATACAATTCTCTGCTGGGGTTATTTCAAAACAGCATTTATTGCCTTATAGAAAATCTGTATGCTGTGGACAGTAAACCAAACCTTACTTGAATTGTGAAAATGATTTAGTACAAAGCAAGATTGAGTACTCAACTGCTGATAAGCTCAGGATGTTATAATAGGGTGATGTCATATGAACTGCCTGTGGGAGACTTGTCTGTCTTCAAGCTTGACAAGAGAGCACATACATTATTAATTATATGTGTATATATATATATATATATACACATCCATTATTAATTATACACCTGCATCCATTATTAATTATGCCTGAACATCCATAATTCATTCGATAAGAAAACACCATATCAACTGCATTAGTTGTATTTAACTCGTAACCCTATAAAATAAAGATATTTGCCCCAAAATTCCTGCTTTTGGAAAGATAAATATGATTTCTGTCAGGGGTAGAAATTTGGAGAAGAATATGATTCTGCTGAGATTCTGGGCTGTTTACAACACCCCTTTAAATTCTGATGGGAGTGGGGTGGGCATGGGCAGATAGCTATTTACAATGGTGTCTTGAAAGTAATTTCAGCCGATGGCAATGATCAATTATTTCAGGAGAAAATAAAGGAGCCAAACATAAACATTTTAATTTCAGGTGTTAACACTGGCTATTTGGCTTAAAAAGGGACGCCAGCCTTCAGTAAATAAAAATAATTAAAAAATATAATTACATTTTTCTATCTATTTTTGTTGATTTCTTCAATTTTTGCAAACAGCGAGTGAAGGCTTAATTGGAGGAACTATCTGGAAGCATTTGACAGAGCTACTAGAGTGAGCGAGTTGAATTCAAATCAACAGGTACGATCATTAAACTGGGCTGTTTCACATCATTTATGCTGAGGCTTTCACACCAATTAACCTGACTCTGTAAAGCAAACAAAGTAGTGCCTGTCCATTTAGAAATAGCAAGACTCCCATTAAAAGAGGATATTGCTTGGTCCTGACAATGACTAAAGTCAATAGTGGTCATGATGCGGAGATGCCGGTGTTGGACTGGGGTGGACAAAAATGAGAAGTCGCACAACACCAGGTTATAGTCCAACAGTTTTATTTGAAATCACAAGCTTTCGGAGCTTACGTGGCCCCTTCCTCAGGTGAAGACTTCAAATAAAACTGTTGGACTATAACCTGGTGTTGTGCGACTTCTCATTAAAGTCAATAGTGGTCACTGGCAGTGCCAAACTCAGATCCTTAGGCAGGCTAAGAGATCACACGTGCCTAATCATCTGTTTTTGCTGAATTTGGCCTTTGATTTAAACAGGATAGACTTAACAACAATGAAACCCCCATATATTACATAAATAAATATATTTTCACTGGAACTGAGTTGATTGATCATAATAGTCTCTACATTCCTATGTTCCTATTCTATATAAATGAGGTATGTGTCATTGTCAGCTCCAGAGGCACGTATTCAAAAACAGCTACTCATATTCCCACTGTTTCCAACCGTCTCTGCAACAATTTATCCCTCACATCCTGTCAAGTTTTATTGGCAGAACTTTACAGGCCTCAGATTGAGTCCAAAGGAGAGAAATAGATCTCTTTAACCCTATATTTTATTATTATTTCCAAATGAGCATTTGGAAACGACCAGTTAGGATTCTTATGGGAAATTTGACTACTGTTTACTTCGAATAATAGGGCATCTGAAACTCCTCCAAACCAGTTCCATCAATGATGCCATCAAACCCAATTTTAAACAAAAAGTTAAAGAAATTCAAATTCTTCATTCGTTAGCGATCTTTAGTCACAAAGCACAAATCTCATATTGTGCCGATAGTGTGTTAGTGAAAGATAATAAACTGAGGCGTTGTTTACTTTTAAAAGCTCTGTTTGTCAGGCAGAGGATTTTCCCATTGAGATATCTACTGTAAAATCCATATAAGTTGGACCTTTGTAAAAGTTGCATTTATTTTATAGTTGCCACTTCAATGAAAAGTGATTTTGTCCAAATTAATAAGTTACTCTTCTATGTTCAGAGTACCTAAAATAACTGATTGCATTTTAATGTACATCATATTTTACAGTAAATTTCAAATGCTTACATTGTTTTTGTAAAAACAATTGTAATTTGTTTTGGAGGTTACTCAATCAAAGCAACACATCTTAAGAAACAGTTTACTCCCATGAAAGTTCCAGTTCAATTAGTAACGGGTGCAAAGGTTAATTTCTGATAACAGCAACTTCAGGTTGAAGCAAATTTTGATAGAAAATTTGATTAGCATAATTTGGGAAGGAATGTTGAAAGCTTTTACCATAAGAGAGAAGGATCAGTAATATTTGAGTGAGTTATATAGGGTAACCTCAGCAATATAATAAGAAACATCCCCTTGTCCATCAGATACATTGTTCATATGGTGATTTTTTTGTTGTTTATTTTCTTTTTCATTTTTTTTAATCTCTTTTTTGGTCTGACAGATTCGAATGGCATTTGTTTAAAAACAGTACCGAACCTGTCAAAGTTTTCACTGCCATCAGTCCGTCTCTGGATGACAGTCCAGCCACCACCTTCTGTCATGTCACAGTATGCAAGGAAGCTTGTGGGAGATGCCAGTGGCTGAATTCTGTAAAATCCACTTCGCCTATTTCCACTGTTGTAGGTCTCTGCACAATCTTCATCAAAAATAAAATTCCAGAATTTGCTAAGTTAGTATTATTTCTGAGGAGGGGAGGAGGTAGAAGGATGGGGGAATAAGTGTGGAGGATAGGGAGAAGGATAGGAAATAGAGAGGAGGACAGGGCTGGGGAAGGGTGAGGGAGAAAGGCGGTTGGGGAAGGGTGAGGGAGAAAGGCGACAGGGAAAGAGGATGGGAGGACGAGGGGGTGGAAGAGGAGGAAATAGTGAAGGGATGTAAGGACAGGGAAATTCTCTCAATGGGGGGAAGGGAGGGGATTCATTTCACAGGTGTGGGTAACAACTCCCTCACATGGGGGGTGGGCACAAATTAAACTGAGCTGGGAGGCAGGGAAGCAGGTGTGTCACTGGAGTGGGGATACACATCGGGGAACTGCTGCTACCAGGGGGCAATGGAGCTGAATCAGGACATCAAAATTTGCTGGTATGCATAACTGTCTTAGTTGGAGAGGGAATTGATATGCAGGCAGAGCAAGGGGATATAGTATCATAGAATCTTACAGCACAGAAGGAGGCCATTCAGCCCATCGTGCCCATGCTGGCTCTTTGAAAGGGCTGTCCAATTAGCCCCACTCCCCTGCTCTTTCCCCATAGCCCTGCAATTATCTCCCTTCAAGAATTTATCCAATCAAATCATGGGTACAAAGCTTCCTGGTGGGAGGAATGATGGTCTATTGACAAAGGATGGGATTCCAAACAGACAGTGCAGTGCATTGGATCAGGCCACATTCAAAGGTGACTGCGTTTCAATTTAAATTCATGCAGAACTAACGAATTAAACTGGATTACAATGGAGAACATTCAGAGGCCGGGCTGGAAAGGTCAACAGGCAGGGGAGCACACAATGAACTATGGGGTGCCACTGCTGTCACTATGACCTCATACTTTAGACTTCCAACAGCTGGGAGCACCGAGGCTTGAGCCACACTACTCCATTAAGCATGCCTGCAGAGGGATTGGATGCTTGGGACCACGAACAGACAGCAATGGTCGAAGATGATTCATGGTAGAAAGCCAAGGCATCTTATACAGCTGGATGCTTAATTTTTTTCCACAATTGGAATTTAATCTTAAACCTTCATTAAATTCTTATAACTATGAAATGAACTTTAAATCAGGCCTACATATCTCTTATTGTGGCTTCAGGAGAACACGTTGCTGGGAAGACATCGGTTTGACTCCCCAAAGCCTTGCCACCATCTATAATGCACAAGTAAGGAGTGTGATGGAATACTGTCCACTTGCCTAGATGAGTGCAGCTCCAACAACACTCAAGAAGCTCGACACCATTCAGGACAAAGCAGCCCGCTTGACTGGCACCCCATCCACCACCTTAAATATTCACTCCCTCCACCACCGGCGTACTGTGGCTGCAATGTGTACCATCTACAAGATGCACTGCAGCAAGTTGCCAAGGCTTCTTCGGCAGCACCTCCCAAACCCACGACCTCTTCAAGCTAGAAAGACAAGGGCAGCAGGTGCATGGGAACACCACCACCTCCAAGTTCCCCTCCAAGTCACACACCATCCTGACTTAGAAATATATTGCCAATCCTTCATCGTCGCGGGGTCAAAATCCTGGAACTCCCTACCTAACAGCACTGTGGGAGTACCTTCACCACACGGACTGCAGCGGTTCAAGGCGGCGGCTCACCACCACCTTCTCAAGGCCAATTAGGGATGGGCAATAAATGGCCTTGCCAGTGATGCCCACATCCCATAAACGAATCCAAAAAAAAGCACAGTGGGAAACTGCATGCTGACTCGCATCAAGACTGTACAGCAGGAACTTTTTATTCTTTCAACTAACATCATGTGGCAGGTTAACATTTAAATCAGTTATCGGAATGCCAACTCACGTGTAACAGGTACCACAGGCAAATGCTGCCTCGTGAGATGGATTTTGCCTGACTAAGAATTTCAATATATTTTGAAAGGTAATGTCATGACCCACTCATCGATTTTAACACGTAATTATCACATGGAACTTCCTCCAACCAGGTTTTAAACATGATGTGGAGATGCCGGTGTTGGACTGGGGTGGACAAATGTGAGAAGTCGCACAACACCAGGTTATAGTCCAACAGCTTTATTTGAAATCACAAGCTTTCGGAGCGCTGCTCCTTCGTCAGGTGAAGTGAAGAGATGCATATAGGCACAGCATATATAGTCAGAGAACACTGCCAGATGATTACAGTTAATCTTTCTAACTGCCCTTTACCACACCTCGGCAGAGAGATAATCACGGCAATCAAAGGTGTGGATGGTGTCCAAACAGGTCAGTCAGGAAAACATTACATCAAAGACAATGAGGTGGGGTCACAAGGGGTCAAATGTGGCAGATGCTGGGGTCTGTATGGAAAACAAAAAACTTTTTTTGCTGGAAATCACAGCAGGTCCGGCCGCATCTGTGTAGAATTTAGGGGCAACACGGTGGCATAGTGGTTAGCACTGTTGCCTCACAGCGCCAGGGACCCAGGTTCGAATCCGGCCACAGGTGACTGTCTGTGTGGAGTTTGCACATACTCCCCGTGTCTGCATGGGTTTCCTCCGGGTGCTCCGGTTTCCTCCCACAGTCCAAAGATGTGCGGGTTAGGTTGATTTGGCTATGATAAATTGACCCTTAGTGTTAGGGGGGATTAAATACGTGGGGTTACGGGGATAGGGTGGGATATGTGTCGGTGCAGGCTCGATGGGCCGAAATGGCCTCTATCTGCATTGTGAGGATTCTGTGAAACCCCAGCATCTGCCACATTTGACCCCTTGTGACCCCACCTCATTGCCTTTGATGTAATGTTTTCCTGACTGACCTGTTTGGACACCATCCACACCTGTGATTGCCGTGATTATCTCTCTGCCGAGGTGTGGTAAAGGGCAGTTAGAAAGATTAACTGTAATCATCTGGCAGTGTTCTCTGACTATATATGCTGTGCCTATATGCATCTCTTCACTTCACCTGACGAAGGAGCAGCGCTCCGAAAGCTTGTGATTTCAAATAAAGCTGTTGGACTATAACCTGGTGTTGTGCGACTTCTCAGGTTTTAAACAGGTTGCCAATTATGTGCTAGATGTTACTGAGCTGATGAAGGATTTTAATTGAAACATCCTGAGTTTTTTTCATACGCTGACTGCTTTGTGCATTTCTAGTATTTTCTGTTTCTTTATTTTCAGCATTTGTGGGTATTTTTAATCACAGTGATTTTCAGCATTTGAGTTTTTTAATCTCAGTTACTATCAACATAGCTTTATGCCTGTAGAAATTTTAGGGTTAAAAGTAAGTTATGTGTGACCTGCAAAAAGTTTTCTTCCTCCCAGTTCATCAGTAGCTTCATCAACATTTGAAGCACCGATGCCATGCAGATTTTCCCTTTCATTTGTGAAGCGCTCAATCTGCAGTTGCTGCTGTTTGATCCGAAGTTCCAGAGCTTTCACTTGAGCCCGTAGTCTTTCCTGCTCCTGTTGACAGTCAGCTGGTGCCTACAGAATCAAACAAGACAGTCATTCAGAACGCCTACTTTCGTGACAATCTGCCATGAGAAAATAGGAAAATATTTCTGTACTCAGTTTATTTCTATTATTCATTCACGGGATGTGAGCATCACTGGCAAGGCCAACATTTATTGCTCATCCCTAGTTGCCCTTAAGAAGGTGGTGGTGAGCCGCCTTCTTGAACCGCTGCAGTCCGTGTGGTGAAGGTACTCCCATAGTGCTGTTAGAGAGGGAGTTCCAGGATTTTGACCCAGCAACGATGAAGGAACAGTGATACATTTCTAAGTCAGAATGATGTGTGACTTGGAGGTGATGGTGTCCCCATGCACTTGCTGCCGTTGTCCTTCTAGGTGGTAGAGATTGCGAGTTTGGGAGGTTCTGTCGAAGAAGCCTTGGCAAGTTACTGCAGTGCATCTTGTAGATGGTACACATTGCAGCCACGGTGCGCCGGTGGTGGAGGGAGTGAATGTTTAAGATGGTGGATGGGGTGCCAATCAAGCGGGCTGCTTTGTCCTGGATGGTGTCGAGCTTCTTGAGTATTGTTGGTGCTGCACTCATCCAGGTAGTGGAGAGTATTCCATCATACTCCTGACTTGTGCCTTGTAGATTGTGGAAAGGCTTTGGGGAGTCAGGAGGTGAGCCACAGAATACTCAGCTTTTGACCTGTAAATACCACAGTATTTATGTGGTTGGTCCAGTTAAGATTCTGGTCAATGGTGACCCCCCAGGATATTGATGTTGGGGAATTTGGTGATGGTAATGCTGTTGAATATCAAGGGGCGGTGGTTAGACTCTCGCTTGTTGGAGATGGTCATTGCCTGGCTATTGTGTCGCGTGAATGTTACCTGCCACTTATCAGCCCAAGTTTGAATGTTGTCCAGGTCTTGCTGCATGCGGGCACGGACAGCTTCATTATCTGAGGAGTTGCGAATGGAACTGAACACTGTGCAATCATCAGCGAACATCCCCACTTCTGACCTTAGGTTGGAGGGAAGGCCATTGACGAAGCAGCTGAGAATGGTCGGGCCGAGGACACTGCCCTGAGGAACTGCTGCAGTGATGTCCTGGGGCTGAGATAATCTGCCTCCAAACAACCACAATTATCTTCCGTTTTGCTAGGTATGACTCCAGCCAGTGGAGAGTTTTCCCCCTGATTCCCATTGACTTCAGTTTTGCTAGGGCTCATTGTTGCCACACTGGGTCAAATGCTGACTTGATGTCAAGGGCAGTCACTCTCACCTCACCTCTGGTAATCAGCTCTTTTGTCCATGTTTAGACCAAGACTGTAATGAGGTCTGGATCCGAGTAGTCCTCGCGGAACCCAAACTGAGCACTGATGAGCAGGTTATTGGTAAGTAAGTGCCGCTTGATAGCACTGTTGACGACACCTTCCATCACTTTGCTGATGATTGAGAGTAGGCTGATGGGGCTGTAATTAGCCGGATTAGATTTGTCCTGCTTTTCGTGGACAGGACATACCTGAGCAATTTTACACTTTGTCAGGTCGATGCCAGTGTTGTACTGGAACAGCTTGGCTAGAAATGCAGCTAGTTCTGGAGCACATGTCTTCAGCACTACAGCCGGGATGTTTTCGGGGCCCATAGCCATAGCATAAACATAGAAACATAGAAGATAGGAGCAGGAGTAGGCCATTCGGCCCCTCGAGCCTGCTCCGCCATTCAATGAGATCATGGCTGATCATCCAAACTCAGTACCCTGTACCTGCCTTCTCCCCATATCCCTTGATACCTTTAGCTTTAAGAAATATATCCAACTCATTCTTGAATATATTTAATGACTTGGCCTCAACTACCTTCTGTGGTAGAGAATTCCACAGGTTCACCACACTCTGGGTGAAGAAATTCCTCCTCATTTCTGTCCGAAATGGCTTACCCCTTATCCTTAGATTATGACCCCTGGTTCTGGACTCTCCGACCATCGGGAACATTCTTCCTGCATCTAGTTTGTCCAGACCTGTCAGAATTTTATATGTTTCGATGAGATCCCCTCTCATTCTTCTATACTCCAGCGAGTATAAGCCCAATCGACCCAATCTCTCCTCATATGTCATTCCTGCCATCCCAGGTATCAGCCTTGTGAATCTTCGCTGAACTCCCTCCATGGCAAGAACATCCTTCCTCAGATAAGGCGACCAAAACTGCACACAATACTCAAGGTGTGGTCTCACCAAGGCCCTGTACAACTGCAGCAGGACATCCCTGTTCCTATACTCAAACCCTTTCGCTATGAAGGCCAACATACCATTTGCCTTCTTCACCGACTGCTGCACCTGCATGCTTACCTTCAGCGACTGGTGCACAAGGACACCCAGGTCTCGTTGCACTTCCCCTTCTCCCAATCTATTGACATTCAGATAATAGTCTGCCTTTCTGTTTTTGACACCAAAGTGGATAACCTCGCATTTATCCACGTTATATTGCATCTGCCACGCTTCTGCCCACTCACCCAACCTGTCCAAATCATCCTGGAGTTTCTCGGTATCCTCCTCGCAGCACACACTCCCACCCAGCTTTGTGTCATCTGCAAACTTGGAGATATTACATTTAGTTCCCTTATCTAGATCATTAATGTATATTGTGAATAGCTGGGGTCCAAGGACCGATCCCTGCGGTACCCCGCTAGTCACTGCTTGCCACTCGGAAAAAGACCCATTAATTCCTACTCTCTGCTTTCTGTCTGCCAACCAGTTCTCTATCCAAGTCAATACCTTGCCCCCAATCCCATGTGCCTTAACTTTACACGCTAATCTCTTATGCGGGACCTTATCAAAAGCCTTTTGAAAGTCCAAATACACCACATCTACTGGTTCTCCCTTATCTATTTTCCCAGTTACATCCTCAAAAAATTCCAGTAGATTAGTCAAGCACGATTTACCTTTTGTAAATCCATGTTGACTTTGTCCGATCCTGTCACTGTTTTTCAAGTGCTCTGCTATTACATCTTTTATAATGGACTCTAGCATTTTCCCCACTACCGATGTCAGGCATATCCAGTGCATTCAGCCATTTCTTGATAACACATGGAGTGAATCAAATTGGCTGAAGACTGGCTTTTGTGATGGTGGGGACCTCAGGAGGAGGCCAAGATGGATCATCCACTTGGTACTTCTGGCTGAACATGGTTGCAAACGCTTCACACTTGTCTTTTGCAATCACGTGCTGGGCTCCTCCATCATTGAGGATGGGGAATTTCATAGAGCCTCCTCCTTCTGTTAGCTGTTTAATTGTCCACCACCATTGATGACTGGATGTGGCATGACTGCAGAGCTTTGATGTGATCCACTGGTTGTGGGATCACTTAGCTCTGTCTATAGCATGCTGCTTCTGCTGTTTAGCATGCATGTTGTCCTCAATTTTAGGTATGCCTGGTGCTGATCCTGGCATGCTCTTCTACAGTTCTCGTTGAACCACGGTTGGTCCCGTGGCTTGATGGTAATGGTAGAGTGAGGGATATGCTGGGCCATGAGGTTACAGATTGTGCTGGAATACAATTCTGCTGCTGCTGATGACCCACAGCGCCTCATAGATGCGAATTTTTGGGCTGCTAGATCTGTTCTGAATCTATCCCATTAAGCACAGTGGTAATGCCACACAATACAATGGAGGGTGTCCTCAGTGTGAAGACGGGTCTCGTCTCCACAAGGACTGTGCGGCGGTCACTTATACCAATACTGTCATGGACCGATATATCTGCGACAGGTAGCTTAGTGAGGACGAGGTCAAGTAGGTTTTTCCCTTGTGTTGGTTCTCTCACCACCTGCTGTAGCCTAGTCAGGCAGTTATGTCCTCCAGGACTCGGCTAACTTAGTCAGTAATGGTGTTACCGAGCCACTCTTGGCGATGGACTTTGAAGTACCCCACCCAGAGTACATTCTGTGCCCTTGCCACCTAAAGTGTGTCTTCCAAGTGGTGTTCAACATGGAGGAGTACTGATTCATTAGCTGAGGGAGTGCGGTAGGTGGTAATCAGCAGGAGGTTTCCTTGCCCATGTTTGACCTGATGTCATGAGACTTCATGGGGTCTGGAGTCAATGTTGAGGATTCCCATGGCCACTCCTTCCCGACTGTATACCACTGTGCCACCAACTCTGGTGGGTCTGTCCTGCCGGTGGGACTGAACATACCCAGGGATGGTGATGGAGGAGTCTAGGACATTGGCTGAAAGGTATGATTCTGTGAGTATGATTATGTCAGGCTGTTGCTTGACTAGTCAGTGGGACAGCTCTCCCAATTTTGGCACAAGTCCCCAGATGTTGGTGAGAAGGACTCTGCAGGGTCGACTGGGCAGGGTGTGTCTTTGTCGTGTCTGAATCCGGTACCTAGGTCGATGCTGGGTGGTCCGTCCAATTTTATTCTCATTATTGTTTCTCATAGCAGTTAGTTACAACTGAGTGGTTTGTTAGGCCAGTTAAGACTCAATCACATTGCTGTGGGTCTGGAATCACATATAGGTCAGACCGGGTAAGGACAGCAGATTTCCTTCCCTAAAGGACATTAAATATAGAAGCCAGATGTTTGTTTACGACAATCCGGTAGTTTCATGGATCACCATTACTGATACTAGCTTTTTATTATTTAATTAACTGAATTTAAATTCCCCAGCTGCCATCTTGGGATTTGAACTCATGTCTCCGGATCATTAGTCCAGGTCTCATGGATTACTAGTCCAGTAACATAACCACTATGCTACCATACCTAAAAAATTATGAAGTAGATGGAGAAAAACCTGTTATGAAATGCAGTCTTCTCCTCTTAAATCAAAGTTGTTTAATTCAAATTAAGGAAAAAGGAAATAACTTGCATTAATATCGCACCTTTCATAGGACATCCCAAAGTGCTTCACATAAAATTAATTATTTTCAAAGTGTTTTCATTGTTGTAATGTAGGGAAATTTGGCAGTCAATTTTTTTGGCACTAAATTCCTATTTTCGCCTGTTATTTTCATTGGTTAATTCAAACTGCTGAATAATTCAATTTTTTTATGAAAACAGTAGCTTTGAAATATCAAGAGTAGACTGTAATGACATCTGGAAAAGTAAGTGGTGCCATATCACATCACAGGTAAAAACTAATGAAACACAATTTGTGTGTGTGTTGGTATATGTGCTGCAAAATGATTCACTTAACAGGCCCAAAAAACTATTTTGCAGTGCCATAAAAGACAATGAAGTCGATCCCATTGTGCATACCTTCAGATTGAATTTAAGACAGATATAAGCAAATGTTTTGTACAGCTGTGATCATCTAACAGAATTCTGAATCTTGAATAGATTAAAATATTAGTTTATGGAAAATGAAAGCAAAAATCTAATTGAATAACTTGATACTAGACCCTAGTCTGTCTCGCTGCAGTTAATATTTCTTTAATTTATTCATAACCCTATTTTTAAAATTAATGTTAAACAGCTGTAAACCTAACCTCAACTTTTACGAAGCTCTATCTCTGTAACTGTAAGAGCTCCTGTTATAACAGAAAAAAGGAATTAAGGTTACAGTCATTGGGGAGTCACTCCAATCTACACTGAACATTTTTTCCTGGTGTTGTGGAGAAAATACATTTTTAAAACTCAGAGGAAGGCATTGCCAGGGCCGTTGTACCAAGCTAAAAATTCCACCTAACTGATGTTTAGGATGGAATTTAATACAGAGAAGTGTGAGGTGATGCATTTTGGCAGAAGGAACAGGGAGAGGCAATATACACTTAATGGCACAGTTTTAAAGAGTGTGCAGGGACAGAGGGACCTGGGAGTTAATGTGCCTGAAGGTGGCGGGACATATTGAGAGAGTGGTTAACAAAGCATATGGGATCTTGGGCTTCATAAATAGAGGTATTGAGTACAAAAGTAGAGAAGTTATGCTGAACCTTGATAAAGCGCTGGTTAGGCCACAACTGGAGTATTGCATCCAGTTCTGGTCACCACACTTTAGGAAGGATGTGAAGGCCCTTGAGAGCGTGCAGAGGAGATTTACCAGAATGTTTCTGGGGATGGGGGACCTTAGCTACAAGGACAAGTTGGAGAAGCTGGATTTGTTTTCATTGTTTTCATTAGAGCAAAGGAGGTTGAGGAGTGATTTGATAGCGGTGTACAAGATTATGACGGGTTTGGATAGGCTAGACAGGGAAAGGCTGTTCCCACTAGTTGATGGTACAAGGACGAGGAGACACAGATTTAAGGTTTTAGGCAAGAGATACAGAGGGGATGTGAGGAAAAACTTTTTAACGCAGCGAGTGGTGATGACCTGGAATTCGCTGCCGACGGAAGTGGTGGAAGCGGAGACACTCAATGTTTTCAAGGGGAGACTGGGTTAGGGTTAGGGTTGCACTTGAGGGAAATAAACTTGCAGGGCTACAAGGATAGAGCGGGGAATGGGACTGACTGGATTGCTCTCCAGAGAGCCGGCACAGACTCGATGGGCCGAATGACCTCCTTCTGTGCCGTTATGACTCTATGACTATATGTCTGAATACGTAAGTGGAACATTTTCTATCAATAGCAGCCCGAATCAAACAACAGACCATAACATGGTGACATGAGCTACAACAACGTGGGCCATTTTTTATGTTGAAAACCTTCCATGACTTGCTCGTAATGAAGACAAAAATGATTCCGGACAGTTCCCAAAGTACTGACAATCCCTTGATCGGAATGTTGCTCTCTTGCCGGTGCTACTGCTCAAAGCAGTGGCCAAACGGAGTGAATCATTCCCGATAGTGCAAGGTTCAGATGGAAGTTGTGGGGGGTGGGGAGGCAGAGCCGAGGTCGGCGTGGTTTGTAAGTGGAATGTCTGTGCCCGATTCCCAGCTGCACAAAAGAAAACATCTGGCACAGCAGAGCTTTCCATCCACATCCTACTCTCTTTGTTTTACAAAAGGGTTATTCCAACGTCACCTTATTTTAGTTAGGGACGTTCTGAACAAACATTTTATTAAAAAGTTGTTCGCGGTGTCTTTTGCTTTCAGACTGCAACTTTTGAGTTTGAGGTCTCTTCATAGAAGATGAGATGAGAGGGGTAATTAACAGCAAAAGCACGTCTCCGCTTTACATCGCATTGAACTCACTTACCGAGCGGCAGCAGCCCAGCAACAAGATGCACACGACCAGCGAACACACAGAAACCCAGACACGCTGCATTTCGGGATTTCTGTTAATCAACATAAAATGAAAAGTAAAATAAATCATCCCAGCAGGCCAACATTACAAGACTGAAATCTTGGATCTACAGCAAGAAAATAGCCTAAAATACTTGGAATAACTATGAGAAAGACAAAGGCCGAACACTTACCTTGCTCTGAGATTGGAAGGAGCAAAACTCCTGTAAACTCCAAGTGGCTGCAAGTCTTTTGCAGACCAGAAGCGTTGTAGCTTCAGCTGCTTCCAGGGCTTGTGATTTTATCTCCAGTGAGTCAGTGGGCAGGAATGTTTACCAAAGAGATGGCGGCTGTCAGAAAATCAGCGCTGGTCAGCAGAGCCGAGGAGACTCTGGGGGGTGGCCGCAAGAAAGGAAGACAAGAAACGGAACATACCCCGGTGCACAGATAGCTGGAGCTGGTTAGGCTTTTACACAGGAAGATGGAGACAGCTGGCTTACATTTTATACATGCAGTACACAATTAGATAAGACTATATACGCTGCTAGTGCCCATCTTTCACAGTTCACCTTGTGGAACGGGTTTATGATTTCAATAGATCAGGGTCAAAGCTGTAACCAGATCATTACATTAAAAACAAGATTAAAAAGGTACAGTGTGGGGGGAGCGGAAATAACTAATTTATGAGGAATTCGGACCAAAACAGTGGAGCTTTTTTTTGCAGCTTAAATGGTTGGTACAGTAAGAGGCAGGGCTTTGCTCCGATTATCTGCTGGCACCTCAGGGCAGGCACCTCTGTTGTGCCTCCGCAGACGTGGACTAACGCCCATAATATTAAAATGACCCCGTCCCAGATTTAGGATGAGATCAGTGGGTCTGCAAAATGGCAGAAGTCCTAACCTGCCGTACTTACACCTTCTTACAAAGGCCAGCGGAATTTTAGGCTCTCTGGGGGAGAAATTCATTGTAGTGTAGAGTTTCGCAATTATCGCGATTCAAAATTACATGAGAGAAGCAGATTCAATTGATCATTTTTATTAAACAAAATGCTGTCCTGATAATAAAGGACACAGAAGCCTGTAAAATGGCCACCGCGCATCGTGGCAGAAGCTTCTAGAGACACAGTGGGCAGACAAGATGGCGTCGAATATACATTCAGTATGAGATCGGATCATACTCGGTACACATTGAAAAGACAGGATGCATCCCATTTGCATCTTGAACAATAGCAATGATATAAGTGCTGGAATCATTTCCTACGCACAGTAAGGATCATTGAACAGGGCCATCGAGAACCCATCTAGACACATCAATACACAAATACCCCCCCCCCGGCTCAACAATGAGAGAGACATTGGCGGGTGATTAAACCAGTATTCGGGGGGCCCCAAAACCAGTCGAGGAGACGATTCATATACATCCTGGCTGGCTCAACAATGGAGAAGGTATTAACGGATAGTTGGCCAGTTTCAGGTGTTACCGAAACCCGTTAAGAAGATAATCGCCCCATGCTGGGAGTTTTGGGCGCCAAAATCACACAAAGAATAAACGTTTAGATTTGAGCGGGAGATAAGGCCGACAAAACAGTATAACTATAGAGGACAAATGTCCATCGGTCTCTTGACTCTCATTGACGCTGGCTGAACCCTCTCTCTTCCTGAAGCTCTTGCTGGACTCTCTTGACTCTTGACTCTTAGCCGTGCTGGTCGGTTATTTGAGTGTTGGGTGGAGCTCAATCGGAACGAGCCGCCTCGACAAGGGCAAGTAACAGGGTACACCATCCCGAGTGTCGGTAAACGGTGTCCGGACCCGGAGGCCCGAGTGACGAGAAGAAAGACGAGAAGAAAGACGAGAAGAAATTCCACGTGCCGCCACGGTCAGTAAACCCCGACCGCGCCCAAAGATATAACGACAGAACCCATCTTTGAATTCTACCGACTACTACATGTACCGTTTCCTTTGAATTCTACGGATTACTGCACGATCCGGTCTGAATCCATCGACTGCTTCATGACATCAGGGAGTCTGGCTTGCCTTTCACGGCAGCGAGAGTAAACAAGTGGGGTGCAGAAACCCTCACAACCACGTGACAGTCAGGCGCTGCAGTGAAACGAGCTGAGTGCCTCACTTTAAATTTCTGAAGTGAGCCGAGTGGTGAGCATGTTTTCCGATCCTACAAATCCAGACGTAGTTTAGGTATATTGAGGGAGGGTGGTTTTTCTAAGGTTAATGTATAATGTGTTCCCCCTTTTACTATGTGTCGTGTGTTCCCCATTTCCATAGACCAAGTTTTATGAACGTGTGTATACTTGTACTCTCTTTGATCTGTGCCTATGACATGTATTTCATGATTTTAGACGCCATGCAATAAAGATATTCATTTCGTGCTATTCAACCGAGTCTATTTGAGTTTTCTCTGCATTACTGCTCCTTGCATCTAAGTCCAGGTGTCAGAACCGTAAGGGCGAGTGGGTCGAACCACTCACAGGTGCTTATTGCAAAAGTCTGGCCGGAGACCAGAGCAATAGTATAGGCAACGAAGGCCTCACCTCGCACCAGTACCGTGACCCCTTACAATAGCCCAGGAATGGGCGCAAACTTCTGAAAAGTTTGAGATTTAGTGCCAGGTTCTAATGAATCTCGCTGCAAGCTAAATTAAGTGTTAGCGCTCAAAGAAAGGACTGGAGCGCTAAATCAAGCACTAGTGACCTAGCTCAGTGGCGTTAGACTCAAAGCGCTGCCTAGAGGAGTCCGTTTTCCATATATACACTGAATGTGAGAGGTTGCAGCCCCTCTTTCACTATTTGAAGGGGCTGCTCCTCGATTTTTGGCTGCACTTCAGTCCCACGTTCCTGATCTTTGGTCACCCGGTGCGGAGTGAAGCGGGCAGATCGGCGGACCTCCTCGTAGGACTGCTCCTGGGCCTGGCGAAAATAGCCATTAACAGGTCCAGGCAGCGGGCGGTCGAGGGGGTCGTTTGGCCCGATTGCCCGCCTCTCTTCCGCGGCCATGTTCGCGCCCGGGTGGTCCTGGAGATGGAGCACGCGGTGTCCGCCGGTACACTTGAGGCCTTCTGCGACCGGTGGGCACCACGGGGACTGGAGTGCATCATCACCCGGCCAACAAAATTCTAATTTAATTTGTTAAGTTATATTTAATGTTTTAATGTTTGACAGTCGATTTGTTCAATCACCCCACCAGAAAGAGTAGACTCAAAGCGCTAAGCAGTTTCAGGTGCAGTCTAATCGTGAGTCATCATTGCCACAGGCTCTTTCCAGTTCTTAAAGGGGAGGTTCAATCATGCTGCAGAACCTCATTCTCAGCATTGCTGGTTCTGCAGCTGTTTCAGCAAGCAGCAGAAGGAGAATGAACCAGACCACTGAAGGAGGTGTCATTGGGCCAAAAATTCATCCCGCTGCGCGAGAGTACGCACTGCGTACTCTCGTGTATTCTCTCTCCAATTGCCGGTTTTCTGCATGCCCTGCGCATGCGCTGAAAACCGGCACTTGGTCTTTTGAAAAGGGGGCGGTTCCTCGGTGCATCGCGTGCGCGCTACAGGCTGCGCGCACGCTGTGCACTTCGTGCTTTGGACGCGCAGGTAAGGACGGAAGATTTTAGAAATCTTTTAGAAACCTTTTAACAAGGTAAGTAGTGAATTAAGTATTTTTTTGAATTTTTTTTAACAGGTATATCTTTTTTAGAGACTTTAAAGACAGGTAAGTTTATTTTTATAACTTTTTAAAAGATTTTAAATTTTTTCAAAAATTTAATTTTTTATTTAAAATGGTTAATTTATTTAACTATACTTATTTTATTAATGTGATGTTTTTTTTAAAATTTAATTGAGGTTTAGCTGTTATTTTGGGGGGGTGTAAGATTCATAGATTTCACAACACGTATGTAAAACTTATGAATGGAAGATGGTGTGCTGCCATTGGCTCTAACTGAGTCACGTGATCCCACAGCTCGCACGAATTCACTACGCCGGTGGGATACGCAAGCACTGCCCAGCTGATGTCTGGAACATCAAGTTCGTGCGAGCTGGATCTGAAAAAGCCAACGCGGAGTGAGAGATCGCGGGGAAGCCTTACCCCCGCGGGAACAGAGCGAGATCAATTTCTGGGCCATTATGTCAGATCAACAGCCCAGGGTGAGAGCTCGCAGATTCTGCGACCAACCATTGGAGGCGTTGGTCTTCGCTGTGGAGAGACGGAGGGCGGTGCTGTACCCAGCAAGAGGCAGGAGGCCCTCACCGCAAGTCTACCGTGCCATGTGGAGGGAGGTAGTCCAGCAGGTCTCGGGCAGCACTGTGGTCCCCAGGACCCATCACAGTGCAGGAAGAAATTTAACAACCTCACTCGGGTGGTCAGGGTGAATCAATGCTTCAACAAATGCTACATACCACCGTCTGAACCTCAGTCTTCACACACTGCCCAAAGCACCACACCCCCAGCACTCACCCACCAACAATCTCCACCAACCAACACTCACACCCACATCACACACCTTGCACACAATAACAGCTATTCAGCTATAGCAGGCACATCACCCAAACACATTGCTCCACACTCACTCACACACTTTCCTTTCTCTTGCAGGCCAAGGTGGCTCACAACAGGAGGGAGCGGGAATGCACAGGAGGGGGACAAGCTGACACCCAACCACTGTCTGAGCTGGAGGAAAGAGTGTTGCAGATCATTGGGTGCCAGGTGGTGGGCGCCGTGGCCACCGGCGACGTTGACCCCCTTGGGGACAACAATGGCATGTTCATCCCTACTCCTTCTTCTCACATCCCACCTCCCCATCACCCCACAAGCCTTTCCCACTTTCCAACCAATCATGCTGTATGCATGCCTTTCTCCCTTCCTGCCCCCCTCCCCTCACCTTAACCCGACTCTTGTGCCTTTATGCTTTCAGATAATGAGCAAGCAGTTGAGCAGCCTGTCCTTGAGGGTACCATAGAGATCTGTGGAGAGAGAAACAGAGTTAACGGTTCAGGTCGATGGCCTTCCGTCAAAACTGGAAAAAGAGATGAAAGGTCGTCAACCTGAAACATTAACTCCGTTTCTCTCTCCACAGATGCTGCCTGACCTGCTGAGTATTCCCAGTATTTTCTGTTTTTATTTCAGATTTCCAGCATCTGCAGTATTTTGCTTTTGCAATAGTCAATTCCTCAGTAGCTTGGTACAACTGTTTGAAGAGAAATGGTGTTCAAAAAGCTCAAATCGTAACACTAACTAACTGAGAACTCTGCAGATGAGCATTTTACACAATGGCTGTGCTTGGTCAACATGACTGTTGGGTCTCGTCAGGGAACAAATGTGAAATTTGACATCTTTTCAGCTTGTAGCTGCCAATCAGGAGTTGTGATTCACACTGTAGTTTTTGCTATGCTCACAGGTAAACAACAGCAAAACATCCATTAGAAAATGGATGTGACTTTTCATGACACGTGCAAAGACTATTTTAAGGTTCATTCTTCCCAATGGGATTGATTACTTTTAGTCTTAACATCTTTGGGGACTTCAAGAGGCGCACAAAAGAGCCCACGTCTGTTCTCAGCAGGCATGGGATTGGCTGGGCCTACAAAGGTTGAGCTGGGTGGAATTCTCAGGGTAGCCCAAAATGGTCCCTGACACCCGCTGGGACATAGGGGGGCACTGGAAAGTAATAGGGTAGATGAAATATATTGGAGCAGAAGGTCTCAGAAGTTTTGAGATGTGACTTCGAGGATAGTTGTTACAGAGAATAGTTGACAGAAAGAGTGATTTTTATGGTAGTGTTAAAATGCCCACTGAACTGTAAAGAGTTCAGATGGATGCACAGAAGCAGATTTCGAAGAGAGTTGAAATCCCAGCATGGTTGGGTGGGGAATTGGGAGAGAAAAAGGCCTGAAGAAGGCTGACGTCCCAGCATGGTTGGGAAGGAGGGTGGAAAGAAAAAAGACCCAAAGCAGGCAGAAGAGCAGGCACAGTCGGGAGGGGGACTGGTAGAGACAAAGGCCCAAAGAGGACAAAGAAGCCAAATTATATTACACAGCTTGGAGAATGAGACAAAGTTGAGAACATAAATTAGTTACATACTGGTAGCAAATAAATTAATTAAATAATAGCGGCTGGACAGTTCCCCCATAAGCTGGATTCAGTTCTTCAGGCCACATTTATGCTGTCCTGTTACCTGAAGGCTGACTTGATGACTTGGGCCCATTTTTAACTGAATCAAATAAATACCAGAGCAAAATTTAAAAATAATGAATTAAATACGAGTAGCAAATACATTAAATAAAGTCAACAATGGTAGCAAGCCAGATTCCATTACGTAATGGGGAGACAGAATCAAATGAGAACATAAAAATCCTTTGACTGAAAGGCCGGTCATTTTAACAGGCATGACCATGTGACCTGTTAAAATTGATGGAAGCGGGCATTATTTAAGGCATGACTTCAGGTTCACTGTGTCATGATGCGACATGGCACAGAAAGTTAGAAAGTGTGACACAGGAAATAAAAGAGAATAAAACTGAAAATGCATAGTGTGAATTGACCCTTAAACCTTCATGGAGTTATAAGGGGTGATTCCATGACTTGGGGACTGGAGTAAGTTTTTTGAGTCTATAATACTGACCCAGAAATACCCCCAAAACATTATAAGGAATTTTTCTTCAATAAGAGGAGATATTCATTGTTTTTAAGTCTACATTCTACCGTATAAAGACCTACTCTCTCAATTTTCCGAGATGGAAAAAATCTGTCAGGATCAGATGGCTCCAATTCCAGCTGGTTGCAATGCAACTGGGCTGGGCATCCTTTTTCTGTTGCATCTCAATCACTGTACTTGAATGCAATTCTGAAACACAGTACAGACTGCAACTTGAGCCCTGGCTAATAATGAGCTTTTGAGTTCTGTTCAAATATCGGGATTGGCATCCAGAACTGGGAAGGTTGCCAATCCACACTCAGCTCAAGGGCAGCTAGTCACCGACATCTCCGTCAGATATATCATCCAAGCCGTTTCCTTTGACTGTTAGACCCTACATGGTGGGTCACCTTGACGTTGCATTTTGATTTACAAATAGAAAGTATGAAAATCTTCTCTCAGAGAGATGTTCTTTGAAATTTCTTCTCTAATCTTTCCAGAGAAGTTCTTTGTACTTTACGTAGTCCCAAGATATTGTTCCACTTGAAGTTATTATAGTACACTTTGCTTCAGCAATGGAGTGAAGTCTGGAAAACATCAGCCTGTATTCTCAACCTCTCCAGCCAGAAAAATAAAATGTTATAACCGAGTACAGTTAGAGCTGAAAGCCAGTCCAGCTGTTTTGAATTAACTTGTTATTATTTTCATCTATGTTTATGTTATTTCAGACAAGGTCAATGTGTTTGCTCTTTGCCCTTTATTCTTTGATGGTTAATTCTATGAAAAGAAAACGCCAAAATGCACAGTTTGAAAAGCAGTGCGAGTACAAAAGTTTCATTAATCACTTAAATTACTTCACTAACAATTGTAGAACCTTCCCAAAAGACTTAAAATTGCACAAACAGGCACATTGTACTATGCCAGAAATACTTTATTTTAAAAAATAGGTTTTATTTTTTCCTTGCCAAATTTCTCTATTCTCCCCACTCCAGAAGGCATTAATTCCTTACTGGGATAGGGCTTCACAGGTACCTCGTCCAAGTGGCGATTATCTCTACGTGGGCTTTGACAGTGACTGCAGAGAACATCATAGCTAAGCCCAATCCTATACACACATGACATCCACACACACTTCCAGGAGGAGTTGCTGGACAAGAATCAGGATGAGGGATCCTTGCTGATTTTTTTCCCTCCCTATCTTTAGGTTGCTGAGGCCCATTGTAGCATCATGACCACTGCCTCAGGTGAGATCAGCTAATGCAGCATTGACCAAAGACTAAATCTGAGACCTTCCTGGTTTATATGGCTCAGCTTGGATAAATTGGATAAACTCATTGAGCCATCGGCGAAGAGCTTTTATTATTTTTTTAAACTGGAAACAGCATTGCTCACCATCACTTTTTTTCAGCCTCGAAATAAAAAATGGTGTCATTTAAAAGAACAAAACAAGCACAATGTGTGATTTCAATCCCCTCCACAGAATATAAATGAGATGAATAAAGCAGTTGTGCTATGAATGCAATGTTGTAAATGGGATGAGAAAGGCATGGCAGAACAGAATATTAAATAGACCTCAGAAATACCATGTACTTTTAAAATGTATTTTCCTTAGTTAAAAGGGAGTTCCACTGGGAAATTACATAAATGGCTGAAAGTGGCCATTTACCTGGGTGGTGGTGGGGGGGTAGAAATTTGCTGTGGTGCCTTGCCACAGAGTAAGCAGGCCCAGGTACAAGAGGGAACTAAATATAAAAATATTGGCACTTTTGTGGATGCTACTGTCCTCCAAGCATTTGATCACTCTGCGATCAATTGCCTTCAGGAAATCAGCCTTTTAAATGAAAAATATTCCCTCCTGATACACTGAGCAACCCTGGACCCACGGATCTACAGGTACAATGCGCTCATCCCCTATTACCAAAATGAATGATGGGCAGAAAAAGTGGCGATGACTTGGTGCTTTGGGATGCAGCTCCAAATTCCACCGCTGCCTGACCACATTGCCTTTTTGCAGCCCTAGGGCTGCAGAATTGGGTCTCCTGTTTATTCAGTTGTAACTGTGGTCTATTCCAACAAGTTACTTTAGAGATGATACCCTGTAGATTAATTTCTGATTGCGCAACAGAATAGTCTGATCTCAATTTTAATCCTTTTTGTCGTACAATAATTACTTTGCAGCTAAAGATATATAGAAATTTTGTTTTCCTACTACATGTCATTTATTTCTGCAAAGGAATGGTTCTTTCACTTCATCATCTCAATTTCCAGCTACAACATCACCTCTTCCAAAAAGATACATAGTAAATAAAATAGCTGTCTGCCAAACTACAAATCTGGAGTCCAGATGAAAATATGTTTTGCTGAATTTGCAACAACAAAAATCCCACAATGATGATCTGACAGTGATTTATAAGGATGACTCAGTCACAAATTGTACCACAGAGCATATAATCTGATCGTGTCAGGCTGTTTTCCTTGACCATTTCTGCCCTGATTATTTTACTTAAAAATACACAATGCAGTGACTCTGTTGGAAATCAAAAACTAAGGAGGATCTTAAAGGAAGTGAGGGAGGTGGAGAGGAACATTGGTTTAGGGAGGGAATTCCAGAGTGTGGGGAGGAGGTAGCTGAAGACATGGCCACCGATGGTGGCCGAAGGGAGGTGGGTGCACAACAGGCCACAGACAGAGGAACAGAGAGTTTGCGTGGGTTGTAGGGCTGGAGAAGGGTACAGAGATAAGTGAGGCTGTGAAATGATTTAAATGTGAGAATTATTTTTTTAAAATTTGGGGTGTTGGGGTACTGTGAGCCAATGTCGGTCAATAAGTGGGACAGGATACGGGCAGCAGAGTTTGGATTAGCTGAAGTTTACAGAGCATGGAGGACGGGAGGCCAGTCAGGAGAGCATTGGAATTATAGGGTATGGAGGCGACAAAGGCATGAATGAGGGTTTCAGCAGTAGATGGGCTGAGGCAGGGAGCAAGCAATATTATGGAGATAGAGGTAGGCAGTTCTTTGCGATGGAAAGGATATGGGGTCGGAAGCTCGGTTCAAATAGGACAGTAAGGTTGTGAACAGTTCAACCTAAGACAGTGGTGGGGGAGGGGGATGGAATCAGTGGCAAGTGTGCAGAGTTTCTGGTGGGGGGCCAAAGACGGTGGCTTCAGTCTTCCCACTGTTTAACTGGAGGACATTGCAGCTGATCCAGGGCGATGTCTGACAACACAGTGTCAGTGGAGGGGTCGAGAGAGGTGGTGGAGAGGTAGAGCTGGATACTGTCAGTATATATATGAAAGCTGACCCAATGTCTTTGGATGATCTTGTCGAGGGAGGGGGCTAAAGATAGATCGAGTGGGGGCGGGGGGCAGAAAAAGAAGCACTTGCTGGAAAGATCCAACGGTAGAACACTTTTTCATGAGGCCTGCCAA
The DNA here is from genome assembly GCA_030390025.1 of Squalus acanthias. NCBI lineage: Eukaryota > Metazoa > Chordata > Chondrichthyes > Squaliformes > Squalidae > Squalus > Squalus acanthias. The sequence goes on along the minus strand of CM059426.1, from coordinate 76,287,643 downwards.
TGAGTCAAAGGATTTTTATGTTCTCATTTGTATCCATACAAATACCCTTTATTCCTGTCCATAACATTGTCACTTTTCCCTCTTTTGATAATAGTCGAGTTTGACTCTATTTTCTTTACAATAAAACCATCGCTTGCAGCTTTTAATGAAAGAACGTGTTTTTGTAAACGTTTCTGTTTAGTGTGAATGCTCATATTGTCCTCCACAATCTCCAAGATCATAACTGTGTGCTGCATATTCCATAAGTTTACTTAGCAAACAGGTATAACCAGGGAAAATGGAAATCAAAATCCAGAAGGTGTGCCAATGCAGGAGGAAGGTAGTTAGAAAAGTTTAAAGCCTTGGTTAATCTTACCACTGGATTACCCGAAAGACGAAAGAAAGAGTAAAAAACTACCCTACACATTCCACGCATAACACTGCTGTCCAGATTGCATCCTGTTCTAAGTCACATTCACATATCACACCTGTCCTTGCTGACATTTACTGACTCTCCATCCCTGAAAGCATTGACGCCAAAATCCTTGGCTTTGCGAACAGATCCTTCTGTGGCCTTGCTCTACCCTACTTCTACAATCTCCTTCACCCCTGCATCCCAACTTGAGCCCTCTAGTCTTCTTAGTCTGGAGCACTGCACATCCCTCCGTACTCCACTATTGGTGACAGGGACTTCAGCCATTGTAGCCCCTCTCTCCAGAATTTTCTCGCACAATCTTTTCAACTTGTTTCATCTTTTCACACCATCAAATATTTCATCAAAGTTACTTCTTCAACATTGCCTTTGGTCATCTCTGCTAATTCTTCTCCCAATCCTTGCTCATTCTCCAAATTTCCCTCCCTCCACCTGTATGGAACATCTTTAAGGATGCTACATGAGTATAAGTTGTTGTACAGTCTTTCATAGTCTTTGCACAAGCACCAAATACATGATCATCCTTCGATGAGAACCATACTGTCAAGATGGCTCAGTTGGCAACACTCTTGCCAGAGTCAGTAGGCTGTGGGGTCAAGTCACACTCCAGGACTTGAAATCATAATCTACCCTGACACTTTAGTGCTAAAGAAATGCTACACTATTACAGGTGCTGTCTTTCAGATGAGATACTAAAATGAGATCCTGTTTGCCTCGTTAGGTGGATGTAAAAGATCTTATGGTACTATTTGAAGAAGAGCAGGCAGTTCTCCTGGTGTCTTAGTCAACATTCCTTTCTCATAAACAATACCAAAGAAAAGATTAATTGTTCGTACATTTGTTGTTTGTGGGGTCTTGCTGTGTGCATGTTGGCTGTCCTGTTTACCTGTACAAAACAGTGACTGCACTTCAAAGGTAATTCATTGTTTGAAAAGTGTTTGGGATATCCTGTTGATATGATATGGCACTATATGAATACAAATATTTCTAAATAGGTGTCTAAAAGCTTCATGTACCACCTTAAAATTATGCAACAGGTACTGTATATATAAATGTAAAATTGAACTCCTTTTCAAAGTCTGGAAACCAGAAGACTCACTGAATCAAAAGAAAACATCATCAGTGAGAATGGTGATTAAAAACCTCTACCTACCGATAGTGCAAATTAAAAAGTGCAAAGAACATCTTAAAACTATGTACAGCAGCTCCAATGTTGTTATTTCAGTCCAGTTTCTAATCCATAAATCCATCCATGCATTGAGAAGATTCATTAATCTCACATCTAATAGCACTAAGACATTATTGGCAAGCTTTAGATGGTAGGACTAATGGTGCACTGTGTTCATGCAACAACAACAACTTGCATTTATACAGCACCTTTAACGTAGTAAAATATCACAAGGAGCTTCACGGTCGTGTTATCAAACACAATGTGACACCGAGGAGGGTACAGAGATCGGGAGGGGCAAATCCATGGAGGGATTTGAAAACAAGGATTAGAATTTTAAAATCGAGGCGTTGCTGGACCGGGGGCCAATGTGGTTCAACAAGCACAGGGGTGATAGGTAAACGGGACTTGGTGCGAGTTAGGATACGGGCAGCATAGTTTTGGATGAGTTCAAGTTTAGAGGGTGCAAGGTGGCAGGCTGGCCAGAAGAGCATTGAAATAGTCAAGTCTAGAGGTAACAAAGGCATGGATGAGGGTTTCAGCAGCGGTTGAGCTGAGGCAGGGGCAGAAATGGGCAATGTTACAGAGGTAGAAGTAGGCGGTCTTGGTGATGGAGCAGATATGGGTTAGAAGCTCAGCTCACGGTCAAATAGGACGCAAAGGTAGCAAATTATCTAGTTCAGCCTCAGGCAGTGGCCAGGGATGGAGTTGGTGGCTACGGAATGGGGTTTGTGGCGCGACAGAGTGATGGGTGATAAAAACTGTCTAGGAGAGAATTTCAGTGAAAAATTATGTCGGGAGAAGTATGCAGGAATCTAATTATCAAGGGTTCTTGGGACTTTTTTTATGTTAAAGGTGTTAGATAAATGTAAGTTGTTGTGCCTATTTTTGAACTGCTAGAATATACTTTGTGTAGGTTAAGATGAAACAGTGAGGATTTAGGAAGAAAGCCTTTTTCTTTACAGTAGATTCTCTCAAGAGTCCATATCTGTCAGATATTAAGTACTTGAAAGCACCTGTGAATACTGCACTTCTGCGATTGTCTTGTCAGTGCTGATCCATTGCTTAAAGTGGAACAGTGTGATGGGTGCTAGAAGAGTGAAGGTGAGTACTCTATTAGTGTCCTCCCAATCAGTGGCATCCTTTTAATGTCCTAGAAATGGCATCAAAGTGAGAAACCAAGTAGCATAGTGAAACATATAATTATTTATTCCAGTTCTATATTCATTGTAAATAAAATGATTATATTCTTAGGAGAGGAAACTCTAAAATCTTATGCATGATTATTCATTTAGACTGACAAAGATCACAGCTACTTTAGCTGCATGCCAATATTCTACATCAATCTAAAAGTTCTGCGTAGAATGCACTGCCTCTTTTTCACTTAAATTCTCTGCTGGACAGTTTATTTTATCACCTAAAAACCTGTCCCTTATAAGCACAACTTTAAATGATCATTTGCTAAGTTACTCAAATCCTAGACAATCACTTTGTCAACACAAAATAAGGTTCCAATTTAAAAAAACATTATATACAGAAGCCAGGACCTTTTTGCTCTTCAGCATCTTGTTCCAAATTCTCCAGGCATTTAGAGTCATAGAATGATACAGCACAGAAGCAGGTCAGTTGGCCCATCGTGCATGTGCGGGCATTTTTAAAGAGCTATCCAATTAGTCCCACTTTCCTACTTTTTCCCCATAGCCCTGCAAATTTTTCCCTTTCAAGTATTTATCCAATTTCCTTTTGAAAGTTATGATTGAATCTGCTTCCACCAGCCTTTCAGGAAGTGCATTTCAGATAATAACTCACTGCATTAAAAAAAATCCTCCTCTCATAGAATGATACAACATAGAAGGAGGCCATTCAGCCCATCATGCCTGTACTGGCCTTTTACATAGAAACATGGAAGTAGGAGCAGGAGTAGGCCATTCGGCCCCTCGAGCCTGCTCCGCCATTTAATGAGATCATGGCTGATCATCCAAATTCAGTACCCTGTCCCTGCTTTCTCCCCATATCCCTTGATCCCTTTAGCCTTAAGAAATATATCTAACTCCTTCTTGAATATATTTAATGAATTGGCCTCAACTGCCTTCTGTGGTAGAGAATTCCACAGGTTCACCACTCTCTGGGTGAAGAAATTCCTCCTCATCTCAGTCCTAAATGGCTTACCCCTTATCCTTAGACTCTGACCCCTGGTTCTGGACTCCCCCGCCATCGGGAACATCCTTCCTGCATCTAGTCTGTCTAGTCCTGTTAGAAGTTTATAAGTTTCAATGAGATCCCCTCTCATTCTTCTAAATTCCAGCGAATATAAGCCCAATCGACCCAATCTCTCCTCATACATCATTCCTGCCATCCCAGGTATCAGTCTGGTGAATCTTCGCTGCACTCCCTCCATGGCAAGAATATCCTTCCTCAGATAAGGCGACCAAAACTACACACAATACTCAAGGTGTGGTCTCACCAAGGCCCTGTACAACTGCAGCAAGACATCCTTGCTCCTGTACACGAATCCTCTCGCTATGAAGGCTAACATACCATTTGCCTTCTTAACCGCCTGCTGCACCTGCATGCTTACCTTCAGCGACTGGTGCACAAGGACACCCAGGTCTCATTGCACTTCCCCTTCTCCCAATCTATTGCCATTCAGATAATAATCTGCCTTCCTGTTTTTGCCACCAAAGTGGATAACCTCGCATTTATCCACATTATACTGCATCTGCCATGCATCTGCCCAATCACCCAACCTGTCCAAATCATACTGGAGTTTCTCTGCAACCTCCTCACAGCACACACGCCCACCCAGCTTTGTGTCGTCTGCAAACTTGGAGATATTACAACTAGTTCCCTCGTCTAGATCATTAATATATATTGTGAATAGCTGGGGTCCTAAAACCGATCCCTGCGGTACCCCACTAGTCACTGCCTGCCACTCGGAAAAACACCCGTTTATTCCAACTCTTTGCTTCCTGTCTGCCAACCAGTTCTCTATCCAAGTCAGTACCTTACCCCCAATCCCATGTGCTTTAACTTTGCACACTAATCTCTTATGGGGGACCTTATCGAAAGCCTTCTGAAAGTCCAAATACACCACATCCACTGGTTCTCCCTTATCTATTCTACCAGTTACATCCTCAAAAAATTCCAGTAGATTAGTCAAGCACGATTTACCTTTTGTAAATCCATGTTGACTTTGTCCGATCCTGTCACTGTTTTCCAAGTGCTCTGCTATTACATCTTTTATAATGGACTCAAGCATTTCCCCCACTACCGATGTCAGGCTTACCGGTCTATAATTCCCCGTTTTCTCTCTACCATCTTTTTTAAATAGTGGGGTTACATTAGCTACCCTCCAATCCATGGGAACTGTGCCAGAGTCTATAGAATTTTGGAAGATGACCAGCAATGCATCTACTATTTCAAGCCCACTTCCTTAAGTACCCGAGGATGTAGATTATCAGGCCCTGGGGATTTATCGGCCTTCAATCCCATCAATTTCCCGAACACCATTTCCCTACAAATACTGATTTCATTCAGTTCCTCCCTCTCATTAGACCCTATGTTCCCCGACATCTCTGGGAGGTTATTTGTGTCCTCCTTTGTGAAGACAGAACCAAAGTACGTATTTAATTGGTCAGCCATTTCTTTGTTCCCCATTATAAATTCCCCTGATTCTGACTGCAAGGGACCTACGCTTGACTTCACCAATCTTTTTCTCTTCACATATCTATAGAAGCTTTTAGTCAGTTTTTATGTTCCCTGCAAGCTTACTCTTGTACTCTATTTTTCCCCTCTTAATTAATCCTTTTATCCTCCTTTGCTGAATCCTAAACTGCTCCCAATCCTCACGTTTGCTGCTTTTTCTGGCCAATTTATATGTCCTCTCCTTGGATCTTATGCTATCCCTAATTTCCCTTGTTAGCCACGGTTGCGCCACCTTTTTTGTTTTATTTTTATGCCAGACAGGGATGAACAAATTCTGTGGTTCATCCATGCGATCTTTAAATGTTTGCCATTGCCTATCCACCGTCAACCCTTTAAGTAACATTCCCCAATCCATCCTAGCCAACTCGTGCCTCATACCATCATAGTTTCCTTTATTTAAATTCAGGACCCTAGTCTCTGAGTCAACTACTTCACTCTCCATCTTAATAAAGAATTCTATCATATTATGATCGCTCCTCCCAAGGGGCCTCACACAACAAGATTGCTAATCAATGCTTTCTCGTTACATAATACCCAGTCTAAGATGGCCTGATCTCTAGTTGGTTCCTTGACATATTGGAATTCCTCCTCCACAGTATTGTTACTAATTTGGTTAGCCCAATCTATATGTAGATTAAAGTCACCCATGATAACTGCTGTGCCCTTATTGCACGTGTCTCTAATTTCCCGTTTAATGCCATCCCCAACCTTAGCATTACTGTTTGGGGGTCTGTATACAACTCCCACTAACGTTTTCTGCCCCTTGGTATTTCTCAGCTCTACCCATACAGATTCCACATCATCAGAGCTAATATCCTTCCTTACTATTGTGTTAATCTCCTCTTTAACCAGCAATGCTACCCCACCTCCTTTTCCTTTTTGCCTGTCCTTCCTGAATATTGAATACCCCTGGATGTTGAATTCCCAGCCTTGGTCACCCTGGAGCCATGTCTCCGTAATCCTAATGATATCATATCCATTTACATCTATTTGCGCAGCTAATTCATCCACCTTATTACTAATGCTCCTCGCATTAAGACACAAAGCCTCCAGCCTTGTTTTTTTAACACTCTTAGTCCTTTTAGAATTATTATTTACTGTGGCCCTGTTTGATTTACACCCTTGATTTCTCTGCCTTCCACTTTTGCTTTTCTCCTTCCTGTCTTTTGCTTCTATCCTTGCTTCCCTTTCCTCTGTCTCCCTGCACAGGTTCCCAACCCCTTGCCATTTTAGTTTAAACCCTCCCCAACAGCACTAGCAAACACTCCCCCTAGGACATCGGTCCCGGTCCTGCCCAGGTGCAAACCGTCCAGTTTGTACTGGTCCCACCTCCCCCAAAACCAGTTCCAATGTCCCAGGAATTTGAATCCCTCCCCCTTGCACCATTCCTCTCGCCACGTATTCATCTGAAATATCCTTCTATTTCTACTCTCACTAGCACGTGGCACTGGTAGCAATCCTGAGATTACTACCTTTGAGGTCCTATTTTTTAATTTACCTCCTAACTCCCTATATTCAGCTTTTAGGACCTCATCCCGTTTTTTACCTATATCATTGGTACCTAGATGCACCACAACAGCTGGCTGTTCACCCTCCCCCTCCAGAATGCCCTGCAGCCACTCCGAGACATCCTTGACCCTTGCACCAGGGAGGCAACATACCATCCTGGAGTCTGGTTTGTGGCCGCAGAAATGCCTATCTATTCCCCTTACAATAGAATCCCCTATCACTATAGCTCTCCTGCTCTTTTTCCTTCCGTTCTGTGCAGCAGAACCACCCATGGTGCCAGGAAGTTGGCTACTGCTGCCTTCCCCCGATAAGCCATCTCCCCCAAAAATATCCAAAGCGGTATATCTGTTTGAGAGGGGGATGGCCACAGGGGACCCTTGCACTACCTGCCTGCGCCTACTACTCTGCCTGGCGGTCACCCATTCCCTTCCTGCCTGTGCAGCCTTTACCTGCGGTGTGACCAACTCCCTAAACGTGCTATCCACAATGTCCTCAGCATCGCGAATGCTCCAGTATGTATCCATTCGCAGCTCCAGCGCCGCAATGCGGTCTGCCAGTAGCTGCAGCTGGATACACTTCCCGCACACATGGTCGTCAGGGACACAGGAAGTGTCCCTGATTTCCCACATAGTGCAGGAGGAGCATGCCACGGGGCCGAGCTGTGCTGCCATGACTTATCCTTTAATTAATTCAAATTAAATTAAAACCACCAATTACACTACAATTAAACAATATACTCAAGGGCCCTTGTTTACTAGCACTCCCCGCTACACAACAGAGACCTTAGAAACTATAAACCAGAAAAATTAAGTTTGGAAAAAAGCGAGAGAGAAATACTCACCAACCAATAACTTACCTGCTTTCTGGTGATGTCACACTTCGATTACTTTTTACTTCTTTACACTCACTGGTCCGTTGTAGCCCCGGCTCACCTTTGAAATCTCCCGAGGTTTGGCGCTCCCCAGCCGCTCTCGCTCACCTTTGAAATCTCCCGAGGTTTGGCGCTACCCAGCCGCTCTCGCTCACCTTTGAAATCTACCGAGGTTTGGCGCTCTCCAGCCGCTCTCACTCACCTTTGAAATCTCCCAAGGTTTGGCGCTCCCCAGCCGCTCTCGCTCACCTTTGAAATCTCCCGAGGTTTGGCGCTCCCCAGCCGCTCTCGCTCACCTTTGAAATCTCCCGAGGTTTGGCGCTCTCCAGCCGCTCTCGCTCACCTTTGAAATCTCCTGAGGTTTGGCGCTCCCCAGCCGCTCTCGCTCCCCTTTGAAATCTCCCGAGGTTTGGCGCTCTCCTGCCGCTCTCGCTCACCTTTGAAATCTCCCCGAGGTTTGGCGCTCTCCAGCCGCGCTCGCTCACCTTTGAATACTCCCGAGGTTTGGCGCTCTCCAGCCGCTCTCACTCACCGTTGAAATCTCCCGAGGTTTGGCGCTCACCAGCCGCTCTCGCTCACCTTTGAAATCTCCCAAGGTTTGGCGCCCTCCAGCCGCTCTCGCTCACCTTTGAAATCTCCCGAGCTTTGCCGCTCTCCAGCCACTCTCGCTCACCTTTGAAATCTCCTATGGTTTGGCCTCGGTTGAGCTATCCAATTAATCCCACCCCTGTGCTCTTTGCCATAGCCCTGTAATTTTTTTCCCTACAAGTATTTGTCGAATTCTCATTTGAATGTTAGTATTGAATCTGCTTCCACCACCCTTTCAGGCAGTGCATTCCAGATCACAACAACTTGCTGTGTAAGAAAGTGATTCCTCATGTCACCTCTGGTTCTTTTGTCAATTACCTTAAATCTGCGTCCTCTGGTTACCGACCCTCCCGCGGCTGGAAAGTTTCACCTTATTTACTCTATCAAAACCGTTCATGATTTTGAATGCCTCTATCAGATATCCTCTCCTTCTCTGCTCGAAGGAGACGGTTTCTGACCATCTCACGCTATTCCTTCTGTTGGATTTTACGTAAGCCACCTAAAGTACAAAACCTTTTATTATTGGTTAAAAAAAACACCATGGGTTTTATTTTTTTTTGCAGCACAGACACACAGTGCCACAGCCATGTTCAGATCCAGGCTCTAACACCTCCACAGCACAGGCACACAGTGCCAGAGCCATACTCAGGCCCAGGCCAGGCTCTGACAGTGCCAGTGCCAGAACTATGCTCAGGCCCAGACAGTGCCAGAGCCATGCTCAGGCCCAGACAGTGCCAGAGCCATACTCAGGCCCAGATCCAGGCCCTGACTCCTCCACAGCAGGAGCTGCGAGTCCTCAGCTGCCCTCAGTCTCTGGCGGGTGGGGTTGGTGATGTGCGCAGGCGCGGTGTGTTTGGCAGGGAGTGCGCGCGGGAATCTAGGGTTCTTCACGCGGCGGCGAAGGAGAAGAGGCCCCGCGAGCCAGGTGAGGGTCGATGGTAACCTGGGCACGGAGGCTGGGTCTGGGGGAGGAGGCTTGGGGCGGTCACTCGCCTTCAGCGGTTTGTGGCGCAGGCTCCCCCGTGTTGTGAGGAGGAGCCCAGCGCCCAAGCGTCACTTGGTCTGTTCTCTCCACAGGGGTTCAGGGAGTTATTCGATATTTTCCTCTTTCCAGCAAAGTGTATTTTATTTCCATTATCAATTTTTGCGTTTATTTTAAATGTGTTATTTTCATTAACAAGAACATTGTTTTGTACTTCTTAGTTCTGCATAGTATAATTCAGTGGCCCGACTTGGGTACTACAATAAATGGAACTGACAGCAACAACAACTTGCATCTATATAGCACCATTAACGTAATAAAACGTCCTAAGGTGTTTCACAGGAGCGTTTTCAAACAAAATTTAACACCAAGCCACAAAATGAGATAGTAGAACACGTGACCAAAAGCTTGGTCAAAGAGGTCGGTTTTAAGGATCGTCTTAAAGGAGGAGAGGGAGGTAAAGAGGCGGCGAGGTTTAGGGAGGGAATTCAATAGCTTAGGTCCCAGGCAACTGAAGGCATAGCCACCACTGGTAGAGCAATGAAAATCAGCGATGCGCAAAAGACCAGAATTGGAGAAGCGCAGAGATCTCAGAGGATTGTAGGGCTGGAGGAGGATACAGAGATCGGGAGGAGTGAAGCCATGGAGGGATTTGAAAACAAAGATGAGAATTTTCAAATCGAAATGATTCATAGAAACATAGAAGATAGGAGCAAGAGTAGGCCATTCAGCCCCTTGAGCCTGTTCCGCCATTTAATGAGATCATGGCTGATCATCCAAATTCAGTACCCTGTCCCTGCTTTCTCCCCATATCCCTTGATCCCTTTAGCCTTAAGAAATATATCTAACTCCTTCTTGAATATATTTAATGAATTGGCCTCAACTGCCTTCTGTGGTAGAGAATTCCACAGGTTCACGCCTCTCTGGGTGAAGAAATTCCTCCTCATCTCAGTCCTAAATGGCTTACCCCTTATCCTTAGACTGTGACCCCTGGTTCTGGACTCCCCCGCCATCGGGAACATCCTTCCTGCATCTAGTCTGTCTAGTCCTGTTAGAATTTTATAAGTTTCAATGAGATCCCCTCTCATTCTTCTAAACTCTAGCGAATATAAGCCTAATCGACCCAATCTCTCTTCATACGTCATTCCTGCCATCCCAGGTATCAGTCTGGTGAATCTTCGCTGCACTCCCTCCATGGCAAGAACATCCTTCCTCAGATAAGGCGACCAAAACTGCACACAATACTCAAGGTGTGGTCTCACCAAGGCCCTGTACAACTGCAGCAAGCCATCCTTGCTCCTGTACACAAATCCTCTCGCTATGAAGGCCAACATACCATTTGCCTTCTTAACTGCCTGCTGCACCTGCATGCTTACTATCAGCGTCTGGTTCACAAGGACACCCAGGTCTCGTTGCCCTTCCCCTTTTCCCAATCTATTGCCGTTCAGATAATAATGTCTTCCTGTTTTTGCCACCAAAGTGGATAACCTCGCATTTATCCACATTATACTGCATCTGCCATGCATCTGCCCACTCACCCAACCATACTGGAGTTTCTCTGCATCCTCCTCACAGCACACACACCCACCCAGCTTTGTGCCATCTGCAAACTTGGAGATATTACATCTAGTTCCCTCGTCTAGATCATTAATATATATTGTGAATAGCTGGGGTCCTAGCACCGATCCCTGTGGTACCCCACTAGTCACTGCCTGCCACTCGGAAAAACACCCGTTTATTCCAACTCTTTGCTTCCTGTCTGCCAACCAGTTCTCTATCCAAGTCAGTACCTTATCCCCAATCCCATGTGCTTTAACTTTGCACACTAATCTCTTATGTGGGACCTTATCGAAAGCCTTCTGAAAGTCCAAATACACCACATCACTGGTTCTCCCTTATCTATCCTACCAGTTACATCCTCAAAAAATTCCAGTAGATTAGTCAAGCATGATTTACCTTTTGTAAATCCATGTTGACTTTGTCCGATCCTGTCACTGTTTTCCAAGTGCTCTGCTATTACATCTTTTATAATGGACTCAAGCATTTTCCCCACTACCGATGTCACCTGACGAAGGAGCAGCGCTCCGAAAGCTTGTGATTTCAAATAAAGCTGTTGGGCTATAACCTGGTGTTGTGCGACTTCTCACTTTCATCTCCAGAATACTGCCTCCTGAAACCCTCATTCGCACTTTGATGACCTTGAGGATCAATTTCTCAAACACTCTCTTTGCTGACCTCCACGCTCCACAAAATCTAATTTAATAATTTCTCTGCATCATTTCACACCTAAAATTGTGCACTTTCATCACGTCTTGTCTTTGCCAAGCTTGATTGCATCTTCATGCCCCAGAAAAATTATTTTAAGATCATTTTCAAATCCCTCTTGTACATTATCACATGCAACTGCCACTCCTTTCAAACAAGATTACTGGTTGAATCCTGCCACTCCACTCCACCATCAGTCGCCTTCTTTTCTGTCATTATGCACTGCCCTCTTGAACACTCCCAAAATCTGTCTGCTTTGCCAGAAATCTCCCTTCCTCACCTTCAAGCCTTCTTAAAATACTTATCTGGGTCTGCCTTTTGACTCCTCTTTCTCCTTTTTTCCTTGCTCAATGTCCACTTTGTTTTGTCTTTTAGAGTGCTCTGAGATACTGTCAATAAAAATGCTATAAAAATGTAAAATAGTTGAAATCTACAGACGGGAATTCATTTGTCGCAACCTAATTCATTGTATAGTGCCATCTAGTGACGAGAATGCGGTAGTATCACAATATACAAAATTTATATTAATCCATAATAACAACAGAAAATGCTGGAAGCACTCAGCAGGCCAGGCAGCATCCGTGGAGAGAGAAACAGAGTTAACGTTTCAGGTCTGGGACCCTTGTTTCTCTCTCCACGGATGATGCCTGGCCTGCTGAGTGCTTCCAGCATTTTCTGTTGTTATTTCAGATTTCCAGCATCCGCAGTATTTTGCTATTGTGTTATATTAATCCATGATTGATTGTCTTCAATTATTCTGATGGAACTACTTTCAGTCATTTTATGGACACAGCAGAACTTCCTGAAAAGTTTAATATGAAAGCAGCTGTCTCATTCATCCATGCTTACTGTGTAATTTCAGTAACATGGAAACAGCAACTGTTCCCTCAGCAACCATGCTGCCACCAATGAATCTGCTAAACACGAAACCTGAACTACCTAATTCGAATGGTTCCTGCAGTTGCAATCAGAACAATTACACAAGTAGAAAAACCTGTAAAATGCCACCAGCTGATAGAATGTGTCTGTGGGCAGAGCTAATGCCTTCTCACAGCAGAAATTAAAGAATGTTGTTTAAATTGAAATGACATTGACCATACATTGTATAAAAAGGACAGAAACAACAAATAAAATGGAAAACATTAGAAATAACCAGGAGGTCATTGGATAAACATGAGTTAATTGGGGCCAGTTAGCATGGCATAAGTTAGCATAAGTGTAGGCTGTGTTTGACCAAACTTATAGAATTGTTTGAAGAGCAAATAGTGAAGATAGATAAAGGAAATCCAATGGGTGTAGTTTATATGGATTTTCAGAAAGAAAATAAATACCTGCATTTATAGAGCGCCTTTCGTGACCTTGGGACATCCCAAAGTGCTTTACAGCCAATGAAGTACTTTTGAGGTACAGTCACTGTTGTAATGTAGGAAATGTGGCAGACAATTTGCGCACACAGGGTCCCACAAACAGCAATGTGATAATGACCAGATAATCTGTTTTTCGTGATGTTGGATAAGGTACAACACAAGTGACTTATGGCATAGATGAAAGCTTTGGAATTAAGGGGAATGTGGCCATGTGGATAGAGACATGGTTCGACAGTAAGGATGAAGAAATATTTCTCGGGACTTGGGGGATCTGTGTTGGGGCTGCATTTCTTTATTGTACATACATAAATGATACAGACTTAAGAATGGAGGGAATGATAGTGAAATTTGCTGATTAAACCAAATTGGGGGGTATGGCAAATTGTGACGAGGGCAGTGAAAGACTGCAGGAGGAGGTAAGTAGGTTAACAGGATGGGCTGATAGATGCAATTCATCGTAGAGAAATGTGAATACATTTTGGAAATAAGAGAAGGAAGTACGTCCCACACAGGTCATTAAAGATGGAAGTGCACGTTGTTAAGTCCATGAAATGGCAAACATAATCCTTGGTTTTCCATCTAGAGGCACAGAATATAACAACAACAAGAACAACTTGCATTTATATTGCGCCTTTAACATAATAAAATGTCCCAAGGCGTTTCACAGGAGCATATCTTAAAACCTAACTTTAAGGTGGCAATGATTAACTTTTTGTAAAAGACCTCAATTAGAATACATTTAGAGCTTCCGGCATCCTGTTACGGAAAGGGATTATAGTTATGAAGAGAGAATTGAAAAGTTAGGGCATTTTTAACTGGAGATGAGGAGCGACCTGATACTGGAGGTCTTCAAGATTATAAGATTATTTTTGGGTAAATAGTTTCCATTGGTTGGTGAGACAGCAACAAGAGGGCATAAACTTAAGATAATCACAAAAAGAATTGAAGGGGAGGTTAGAAAAAAAGCTTTACAGAGGGTGGTTAGAAAGTGGAATTCTCTGCTACAAATCCTTATTAAAGTAAAGTCCAAAATTCTTTCAGAAGGGAGTTAGATGGTTGCTTGAAAAAGAGGAATATTAAAAGGGCTTGAGGTCAGCGTAGGAAAATTGGATTAGATTAGGTGACTCAAAGAAAAACAACAGTACAGATTTGATGGACCAAAGGGCCTGTTTCCGTACGCGGAATGTTTAATGATTTTGAACCTCTAATAAGGTCCCCTCGCATTCAGCTCTTTTCAAGTCTGAAGAGCCCAAGTTTTTCCAGTACTCATTACTCAGTCAGCTGACACTAAAACACTGATTTTAACCCTGCACCTGACAAGAATGGAGCATGTGGCGGGTAAAGTTTGTGGTAGCATACCACTCACTGTCTCTTTGTCAACCTCGCGCCACGGGCCACTTTAACAGCACGATTTGATCAGCGTGTGAGGCCATCGTCCAGGCGAGCAAGGGCCTCATTGAGATAAAAAAATTAAGGGAACGATGACGTCAATCAGACTCCAATGCTATTTTAACTTTCTGTCGCGAGATTAGCACTTAGTGCCAGCTTTGCCAGGGAAACCCGGCATCAAGGAGCAGCGGGCCAAGAAGGTAAGCGATTTTTATTTTTTAAAGGTTGCTTTCTGGGCCAGAAGTAGCAGGAGTGCTCCACCGGTCCCCACAAGGAAACGTATGGCCTCCCCGGCTCTCGAATTCCTTCCCGATTCCCCTGACTGTGATTGCCTACTGCTTCCCACCCAATCTATTTAGGGGACCGTTCCTGGAAGTACCGGCTGCGACTTCCTGCCGTGCTGCTCGCTTCCTGCTCGCCAGCTCATTGACGCCATATTCGGGTGGTAATGGAACCTGGTGTATTTAAAGGAGACCCGGAAGGTAATGTGACTCGGGTCTCCTCTCAGCGTGCCAAGCGAGCTCGATGCTTGCCCTGCCAGCCCCACGTTTCCTGCTGCCCTGTGTTAAAATTGAGGCTTAAGGCTCAGATGTTTCTCTTGTTCTTTGGTAACCAGAGCTGAATACAGTACTCAAGGTCCACTTGACTAGCTTACTTTATAGTTTTAACGAGGTGGCCTTTGACTTAAAATCTACTCATTTGGCAAAAAACTGAACACTTTGTTTACTTTGTTAATTACTCCTGTGCAATAATTGGACGTAGAGTCGTAGAATGGTTACAGCACAGAAGGAGGCCATTCGGCCTGTCGAGCCCGTGCCAGATCTCTGCAAAAGCACTTCAGCTAGTCCCACTTCCCCGCCCTTTCCCCGTAGCCCTGCAAATTTTTTTCCTTCAGGTACTTATCCAATTCCCTTTTGAAAACCAC
The DNA here is from genome assembly GCA_030390025.1 of Squalus acanthias. Lineage (NCBI taxonomy): Eukaryota > Metazoa > Chordata > Chondrichthyes > Squaliformes > Squalidae > Squalus > Squalus acanthias. Next base: position 76,272,462 of record CM059426.1, on the reverse strand, counting down.
GATTGAGTCTGCCTGCACCACCCTTTCAGGCAGTGCATTCCAGATCCTAACCACTTGCTGCGTAAAAATGTTTTTCCTCATGTTGCCTTTGGTTCTTTTGCCAATCACCTTAAATCTGTGTCCTCTGGTTCTCGACCCTTCCGCCAATGGGAAAAGCTTCTCTATCTACTCTGTCTAGACCCCTCATGATTTTGAACACCTCAATCAAATCTCCTCTCAACCCTCTCTGCTCTAAGGAGAACAACCCCAGCTTCTCTAGTCTATCCACGTAACTGAAGTCCCTCATCCCTGGAATCATTCTCGTAAATCTTTTCTGCACCCTCTCTAAGGCCTTCACATCCTTCCTAAAGTGTGGTGCCCAAAATTGGTCATAATGCTCAAGTTGAGGCCGAACCAGTGTTTTATAAAGGTTCATCATAACTTCCCTGCTTTTGTACTCTATGCCTCTGTTTATGAAGCTCAGGAACCTGTATGCTTTTTTAACAGCTTTCTCAACCTGCCCTGCCACCTTCAATGATTTGTGCATATATACCCCCAGGTCTCTCTGTTCATGCACCCCCTTTAGAATTGTACCCTTTAGTTTATATTGCCTCTCCTTGTTCTTCCTACCAAAATGTATCACTTCACACTTTTCTGCGTTAAACTTCATCTGCCACGTGTCCACCCATTTCACCAGCCTGTCTGTGTCTTCTTGAAGTCTATCACTATCCTCTTCACTATTCACGATACTTCCAAGTTTTGTGTCATCTACCAATTTTGAAATTGTCCCCTGTACACCCAAGTCCAAGTCATTAATATATATCAAGAAAAGCAGAGGTCCTAGTACTGGATGGGGAACACCACTGTGTACCTTCCTCCAGTCCGAAAAACAACTGTTCAGCACTACTCTCTGTTTCCTGTCACTTAGCCAATTTCGTATCCATGCTGCCACTGTCCCTTTTATTCCATGGGCTTCAACTTTGCTGGCACTTTATCAAATGCCTTTTGGAAGTCCATTTACACCACATCAACTGCATTGCCCTCAGCAACCCTCTCTGTTACCTCATCAAAAAACTCAATCAAGGTAGTTAAACACGATTTGCCCATAACAAATCCGTGCTGGCTTTCCTTAATCCACACTTATCCAAGTGCCTATTAATTTTGTCCCAGATTATCTTTTCTAAAAGCTTCCCCACCACTGAGGTTAAACTGACTGGCCTGTAGTTCCAAGTTTTGTGTCATCTACAAATTTTGAAACTGTGCCCTGTACATCCATTAATATATATCAAGAAAAGCAGTGGTCCTAGTACCGACTGCTGGGGGGGGAACACCACTGTATACCTTCCTCCAGTCCGAAAACAGTCCTTGATCAAGTGACTGTTAACTTAGTCCCTGATTATCATTTCTGAAAGCTTCCCCACTACCAAGGTTAAACTGACTGGCTTGTAGTTGCTGGGTTTGTCCTTACACCCTTTTTTGAACAAGGGTGTAACATTTGCAATTCTCCAGTCCTCTAGCACCACCCCCGTATCTAAGGAGGATTGGAAGATTATAGCCAGTACCTCCGCGATTTCCTCCTTAACTTCCCTCAGCATCCTAGGATGCATCCCATCCGGTCCTGGTGACTTACCAACTTTAAGTACAGACAGCCTTTCTAGTGCCTCCTCTTTATCAATTTTTATCTCATCCAGTATCTCCACTACCTCCTCTTTCACTGTGACTTCGGCAGCATCTTCTTCCTTGGTGAAGACAGATACAAAGTACTCATTTAGCACCTTAGCCATTCCCTCTTCTTGGTCCCTAATCGACCCCACCCCTCCTCTTACTACCCGTTTATTATTTATATGCCTTTTGAAGACTTTTGAATTCCCTTTTATGTTAGCTGCAATCTATTCTCGTACTCTCTCTTTGCCCCTCTTATTTTCTTTTTCACTTCCCTTCTGAACTTTCTGTATTCAGCCTGATTCTCACTTGTATTCTCAATCTGATATCTGTCATGTGCGCTCTTTTTCTGCTTCATCTTACTCTCTATCTCTTTCGTCATTCAGGGAGCTCTGGCTTTAGTTGCCCTACCTTTCCCCCTTGTGGGAATCTACCTCGACTGTACCCGAACCATCTTCTCTTTAAAGGCAGCCCATTATTTGATTACAGTTTTTAACCTGCCAATCTTTGATTCTAATTTACCCGGGCCAGATCCATTCTCAACCTACTGAAATTTGCCTTCCTCCAATTAAGTATTTTCACTCCAGATTTCTCCCTGTCCTTTTCCATAGCTAATCTAAACCTTATGATACTATGATCGCTGTTCCCTAAATGTTCCCCTACTGACACTTATTCCACTTGCCCCACCTCATTCCCCAGACATGACAATTGTTGAGTCTGCTACCACTTGCAGATCTTCAGTGTCTGCCTTGGGTAGTTTAGCGTCATTTAGTAAGTAACTGCGAATTTCTAAGTGTAATACCTTGCACTTATCAATATTTATTTTGATTTCACCATAGGTCTGCCAACGGGCAAATTTTATCTTGTTCCTTGGCTGTCTTATCAGACTGAACTGCCTCTCTGATATCCTTGAAAGTTGAATTGTGTTTCTGATTCCAGGTTGTTCATGTACACTAGAAACAGTAAGGGGGAGAAATTCAGTATCGCCCCATTTGGGGCACAATTACCGGCCGGGCGCAAAGATTAGCGCCTGGCGCTAATTATCGCCACCGACTGCAAACTTGACTTTTATCGCCCCTGGAGGTGATTGCAGCGCTAAATCAGGCGCTTCACACCTGTCTTAAGGCGCAAAGGCCGAGGAGCGAGGCGCTACCTCAGAGCGCTGGCGAAGCTCATGTGATGTCAGTCAGCAATGGAACACACACACAATGGCACGGGCCAGTTCTTAAAGGGGATGGTTAATCTTGCTTTCCATCCACATCCTGCTCATTGCAGCCTTGAATCTTGGCCTGGAGAGACCTGCACAACAAATGTGCATGGAAAGAACAATGGAGAGTACCAGGCAAAGAGCTCAGAGTGCAGCCCCCACAGTCTCTGCTAAATCGATACAAGGAATGGCAAATCAAAATGAACCTGCAAAGTGCTGCTCAGTACCCAAAACTCCTTCACACAACGTTGAATCTCTCCAGAAGTCTCTCCCTCTCTCTCTCAGAATGCGTAGTTAAAAAATAGCACCAACAATAAAAGGCAAGAAGCGGTCACCTTTAAATAGCACTCCCCCTTTCCCTTCATGACTGCAGAACGCTCCCCTCAACCTGTCGTTGCTAGCGTCAGGCGGTAAGGCAGGGGGCACCACTCAATATCCGCTCCGGGGCGATACCGGGGCGTTGCGCACTCGAGTGACGTCATGATCTGGCGGCGCAGGAGATCGTGGCGGTAGTGTTTAGCGCCGCCGCAAAATGTCTAGTTAATTTCGCGAGCGGCGCAAACTTCGCCGCGCCTGGGCGCTAGATGCTTTGCGCCCCATTAGCGCCCTCTTAAGGCGCTAACGGGAGGCGCAACCAACTGAATTTTTCCCCCTAAGGATCTCAAGTACCTCCACGCTTTACCTAGTGTACTCGCTGCTTTATGTTTATATAGTAGCCTTTCATGTAGAGCTTTATCGAAAGCTTTCTGCAGGTATCCTTTGTCAGAGGGCCTCTTAACGTCAACTACGAGTTTCTCAAAACGTCAATGAGGTTGGTAAGGCAGGATCACCCTCTTCTGAAATAATGTTGATTTTATTTACTCGGTCATTTTCATATAAACAATCTTCAAGTTTGTTTCTAATGTTTGATTCCATTATTTTTTATTATTAATGTTGGACTGATGGGTTTGTCGTCACCTGGGTTTGTGTTGATACCTTTCTTGAAAACAGATACCATGCTGGCTTGCTTACAATTCAGTGGGACCTGCCTGTATTCACTGACTCCCTTATGATGACTGTTAGCATTTGCAGATTTTGTCACTAACCCCAGTACACTTGAGTATATACCATGTGTTCATTGGAATTTATAGGTTTTAAACCAGTAGATCTTGTCTAAGACCTCAATGGCAGCAATGTCAAAATCATTAGGTTTACTTGTAGAAGCCCTTATGATGGGTGGCATGGTTACAAGCATCTTGACTTCTACTAATTCTCTTATTCAACACAAACTTCAGCAACACTAACAAACAAAACCCAACTCTTAAACAGACCACCAACCACTACCTTACTATAACTGAATTTCTTCCTTGCGTGTCTCAGCATCCAAACTCTCTTTTTCCCCCAAGAATTCTGCCTCTCAAACATTTCTTCTTCAATTTTTGAACGCTTGCTTTTCACGTCACTTGGGCCAATCTGTCAGATTACTCCATTGATTGACAAATGGCAGTGTAAAGGGCCTTAATGCTCTTCCCCAAGAATTGATTGAATGAAAATATTACAATTTATCATTGGTATGCAGGAATCTATTTAATGCACCATTGAAAAGTTGCTGCCTTATGTCACTATACCATTGGTTTCTGATTCCTCCTTGAATTTTAAGCTACTTGTGATTTTACCATTCTATCTGTTTTAATAAAATGTTTGTAATCTTATTTTTATTTCAAATTAAGCATTTATAACCGACATCACACCTTTCTCATCCATTCCAGAATGTGCTGGAGCAACTCACCACAATTATTATTTTATTTCAATTGCGTGATGACCTCTAAATGCAACATTTCACCTGTAAAGTTAAACAGGTGGATAAAATATTACTAAGTGAATTAAAGTATTACCTTTAGTGGTACTTAGTTACCTAGAAATCTTGAAAATAATGATTTCATTTAAATGCAATCTTGTTATTTTTGATTGCAGGAGATTGTCAGCACTGTTATTGGAAAAGCACCATTGTTAGCAAGAGATCATTTAAAACACTGATTTTATTTTACAGGAAGTGTCATTATAGATATTGGGAAAGCATATAATACTGACTTTTATTTCAGTATTCTGCTTGAGGATTACATAGTCGATCACAATAGTGAAATACATGGATTAACTTTATCTTTTGGGGAAGTAAATATAATCACTAAATAACCATTTTTTTCATAGAATCATTGAATGATAAAGCACATAGAAACATAGAAACATAGAATCTAGGAGCAGGAGTAGGCCATTCGGCCCGTCGAGCCTGCTCCGCCATTCAATACGATCATGGCTGATCATCCAAATCCAGTACCCTGTCCCTGCTTTAATCCCCACAGTACACATATCCCACCCTACCCCCGTAACCCCACGTATTTAATTCCCCCTAACATATCCCATCCTATCCCCATAACCCCACAGAAGGAGACCATTGTGCTTGTGCCGGCTCTTCAAAAGAACTATCCAATTTGGCCCATTCGGCTGCTCTTTCCCAATAGCCCTGCAAATTTTTCCCCTTCAAGTATTCATCCAATTCCCTTTTTAAAGTTGATGGGCCAGAATTTGCGGTCAGGAGCGAAGAGAAGGCGTTCGCTGCTGGCCCCGAAGTACGCTTCACACGCGGATATCGCGATCCCATATGTCGAGAACTTCGGGTTTTCTGATATTAAATTCAAATCAGCGAAGTATAGTGAGGATCCCCTTGTGAAAACTGCCGTGACATCAACAAGCTGTCTAAGCAGCCAATCAAAACGCAGAATTCTCACAAACAGCGAAAATTCTAACTTTTTAAAAATGTTCGAAAGAGCAAAACAAAGATTGGGGCTCTCACATGGGGAAAAGGCCAACCTGAAATAAAGATGGTATGAGGGGCTAAGGTAGATTGGGAAACTACATTAAAATGTATGACAGCGGACGAGCAATGGCTAGCATTTAAAGAATTAATACATAATTTACAACAAATTCCTTTAAGGCACAAAAACCCCACAGGAAAAGTGGTCCAACCGTGGCTAACGAGAAGTTAAATATAGTATTAGATCAAAGGAAGAGGCTTATAATGCTGCCAAAAAGAATAGTAAGCCTGAGGATTGGGAGAATTTTAGAATTCAGCAAAGGAGGACCAAGAAATTGATAAAGAAAGGGAAAATAGAGTATGAGTAAACTAGCGAGAGACAGAAAAACAGACAGTAAAAGCTTCTATAGGTATGTAAAAGGGAGAAGATTAGCAAAAGTAAATGTGAGTCCCTTACAGGCTGAGACAGGAGAAATTATAATGGGGAATAAGGAAATGGCAGGGAAATTAAACAAATACTTTGGGTTGGATTTTCATAGACCCGTGGAGGCGGGTTTGGAGGCGTGTGGGGGGTTACAATTGTGAAAAGTGGCGGGCGGACCGGATCCCGCCTCCATTCCGCCTCCACTCAATTTTGAAGAAATCGTGTGCGGTGTTCCCATCTCCGTCCCGCCTCCATGAGGCGGGAGAGGCCATTAAAGCCCTTAACAAGCCCTAAATTGGCTCTGTAATGCCATTTTGAAAATTTTTAGCTAGTTTAACCCTTTTCCCACGTGAAGCACGCCTGATGTGAAACACGCCAGTGAAACCTGGCGGGAGCACAAGTGGATTGCTGACTCTCAGCTGCAGCTCAACCTTTAAATAAGAGATTTGATCAGCCATCATTTGCAGGTGGCAGGACTTTGTTGTCACAGGTCTGGGAGAACTTTTAGAAGGCATAACCACAGCTCTGGAAGTTTGGAGCCTGACACCCATCTCCAGTGTGACCTCCTGGGAAACCCCTCTCGCCACCCTCATTGAGCGCTTCCTCAACTGAGACATATACCAGAGGCATGGGAGCCATTTATTTCCTTCCCTCCTGGGCATCCGATGAGGACGAATACCAGCCGCGGCACCAGCAGAACCATGAACAACAGCAGCAGCAACAGCAGGAGCGCCAAGCTGCTGCTCACCCGCCTGAAGCTGCACAGGCCAGAAGGTGCCAGTGCATGGAAGGCCGTTGGCGCAGGAGATACCCCCCAAACAGGGTCTACAGACAGAGGATCAGCTACCTCAACATGTCTGAGCAGCAGTGCCAAAGGCGGCTCCGACTTTCACGAGAGGTAGTGGGTGACATCTGCACAATGCTGCAACAAGACCTGGAGCCCAGAGCACCAGGTGGACACCCCTTACGAGTGGCCGTCAAAGTCACCACCGCACTCAACTTTTTTGCCTCAGGCTCATTCCAGGGATCAGCAGCAGACATCAGCGGCATCTCCCAGGCGGCCGCACACACCTGCATCACGCAGGTAACCGATGCTCTCTTTGCCATCGCGCACAATCACATCCATTTCACCAAGGATCGAGCAAGTGTCACGGCGCGTGCGGTTGGATTAGCTAATCTAGCAGGCTTTCCAAGGGTGCAGGGCGTCGTTGACTGCACACATGTGGCCCTTAAGGCACCCCATCGCAATCCAGGTATTTTTGTCAACTGCAAGGGCTTCCACTCCCTCAACGTTCAGCTGGTGTGTGACCACAAGAAGGAAGTTCTGCATGTTTGTACCAAGTACCCTGGCAGTTGCCATGACTCCTTCATACTGCACCAGTCTAGTGTGCCTCCGCTATTCAGTCCACCAGACCAACTTCACGGATGGCTACTTGGAGACAAGGGCTATCCCCTGAAGACGTGGCTAATGACGCCGTTGAGGAGCCCATCCAACGCAGCTGAGGAGAGCTACAACTCCAGCCACATTTCCACCAGAGCCATAATCGAGCAAACCATCGGTATGCTGAAGATGCGCTTCAGATGCCTGGATAGATCAGGTGGAGCCCTGCAATACTCAGCAGCCAGGGTCTCCAGAATCGTCGTGGTTTGCTGTGCACTTCACAACATGGCACAGCGTCGTGGCTTACAGATGCCGGAGGACCAAGTGGCTCCTCACATAGCCTCCTCAGATGAGGAGGAGGTGGAGGAGGAGGAGGAGAGAGAACAAACAACTTGCAGAGGCCCCTCAACCGGCGGCAGCATTACGCGAGACCATAGCATGCAAGGGACGCACTCATCTTGGCCAGATTTGTTTAGCCTAGACAAGCAAGCACTTTTGCCTCGCAGCTTCTTACCAGAGCTTCGACAATGGCCCAGACCCAGCGGATCCCTAACAATTTGACCACCATACTGACAATTGCAAGTTATCCTAAGGCCTCATTGTGGAAGTCCCATTAGCGAAATGACAGACGCCACAACTGCAGCCATCAGAGTTTTTATTTACACTTTACACCTGATGGCTCTTTCACATTAAACATCAAATTTCACCCAAGTGACTACCCTTGTGACTATTTGTGCAGTATCTTTCTCTTACGCGTGCTCCTACGTGGTGCTTCCCCTGTGGCTTCAGCAGAAGTGGAGGCCCCCTGCTCAGTTTGTTGCTGATCCTGTCTCGACACCTTTGGCGGGCGTCCTCTGGGGTTGCGAACCTGCGAGGGCTCGGCAACAGTCTGCTGCTCCTGCGGCTGGGCAGGGGTTGAGACGCCGATCTCAGTTGGGTGCGGACTCTGGTGGGGCTCTGACCGAGAACTTGTCAGTGGCATGGAAGTGTGAGCGCTTGGAGAGGAGCCCCCACCTCCTTGTTGTCTGCCACCAACATCCCTCTCATGGGTCAGGTCCACCTCAGCGCTTGCAAGTGGATTGAGAGCACCTTGCTGCACATCAGGGGGGCCATGGGGACCCGTATCTGCACTGGCAGTCCTACTCAGAAGGACTTCCATGAAGGTCTGGTTTCTCTGTTCAATAGATGTCCATTGCTCCTCCAGAGATGTCAGTCTATTCTGAACAATGACCATGTTTTCTACACTCTGGCGACTTATCTCCTCCATAGCCGTAGCCATCCTCTCCTCTACTGTAGCCATCCTTTCCACGGAGGTTGCCATCCTTTCTGTGGTGATGCATTCATGCGCCAATGACTCCACAAAGGCTCTGCTCATGTTCGCTATGGACTCCTCCATTCGCTCCACACTCGCAGCGACCCTGGAGACAAAACCTGTCAGAGACTCCTGCATCTGGTCCTGGAGTCCCAGCACCGCTGATCTTATGGATGGCCCCAGAGGCAGAGAGTCGACATGCAGCTGAGCCGAGCTAGGACAGTCCTGCGCCCTCCGACTAGGACTCTCCACTGCTGTCCCTATCTCCACCATCTGCTGATGCTCACTTGTGAGCTGTGATACACCAGGTGAGAACACTACACTATGTCCCGAGGGTCCCACCGAGGTGTGAGTGTCTGCGCTGGTGCTGGGTGCGCTGAGTTCTGCTGACGCTGCGCCCTCAGAGGTTGCAGCTTCCTCTGAGGAGTCTGGATGCTCAGGCTCTTCCTCCTGGCTAGTGGGGACGGGTGCTTGCGATGGTCCTGTGGGGGAGTAAAGGAAAGAGTCAGAGATGTGATGCCAAGGTTACATGCACATTGCAGATGATCATAAATCCATCTGTTAGAGCTTCAGATTCATTATCAGCGACTCATGCAATGTCAATGAGAGAGATGGAACACTATTCTGTCACCAGCTTGCTGTGATGCACCCGTCTGTCCGTCCCTCACTTGCGTATCCTCCTCTACTCCCACGATCTCCAGGACCGCATCCTCCCAGGGGGTGAGCTGGGCTAATGAGGGTGGCTCTCCTCCTGTCCTGGCTCTTTCCCTTTTATTGTGAGCTCTCTTTTCCTGCAATGAGGGAGACAAGTGGAGTTTGAGTGAGATTGAAGGAGTGAGTGTAGAGAATCCATAGCATAGATGCTTAGAAGGAGACAAAGATGGATTGAGGTGGCGAGACTAAGGCCCCTCCCTGTGTGTTGTAAGTTGTTTTCAAAGCATGACAGTGATAGGTAGTGTGAGGGCTGCATAGTCGAATAGTAAGGTGACTGTGACCATAGAGGGAGAGGGAATGGGTAAGGGTGCATGGATGTCAGTGTCAAGTGGGATATGGAGGAAGAGGTTGCTAAAGCTGAGTGCTGGTGAGGAGAGGCAATGGGGATCAGATTGAGGGTGAAGGGAAAGTCATACTCACTTTTGCAGTACGTAGAAGGTCATGAAACCTCTTCCTGCACTGGATCCAGGTTCTGCAGGTGAAGGATAAGGAGTTGACCTCCTGGGCGACCTGGACCCACACAGCCTTGGTCTGCTGGGGAGGCTTCTTCCTCCCTGAGGAGGGGAAGAGCACCTCTCTGTTGGCTCTTGCTCCATCCACCAAAGCTTGCAGGGCAACGGCATCGAACCTGGGAGCAGACCTGGGTCGTTGGCTGGCCATTCCTGCTGCAGTTGCCTCTAGGATGCAGGTCCAAATGCTTGGCAGCCTGCAGAAGAAGCAAGGCTTGTTGCAGACCTTAAATGCAGCAGCAATGATGACATCATCGGAGGCGACTTTCAGACTGGAATAACTCATTGGCCATGGGTTCCCACACGTTGGAACTCAATTGGCCAATTAAGTTAAAATCGCATCATTCATCCACATCAATCTAGAGTCAGGTGGGCAACACGAAAAGCAGGTAACACGACCCCAACCCGCCCCAGTATCAAAATCCAGCCCTTTGTGTCTGTCTTCAAGGAAGAAGACTCAAAAAACTTCCCGGAAATAGTGGACAACCAAGGGTCTGAAAGATATTAGTATTAGTAAAAAAGTAGTACTGGAGAAATTAATGGGACTGAAAGCCGATATATCCCCATGACCTGATGACCTACATCCTAGGGTTTTGAAAGAGTTGGCTATAGAGATAGTGGATGCATTGGTTGTTATTTTCCAAAATTCCATAGATTCTAGAACCATTCCCGCGGATTGGAAGGTAGCAAATGTAACCCCACTATTTAAGAAAGGAGTGTAAGGGGTTTCAAACGGTACTGGTGCGAGGTTAGGCCTTCGTTGCCTATACTATTGCTTGCTCTGGTCTCCGGCCAGCCCTTTTGCAATAAGCACCTGTGAGTGGTTCGACCCACTCGCCCTTACGGTTCTGACACCTGGACTTAGATGCAAGGAGCAGTAATGCAGAGAAAACTCAAATAGACCCGGTTGAATAGCACAAAATGAATATCTTTATTGCATGGCGTCTAAAATCATGAAATACATGTCATAGGCGCAGATCAAAGAGAGTACAAGTATACACACGTTCATAAAACTTGGTCTATGGAAATGGAGAACACACGGCACATCGTAAAAAGGGGAACACATTATACCTTAACCTTATTAAAAACCACCCTCCCTTAACAATATACCTAAACTACGTCTGGATTTGTAGGATCAGAAAACATGCTCACCACTCGGTTTACTTCGGAGATTTTAAAGTGAGGCACTCAGCTCGTTTCGCTGCAGCGCCTGACTGTCACGTGTTTGGAAGGGTTTCTGCACCCCACTTGTTTACTTTCGCTGCCGCGAAAGGCAAGCCAGACTCCCTGATGTCATGAAGCAGTCGATGGACTCAAACCGTCTTAGAATTCAAAGAAGAATCTTCCTGTATTACAGTACATGTAGAAGTCGGTAGAATTCGAAGATGAGTTCTGTCGTTATATTTTCGGGTGCAGGTCGGGGTTTACTGACCGTGGCGGCACGTGGAATTTCTTCTCATCTTTCTTCTCGTCACTCGGGCCTCCGGGTCCAGCCACCGTTTACCGACACTCGGGATGGTGTACCCTGTTACTTGCCCTTGTCGAGGCGGCTCGTTCCGATTGAGCTCCACCCAACACTCGAATAACCAACAAGCCCGGCAAAGAGTCAAGAGTCAAGAGAGTCCAGAGAAAAATCAAAAGGCTGACAGTCCAGGACAGAGATACAAGAGGGTTCAGCCCGAGTCAAGAGAGCGATGGACATTTGTCCTCTATAGTTATACCGTTTAGTCGGCCTTATCTCCTGCTCAAATCTAAATGTTTCTCCTTTGTGTGATTTTGGCGCTCAAAACTCCCAGCATGGGGCGATTATCTTGTTAACGGGTTTCGGTAGCACCTGAAACTGGCCAACTATCCGTTAATACCTTCTCCATTGTTGAGCCAGCCAGGATGTGTATGAATCATCTCCTTGACTGGTTTTGGGGCCCCCCGAATACTGGCTTAATCACCCGCCAATGTCTCTCTCATTGTTGAGCCGGGGGGCTATTTGTGTATTGATGTGTCTAGATGGGTTCTCGATGGCCCAGTTCAATGATCCTTACTGTGCGTAGGAAACGATTCCAGCACTTATATCATTGCTATTGTTCAAAATGCAAACGGGTTGCATCCTGTCTTTATCAATGTGTACCGAGTACGATCCAATCTCATACTGAATGTATATTCGACGCCATCTTGTCTGCCCACTGTATCTCTGGAAGCTTCTGCCACGATGTGCGGCGGCCATTTTACAGGCTTCTGTGTCCTTTATTATCAGGACAGCATTTCGTTTAATAAAATGATAAATTGAATCTGCTTCTCTCATGTAATTTTGAATCGCGATAATTGCGAAACTCTACAGGAGGGAGAGAGAAAACGGGGAACTACAGACCAGTTAGCCCTGACATCAGCAGTAGGGAAAATGCTGGAATCTATTATTAAGGACGTGGTAACAGGGCACTTAGAAAATAATAATAGGATTGGGCAGAGTCAACACGGATTTATGGCAAATCTGTTAGAGTTTTTTGAAGTTGTAACTAGCAGAATAGATAAGGGGGAACCAGTGGATGTGGTGTATTTGGATTTTCAGAAGGCATTCAATAAGATGCCACACAAGGGGTTATTAAACAAAATTAGGGCTCATGGGATTGGGGTTAATATCATAGCATGGATTGAGGATTGGTTAACGGACAGAAAACAGAGAGTAGGAATAAATGGGTCATTTTCGGGTTGGCAGGCTGTAACTAGTGGGGTACCACAAGGATCAGTGCTTGGGCCTCAGCTATTCACAATCTACATCAATGATTTGAATGAGGGGACCAAATGTAATATATCCAAGTTTGCTGATGATACAAAGCTGGGTGGGAATGTAAGTTGTGGGGAGGATGCAAGGAGGCTTCAAGGGGATGTAGACAGGCTAAGTGAGTGGGCAAGAACATGGCAAATGGAATATAATGTGGAGAAATGTGAAGTTATCCACTTTGGTAGGAAAAATAGAAAAGCAGTATTTTTTAAATGGTGAGAGATTGGGAAATGTTGGTGTTCAGAGGAACCTGGGTGTCCTTGTACACGAATCACTGAAAGTTAACATGGAGGTACAGCAAGCAATTAGGAAAGCAAATGGTATGTTGGCCTTTATTACAAGAGGATTTGAGTATAAGAGTAAAGATGTCTCACTGCAATTATATAGGGCCCTGGTGAGACCACACCTGGAGTATTGTGTACAGTTTTGGTCTCCTTACCTAAGGAAGGATATACTTGCCATAGAGGGAGTGCAACGAAGGTTCATCAGACTGGTTCCTGGGATGGGGGGGATTGTCCTTTGAGGAGAGATTGAGTAGACTCAGGCCTATATTCTCTAGAGTTTAGAAGAATGAGAGGTGATCTCATTGAAACATACAAAATTCTTACAAGGCTTGACAGGGTAGATGCAGGGAGGATGTTTCTCCTGGCTGGAGAGTCTAGAACCAGGGGTCACAGTCTCAGAATAAGGGGTCGGCCATTTAGGACTGAGATGAGGAGAAATTTCTTCACTCAGAGGATGGTGAATCTTTGGAATTCTCTACCCCAGAGGGCTGTGGAGGCTCAGTCGTTGAGTATATTCAAGACATAGATCCATAGATTTTTGAATATTAAGGGAATCAAGGGATATGGGGATAGTGCAGGAAAGTGGAGATGAGGTAGAAGATCAGCCATGATCTTATTGAATGGCGGAGCAGGCTTGAAGGGCCAAATAGCCTACTCCTATTTCTTATGTTCTAATGGACAAACTTTAAAAAAAGTTAACCTTTTTTTTCAAAAGTTTCTTAAAAATTGTAATTTTTATTAAAATGGACAAATTTCACACTGCACACAATTAAAATTAGTTTTCCAGGCCTTTAACATTTGTTCAGCAGTCAAAACACCAGTTACACCTAATCCCTTTGGGTCTAACTTTTAGTGGGGAATTTAACAGCGTTCTTCCTGCGGAAAAGCCAAAGTTTTTGTCAGTTTCCCTGATTTGACTGATTAGACAGATTATCGTCAGTTTCAAAGGTGGAATGACGGCGAACGCTGCCAGTTCACCGTCATCCCTACCGCAAATTCCGGGCCATTATTGAATCTGCTTCCACCTACATTTCAGGCAGTGCAATCCAGATCATAGCAACTCACTGCGTAAAAATTCTCCTTGTCTCGCTTCTGGTTCTTTTGCCAATTACTGTGTCCTCTGGTTACTGACCCTTCTGCCACTGGAAACAGTTTCACCTTATTTACTCTATAAAAAATATTTATTATTTTGAACACCTATTAAATCTTCCCTTAACCTTCTCTGCTCGAAGGAGAACAACCTCAGCTTCTCTAGTCTCTCCACGTAACTGAAGTCCCTCATCTCTGGTACCATTCTAGTAATTCTCTTCTGCACCCTTGACATCCTTTCTGAAGTGTGGTGCCTGAGGTCCAGAGGTTGTCCAAACATGCAATGGAGCCAGCAATTTTGAAAGAAACTTTGACATTTCAGGACCAGCAACCTATCTGCATCCACAGTGTGGATCACTTTTTTTTATTCGTTTATGGGATGTGAGCGACGCTGGCAAGGCCAGCATTTATTGCCCATCCCTAATTGCCCTCGAGAAGGTGGTGGTGAGCCGCCTTCTTGAACCGCTGCAGTCCGTGTGGTGAAGGTACTCCCACAGTGCTGTTAGGGAGGGAGTTCCAGGATATTGACCCAGCGACGATGAAGGATTGGCGATATACTTCCAAGTCAGGATGGTAGGGGAACTTGGAGATGATGGTGTTCCCATGTGCCTGCTGCCCTTATCATTCTAGGTGGAAGAGGCCGCGGGTTTGGGAGGTGCAGCTGAAGAAGCCTTGGCGAGTTGTTGCAGTGTATCTTGTAGATGGTACACACTGCAGCCATGGTACGCTGGTGGTGGATGGGGTGCCAATCAATTCTGGATGGTGTTGAGCTTCTTGAGTGTTGTTGGAGCTGCACTCATCCAGGCAAGTGGAGAGTATTCCATCACACTCCTTACTTGTGCCCTGTAGATGGTGGAAAGGCTTTGGGGAGTCAGGAGGTGAGACACTCGCCACAGAATACCTAGTCTCTGGACTGCTCTTGTTGCCACAGTATTTATGTGGCTGGTCCAGTTAAGTTTCTGGTGAATGGTGACCCCCAGGATGTTGATGGCGGGGGATTCGGCAATAGTAATGCCGTTGAATGTCATGGGGCAGTGGTTAGACTCTCGCTTGTTGGAGATAGTCATTGCCTGGCACTTCTGTTGTGTGAATGTTACCTGCCACTTATCAGCCCAAGCCTGAACGTCGTCCAGGTCTTGTTGCATGCAGGCATGGACTGCTTCATTATCTGAGGAGTTGTGAATGGCGCTGAACACTGTGCAGTCATCCGTGAATATCCCCATTTCTGACCTTATGTTGGAGAGAAGGTCATTGATGAAGCAGCTGAAAATGGTTGGGCCTAGGACACTGCCCTGAGGAACTCCTGCAGTGATGTCCTGGGGCTGTGATGATTGACCTTCAACCACCACAACCATTTTCCTTTGTGCTACGTATGCCAGTGGAGAGTTTTCCCCCCAATTCCCATTGACTTCAGTTTTACTCGGGCTCCTTGATGCCACACTCGGTCAAATGCTGCCTTGATGTCAAGAGCAGTCACTCTCACCTCACCTCTGGAATTCAGCTCCTTTGTCCATGTTTGGACCAAGGCTGTAATGAGGTCTGGAGCCGAGTGGTCCTGGCGGAACCCAAACTGGGCATCAGTGAGCAGGTTATTGGTGAGTAAGTACCGCTTGATAGCACTGTCAACGACACCTTCCATCACTTTGCTGATGATTGAGAGTAGACTGATGGGGTGGTAATTGGCCGGATTGGAATTGTCCTGCTTTTTGTGGACAGGACATACCTGGGCAGTTTTCCACATTGTCGGATAGATACCAGTGTTGTAGCTATACTGGAACAGCTTGGCTAGAGGCGCGGCTAGTTCTGGAGCACAAGTCTTCAGCACGATATCCGGGATGTTGTCGGGGCCCATAGCCTTTGCTCTATCCACAGGGACATTGAGGCTACAATTGACCTGAAGTGTGTATGTGACTCAAAAAACTGTGTCTGACTATTAAAAGCTCAATTTCTGAACAATTCGCTGAAAATAAGTGAAACTTGACAGGTCTGAAACAATGTTTTTGTTTAAGCACAGGGAATATGCTAGGAAGTGAGAAGTGATGCATTTTGGTAGGAAGAATGAGGAGAGGCAATATAAATTAAATGGTACAATATTAAACAGGGTGCAGGAACAGAGACACCTGGGATGTACATGCACAAATTTCTGAAGGTGGCAGAACCTCAACAGTGCAGTGAGAGGGTTTTAGAAGCAGGGGTCGATTGCTGAACATGAGCCACGTTCCTGAACACGGCCTTGAATTGTGGCTACTATACCAGATTGCCTAGTCTTTGAGATAATGTCTGCATTTTAAATGCAAGTCTTTCTTTCTAAAGCACTTTTTATATTTAGAAGAAAAAGATCTGCTCATCAAGGCGAGGGATGTCTGTGCTAGGGAATTTCAGGCCACCACTGCCCACTTTATTTCCATTACAACCAGCAGACAGCTGAGACTTTTACCTCATCAGTCTGGACTGGATCTGTATCCAGGTCCTGAAGGTGAAAGGCCTCTTTTAAGCCAGCCAGTTCCCCTCCATCTATCTTTCTTCTTTCCTTCCTTATTGTATGTAAAGTATTTGGAGACATTTCAGAGAGACATGATAATGAAGTCAAACCATTAAATGCCCAGGATGCCATATTGGTATTACACATGGAAGTCTTGGAGAGCTTTTCAACTAGTTTTCAGTACAATCCAGATCTCTGATCCATAGAGTAGGATGGAGAGTATGCATGTGATGTACAGACAAAACTTGGATTGGAAGTGAATGTGAGAGCTTTTGCATACTTTGGCGTGTGACTTCATACCTATGAAACTGATTCCAGTCTGCTATATTTCGGAAATGCATCTGCCTGAACATCAAATATAGCTATGTGGATAGTTGAATTGTATGACTGCTATTCTGGCTTTATTGCAGATATATGTTTGTGCTGGTCCTGTAACCATATAAAACTGCACTATTTTTGACCAAGAGGTTTGTACGTCAAGCTTGTGCATTGTCTTGTCAATGACTTGAAGTTCTGGAGAGATGATGGTGAGACTGTTCTGGAATATCATCATCTGTTAGATTGGAGAAAGAAAACATGCCCTATTTGGAGTCTTTCTCTGACACAAAGGCTTTTTTATAAAACAAAAAAAAAGTGATTGTAACTATGTCAAACATAACAGATCTGTACCACTGTTTTCACAGAAGAATGTATGCAAAATTATGCTGGGGAAAAATCCTGATTTAATAGCAATGTTTAAAAAAAATCTAGCAATACATTTCACTGTGATGAATGACTATGCAATGAATTAAATTAAAATCAGTATCATATGCCACCCACTACCAATATGATGCTGGTCACTGCTTCTTCATTGTACTAATACTAATAAGCTATACAATAAATCTCACTGAAGTCAGTATGTTTTAGTGTTGTGTGATAGTCATATTCATTGCCTCAAATTGCTCCCACCATCACCTCCACAACCAATACTTCACCCAAGTATCTTATTGTTCAATATGCTCTCCTTAAACATAACACAAGTTTGGAAGAATAAAATATATAATTGTCACTAAGATTTCAATAACGCCTAATAGTAAGGTAGAGAATATCCAGTAATCTTTTAAAATGGTGATTGAGAGCATTTTCAGCTTTCCAGCACTGCAGGGAATTACTACCGGTCACAGGTCTGCCACTGGTGGTAATGAGGGTGATGAATTCAGAATATCACACAGGAAGCATGTTTGGTACAATATTTTTCTGATATACTCGTTGATGTCCTGTGGCATTGCACATGGTGAGTCAAGACCAAGTGTAGTCTTTAGGTGAAATGGGGTTAGAAGGCAGAAAATGTTGCACCAGAGTATGCAAATGTAATTTATTACCTGTTTTAAAGTTAAACATTCTGTCCCTATTTCTGTATAAAACTTTGACAAGATATATGGCAATTTGGGAAGGAGAGTAATATGAGTTGGTTGTAAGTAGGAGTTTCTCTGCAGAAAAGGCTGAGGAACTGGGAGATGTAAAGCTGAGGCACTACAGCACCACCACTGGTGGGAGAATGTAATTACAGCGTGACAAGTAATTACATAGCAATTTCCATTATAAATGTGGAGATGGGAATTGATAATGCTAAAAGTTCACAGGAAGTGTGGGTAGATGGAAGATTTTTTTAATAGATTGGTCCCAATCAGCTCAATGACAACACCGGTTGTAGTGTAGAGCATTCTTCATTGTTCAATACATTCACATGCCCATCATTAACTTTAGTGGGAAGTGTCTGGTGGGGTGGCATAAGGATCAGTGCTGGAAGCTTGCTTTTCACTTTATATATCACTAATCTGGATGTGGAGATAGAGACAAAATTGTCACTAATTGACAATGACATTAAGGTGGGTGTGGGGTTACAAAAAATCCAGCAGGCTAACCAGGTGCAAAGGGATCTAGATAGGTTGGAAAGTTGGACGGAGAAAGGACAATTGGAATTCAGTGTAGACAAGTGGATAGTGATGAGACAATGGGAGGAGAATAAACATTAAGGGGGAGAAATTCAGTATCGCCCCATTTGGGGCGCAATTATCGGCCGGGCGCAAAGATTAGCGCCTGGCGCTAATTATCGCCACCGACTGCAAACTTGACTTTTATCGCCCCTGGAGGTGATTGCAGCGCTATATCAGGCGCTTCACACCTGTCTTAAGGCGCAAAGGCCGAGGAGCGAGGCGCTACCTCAGAGCGCTGGCGAAGCTCATGTAATGTCAGTCAGCAATGGAACACACACACAATGGCACGGGCCAGTTCTTCAAGGGGATGGTTAATCTTGCTTTCCATCCACTTCCTGCTCATTGCAGCCTTGAATCTCGGCCTGGAGAGACCTGCACATCAAATGTGCTGGAAAGAACAATGGAGAGTACCAGGCCAAGAGCTCAGAGTGCAGCCCCCACAGTCTCTGCTAAATCGATACAAGGAATGGCAAATCAAAATGAACCTGCAAAGTGCTGCTCAGTACCCAAAACTCCTTCACACAACGTTGAATCTCTCCAGAAGTCTCTCCCTCTCTCTCTCAGAATGCGTAGTTCAAAAATGGCACCAACAATAAAAGGCAGGAAGCGGTCACCTTTAAATAGCGCTCCCCCTTTCCCTTCATGACTGCAGAACGCTCCCCTCAACCTGTCGTTGCTAGCGTCAGGCGGTAAGGCAGGGGGCGCCACTCAATATCCGCTCCGGGGCGATACCGGGGCGTTGCGCACTCGAGTGACGTCATGATCTGCCGGCGCAGGAGATCGTGGCGGTAGTGTTTAGCGCCGCCGCAAAATGTCTAGTTAATTTCGCGAGCGGCGCAAACTTCGCCACGCCTGGGCGCTAGATGCTTTGCACCCCATTAGCGCCCTCTTAAGGCGCTAACGGGAGGCACAACTAACTGAATTTTCCCCCTAAAACTATAAACAACATGATGTTTGTCTACAGGATACGGCACAGGAAAAGTATTTAGGACTATTGGGTGACCAGTCGTTGTATGTATGGCATTGGTAAATAAGATTTTAGATTATATAGCCCATGGAGTAGAACACTATTCTACAGAGAGCTGGCATGGACTCGATGGGCCGAATGGCCTCCTTCTGTGCCGTTATGACTCTGACTAATCATAGGAGTCTATATTTGGCATTGGTTCGTCCCATCTGGAATTGTTTGCAGTTCAGATCATTGTATTACAGGAAGGATATCGTGCCACTGGAAAAGGTGCAGCAAAGCGTTACCCATCTGATAAAGTGGTATCACATGCCTGAGCTACAAGGACAGATGCTGAGTTTACTTACTCTGAAGACTGAAAGGAGATCATATTTAAGATGCCTTGGTCAAACCCCATCTGGAGCACTGTGTTCAGTTTTGGGCACCGCACCTCAGGAAGGATATATTGGCCTTGGAATGGGTACAGTGCAGATTCACCAGAATACTAGGATTTAAAAGGTTAAATTATGAGGACAGGTTGTATAAACTTGGCTTGTATTACCTTGAGTTTAGAAGATTGAAGGGTAATCTAATTGAGGTGTTTAAATGATAAAAAGATTCAATAGGGTAAACACAGAGAAACTATTTCTGCTGGTGGGGGAATTCAGAACAAGGGCACAATCTTAAAATTAAAGCTGGGCCATTCAGGAGTGAAATCAGGACACATATTTCACACAAAGGGTAGTGGAAATCTGGAATTCTCTTCCCCCCAAAAGGTTGTGGATCAATTGAATTTTTCAAGTCTGAGATCGATATTTTTGTGAGGTAAGGGTATCAAGGGATATGGATCAAAGACAGATAAATGGAGTGGAGATACAGATCAGTGATGATCTAATTGAATGATGGGACAGGCTCGAGGGGCTGAATGGCCTACTTCTGTTTCTGTTTCCTATGAAGTAATTCAGCATTTCAAGGGATTTGATTAAGTGCATTCTGAGAAACTTTACTGCAGCTTTTGATTAAAAATAACCCATTTCAGTATCAGTTGAATAAAATAAAAATTCTGTTTGATACAAAAGAAATCAGCAAATTAAGCAGATATCATGTATGTATATTTAAAAATGTAAATGATTGTTGAAAATGAGGGTGCGTAAGAAGGTCTGTGAAATTTGTTTGCAGTACCACACTATATACTTTCAAGTTAGTTTCCAGTTTGCGTAGTTTTTTAAAATCTCCACGACGAAGCATAGTGACGGTATTTTCTCCAGTTATAAAGTTACATTTTTTGCCGGAAATGTAGAACAAGGGCAGTTAAGCAAACTCTTGCTAACTTTACAGTCGGCGCCCAGTGCAGACCAGAGCTCTCGCTGAGAACTGACCTGCGACCCGGAAGTAGAGGCTGACGGTTCGCGGTTGATCCGCTGCCTGGCGTTTGTTGTGGCCTGCGGATACGTAATTTCCGGTTCCATCTCTATGGTTTCAGTAACGGCCCCATTACTGATTCGGGAGGGTTTTTCAGTCTTTCGCGGGAGAGTGCCGTAAACCCCGCGAGGCAGGATTCCGTTACTCCGCCGCCACCATCACCAGTAGCGCCGCGATCTTCATGGCTGAAGTGAAGTGAGCAGCTTCCCCGAAAAGGTGAGGGTCATTTGTTTTTTTTTAACTTGGTGCGCAACTCTGCCCTCCCCCCGCCAACCCGAGTGAGCGGGGGGGCTGAGGCCGCGGGCTGGGCCCGGGAGGGTCGTGCAGCGCAGCTGTGTGTCCAGGTGGTTGGTGGTCGGATCATCGTTTGATGGCCTTCCAGGTGCCACCGGAGCTCGGCTCTGGCTCTAGCAACCGGGCAGAGCGGCTTTGTGGAGCTGTACAGGTGCCGAGTTGTGGCGGTTCACCAACTGTTTGAAACACATGTAAACAGTATCTCGGCCGGGCAGGCGGTCTCGTTGTTGCTGATCGCTTTTATAACTCTTTAATCCTCAATTTTTCTCATCCGTTGCTGTGTTACGAGACTCCCGGGAGCACCGAATGTTGCGATTTCACCTGCCCGCCGATTTACGTGAAAGAACAAGTTTTTTTTTTCATGACATGTGATTCTGAGATTTTTTATCCTGGTTTTGAAGATCGGATTCCGCAATTCTGTCTTTTATGTGAAAATTATAAATCAGTTGCAACAGGAAAACAGACAAACTTAAAGGGTGAGAAATGCTGATGTTATTTGAGAGCTTGTGATTTTGTTTTTGTTTTTGTTCGACCTGCCAAACCTGGAAATTAAATTGCTTCTGCTTCGTTAGTTTAATTTATTTGTCTACCTCTGGTTGTCAACTGTTTTGCATTGGGATACCTGCATGAGAAGATTATGTTTGATGAAAGTATAATGAGAGAGAGCTTGCATTTATATAGCACCTTTCCTAACCTCAGGAGTCTCAAAGCGCTTTACAGCCAATGAAGTACTTATGAAGTGTAGTCACTGTTGTAATTTAGGCAATGTAGCCAATTTGCAAACTGCAAGTATGACAAACAGCAATGTGATAAATGACCAAATATTATATTTTTAGTGTTGTTGGTTGAAGGATAAATGTTGACTCTTTGTATATTGCCTTATGATGTTTTACATCCGCCCGAGAGGGCAGACGGGACCTCGGTTTAACGTCTCATCAAGGCGGCACCTATGACAGGGCAGCACTCCCTCAGAACTGCACTTAGATTTTGTGCTCAAGTCTCTGGAGTGGGACTTGAGCTCACAACCTTCTGACTTGGGCAAGAGTGCTGCCTTTGAGCCAAGGCTGACACCTATAGAGGGGACATTGAATTGTATTATATTGCATGGCATTTTTGTTAAGATGTTTTTAGTTAAATGTTAAAATAGACAGTATGATCTTCAATTGTTGTACAAAAAAAACCCACACTCTCTCATCTTTAGTAATTGAAGATGGCAACTGGTGGTGATCCTTTGTTTGAGGAAAGAATTGAAGATCAGGACTTGCCCAACTGTGCTGTGAACAATGGAAGTCTGGATGATCAGCTTAATAACCGGGTAAGACAAAATTATTCCAGTTGAATTAAGGTGCTGAGAACGTGGGTTAATGCCAAACCAGTGAAACTTTACTGTAGTATAGCAGACACTCTGCTAGTTGGAAACCTTTTTCTTGCATGTGAAACTCCTGTTGATATTCAGAAAGACACAAATTTGTAAAGATTCAAATGTAATATAATTTGCTTTTAGAATAATCACTTTGTTTATTCCCATATTTTGTTTCCTTGTGATATTAAAACCCTGACAAACCTTTGTTGAGGAACATATGGTGAGGAGGCATGCGTATGATTGATACCCTACAAATGAGCTGACTGGTAACTCATGTACGAGATGTAAATTGTATTTCTTGGCACTTCATTGTATATTTTGTTTCAGGATGGTGCACTTTTTCCAGTAACATTTATATTGTCTTAAATATGAAAGATATTTCATCAGCAATTATGTTATCAAGACTTAATTTATGTTTTACTTTTTTTTGCGATCACGCTTTCTCATCACATTTTGTTAAGTATACTGACCTACTGCACTGAGCTCACTTTCAACAACATACTGTTACTTTGCTGATGACCTTTCTATTTACAAATCTAACAAGATAAATTGAGTTAATTTGACATAAATGACTAAATTAACAACTTGCTCACAACCAGGTATTTATATAACCAATGCCAATATAAGTTAAAATCATTTATAGCCAGTTGTAACATTTGTTAAGGGATTGTCCATAGTATTACTGATGGCAAAATGTACATTAAGTCAATGGACTACTTTCCAACACAAACAGAAGCAGGACTGAGATCCAAGGTCAATTTACCCAATGTATTTCTGGTAATGTAACATTGTAGTTATAAGTAATGCACAAGTGATACTTGTAATTGAGTTGCTGAATATGACTTATTTTGTTGATGTAACTTATGACATTTTCAACAGAAAATAATTTTAATTGGTTGACTTTGCAACCCAAGAAGATTGTTTCAGCTTCATAGTAATGTTGTGATTGTGATATTCTAATGGACATCTTTAAGATTAAGCTCTGTGGATTTGCTAATACAGTAGTTAGTTACAGGATATAGTTTAGTATACATGTTATAGATAAATAAAAAGAGGGATCAGAGGTGACGAACAGACTTGGCATGTAGAAAGAATTTGGTCAGATTTGCTGAAACAGTGAATTAGCGCTGCTGTTTTTTAATTGGTTCCTGGAAAAATTGTTTTTTTTTTAGATAAATATTACAGCTACAAAACATACTCGCCCTCTCTTTCTAAGCACTCACAGCCTGCAGTCAGAGTTTCAGGACTAACTTCGGTGAGTTGAAAAGGGATGGACTGGAATTAAAAAAAAACAGTGGGTGGTCTTCAAAGAGGAGATGGTTCGGGTACAGAGTAGACACATTCCTATGAAGGGGAAAGGAAGAGCATCCAAAGCTAGAGCTCCTTGGATGACTAAACATATAGAGGTTAAAATGAGACAGAAAAAGGAAGCTTATGACAATTGGAAAAACTCAGCGGGCCAGACAACATCCGTGGAGAGAGAAAGAGTTAACGTTTCAGGTCGATGACCTTTCGTCAGAACTGGGAAGAGCCGGAAATCAAATAGATTTAAGGCCAGGGTAAAGCTGGGAAAAGGGGGAGGGGATAAAGGAACAAAGGGGGAGATGAAGAGACATTAAGAGATATGCAAGGCTAGAGGTGGTGTCAATGTGACAGATTGGGTGACCGCTTTGCGGAACACCTCCGTTCAGTCCGTAAGGGGGACCCCGAGCTCCCGGTCGCCTGTCACTTTAATTCACCGCTTCACTCCCACTCTGACCTCACCGACCTCGGCCTATTACACTGTTCCACGGAAGCGCAGCGTAAGCTCGAGGAACAGTACCTCATCTTTTGTTTAGGCACGCTACAGCTCTCTGGACTCAATATCGAGTTCAACAATTTTAGATCATAACCTCAGCTCCAATCACATTTATATTTTATTTTTTCCACCCTTTTATTTGCCCCCCCCCCACCTTTTTTTTCCTCCTAGAAGCTGGCAGCTGTCCTTCATTCTGCCAGTGGATTTCACACTTCTTTCAGCCTTAATCTGTCACATTAACACCACCTCTAGCCTTGCAAATCTCTTAATGTCTCTTCATCTCCCCCTTTGTTCCTTTATCTCCTCCCTCTTTTCCCAGCTTTACCCTGGCCTTAAATCTATTTGATTTCCGGCTCTTCCCAGTTCTGACGAAAGGTCATCGACCTGAAACGTTAACTCTTTCTCTCTCCACGGATGTTGTCTGGCCCGCTGAGTTTTTCCAGCGTTTTCTGTTGTTATTTCGGATTTCCAGCATCCGCAGTATTTTGCTATCGTATCAGCTTATGACAATTGTAAGGTTCATAATACAGTAGAGAACCAAGCTGAATATAGAAAGTACAGAAGAGATCTAAAAAATGGAATAAGAGGGGCAAAGAGAGAGTATGAGAATAGATTAGCGGCTAACATAAAAGGGAACCCAAAAGTCATTTGTAAACACATAAATAGTAAAAGGATAGGCAAAGGAAGGGTGGGCCGATTAGAGACCAAAAAGGAGATCTTCTTGTGGAGGCAGAGGGCATAGCTGAGGTACTAAAGGAGAACTTTGCATCTGTCTTCAGTAGAGAAGAGGATACTGCCAATGTAGCAGTAAAAGAGAAGGCAGTAGCGATATCAGATAGGATAAAAAGGAGTTATTAAAAGGTGGGCAGTCCTCCAAGTAGAAAAGTCACCTGGTCCAAATAGGATGCATCCTAGGTTACTGAGGGAGGTAAGGGTGGAAATTGCGGCGGCTCTGGCTACAAACTTCCTTCGATTTGGAGGTGGTGTCAGAGGACTGGAGGATTGCAAATGTTACACCATTGTTTAAAAAAGGGGAGAGGGATAAACCCAGCAATTACAGGCCAGTCAGCCGAACTTCAGTGATGGGAAACAATAATCCAGAACCAAATTAATTGGCAATTGGAAAAGTATGGGCTAATAATGAAAGTCAGCACGGATTTGTTAAAGGCAAATTGTGTTTGACTAACTTGATTGAGTTCTTTGCAGTAAAGGAGCGGGTTGATGAGAGGGTTGTGCGGTTGATACTGTGTATATGGACTTTCAAAAGCCGTTTGACAAAGTAACACGTATTAGTCTTGTTAGCCCTTGGGATTAAAGGGATAGTGGCAGCACGGATTCAAAATTGGCTAAGGGACAGAGAGCAGTAGTGAATGGTTGGTTGTTTTTCAGACTGGAAGGAAGTATACAGTGGTGTTCCCAGGAGTTGGTATTAGGACCACAGCTCTTTTTGATGACCTGGACTTGGGTATACAGGGCATAATTTCAAAGTTTGTAGATGACATGAAACTCGGAAATGTAGTATACAATGAGGATAGTAACAGACTTCACAAGGACATGGACAGACTGGTGAAATGGGCAGACACATGGCAGATGAAATTTAATGCAGAGAAGTGGGAAGTGATACATTTGGTCGCAAGAATGAGGAGAGGCAATATGAGCTAAATGATACAATTTTAAAGGGGGTGCAGGAACAGAGAGATCTGGGGGTGTATGTACTCAAATCTTTGAAGGTGGCAGGACAAGTTGAGAAGGCTGTTAAAAAAGCATATGGAATCCTTGGCTTTATTATAGAATCATAGAATAGTACAGCACAGAAGGAGGCCATTTGGCCCATCGAGTCTGCGCCGGGTCTTTCGAAGAGCAGTCAAGTTGGTCCCGCTCCCCCGCTCTTTCCCCATATTCCTGCAATTGTTTCTTCTTCAAGTATTTATCCAATTCCCTTTTTGAATCTGTATCCACCATCCTATCAGGCAGTGCATTCCAAATCCTAACCACTCATTGCGTAAAAATGTTTTTCCTCATGTCGCCTCTGGTTCTTGCCAATCACCTTAAACCTGTGCCCTCTTGTTTTTGACCCTTCAGTCATTGGAAACAGTTTCTCCTAATTTTAAATACCTCTATCAAATCTCCTCTTAGCCTTCTCTGCTTTGTATTTATAAAGACATAGAAACATAGAAACATAGAATCTAGGAGCAGGAGTAGGCCATTCGGCCCGTCGAGCCTGCTCCACCATTCAATACGATCATGGCTGATCATCCAAATCCAGTACCCTATCCCCTGCTTTAATCCCCACAGTACACATATCCCACCCTACCCCCGTAACCCCAAGTATTTAATTCCCCCTAACATATCCCATCCTATCCCCATAACCCCACATATTTAATCCCCCCCTAATACTAAGGGTCAATTTATCATAGCCAAATCAACCTAACCCGCACATTTTTGGAGCATACATAGAGTACAAAAGCAAGAAAGTTATGCTAAACCTTTATAAAGGCCTCAGCTGGAGTATTTGTTCAATTCTGGGCACCACACTTTAGGAAGGACTTCAAGGCTGGAGAAGAGATTTGCTAGATTGGTATCAGGGATGAGGGACTTCAGTTATGTAGAGGGACTGGAGAAGCTGGGGTTGTTCTCCTTGGAACGGAGAAGGTTAAGAGGATATTTTGATCGAGGTGTTCAAAATCATGAATGGTTTTGATAGAGTAAATAGGGAGAAACTGTCTCCAGTGGCAACAGGGTCAGTAACCAGAGGACACAGATTTAACGTGATTGGCAACCGAACCAGAGGTGACAGGGGGCAACATTTTCTTACACAGCGAGTTGTTGTGAACTGGAATGCACTGCCTGAGGGTGATGTAAGCAGATTCAATAGTAACTTTCAAAAGAGAATTGGATAAATACTTTGAAGCGAAAAATTTACAGGCCTATAGGGAAAGAGCAGGGTAGTGGGATTAATTGGATAGCTCTACCAAAGAGCTGGCACAGACACGATGGGCTGAATGGCCTCCTTCTTTGCTGTATGTTTCTTTGCAATTCTTTTATATCTTTCATATAATGGGATGCCCTAAACTGTGTGCAAAACTGCAGCCTAATTAAGGTCTTGTGTAAATTCAAAATTAGCATTATGCCTTTGTATTGCATGCCTCTAGATTTACAACCAAGGATTCTGCTTGCCTTTTTATGGCCTTCCAGACTTGTACTGACTTGTGTATCTGCACACCAAATTTCCTTTACTCCACTTAAAATCTTATCATTTACATTTTTCTTTTTCCTATTATTTCCAAAATGTGTTAATTCACATTTTTCTACATTGAACGGCACTTGACACCTGCTAGCCTATCTTGGTCCTCCTGCAGTCTTTTACAATCATCATTACAATTTGCACTACTGTTTCCCGCCCTCCCCACCTTCCATTTATAGTGTCAACAGCAAATTTCGACCTTGTTCCCTCTATTTCTAATTTCAGATCACTTTTATATACACGAATCATTTGACAAATCTATTTAGTTTTTTGAGGATGTAACTAGCAGGGTAGGTGTAGTATATTTGGATTTTCAGACGGCATTCGATAAGGTGCCACACAAGAGATTGTTACACAAGATTAGGGCTCATGGGATTGGAGTAATATATTAGCATGGATAGAGGATTGGTTAAAGGACAGACTACAGAGAGTAGGAATAAACGGGTCATTTTCAGGTTGGCAGGCTGTTACTAGTGGGGTGCCAAAAGGATCAGTGCTGGGGTCTCAGCTATTTACAATCTATATTTATGACTTGGATGAAGGGACTGGGTGTAATGTAATCAAGTTTGCTGACTATACAAAGCTAGGTGGGAAAGTAAGCTTTTTGTACACAAAATACAGAAAGTTAACATCCAGGTATACAGCAAGCAATTAGGAAGTCAAATGGTATGTTGGCCTTTATTGCAAGAGTCTTGGAGTACAAGAGTAAGGAAGTCTCGCTGCACTTTGGTGAGATCACACCTGGAATACTGTGTACAGTTTTGGTTGTCTTGCCAAAGGAGGGATGTACTTGCCTTCGAGGAGGTGCAACGAAGCTTCAGTAGACTGATTCCTGGGATGAGAGGGTTGTCCTATGAGGAGAGATTGAGGTGAATGGGCCTATACTCTCTGGAGTTTAGAAGAATGAGAGGTGATCTCATTGAAACGTATAAAATTCTGAGAGGGCTTGACAGGGTAGATGCTGAGAGGTTGTTTCCCCTGGCTGGAGAGTCTAGAACTAGGGGGCATAGTCTCCGAATAAGGGGTTGGCCAGTTAGGACTGAGATGAGGAGAAATTTCTTCACTCAGAGGGTTGTGAATTTTTGGAATTCTCTACCCCAGAGAGCTGTGGATGCTCAGTTGTTGAGTATATTCAAGACTGAGATCGACAGAGTTTTGGACACTTAAGGGAATCGAGGGATATGAGGATTGGGTGGGAAAGTGGAGTTGAGGCCGAAGATCAACTATGATCTTATTGAATGGCGGAGCAGGCTCGAGGGGCCGTATGGCCTACTCCTGCTCCTAATTTTTTTAAATTTGTTTATGGGATGTGGGTGTCGCTGGCAAGGCCAGCATTTATAGCCCATCCCTAATTGCCCTTGTGAAGGTGGTGGTGAGCCGCCGCCTTGAACCGCTGCAGTCTGTGTGGTGAAGGTACTCCCACAGTGCTGTTAGGGAGGGAGTTCCAAGATTTTGACCCAGCGACAATGAAGGATCTGCAGTATACTTCTAAGTCAGCATGGTGTGTGACTTGGAGGGAAACTTGGAGGTGATGGTGTTCCCATGTGCCTGCTGTCCTTGTCCTTCTAGGTGGTTGAGGTCGTGGGTTTGGGAGGTGCTGCCGAAGAGGTTTGGCGAGTTGTTACAGTGCATCTTGTAGATGGTGTACACTGCAGCCACGGTACGCCGGTGGTGGAGGGAGTGAATGTTTAAGGTGGTGGATGAGGTGCCAGTCAAGCGGGCTGCTTTGTCCTGGATGGTGTCGAGCTGCATGAGTGTTGTTGGAGCTGCACTCATCCAGGCTAATGGAGAGTATTCCATCATGGTCCTTACTTGTGCCTTGTATATGGTGGAAAGGCTTTGGGGAGTCGGGAGGTGAGACACTCGCCGCAGAATACCTAGCCTCTGACCTGCTCTTGTTGCCACAGTATTTATGTGGCTGGTCCAGTTAAGTTTCTGGTCAATGGTGACCCCCAGGATGTTGATGGTGGGGGATTCGGTGATGGTAATGCCGTTGAATGTCATGGGGTACTGGTTAGACTCTCGCTTGTTGGAGATAGTCATTGCCTGGCACTTCTGTGGCGTGAATGTTACCTGCCACTTATCAGCCCAAGCCTGAATGTCGTCCAGGTCTTGTTGCATGTGGGCATGAACTGGTTCATTATCTGAGGAGTTGTGAATGGCGTTGAACACTGTGCAGTCATCAGCGAACATCCCCATTTCTGACCTTATGTTGGAGGGAAGGTCATTGATGAAGCAGCTGAAGATGGTTGGGCCTAGGACACTACCCTGAGGAACTCCTGCAGCGATGTCCTGGGGCTGTGATGCTTGACCTTCACCCACCACAACCATCTTCCTTTGTGCTAGGTATGACTCCAGCCAGTGGAGAGTTTATCCCCCTGATTCCTATTGACTTCAATTTTACTGGGCTCCTTGATGCCACACTCGGTCAAATGCTGCCTTGATGGCAAGGGCAGTCACTCTCACCTCACCTCTGGAATTCAGCTCCTTGGACCAAGGCTGTAATGAGGTCAGGAGCAGAGTGGTCTTGGCGGAACTCAAACTGGGCATCAGTGAGCAGGTTATTGGTGAGTAAGTGCTGCTTAATAGCACTTTTGATGACACCTTCCATCACTTTGCTGATGATTGAGAGTAGATTGATGGGGTGGTAATTGGCCGGATTGAATTTGTCCTGCTTTTTGTGGACAGGACATAACTGGGCAGTTTTCCACAATATCGGATAGATGCCAGTGTTGTAGCTGTACTGGAACAGCTTGGCTAGAGGCGCCGCTAGTTCTGGAGCACAAGTCTTCAGCACGATAGCCGGGATATTGTTGGGGCCCATAGCCTTTGCAGTATCCAGTGCGCTCAGCTGTTTCTTGATATCACGTGGAGTGAACCGAATTGGCTGAAGACTGGCTTCTGTGTTGGTGGGGACCTCAGGAGGCCGATATGGATCATCCACTCGGCACTTTTGACTGAAGATGGTTGTAAATGCTTCAGCCTTGTCTTTTGCACTCACGTGCTGGGCTCCACCATCATTGAGGATGGGGATATTCATGGAGCCGCCTCCTCCCGTTTAGTTGTTTAATGATCCGCCACCATTCACGACTGGATGTGGCAGGACTGCAGAGCTTTGATCTGATCAGTTGATTGCGGGATCGCTTAGCCCTGTCTATAGCATGCTGCTTCCGCTTTTTAGCATGCATGTAGTCCTGTGTTGCAGCTTCCCCAGGTTGGCACCTCATTGTTAGGTACGCCTGGTGCTGCTCCTGGCATGCTCTTCTACACTCCTTATTGAACCAGGGTTGGTCCCCTGGCTTGATAGTAATGGTAGAGTGAGGGATATGCCAGACCATGAGGTTACAGATTCTGGTGGAATACAATTCTGCTGCTGATGGCCCACAGCGCCTCATGGATGCCCAGTTTTTAGCTGCTAGATCTGTTCAGAATCTATCCCATTTAGCACGGTGGTAGTGCCACACAACACGATGGAGGGTGTCCTCAGTGTGAAGACGGGATTTCATCTCCACAATGACTGCTACTAATACTGTCGTGGACAAATGCATCTGCGACAGGTAGACAGGTGAGGACGAGGTCAAGTAGGTTTTTCCCCTTGTGTTGGTTCTCTCACCACCTGTTCAGGGCTCGGCCAGTAGTGGTGTTACCGGTGGGACAGGACATAGCCAGGGATGATGATGGAGGAGTTTGGGACTACTTGAGTTTCCAACGAAATGTGTTGCTTATGTATGAAATTCAATTTTATAGATAGATTAATGGTCTTTATATAACATAAGTAATTAAAAAGCCTCTGTCAATAGGCATGGAATAAAAGACTTGCATTTATAGAGCGCCTTTCGCGACTACTGGACTCCCAAAACGCTTTACAGCCAATGAAGTACTTTTTGAAGTGTAGTCACTGTTGTAATGTCAGAAACGTGGCAGCTAATTTGCGCACAACAAGCTCCCACAAACAGCACTGTGGTAATGACCAGGAGTATATGTACTATTGCACTATTTTTCTTTGCAGGATTGGGGTCTTCAGTATAAGAAGGCTAACAGATCATCTGAGAAGAACAAGAAAAAGTTAAGTGCAGGAAGTGAGAGCCGACTTACAAATGACATCTCCCCTGAATCCTCCCCGGGGGTTGGGCGCCGAAGGACTAAAACCCCCAAGAGTTATCCTCCCACAAAGCATGCATCTCATTTCTCTGTTCCAGACTCTGCAGAGCTTGAGAGGCTGAAACAACGTATAAACTTCAGTGATTTAGATGAGGTAGGTAAATAGGTTAAATTTTGCCTGAGATTTATTTTAGCAATCATTTTCATTAACCCTTTTTCAAAATATTAGGTAAACGGCATTTTTCGTATGACCAGGTTACAAGCTTTCTAATGTACAGATAATGTTGTGCTTGGGTAAGAAAAGGTGCTGGGTCGGGGGTAGGTGAAAAGAGAAAGTCCATATCTTCCTCTTTGTTTAAAAAAAAACAAATTTCACTGTCATGGTGCTAAAATAATCAGTAAATACTGGCCTCCACAAAGAAGGTTTGTACCAATTCACTAACCACAAGAGTTTTTAGAAATGAGTTAAACTGAATAAATCAAAACTTTGGGTGATCTGATAGCCAACATCTACCTGATGAAAGTGCTTTGGGAACTTGAACTGTCCGTTGTTTAAACCCACCAGCTGCAGCTGGAATAGTATTATTGGTCTCCTTTATAATTACTGTATCGGGTCCCATATAAGTTGAGTAACTAATGTTGCTGTTTGGGGTTAAAGTAGAGTGGTTGTCTTGTATACAATATAAAGTAGGGCGGGAGGCCGGCACTGCATTGAGTGGTGCTTGAATACTGCAGTTGTCAGTTTGCTGTTCCACTTTAATTTGCATGAGACCAGACAAGCACGCAGTTACAGTACTTAACATCCATTTGATCCAGTGCATTATTCCTGCTCTACTTTATCTAAAACCATTTTATTTTAGTTAGAAAGTAGAGGAGTCATCGTAAGTGCTGACCGCTTACGTGTGAGTATATACAGTGCACATTGAGATTTTACTCTCCACTATGTGTTTAATGTGATGACATGATTCAATTCCTTGTCTCTGAATGTGACAGTGTAGTGTATTGTCATTCTATCACCATTGCTGGGTCAAAATCCTATAATTCCCTACCTAATACCATTGTGGGAACATGCACCTTCACCCCAAGGACAGCAGTGGTTCAAGAAGGTGGTGCGCCATCACCTCAGAGCTACTAGGAAGATGCTTAAAAAATGTGGCCGTGCCAACATTGTCCACATCCCAAATACACTTTTTTTTAAAAAGGAAAACTTAAGCGTAGAAGGAGTACCTTTAGTATTAATTACCAATCTCCCACCAAATCTCCATAACTATGAAAAGAAGGGGGCATCTCCCACCTAAAAGAGGTACTTGGATCCAATTAATTTCCCTGCCTACAAAGACATGCCATTCTAAATCCTCTTGAGCTGAAGAGGCCACTAAATTGAAGTTACCAAATTGAAATCTAATGGGTCACATCTTTTTTTCAGCTCTGTATGATCATCAGGAGGTGTCTGCTTGGAAACAGGCTGGGAACTGCTGTGCATTTAGCTGATGTTTAATCACCTTGGTTCACATTTAAGGCACCCAGAGTTGGAAAGTTGCCTTCTGTAATTTTATAATGGTATATTTTATGACTTTGTGCTCCTGGTAGAACTTTGTGTACCAGAAGTGTATATTGGGAAATTGGGTCTGGAGGTGAAGAGGCCCGACAGGAACTTAATTAAATGTGCAGAAAACTGCGAAGCATACTGACTTCAGCATCACAATCCCTGATATGCAAGGCTGACATGATGCTCTGCCAGGAGCATGACCTTTTTGAAAACTTCCAAGATGAATTGTAGAATCTTGGCAATGAACAGAATAGAGTTTCTGTACACTTGCTGACTGTGTGGTCTTGAGTATTGTTGCCAGCCCTGTAGTCCACATGTAAATTGTGGTTCGTTGGTGAAGAAACTGAAAAGCCAAATGATCTTTACAAACAGTAGCTAATTGGAGGAGGGAAGGCTGTCCTTTAGTAAACTTGCCACTCGAATGGTAGAATGCCATGTGCCTCTTTGTTCTTGAGATCTTATTGTATACGAGACTGCTCGTACAGATCTGAACTATTAAAATGTATGATAGCTCTTAAAGTGTTCTTAATTAGAGAGTTAACAGGACTGTATTGGCTATATTATGTTGGGGTTTATTCAGTGTTATAAATTATGCACGTCACCAGGAAGTTGAATAATTGTAACTGAAAACCTGATTAATCGTACCTGATGATCAAAATAATGGGTTGTTACAGGTCTAAAAGATCAGAGTAAAATAATACATTCAAATATTGTTATTTCACACTAAACATTGTGATGTTTGTTGGTTAGCGGAGCATTGGGAGTGATTCTCATGGCAGAGCCACAGCTGCTAACAACCAACGTCCACCTGTTGAAAATAGGAAGCCATTCAACTTTCTTCAGCAGCAAATCAACAGCAACAAAAGCAAGGAACCTGACTTAAATCCGCAAAGAAGAGAAACAAAGCTGCCTACTTCCAGGGTGGATTTGTTTGCATCCGTAAGCAAAGATTCATTGCAAAGTGATCAGGTATCACTTGGAGATGACCAAGGAGAATCTGAAATAGAGAGTAGTCAGGTGAGACACTTAAATTTCACGTTTTATTATTTTGATAGTTAATAAAATAAACCTACCAACTCTTACTGGTTTGGAGGGGGAAGAAAAGGATGAAGAAATAATTTAGTATTCCCTATGTCTTAGGCAGCATTGCTAACTAGCTGGTCTGTGAAAATTGGGTGTGAATTAGTGATATGAGTGGACAAATCCCGAATGGACTTTCGCAATATTTCTCTGCCCACTGCCTCAGTGGGGTATTAACCCATTTCATATAAATATCTGAGGTTTCGAGACTCAGTTTGACAAAGTGAAACATAATTTTAACCTTTTAAAACTTTTATCTATAAATAGATGCTGATTGGTTGTTTGAAAGTTATTGAGGTATTTGCTGTAATTGTGTATGTCGGTCATGTGTTTACCTTAACTGAACGTTGCTGGTTTCCTTCAATCATATATGCCTTCAAGTTACTGATATCTGTGTTAGAGGGCAAACAGGTAACCTGTTTATAAGCCATTCCCCTGTCTGATATTTGAGCATCGGGATTAACTCATTTACTTTAGTAGGTTGGTGCCTCAATTAATATAGCAAGACGGGAATGGATTATGAACGTGTGAAGCATTGGTCCACTAATATCTTTCTACGTACTAAGTACTTTTTACGCTGTAGCATGCATTTCTGCTGATATCCTATCTGTTAACAATGAATGGCCCCAAAGCCATATTGTATAGTCTCAACCATTGACATTTGTGTATCAAAAATCTACTGTCTCAGTTGTTATTGGTAATTACGATGTCACAAAGAACCAAATAGACTTAAGTATCACCGATGGGTTCACATGTTCATACAGAATCCTGTCCCATATTTTAATTTGTTTGTTCACCTTACTTTTCATGGGCTGAGAGATCAGTTAAACAGTGCACCAAGGAATTCCATACCTGTGAACTTTTGTATGAAGGATACACAGTATAAACTAACTTGCAGGTGTTGGCCATGCCTCGGAGCACTCTCACCTCTGAGTTAGAAGGTTGTGGCTTGAGCACATAACCTAGGCTGATACTTGAGTGCAGCACTGAGGGAGAGCTGCACTCAGAGGTGTAGTTTCAGATGAGACGTTAGACTGAGGCCCCATCTGCCCTCTCGGGTGAATGTATCATATCACAAGGCACTATTCAAAGAAGAGCAGAGAGTTCTTCAGGTGTCCTGGTCAACATTTATCCCTCAACCAACAACACTAAAAACAGATTTTCTGGTCATTTATCTCACTGCTGTTTTTCAGACATTGCAGTTTGCAAATTGGCTGCCATGTTTCCCTACATTACAACAGTGATTATACTTCAAAAGTACTTCATTAGCTGTGAAGTGCTTTGGGAGGTCCTAAGATTGTGAAAGGTGCTATATAAATGTAAGTTCATTCTTTAAATATAATTTCTGAAAATAAAGTGGGAAAGCATTTCCTTCCTATCACTGCTACTATTTTGCATGTGTCTATGCAGATTGCAGCTGAATGCCTTTGTCAAACTAAACCTGACCTTGTTTCTCAGGTAATGTGAAATTTTGTAAAAATTATCAATTAAGTTCACTAACACCTGCCACTCATAGTGACAGACACTGGATCAGGCAGCTAAGATAATTCCCTAACTTTGTAATCCATCTTAAAGTGCGCTTTTGATGCATTGAATGTACAGTAAAACAGAAATTGTACAGCTTTTTTTAGTGGTCCCCACGTATTTGTTTTGACAAATAGGTTGTGAGCAGACTGATCCAGATTCGGGATTACATCAGCAAGGCTCGTTCTATGCGGGATGACCTTATGGAGAAAAATGAAAGATCTGCTAATGTCGAGCGTTTGTCTCAGCTGATAGACCACCTAAAAGAACAGGAAAAGTCCTACATGAAATTTTTGCAAAAGATGCTGGTATGTTTTGGAACATTCTGATATTTATATTATTTGTAGTAAGAATCGGTGTCCCCAGGCTTATGTGCATAACGTCTGCAGTTTGACTTCATATACCATAAAATCCAATGCAGGGGATACATCGTCACACCTTTTGTGCAGGCTTCTCGTTCCCACCACTTCACTTTTCTCTCCTGAAGGAGGTGATTCATACTTGGATATGGCTCCCTGGGTGTAAGAAACTTTCATCCCAACCAAGTGGCTTACGATCTGGTGTGCATATAGACTGGCTCAGCTGGCTTTTTGACTATGGAGGACATTGCAGCTAAGCCTGATGATGTCCACATCTCCATTCCAATGAATATTACTGGAAAGCATTCAGGAATGGGAACACTGATCTCGAATCTCAGTCCTTGGCTGAGATCACCTAACTTCGCATAATTTAGTGATCCAACTGGGGACCTTTTGTTCTCTGTGGCATAATAGTGCAGTTATCCATTAAATACTGTACAGAAGTATATAGTCACAACTGTTAATTTGACTGTGGCGCACATTGCACCTAACACTAAATAAATGCAGTTAGTCTATCGTCAGTTGTGGGCAAACTCTTCAATCCATAATTTGTGATTAAAGTTAGTAAGCATTTAGAAATGCATAGATTAATCAAGGATAGCCAACACAGATTTGTTGACAAATTTAAGGTTGTTTTTGAAGGTGAAGGGAATGAAGTAATTGTCATGTGTATGGATTTCAGAAGGTGTTTGATGAGGTGTCTCAAGAGGTTTGTCAGAAAAGTTTAGGCCTCTGGTATAAGAGGAATTGTAACAGCAGGAACAGAAAGTTGGTTGATGGGCAAGGAACAGAGTTAAGGTAAATGAGCATTGTTCAGATTGGAGAACAGTTGCAAGTGGTGTACCGGGTTGGGGGGTTCTACTTTTGTTCTTGTTATATGTAGATGATTTGGACTTTAGTATAGCGATCACAATCTCAAAGTTTGCTAAAGACACAAAAGTAGTGAGAAAACAGTGAGGAGGACTGTCAAAGGAAGACAGGCAGATTAGTGTAATTGGCAGGCAGATTAGTGTAATTGGCAGACTGGTGGAAGATGCAATTTAATGTGTAAAAATGAGTTAATACCATTTTGGGAGAAAAAACAAAGGAATGTGAGTACACTAATTAGAAAAATGCTCAAGGGTGTGGATGAACTGAGAGACTTGCGTGTTCAAATGGATAATTGCTTGAAAGTGTGAGTGCAGGTCGATAAAGCCATAAAAAAGGCCTGTAGAATTTTGGGTCTTCTAAGTAGGGGCATAGGGTGGAAGTAAAGGAGTAATGATGCATTTATATAAAACATTGGTTACAATACTGAGTGTAGTTTTGGGTGAATGTCCGTTCAACTGCGAACAAGGCCCTTGCCATCCATGAGCTTATCGTGGATGATTGCATCGACATCATGGCCATGACAGAAACTTGGTTGAGGGGTGATGACACCTTACCCTTAAATGAAGCCTCCCCGCCTGGCTATACCTTCCACCACTTGCCCAGCTCACCTTGCCGTGGTGGCGGTGTGGCTTTCATCACCAAATCACACCTTGGTCTGTCCCCCTACTCCGCCGGCATGTTCTCCTCCTTTGAGTATCTCACCTTATTCCACACCTCTCATTTTAAATTCTTGTTCTCTACTGCCCACCCAAGTACCATAAAAATGTTATTACCGAGATATCTTCACTGCTTTCCTCCCTCAGCCTCTGCACCGAACGACTTCTCATCCTCGGTGATTTCAACCTCCATCTCAATTCATCATGCTCTCTCCTCTGAGTTCACTTGCCTCCTATCCTCCCTTAATCTCTCCCTCCATGTAAACTCCCCAACCCATATTCAGAGCCACCCCCTCGACCTTGCCTTCTCATGACCTCACGACTTCCATCGTGTCAATCGCAGATAAGGCCATCTCTGACCACTTCCTTGTATCGCTCTCCACCCACATTCCCCCTTCCACCTTCCCCCAACCCTACTTCCTTCTGTGCCCGCCCCTGGAAAAAAAAACTCTCCCAACTCTCAACTACACTTATGAAATCCCAACTGTCCAGCCTTTGGCCCTCCATTCACCATCACATTTTTGCAGCTACCGATCTTCTCAACCACACCCTCACCACCACCTTTGATGCCCTAGTCCCTATTAAAACAAGTACTCTCTCTCACCCTGAACGTTTCCCCTGGTACGGCCCTCATCTTCGCTCTCTTAAGTCCAAGGGAGGCAGACTTGAACGGATGTGGCGGACAACTGGTTTAGCCATTCACCGCCAGATCTGGCTGGACCACATAAAGCATTATCGGATCCTGCTCTCGTCTGCCAAAATTGCTCACGATTCCAGAATCATTCTGGAATGCAAAGATAAATCCCGGCTTCTATTCTCCACTACTAACCGTCTTCTTAAACCCCTCTCCCGTCTCCTCCACCCTCACCTCCGACAACAAGTGTAAGGAGCTCATGGACTTCTTTCTCTCTAAGATTGAGACCATCCGTTCAGCTGCCTCTGTCACCTCCCTCCCTTCCACT
The DNA here is from genome assembly GCA_030390025.1 of Squalus acanthias. Taxonomy (NCBI): domain Eukaryota; kingdom Metazoa; phylum Chordata; class Chondrichthyes; order Squaliformes; family Squalidae; genus Squalus; species Squalus acanthias. The sequence goes on along the minus strand of CM059426.1, from coordinate 76,233,708 downwards.
AGCCCACCGGGCCAAACTTTCTCTCTGGTTGCCCCCTACCCTAGCCCTGAACTCACATCTTTCTTCCAGTTTCTCTCCGATCTCCCCTCATGACCTCTCCGCGCTCATCTTGTCCATGAGACCCACTTCCTGCTCCCTTGACCCTATTCCCATCAAACTGCTGACCACTCAACTTCCTTTTCTGGCTCCCATGTTAGCTGACATTGATAACGGTTCTCTCTCCTCAGGCACTGTTCCCCTCTCCCACAAATCTGCCGTCATCACCTCTCTCAAAAAACCAACCCTTGACCCCCTCCGTCCTTGCAAACTACCACCCCATCTCCAACCACCCTTTCCTCTCAAGTCCTTGAACGTGTTGTCCCAAATCCGTGCCCATCTTTCCCGCAACTCCATGTTTGAATCCCATCAATCAGGTTTCTGTCCTTGCCACAGTACCGAAACGGCTCTCGTCAAAGTCACAAATGACATCCTTTGTGACCTGTGACAAAGATAAACTATCCCTCCTCATCCTTCTTGACTTGTCTGCAGCCTTTGACACGGTTGACCACTCCATCCTTCTCCAACACCTCTCCACTGTCGTCTGGTGGGACTGAACTCGCCTGGTTCCATTCTTATCTATCTAATCGTAGCCAGAGAATCACCTGCAACGGCTTCTCTTCCCGCTCCGTTACCTCTGGTGTCCCCCAAGGATCTATCCTTGGCCCCCTCCTATTTATCATCTACATGTTGCCCCTTGGCAACATCATAAGAACATAAGAAATAGGAGCAGGAGTAGGCCAATCGGCCCTTCGAGCCTGCTCCGCCATTCAATAAGATCATGGCTGATCTGATCCTCACCTCAAATCTAAAGAACACAAGAAGTAGGAGCAGGACCCGGCCACTCAGCCCCTGGGCCCGCTACGCCACCCACAGGGCCTCGACCGATCCGAACTCAGCCTCATGTCCAATTTCCTGCCCGCTCCCCGTAACCCCTAATTCCCTTTACTTCTAGGAAACTGTCTATTTCTGTTTTAAATTTATTTAATGATGTAGCTTCCACAGCTTCCTGGGGCAGCAAATTCCACAGACCCACCACCCTCTGAGTGAAGAAGTTTCTCCTCATCTCAGTTTTGAAAGAGCAGCCCCTTATTCTAAGATTATGCCCCCTAGTTCTAGTTTCACCCATCCTTGGGAACATCCTTACCGCATCCACCCGATCAAGCCCCTTCACAATCTTATATGTTTCAATAAGATCGCCTCTCATTCTTCTGAACTCCAATGAGTAGAGTCCCAATCTACTCAACCTCTCCTCGTATGTCCACCCCCTCATCCCGGGGATTAACCGAGTGAACCTTCTTTGCACTGCCTCGAGAGCAAGTATGTCCTTTCTTAAGTATGGACACCAAAACTGTATGCAGTATTCCAGATGCGGTCTCACCAATACCTTATATAACTGCAGCAATACCTCCCTGTTTTTATAATCTATCCCCCTAGCAATAAAAGCCAACATTCCGTTGGCCTTCTTGATCACCTGCTGCACCTGCATACTAACTTTTTGATTTTCTTGCACTAGGACCCCCAGATCCCTTTGTACTGCAGTACTTTCCAGTTTCTCGCCATTAAGATAATAACTTGCTCTCTGATTTTTCCTGCCAAAGTGCATAACCTCACATTTTCCAATATTGTATTGCATTTGCCAAATCTCTGCCCACTCACCCAGCTTGTCTATATCCCCTTGTAGGTTTTTTATGTCCTCCTCACTTTCTACTTTCCCTCCCATCTTTGTATCATCTGCAAACTTTGATATGTTACACTCGGTCCCCTCCTCCATATCGTTAATATAGATTGTAAAGAGTTGGGGACCCAGCACCGACCCCTGCGGAACACCACTGGCTACTGGTTGCCAGTCCGAGAATGAACCATTTATCCCAACTCTCTGCTTCCTGTTAGATAACCAATCCTCCACCCATGCCAGAATATTCCCCCCAATCCAGTGATTTTTTATCTTGAGCAATAATCTTTTATGTGGCACCTTGTCGAATGCCTTCTGGAAGTCTAAATATACTACGTCCATTGGTTCCCCTTTATCCACCCTGTACGTTATGTCCTCAAAGAACTCAAGCAAATTTGTCAGACATGATTTCCCCTTCGTAAAGCGATGCTGACTTTGTCCTATCAAATTATGTTTATCTAAATGTTCCGTTACTGTCTCCTTAATAATAGACTCCAAAATTTTACCCACCACAGATGTTAGACTAACTGGTCTATAATTTCCAGCTTTCTGCCTACTACCCTTTTTAAATAAGGGTGTTACATTAGCAGTTTTCCAATCTGCCGGGACCTTTGCTGAGTCCAGGGAATTTTGGAAAATTATTACCAAAGCATCCACAATCCCTATTGCCACTTCCCTCAAGACCCTAGGATGTAAGCCATCAGGTCCAGGGGATTTATCCGCCTTGAGTCCCATTATTTTACTGAGTACCAATTCCTTAGTGATTTTAATCGTATTTAACTCCTCCCCCCCTAGAGCCCCCTGTTTGTCCAGTGTTGGGATATTCTTAGTGTCCTCTACCGTAAAGACTGAAACAAAATATTTGTTCAGCATTTTTGCCATCTCCATGTTTCCCACCATTAATTTCCTGGTCTCATCCTCTAAGGGACCTACGTTTGCCTTAGCCACCCTTTTTCTTTTTATATAACTATAGAAACTCTTGCTATCTGTTTTTATATTTTTTGCTAATTTATTTTCATAATCTATCTTCCCTTTCTTAATCAATCCTTTAGTTACTTTTTGCTGTCTTTTGAAGACTTCCCAATCTTCTATCCTCCCACTAAGTTTGGCTACCTTATATGTCCTTGTTTTTAGTTGGATACTATCCTTAATTTCTTTACACATCATCTGAAAACACAGCGTCAGTTTCCACATGTACACTGACGACACCCAGCTCTACCTCACTACCATGTCTCTGGACCCCTCCACGGTCTCTTAATTGTCAGACTGCTTTCCCGACATCCAATTCTGGATGAGCAGAAATTTTCTCCCATTAAATATTGGGAAGACCGAAGCCATTATTTTCGGTCCCCGCCACAAACTCCGTTCCCTAGCCAGTGACTCCATCCCTCTCGCTAACATCTGTCTGAGGCTGAACCACACTGTTCGCAACCTTAGTGTCATATTTGACCCTGAAATGAGCTTCTGACCACACATCCATGGCATAACTAAGATCGCCTATTTCCACCTCTGTAGCATCGCCCGTCTGCGCCCTTGCCTCAGCTCATCCGCTGCTGAAACCCTCATCCATGCCTTTGTTACCTCTAGACTTGACTATTCCAATGCACTCCTGGCTGGCCTCCCACATTCTACCCTACATAAACTTGAGGTGATCCAAAACTCGGCTGCCTGTGTTCTAACCCTAACTTGCACCATGTCCCGTTCACCCATCACCCTTGTGGTCGCTGGCCTACATTGGCTCCCGGTTAAGCAACGCCTCGATTTCAAAATTCTCATCCTTGTTTTCAAATCATGGCCTCGCCCCTCCCTATCTCTGTAATCTCCTTCAGCCCCACAACCCCCCCCCCCCCCCCGGAGATATCTGCGTTTCTCTAATTCTGCCTTCTTGAGCATCCTCGATTATAATCGCTCAACCATTGGTGACAGTGCCTTGTTGCCTAGGCCCTAAACTCTGGAATTCCCTGCCTAAACCTCTCCTCCTCTACCTCTCTTTCCTCCTTTAAGACGCTCCTTAAAACCTACCTCTTTGACCAAGCTTTTGGTCACGTGCCCTAATTTCTCCTGATGTGGCTGAATGTCAAATTTTTTGTCTTATAATACTCCTGTGAAGCGCCGTGGGACGTTTTACTACTATTTAAATACAAGTTGTTGTTGTTGCATCATTACAGAGAAGGTATGAAAGCCATATAGCGCATACAGTGTAGATTCACCAGGGATGAGAAACTCAAGTTATGAGGGTAGACTTGACTTGAGATGCTGGGACTATTTCCTCTGGCGAAGAGAGGATTTAATAGAGGTTCTTAAAATTATGATGGAGGAAATAGAGAAAGACTATTTTCTTTGGTTGTGACAAACAGTCATTGATTTAAAATCAACACTGAGAGTGAGGAGAGAGATTAGGAGAAATTTCTTGGCGCAGCAGGTTGTTGAAGAATGGAATACTATGCCAAAATGTGTGGCTCAGGTAGAGACCATTCTACCTTTTAAGAGAAAATTGAATAAATATTTGAAGCATAGGAAATTAGAGGGCAATGGTTGAGAGAGTGGGGCAGTGGGATTAATTTTGGATTGTTTTAACAAAGAGCTGATGCGTATATGGTCACCGAATGACTGTTTTCTGTGTTGTAAACCGCTTTGGTTCTAATTGCAGGTATTGTGATTTTTACTCTGTTGTAACCAGTGAATAAAATTTACAGCACATATTAAATACATACTGTAAATACATTTACTTGCATGTATTTGCTAAAAAGTCATTGCTATTGTTTATAATCTGCTGACTTGATTTTCTTTCATTTAAAAAAATGTTTCAGGCTAGAGAGAATGAGGAGGATGAAGTTGGTACAGCAGACTCTGCTGTGGGATCTGGTTCTGTAGCTGATAGCACATCTCTAAACCTTGATGTTCAGTCTGAGGCATCAGATGCAACGGTAAGATGGAAGTAGAATAAGATGTATGCAAGTGCTAAGTTGAGTACACAACTGGTTTTGTAAGATGGACTTTAAATAGTAGAGATTCACAGTCTACTCTAGACAGAAAAAGTTTGGGTATCAGGATTTAAGTATTGAGACATAGATTGTACTGAATATTATCCTCACACTGCTTTTGTTATAAAGGAAGGGTATAATTAGAGCAGATTTTGTTTAAAAGCTGTTTGTCTTGGGTTTCATTAGCATTTTAATCATAAATGTCTTAACTAAACTGTTTAATAAAGGAGGCATCTCGTAGTCTGAGAGTTCGGCCCCGCATTGAGGACAAGCTAGGAAATACAGCCTCCCAAGCACAGGGCTCTTCAGTTACTTCAACTCCAAAAGGGGAAACTGACAGGCTTGGTCTGAATGACAGGAGAGTCTGGCATAGTGGGATTAATGGCAAGGAGCATGGAATTTCCTCCAAGGTACCATTTCATTGCATAGTCCTTGAAACTTGTAATCTATTAACAATTTCAACTCTTATAACCAACTTTTGTTCTCATTCTTTTTCACTTTAAACTGATCCCATTATTTCTTAACCGTCATTTTGAATCTTGGCAATTGTTAAAATGCATGTTACAATTATGTCTGAATTAATTTGATTTAAGATTTGAATTTTATGGGGTTAGAGAAGCATTTAGAACAACCCTGATCCAAGGTTATATGGTTAATATGATATGTGAAACCCATCATGCAACCTTCATTTTGAAATTCTGTTTGAACTGAGAAACATGCCTATTATTAAGGCCTTTAGTCAAACTTTCCAAGTCTAACCACACCACCAATGACGAATTGTACATTATTCTATTAAAAATGAAGGTTACATTGCTATACGTGAGTACTGCCAAATTGAAGTACTCCTTTTCCCCCCTTCCCCCAAATAAAGTTTTGCAATAAGTTTTGTACCTGGTCGGATGTTGGTTTCAATCTGCAGTTTCCCTTTTAAGCAGCTGGTCCATTCACATCAATGATTAAGTCAGTCAAGGAGTATCTGAAATATGCTGTTTGTAAAAGCTGGTATTAATTTCTGCAACAGATATTAGGCATAACCTATATTGACATATGTGGGGTTTCCTGTGTAGGTGTGTGCTAGCAGCAAAGTAGAAAGGTAGAACTGAAATGATGTCTCCATGTGTTGGAGATTAAATCTATATTGCCTGTTGGAAATTTTTATTACCTGCTATGGAGTAGGAAGCAATGTTCCCTGTAACCTGCAGTGCTCCAGGGATCCCGCGCAGCCGGCTTTTCAATGCAAAAACAGTGTCGAGTAAAGATTTCATTCGGGGACTTGACATATAGCTGCTGTAAAATTTGGACAGCGGTGTCGTAGTCTATACAGTCCTCAATATAATCATACACATGAGGGGACACGTGGTTAATAAGCATTCGTAACTTATTAGGGGTATCCGCCCCACATTCTTCAAGAAAGTTGCTAAAGGTACGAAACCAATGCTTCCATACCTTCGCTGCCGCAGGTGCATTCGGGTCCAGGTCGAGACGAGCGGGTCTAAGGAGTTTTTCCATGATGGATCAGTTTCATGCCCTAGTTCCCTTCTGTGGTTCGAGTTGCAGCTGGTTGTTCCGAATCACCCAAAGCGTGGAGATGATGTCAAGTCAATTAAATTGACATAATAAAGACTCACTACGCACTTGGTTGAACATGAAGCAAGGCTTTAATCGACTTGTAACAAAACATGACGGTCTAGTTAGCAGTCACTAGCTTCCTGTTTCCAGATTGTCTCTGCCCAAGGGGGGCCCACGCCTGAGTATTTATACTCCCCGGACGGCGCCCCAGCTGGCCGCCCAGTAGTACTTCCTGAGTTACTTCTTGTAGAAGTTGCGATTTATGACACTGGGTCAATATATTTCAACAACTTTGTTTTTTCTGCAGCTATTTAATTTTAACTGCAAGGACCCTCTTCATAGAAGAAAACTAGATTTAGAACCATAGAATGATGCAGCACAGAAGGAGGCCAGCCGGCCCGTCGTGCCTTTGCCAGTTCTTTGGTAGTGATATCCAATTAGTCCCACTGCCCTGCTCTATCCCCATAGTCCTGTAACCTTTTTCCCTTCATGTATTTATCCAATTCCCTTTTGAAAGTTACTATTAACTCTGCTTCCAGCACCCTTTCAGACAGTGCATTCCAGATCACATCTCACTGTGTTTTTAGAAAAATTGTTTCTTCATGTCACCTCTGCTTCTTTTGCCAATCACCTTAAGTCTGTGTCCTCTGATTACTGGCCCTTCTGCCACTGGAAACAGTTTCTCCTTATTTACTCTTGTCACAACCCTTCATGATTTTGAACACCTCCATCACATCTGCTCTAAGGAGAACAACTCCAGCTTCTCCAGTCTCTCCACATAACTGAAGTCCCTCATCCCTGGAACCATTCTAGTAAATCTCTTCTGCACCCTTTCTAAGGCTAGCTGGGGCCTAACCAGTGTTTCATAAAGATTTTGCATAACTTCCTTGCTTTTGTACTCTGTGCCTCTATTAATAAAGCTAAGGATCCCATATGCTTTTTTAACAGCCTTCTCAACTTGTCCTGCCACCTTCAAATATTTGTGTACATACACCCCCAGGTCTCTCTCTTCCTGCACTTCCTTTAAAATTGTACCATTTCGTTTATATTGCCTCTCCTCATTCTTCCTACCAAAATGTAATACTTTACATTTCTGTGTCAAATTTCATCTGCCATGTGTCTGCCCATTTCACCAGTCTGTCTGAGTCCTCCTGAAGTCTGTTACTACCCTCCTCATTGTTTACTACATTTCTGAGTTTTGTGCCATCTGCAGACTTTGAAATTATGCTTTGTATACCCAAGTCCAGGTCATTACTATATATCAAAAAGAGCAGTGGTCCAATACCGACCCCTGGGGAACACTACTGTATACTTCCCTCCAGTCTGGAAAAACAACCATTCACCACTACTCTCTGCTTTCTATCCCTTAGCCAATTTTGTATCCATGCTGCCACTGTCCCTTTAATCCCAAGGACTTTAATTTTGCTAGCAAGTCTGGTTGGTCATCATGTTGGTTACCTTGATTCTTAAATCGTAAGCATCCTTAATATACCTAGATCATGTAATCTCTTTGGGGACTGATTATAAGTTGTATTATGAAGTTGTACTTGGTGATATTTTGTTAGTTCAAAAATAAAATTGTTATCCCAGGTAGCATGTGATGGGAAGAATAAACAATGTTAGAGCCAATGTCCCTCAATTTTTCCTGCTGATAATTTGGTCTACAGATATCATACATGCAGGAATTTGAAGAGCAAAGATCATATAAGGTAGTTAATTTAGTTTACAGCATATCTATCTGCTTAAATGAGCTGTACGTCCTGAATACCGACCATACAGATAAAGCAGTATACCTGCCAGCTGTCCCTTCCCAAGTTGATGTTTGGGTGTGTTTTGTCCTCCTCTTTACCCCTGCTCCCCATGTATATTGTCAGAAAAAGAACTTGCACAGAGCTGCCTTCTAGTATGCTACAGTGCTCAACAGCAGTTTAATCTAAATTTAAATTTGGAAGACCACCTATTTGTGACCTGCATGTTGTTAGATAAAATGGATCATTGGCTAGTGAATGTTTTGAGTGTCTCATAGCTTAACTTAGCTTTTTAAGATAATTGGACATTTACATGTTTTTTACAGGAAGATGATCAGCATCGAGATGCAAAAGAAGAGTTGGAAAATCTGAAAAAGCAACATGAACTTCTGAAAAGAATGTTAGAACAACAAGAACAGTTAAGGACACTTCAAGGAAGACAGGCTGCACTTCTGGCACTACAGCACAAAGCAGAACAGACTATAGTTGGAATGGATGAATCTGGTATACCTGACACAAATATTAATGTGCATTAACTGGTATACTTGTTCTGCAGTGAAAACTTTTATTTGATGTGTTTGTGAGCAAGTTGCAATAAACGAGCAGGACAATATGAGAGGAGGGAAGAGTGGGGATCCCTGATTTCAGCCTTTACTTTTTCCTGATTGAGATGCTTCCGGATGGGTATCTTAACCTGCCTGATGTCTTTAATTCTGTGCTATTATGTGGAGTTGCTACAGGATGCATCCATAACTTATTCCATTAGAGTGGCTCCCTGGTATGTCAAGAAACAAATTAGAAAGAGAAGCTATCCCCTAAAGAGGACATAATTTGAACTTTTGTTGAGGGGGGAAAGAGGACTCCTTGGTTTAATGCCATAGTTGCTTTAGCTCAGACCATTATATACCACATAGCATTTAGTCATCTTTTTGTGTAGTAGTTTTATAATCAGTTGATGGAACAAGTAAAATTCAGTTTTTATTACATAGGAGTTAAGGATTTTTGGCTTCTGGTTTGATAATCACATTTTGTGATTTTAGTTCATTTTATAATTGAGCCCAATGAATTGTGGTAACTGAATTAGTCAAACTTTTTTTTCTACAGTGTCTGAAATCATAATCTTTTCGAGAATCATTTAATTGAGTCACCTCTACCCCACGGAGTTCTGTCTCAGTGACGTGATATGGCAAACAAATGGTTGGGACAAGGGAACTGGAATCTAATGAAACAGGATGGGGTTGACCTCACCTTTTATAAAATTACTCTGAGTCCAAGGCAGAATATAGCACACAAATGAAAAGGAGTTCTTTTCCACTTTGTTAGAAATGAATTTTGCCATTCAAGCCATGTAAAAGGTAGACTTTTGGCCTTTTTTGTTGCGCTTTTATTGTTTTTGACACCTACTTTACATATAAAACAGCTCGCTGTAATGTAAGACTGCAGCTTCACATTGCATTAACATCTCAAAACATGAGAACATTTCTGATGCAATTGTTTTATAAGTACAGAAAATCAACGTTACTCTGGGTATGCTGCTGACTCCCTTTAAAGTGAGCAGCTGTGTATTGTCTTAATGTCCTACACAGAGACACAAAATCATAGAATGGTTACAGCACAGAAGGAGGCCATTCGGCCCGTCGAGCCCGTGCCGGCTCTCTGCAAGAGCACTTCAGCTAGTCCCACTCCCCCACCCTTTCTCTGTAGCCCTGCAGTTTTTTTTCTTTCAGGTACTTAGCTAATTTCCTTTTGAAAGCCACGATTGAATCTGCCTCCACCACCCTTTCAGCCAGTGCATTCCAGATCATAACCACTCGCTGCGTAAAAAAGTTTTTCCTCATGTTGCCTTTGGACCTTCTGCCAATCACCTTAAATCTGTGTCCTCTGGTTCTCGACCCTTCCACCAATGGGAACAGTTTCTCTATCTACCCCCTCATGATTTTAAACACCTCTATCAAATCTCCTCTCAATCTTCTCTGCTCTAAGGAGAACAACCCCAGTTTCTCCTTAGACAGAAAAGGACAGGAAAAAACCTAAAGGCCCATTAAGGTTTCCCCATCCGGGCATTGATGCCATCCCAACCACACAATCTCCTGGGAGGGGAAAAGAGAGAAAAACGACTTCTACCGCAATCAAGTAAAAGATGAGGGGGACCGCAAGAGCCCATAGCTCCTGATAAATAGAGCAACTTGTCCTCTAGCTGGAATTGTCCTGTTTACCCAGGAACTTGCCAGGTTTCCTTTCAAAGAACTGTAGTGAGCCATATCTACTGCATGTTTTGATAGTTTGTTTCAGAGGATAATGACTGAAAAAGAAATACTTCCAAAGAATTCCTTTCAGAAAGGAGCTAACTGTTTCATATTAAATTCCCAATACATTGGCCAATCTAAGATTTCGTACATAAACGTGAGATTTAGCAGCTTGAAGCAACACTTCTGCAACCTCAAATGACCTCAAGAAATGCCTTTTTACAACAATTAGGCCTGTGGCCTTAAAGGGTCAGGCACTCACACACGGCTCCACCTTAGCAGAGGAACTTATGCAGTGCTTTTTAAATGGTACATTGTCCCCGTGTTTATAAAGCAGCAGTAATCACAGACACTAGTACTTAAGTATATAACTACATTTTTTTTTACCTCAAATTCTAAACTAGTGTCTTTAGCCATTTAGTTTTCACTTTTTTCAAAAGAAATGAAACCTCTCTGCACCATACCATTTTCACAGGTCTTGACGCAAAAAACTTGAATGAAGGTGCAGCTTGTTCACTGAATTTTATACATTTTATAGCAATTAATGTCACGTAATGAAAATCCATTTAAAATTAGAACAAAGTTGTATTGATTTCTTAAAAAAAAAAAATTGCTAACAATATTTTTCTTGTCCCCAATAGTTGTAACTGAGACAACTGGTAGTGTTTCGGGACTAAGTATAACATCTGAACTCAACGAGGAACTAAATGATTTGATCCAACGGTTCCACAACCAGCTCCAGAACTCCCAGGTATAGATTATTATGAAGAGTGCTCATTGCCAAAGGTACTAAACTGTTTTCTGAATTGTACTCTGCTTCATCCTGTAATCTTTAACGATAATTTATTGAAGGGGAAAGTAGGGGCATGGATGAAAGGAGAATAGAAGAGGGGTGTGGTGGAAAGGGAAGAGGAAGAGGAGGGGGTGGAGGAGGGGCAGCAGAGGATACAGGAGGGGAACGGAAGGACAAGGGAGGAAGGAGTAAGTGGGATGGGCAGAAGGAAGGAGGAGTGATAGAAAGGGCAGGCTGGGAAGATGAGGTGAAAGGGGAGGGGACTGGATGTGAAAGAGAGATGAGCAGGTGAAAGAAGGGGAGCGGTAAAGAATGGGAGGGGGGAGAAGAGAGGATTGTGACGGGGAACTATATAAGGTGCCATTTCCCCATTTCTTCTACCTCCTTTCTCTCCTCCTCCTCCCTCCTTTCTCTCCTTTCCCTCCTCCCCTCCTCTCCCCCTCCTTCCCTCCTCGCCCCCCCCCTTTCCCTCCTCTCCCCCCCCCCCCCCCCGCCTTTCCCTCCTCCTCCTCTCCACTCCCCTTTCCCTCCTCCCCCCCGTAATTGGTTTTGATTTCCTGTGTGAAACACTACAGGAGATCGACTTGTTATTAATTATAATTTAAAAAACCAAATGTGCTGGCAATTTGGTGAGCAGAGAAATAGAGTTGATTGAGGAACTAAGTGATACAAAGCTGTGGTACTACAGATGGCCGGAGGCTAATTACAGCATGACGTCTTTACACAAATTAGTTCTTGTTATAAATATGGATGTAGGAATTTATAAAGGGAAAAAAGTTGACACAAAATTTAAAAGTGTGTCAACGGGAAGCAAGAATTTGTAAACAGGAAGTGCACATCACTCTTTAGATATTTTTATAGGTAGATCTTATAACATAAATAAAATATTATGGTGTGTCTTGGTTTTTTTTTATCCCCCTCCTTATTCTCAGATGGCTCATCTTGGCATCATCAATTGTTCACAGCTCTGTACTGATCCTAAGGCCATGTGGATGAACTTCAGTTATTCCTTTCCCCTCATCTAGCATTGGCTGAGATTGGGAACTTGGCAGTGTTGGGGCTACATGTGTGAACCCTCATCCAACCACTCCGTGGAACCGTGTTGGTGCTCCTTTGCAATGCCTTGTGTTTCAGAACCCAATCTAAAGATCTTTACAATGAGTATTCTAAAAGGCGAGGGAAATTGCAAAATGTTATTTTAATTTGAATATTATGTTCCTTTTGAATAAACTTTGGAAGATCTTAGAAATCATGTAATAGTTTTTTTCTGGTGAAATTTTGAACCTGTTTTTCATATTACTGGGCAATATATGTACCTTTTGCAACCACAGTCAGTTCCTGACAACAGGAGACAAGCAGAAAGTCTGTCATTGACGCAAGAGGTTTCCAGGAATAGAGGTTCTTCAACATCAGAACACTTGTCAGAACAAAAAGCCCAGCTGGTTAATAAGCTGAAAGTTTTGCAAGGAAAGAAGGAGAGAATGGATAAACTACTTGATGAGTTGCATACGCTAAGAGACCAGCATGTTAACAACAGTTCCAGTAAGTGCTAAGATTACCATTTAAACGATGTGATAACAAATCCAAGTTTGGTGACTGGTATGATATTGAAATGGTGTCAAAAAAAATGTTTGTGCTGAGATATTCTCCATATAAGTATTGGAATTGCATGGCATGTGTAACACTGAAGCATAGCTCACTACTGTTTGCCATTGGTTAATCTTCAGAATGATGTTTAGGTGCCAGGCTTCCACTAAAATTGATTTCCAATTTTATAAATTGATATCTGTCTATAACTATGATTGTAATTGTGCTAGCCTTGTATGAGGAGACTGACAACTGAAAATTTGTAGCTGTATTTATGATGCATGGAGTTTTGTGGTGCTTTACTCCTTCCTTCCCCCGCCCCCCTCGCCAGAGGAGTAACTCCAGAAGTAATTACCATAAATAGTTACCACTGCCCATGTCTGTATTTTCCAGAATTCAGCTTTACAAATAGAGCTCTGCGAAAACTCTTTTTATACAAATTATACAATACAATTTAAGAATTGTAATTCTGGTAACACAATCATTTTATATTGAGTGCATTTTAAGGGTAAGTTCTAATGTCATGCCACTTATCCCTGGAGTTAGATTACATATTAAATGCAATTACTGCTTTTGAGGATCAACAGAGGCTTAAATTAAAGCTGCAGAACCAGAAGCTGAAATAATCCTGATTCACAGTAGAAATATTGGTGTACCAACATTAGGTTTTCGTTCCTCGTTTCCCTCTCCCTGGTCATGTGACAAGTTCCACTTGTAAATCCTTCCCTTACAGAATTTAAATAGTAACATTGTTATAAGTTCATTGTTGCGCATAATGTTGTTGGTAGCTGGAATGGAGTAATCCGATTGGCTGGCTGTACTGTAATGTTTGATTATGCAGTTGAAACTGCTGCCCACGTCATATCGCACACCAAGTCCCATTTCACCAATCACCAATGTCCTCACTGGCCAAATAAGGCCTCCCATCCCCAAGCTCCTCAAATTTAGAATTTTCATCCTGCTGTTTAGATCACTTGATGACCTTGCCCCTCCCTATCTCCAACCTCCTTCAGCTCTAGAACGCCCCCCACCCCCTCCCCAGCTCTCCGTTCCTTTGATTCTGGTCTCTTGTGCACTCTCCCTCTCTTCACCCAGCTATTGGTGACTGTGCCTTCAGCCAGTAGGCCCCACGGAGAATTCTCTCCCTCAACCCCTCAGCTTCTCCTCCTTTAACACCTGTAGAATCATAGAATGATACAGCACAGAAGGAGCCATTAGGCCCATTGTGCTTTTGACGGCTTTTTGAAAGAGCTATCCAATTAGTCCCACTCCCCTGCTCTTTCCCCACAGCCCTGCAAATGTTTTCACTTCAAGTAATGAAGTAACAATTTCTTAAAACTCTCCTGATTAAACTTTTGTTCGCCCCATCTAATATTTCCTCAGTGTCCATTTTACTTGATTACACCTCTGAGATTTTTCCACATTAAAGGTGCTATATAAATGCAAGTTGTTGTTGAAACTGACTTGGGCAGACTGTTAAAAAAAAAATAATCCGCAATAAATGTCATTTTGCACCCTAGAGCACTATGCATTAAGCATATGTTTTGATGAGTTTGTTGCTCCAATCGGCCAGTTATTATACCCATGTCAAACTTGCAGCTCTTGGTTTAACAGGTGAATGATAGTTATTTGTCAGCAACAGTGCCAGACTACCCAACATTTACCTAATATTTAACTTTTATCCATTCAAGTTTTAGATTGTGAGATCATCTCAAATTATATCACTGCACCCTTATGATAAAGGTAGTAGGTTAATGGACAGACAGACCTGTTAAATAAGGTTGTGAGAGCCTAAATTTTGATCTTGTTTTCTAGTTTCCTCCAGTGTCCCTGGTGTATCTGGCTCATCTCACAGGAGTGATCAAAGAAGTTCTGTTTCTGCACCAGCAGAAGCTGGTACTGCAATCAACAGGGAACCCAGCAGCTTGGCCTCCTCAGCATGTGTTTTGGATTCCATACCCTCTCAGCATGATAGTGATGCAGAAGATAATGCTAATCCTAGGGAGAAATTAAAGTATGATTCAAAACCAAATGCAGTTAAAACCAATTCCATGCTTCAATATAGTTCTACACCGATTACATGTGGTCAGAACACACTATTCACAGATGATACCTTTTGTTCATTGGGAGTTGTGGTTGAATCTTGTGATTAAGAATTCGTAATTCTTCTATACATTTTATCCTTTGTGCCTTTTTTTTTAAACACAAATCTGATAGGGACAAGCTGGGAATTTTAACTGGGGGTCGGGTTAAATCATCAAATTTGCGAAACCGGATCCCAACCCCACTCAAACGCACCTGCTTCCATTTTAGCCACGGCGGGTTTGGGGGCGTCTGAATAACCTGTTCTGGAGGGGTGGGTCCGTGATTGTAATACGTAAATGAGGCTCCGTTCCTGATATTTGGGCTGCCATTTAAATTTAATGCTGGCCGGCTGGGCTTCCCAGGGTTTGAGGAAACCCAGCAACAGCAAGAAACCGGATCCAGCAGGTAACTGCTTTTTATAACACTGCTTGTGGGCCAGGCGTAGCACCTGCAATGTTTCCCATTCTTTCCCACCCCCCCGCCTTGCCTTGCTTGCTGGTTCGGCCCTTTCTCTTCCAACCAACCAATGTTTCCCAGTTGCTGGGGACTATCTCCAACGGTCCTCGGCTGCGGCCTTCTACCACTGACTTTCCCACCCGGCCAGCCTGTCAATCTGGCCGGCTGCTGGACGGGCAACGGAGTAAAAGAAATGATATTGAGGTCCTGCCGTGAAGTTTGGCAGGACCTCCGTGTTCCCGGCACTTCCGGGTTTTGCCCCCGCTCCCTCCCCGCCTCCCTGTATATATCGGGGCCAATGTTTTCATAGAACCTGTGAGGCTGAATTCTCATGAATGTATATAATCAATTAACCAAGAGGATGTAATACACAGTTGACAATTTTATTGCCAAATAATGTAGGCAGTGATTGATATTTTTTTCCTTCCCTTCCTTTATTGTTGCCACTGCAGGTATTGCTAATGCAAAGTCCATTGTCCTTAGCCTTGGGTATAAAAGTCAACCTGTTCAGAGGAATTAGCAGATATTTTGAGAGTTGATTTTTCTGATGCAGAATTTAACACTTAAAAAAAAAAGTTTTTTATATTTTCGAGATTTAAATCTTTTCTGTTACAT
Organism: Squalus acanthias; assembly: GCA_030390025.1. Classification (NCBI taxonomy): domain Eukaryota; kingdom Metazoa; phylum Chordata; class Chondrichthyes; order Squaliformes; family Squalidae; genus Squalus; species Squalus acanthias. The sequence continues at coordinate 76,217,914 of CM059426.1, read as the reverse complement.
TCTTTGCAAAACTCTTCATTTTTAGCTGCAAGGTGAGATACTATTTTGTGCATATTATTTATCCTCCTCAGTTTATTGTCTGCCTCCTCTTTAGGTGTCCTTGCTCCATGCATTAACTACAGCTGAGAAAGCATTCAATCTGCTCTCAGGCTTTTGGCCTGCACTGCTGTGGATTGGCTGCTGGGAAATGCAGAAAGCAATCTGTTGATTGCCCTCAGATCTATCACCCCTCTTGCAAAACAGCATGTTGGCATTTGGCCTCTGCTTAGTGCTTCCCAACATCTGCAGCTGAAATTAGTAATATAGTGGACTGGGAGAATGCAAATTGTACTGCACTATTGTGCCAACATATTAAATGTTGTTTTGAATTACTTGAACCTTGCTGTGAAATGCAATCTTCCCTGGGATTTGAGAGGAAAGTAAGATGAAATGTCCAAATACCGTGACCTGCAGTGTAAGAAATCTGTTTTTATAGTGAGGTGTAGAAGAAACTCATAACTGTAATGTCTTATCAGAAGTTAATACCATCCAACACATCTTTTCTAAATTACATTCTAGGATTAGAAATTCTATGTAGTTTTTTGATTGCTTAGAATGTATCCAGTGAGTAGCTGGGCCAGACAACCCAAGAGGATTCCAGGTTTGAACCCCAGGTTGAGTTAGCTGATCTCAACTGAAATAGCAGAAGGTGTGCTACAGTTGGCCTTTCTGCCCCAGGGTTAGTGAGGAAAAAATTAGTCAGGGTTTCCACTTCTAATCGCTATTCAGTGCTGAAGCATTAGGCTCATTAATGTTCTCTGGTTGATTAGCCTGCTTACGCTTGTCCAGGCCCACATACAAATAATAGTACTCGAGCGGAATACTGGAGAGTGCTGGTGCCCATGGAACCCTCTCCAGCAAGGTGTCAATGCCTTCAGGAAAATTGGAGTAAACAAATGTTTGTATCATTAGTTATCTATGACTAAAATTTATCAGAGTGAACAATTAAATATTAATTTGCTGCATAATTCCTTCAATAATTTAAACTATTATAGCAAGTTAAAGCTTGGCACATTATGCAAATAATAGAAATTATATGCATTACAGAATTTGATCTGTGAACAAACTAAAGTAAGCAAGAAATTGCAGATGAAATTAATGTTAATTTAATGTTAAAAATGATTTGGTAGTTTCCATTTCTGTTCACTTCAGTGGGTTTGACCGCATTGAATTTTATGGTCTACTGATTGAGAGCATATCCTAAGTGTATTTTGGAATTAATTTACATGAGTTAGCACAGTGTTGGTAGGGTTTGGGTGCGAGCACTGTTGGACTGTGCATGATTTTCCTATAATTCTGTGCTTAAACGCTGCCCCCAAAATTGAATTGTTCACTCTGGTAAATTTTTATTTAAATGTAATTAATGTTGCAAACATTTTTTTCCTCCCAATTTTCTCCCTTCCTGTCCTGAAGACATGGACTCCTTGTGGGGCTAGGGTTCCATGGCTACCAGCACTCTCTCAAACCCCACCCAAGTAACTATTGATATGTGAGCCTGGACAAATGTCAGCTTTAACAGTGGTCTAATACTGCTCACCTTCCAATTCAAACATTAGGTTGCAGCTTTGAGCGGGATGAGCGAATGAGTCTTTTGATAAAATGTCATTAGCTCATCAGTGTTTCACTTTGATTTAGTTTGGGTTTATCATTCCATCCTAAACTTTTAATAATTACTTTATTCAGCAACTCTTGCAAAATATAGCATGATGAACTGTATAAAACTTATTCCTTCAGGAAACTAAAGGAGGTTCACAAGAGGCTAAATGAATTGCGTGAATTAATTGATTACTATCAGCAGACTTCAGATATGATGACTGATGCTGTTAATGAGCATACGAAAGAGGATGAAGATGAAACTGAGGAAGAGTCTATGTACTACTCTGATGAGGAGAATCCAGAAACAGTCACAAACATCAGGTGCGAAAAATAAGTATTGGGGTAAATGTTGCTGCATCTTGAGAGAACAAAAAAGGAGGACACTTAAGTTGCTGTGGATTTTGAGTTTGAAGATAAAATGGGGGGTTGAGATGACAAAAGTATTTAAAATGCACCAGTTCTGACGAAAGGTCATTGACCTGAAACGTTAACTCTGTTTCTCTGCAGATGCTGCCTGACTGCTAAGTATTTCCAGCATTTTCTGTTTTTATTTTAAAATGCACTGTTTGCAATGCTTCTTTGTAATATATCCAAGTTTGCTGATGATACAAAGCTAGGTGGGAATGTAAGTTGTGAGGAGGATGCAAAGAGGCTTCAAGGGGATATAGACAGGCTATGTGAGTGGGCAAAAACATGGCAAATGGAATATAATGAGGAGAAAAGTGAAGTTAACCACTTTGGTAGGAAAAATAGAAAAGCAGAGTATTTTTTAAATGGTGAGAGATTGGGAAATGTTGGTGTTCAGAGGGACCTGGGTATCCTTGTACACGAATCACAGCAAGCAATTAGGAAAGCAAATGGTATGTTCGCCTTTATTACAAGAGGATTTGAGTATAAGACTAAAGACATCGAACTGCAATTATATAGGGTCCTGGTGAGACCACACCTGGAGTATTGTGTACAGTTTTGGTCTCCTTACCTAAGGAAGGATATACTTGCCATAGAGGGAATGCAATGAAGATTCACCAGACTGGTTCCTGGGATGGGGGGATTGCCCTATGAGGAGAGAGTGAGTAGACTAGGCCTATATTTCCTAGAGTTTAGAAGAATGAGAAGTGATCTCATTCAAACATACAAAATTATTACAGGGCTTGACAGGGTAGATGTAGGGAGGATGTTTCGCCTGGCTGGGGAGTCTAGAAACAGGGGTCAGCCATTTAGGACTGAGATGAGGAGAAATTTCTTCACTCAGGGTGGTGAATCTTTGGAATTCTCTACCCTAGAGGGCTGTGGAGGCTCAGTCGTTGAGTATATTCAAGACAGAGATCGATAGATTTTTGGATGTGAAAGGGAATCGAGGGATATGGAGATAGTGCAGGAAAGTGGAGTTAAGGTAGACCATCAACCATGATCTTATTTAATGGTGGAGCAGGCTCAAGGGGCCGAATGGCCTAATCCTACTCCTATTTCTTATGTTCTTTGAATTTGGGCAAGGTAGTACATTTTGTCTTGCTGCTTTTGCTTGTGTAAAAGGAAAAGTGAAAAACCCAAGAATATGTGGGTTGGTGGTGCATAACATTGGGGGTGGGGGGGGGGCGGGGGAGAGGGCGGGTGGGGAGTGGGGTTAGGGACTGAGCTGGGGGGGGGCCTTTTGGCCCATCATAAATGTTTTGACAGTCATTGTTGGAAATTTGCAACAATATACACTTAATGGCACAGTTTTAAAGAGTGTGCAGGGACAGAGGGACCTGGGAGTTAATGTGCATAGGTCCCTGAAGGTGGCAGGACATATTGAGAGAGTGGTTGACAAAGCATATGGGATCTTGGGTTTCATAAATAGAGGTATTGAGTATAAAAGTAGAGAAATTATGCTGAATCTTTATAAAGCGCTGGTTAGGCCACAACTGGAGTATTGCGTCCAATTCTGGTCGCCACACTTTAGGAAGGATGTGAAGGCCCTTGAGAGGGTGCAGAGGAAATTTACCAGAATGGTTCCGGGGATGGGGGATCTTAGCTACAAGGACAGGTTGGAGAAGCTGGATTTTGTTTCATTAGAGCAAAGGAGGTTAAGGGGTGATTTGATAGAGGTGTACAAGATTATGACGGGTTTCGATAGGCTAGACATGGAAAGGCTGTTCCCACTAGTTTTTTAAAATTCGTTTATGGGATGAGGGCGTATTGCCCATCCCTAGTTGTCCTTGAGAAGGTGGTGGTGAGACGCCTTCTTGAACCGCTGCAGTCCGTGTGGTGAAGGTACTCCCACAGTGCTGTTAGGTTCCAGGATTTTGACCCAGCGACGATGAAGGATCGGCGATATACTTCTAAGTCAGGATGGTGTGTGACTTGGAGGGGAACATGGAGGTGTTGGTGTTCCCATGCGCCTGCTGCCCTTGTCCTTCTAGGTGGAAGAGGTCGCGGGTTTGGGAGGTGCTGCTGAAGAAGCCTTGGCGAGTTGCTGCAGTGCATCTTGTAGATGGTACACACTGCAGCCATGGTACGCCGGTGGTGGAGGGCGTGAATGTTTTAAGGTGGTAGATGGGGTGCCAACCAAGCGGGCTGCTTTGTTCTGGATGGTGTCGAACATCTTGAGTGTTGTTGGAGCTGCACACATCCAGGCAAGTGGAGAGTATTCCATCATACTCCTGACTTGTGCCTTGTAGATGGTAGAAAGGCTTTGGGGAGTCAGGAGGTGAGACACTCGCCACAGAATACCCAGCCTCTGACCTGCTCTTGTTGCCACAGTATTTATGTGGCTGGTCCAGTTAACTTTCTGGTCAATGGTGACCCCCAGGATGTTGATGGTGGGGGATTCGGCGATGGTAATGCCGTTGAATGTCAAGGGGCGCTGGTTAGACTCTTGCTTGTTGGAGATAGTCATTGCCTGGCACTTCTGTGGCGCGAATGTTACCTGCCACTTATCAGCCCAAGCCTGAACGTCGTCCAGGTCTTGTTGCATGCGGGCATGGACTGCTTCATTATCTGTGGAGTTGCGAATGGCGCTGAACACTGTGCAGTCATCAGCGAACATCCCCATTTCTGACCTTATGTTGGAGGGAAGGTCATTGATGAAGCAGCTGAAGATGGTTGGGCCTAGGACACTGCCCTGAGAAACTTCTGCAGCGATGTCCTGGGGCTGTGATGATTGACCTTCAATCACCACAACCATCTTCCTTTGTGCTAGGTATGACTCCAGCCAGTGGAGAGTTTTCCCCACCGATTCCCATTGACTTCAATTTTACTGGGGCTCCTTCATGCCACACTCTGGTCAAATGCTGCCTTGATATCAAGAGCAGTCACTCTCACCTCACCTCTGGAATTCAGCTCCTTTGTCCATGTTTGGACCAAGGCTGTAATGAGGTCGGGAGCAGAGTGGTCTTGGCGGAACCCAGACTGGACATCAGTGAGCAGGTTATTGGTGAGTAAGTGCCGTTTGATAGTACTGTTGATGACACCTTCCATCACTTTGCTGATGATTGAGAGTAGACTGATGGGGCGGTAATTGGCCGGATTGGATTTGTCCTGCTTTTTGTGGACAAGACATACCTGGGCAGTTTTCCACATTGTCGGATAGACGCCAGTGTTGTAGCTGTGCTGGAACAGCTTGGCTAGAGGCGCGGCTAGTTCTGGAGCACAAGTCTTCAGCATGATAGCCGGGATGTTGTCAGGGCCCATATCCTTTGCTGTATCCAGTGCGCTGAGCTGTTTCTTGATATCACGTGGAGTGAATCGAATTGGCAGAAGACTGGCTTCTGTGATGGTGGGGACCTCAGAAGGAGGCCGATATGGATCATCCACTCAGCACTTCTGGCTGAAGATGGTTGCAAACGCTTCAGCCTTGTCTTTTGCACTCGCCTGCTGGGCTCCACCATCATTGAGGATGGGGATATTCATGGAGCCTCCTCTTCCCATTAGTTGTTTAATTGTCCACCACCATTCACGACTGGATGTGGCAGAACTGCAGAGCTTTGATCTGATCTGTTGATTGTGGGATCGCTTAGCCCTGTCTATAGCATGCTGCTTCTGCTTTTTAGCATGCATGTAGTCCTGTGTTGTAACTTCCCCAGGTTGACACCTCATTGTTAGGTACGCCTGGTGCTGCTCCTGACATGCCTCTTCTACACTCCTTATTGAACCAGGGTTGGTCCCCTGGCTCGATGGTAATGGTAGAGTGAGCCATGAGGTTACAGATTGTGGTGGAATACAATTCTGCTGCTGCTGATGGCCCACAGCACCTCATGGATGCCCAGTTTTGAGCTGCGAGATCTGTTTTGAATCTATCCTATTTAGCACGGTGGTAGTGCCACACAACATGATGGAGGGTGTCCTGAGTGTGAAGACGGGACTTCGTCTCCACAATGACTGCGGTGGTCACTGCTACCAATATTGTCAGGGACAGATGCATCTGCGACAGGTAGATTGGTGAGGACGAGGTCAAGTAGGTTTTTCCCTCATGTTGGTTCTCTCACCACCTGCCACAGGCCCAGACTGGCAGTTATGTCCTTCAGGACTTGACCAGCTCGGTCAGTAGTGGTGCTACCGAGCCACTCTTGGTGATGAACGTTGAAGTCCCCCACCCAGAGTACATTCTGTGCCCTTGCTACTCTCAGTGCTTCTTCCAAGTGGTGTTCAACATGGAGGAGTACTGATTCATCAGCTGAGGGAGGGCAGTAGGTGGTTATCATTACATAAATTTAAAACAGAAATAGACAGTTTCCTAGAAGTAAAGGGAATTAAGGGTTACGGGGAGCGGGCAGGAATTTGGACATGAGTCTAGGTTCGGATCGGTCATGGCCCTGGGGGTAGCCTGATCCTGCTGCTATTTCGTGTGTCCAATTCTGTTAGGTTCAGGAGATGGTTCTGTGATAGTAGATTGGCGGTTAGGATCAGATCAGCCATGATCTTATTGAATGGCGGAGCAGGCTCGAGGGGCCAATTGGCCTACTCCTGCTCCTATTTCTTATGTTCTTATATCAGCAGGAGGTTTCCTTGCCCATGCTTGACCTGAAGCCATGAGACTTCATGGGGTACGGAGTCAATGTTGAGGACTCCCAGGGCCACGCCTGTATACCACTGTGCCACCACCCCTGGTGGGTCTGTCCTGCCGGTCGGACAGGACATACCCAGGGATGGTGATGGAGGAGTTTGGAACATTGGCTGAAAAGTATGATCCTGTGAGTGTGATTATGTCAGGCTGTTGCTTGACTAGTCTGTGGGACAGCTCTCCCAATTTTGGCACAAGTCTCCAGATGTTGGTGAGGAGGACTTTGCAGGGTTGACTGGGCTGGGTGTGCCTTTGCCATGTCCGTAGCTGGTGCCGAGGTCGATGCCGGTTGGTCCGTCCGGTTTCTTTCTTATTTTGTTTCATAGCAGTTTGTTACAACTGAGTGGCTTGCTAGGCCATTTCAGAGGGCAGTTAAGAGTCAACCACATTGCTGTGGGTCTGGAGTCACATATAGGCCAGACCAGGTAAGGACGGCATATTTCCTTCCCTAAAGGACATTAGTGAACCAGATGGGTTTTTACAACAATCCGGCAGTTGATGGTACAAGGACTAGGGGACACGGATTTAAGGTTTTGGACAAGAGATACAGGGGGGAATGTGAGGAAAAACCTTTTTACACAGCGAGTGGTGAGGACCTGGAACTCGCTGCCAACCGAAGTGGTGGAAGTGGACACTCTATGTTTTCAAGGGGAGACTGGATAGGCACTTGAGGGAAATAAACTTGCAGGACTACAGGGATAGAGCGGGGGAATGGGACTGACTCGGTTGCTCTGCAGAGAGCCGGCACGGACTTGATGGGCCGAATGGCCTCCTTCTGTGCCGTTATGACTCTATTTCGTTTTGCTAATAGTTGGAAGAGTTGTGCCTGTTTTGAAAGGGTCTTTATTTGCTCGAAGGGTTCTTCATTTGTATAGTCTGAACAATTTTACACAGCTTCATTTACTGCACAGCAATCTGTTATAGGAGATGACTGGTGTTGTTGTGTGGAATTGGAAATATCCCATATTTGCATTTTGCAGCAGTTTGAAAGCCATTGATTTATTTCACTGGATATGTTTATTGGTTTTGGTCTGAGTTTAACTAATTATCTGAATAAAGGTGTCAATTATAGAAACAATTACTTAAGGCATTGCTTATAGTTATATTTTAACAGCTATTTATGTCATTCCACAGAAACCCACAAAGGTGTAACTGGGCAGATATCAGTAGCGCTTCCAGGATGGTGGCACTAAATGGAACCAATAACCGCAATGGGAGACTCCTGAACACAGACTGTGAAATCAACAATAGGCCAACAAATGTGCAAACTTCGAATGTGCCACCTGCATCAGATGAACCTCATATAAGCTACGTTGAGTGTAAGATCAATAGTTATACAAAAAAGAGATGAATCTCTTGTCCCAACATACTGTACAATCATTACCTGTGTGATAATGTCAGCACCCAAATAAGTGACTTTTTCCTGTATGACTCCAACCTCCATCAATAACAAAGTGTCGTGTCAGTGTACATTGTCTTTTATTACAGTGAATTTTGAAGTGCATACAATCAATCTACTCTTCATTAACGCAGTGGTTCACCTGGGTGCCTTTTATTTTCCTATTCTTATGCTTCTTCTAGGCACCATCTGAGGGCCAGTATTGAGAGGTGATTGGCTCCTCATGCTCTGCAAAAGGCTCATGGAACTGAGGTGGCCATTGTCTCATTGCATCTTGCTCTGGTACAGAGCCACTGCTGGCTGCAACTCAGAAGCCTGGTGTTACCTCTTGTGTTCCACTATCTGAAAGGGAAGGACTGACATGCACTGCTGTTCTAAGAGATAGCAGTATCATTCGTTTAGATTCTAGCTGTCACCATTCCACTGATCAGAAGAATGGCTGGTCTAATGGCAGCTATCAGATCCTGAAAGCCCTGGTCTGGAAGCCACTACGCATGCTGCACTCCATTCTGTCGCATAATGCCTCCAGAGCTGCTTTGGAGGTAGAGGCATCAACTGATCCCTGGCTGCTTATCTGGGAATCTATTGCAGATTCCAAAGAAGTTACCACTTACTCCATTGGTTCCTGCAATGAAGACAAAGCTCTTATATTGACGCAAAGCTCAGTTGTAGACTTAAGAGCTCCACCTATCAGTTGTCACACATCCTTGGAGATTAACCTCAGAGCGTGAATGTAGGTGTGATGTTCCATGAACGTCCTTCTTTTCAGGCGAGTACATGTGAGTTCTGCGTCGCACGACTCAAAAGCCATTGGCAACCTTCTCCTCGGCCTCTGCTGGGAAGGTGGCTTATTATCACCCACTCCCCATTCATCTGGTTCCCTTGTACTCTGAATTGCCCGGTGCCACATCCTCATTAACACTATTTAATTTCCTTGGGGTAAAAGTATTTGAGCTTGTGTTGGGAGTGAGGCAGCAAGTACTGCAAGTGGTGAGTTAGGACAGAGGAACACTGCTGAAGCATGCTGCAGGGACCCCTGGGTGGCCTGGTCCTCTGTTCGTCATCCTCTTCCTTATCATCATATTCGACTGAGAAGAAATCTCTTTCCTACTGCTCCACCTCCTCAATGTCTTTATCTTCCTTCTCTGCTCCCTTTTGTTCTGATGGATCTGCAGAAGCTAAGAGTTTGTGAGCATTACCCCCTTTGGAATAAGGAGATAGAAGGAGGTGGTAGCTTGTGTCTGTATGGAGCATCATTGGGATGCCAGGGTGACAATATAGGCAATATGCCACCAACCTCGCCATCTCCCACAGTTGATGGTTGGTTGGGAGTAAGCTTTTAGATGACTTTAAACTGAAGATAACTTAAGCTGTCTGAACCCCCTTTGTATATACTAAAGTGCAAATTTTAAGCTTTGTTTCTAGTGTGAAAATCAGATCATCCTTGTACTTAATATCTGTAATCTTCAACAAAAAAAAATGTTGATGTCAAGCAGCTGTGCGATTTTCATTTTCCTCTATTTACTGTACAGGTTCTCACTACAGTGATGAAAAAGATGAAGATAGGAATGTTGATGAAACACAGAATCATGAGATCCAAGGGGAGTGTGCAAGTGAGGGAACGATATCTAGTCGGCGAAGTAGTTTTGTAGAAGAAACTGACCAGGATTTTGAAATTCAACAGAAAATAAACAGATTAAATGCTGCTAAACAGAAGCTCAGACAATTGCAGGAACTTGTCGCCATGGTACAAGTAAGAACTTTTTTGCTATCCAGATGTACACATAATGTTGAATGTCTAAGCAAGTGGAAAAGTGTTGTATTTTTGCCTTCACAGTTGCCCATAGATTTAACTGAAACATATACACGGCTTGCTAACAGCCTGTTGTGGTGAATGTCAGGTTGTCATCGCACAATACTGAGTAAATTTGCAGATTAATCCTTGGACCTGTGAGTCTACAGAGGAATTAACAAATCCCACTAAGTCTTAATGTTTCACTAGTAACCAACTTCTCTCCAGTTTTCTCCTCTTTGCGCTTATCCTGAAAGTAGTGAATCATGCCAAGGTACAGTCTTGTGGGCACCAACAGTTCTCTGGAATTTCCCCCAGGTGATCATTCTTCATGCATAACGTCAGTAAGTGAGTGTCTGTGTATCAGAGCTATGTCTGATTGTGTCTTTGCCTGCTGTTCACTTGTGTATTTTTAAGCAAGGGTCAACAGGATAACGATCAAGAAAGGCAACCCTAGCTGGCTGATTTAAAAAAAAAATTCTCTTCCGTTGCTTAGGGATGCTGAGGAAATTGTAACCGCTATCCCACTGCCTTTGATCCAGAAAATCTTACAGGACAGAAATGGTCCTTTTTGATGCAGCAAGCTTGTGCAGTATGTTTATTCAAGTGAGCCACTTGGTCAAATCCCACTCATTGGCTCACTCCCTATACCCTTTTGATAGTCCTCTTTTTCAATCAACTATCTAATTTCCTTTACAAAGAATTTACACACTGCTTCAAAAAAGGTGTGTGGTAGATAATTCTGACCACCTTATGTAACATTTTTTTTCTAACTTCCCGTTGTGTGATTATCTTAAATTTGAATCCTTTATAGCCATCTTGCTGACTAGTGGTAATAATTATTCCTATTTGCCTCCTCTTGATACTCATCTTTTCCAGAAACTCCCAAATCATCAAGTTCTACATAACACTTTTTCCACTATCCTTCCATAATAAATAGACTCAAATAAAGGACTCCACCAACAAAGTAGTTCAAGCCAACTTCGCGAGTTGGCTTTGTATTCACCGACAAAATAATAAAATGCTGGAAACACTCAGCAGGGTAATCAAGCATCTGTGGAGAGAATAGACTGGTTAATGTTTCAGTTGTAGAATCCACTACCAACTGTCTCTTTAAATCCCTCTCCCCAGCTCCTTCCACCCTCACTTCCAACAACAAATGTGAGGAGCTCATAGACTTCTTTGTCATTCGGATTGAAATCATCCGTTCAGCTGCCTCTGCCGCGCCCCTCCCTTCCCCGTGCCCATCAAACCAAACTTCCCCCAACGTTCCCCCTGCCCTAACTGAACCTGCATCTTCCTCTTTTCTCGCCATATACCTTCATGCTCTCTCTGAGCTCATCTTGTCCATGAGCCCCACCTCCTGCTCTATCGACCTTAATCCCACTAAACTGCTGACCACCCAACTTCCCTTCCAGGCCCCCATGTTAGCTGATATTGTGAACAGTTCACTCTCCTCGGGTACTATCCCAAATCTGTGCCCATCTTTCCTGCAACTCCGTGTTTGAACCTCTCCAATCAAGTTTCCGCCCCTGCGACTGTGGTGAAATAAAACTGTTGGACTATAACTTGGTGTTGTGCGACTTCTCACATTTGTCCACCCCAGTCCAACACCGGCATCTCCACATCATGTATGAAAAGAGGGTATGTACTCCATAAATGGCGCAAGGAAATACACAACATAATGGGTGTAGATTTCTCAGTGGTTTGAATTGGAGCCTCTTGGACATGGTGAGTGGTCACAAAAATGAATAATATAACCTACTGCGCCACGTAATCATGGAATGTAGATTCCCCCCCCACCTTCCAGGTGTTTCTATATGTGTGTCGCTGAGCCAATAGGACGGTGGTAATTAAATGTAAGGTCTGCTTCGGACAAAATTCAAGGCTGAGTTAACCAGTTCATTTCCAGTACACGGAATAGTTCAAAAGCTGCATTGCCAGAAACCTGGGAATGAACACTGTGTTTGCCCCATAATTGGTATGGTTCCCTGTGGAAATGGGAGGGAATAAATATGACAGTAACATGTTTGAGACTGTGATGCGTCCAATCATTCTATTTGCAGGAAGTTCCAGATGCAACTGGTGTTGATATTTCTAACTTCCCTGACTTTTCATTAACTGAGGAAGATCACAGACAGCAACCAAACAATACCAGAACAAATCCATCCAGAAGTTCGAAAGAAGTGGCACTGGATGAAAAAGAAAGGTAATAATTTTTTTACCAAGTGTGTCAGTGCTCAAAGTAATGGCAAACCTTTTAGTATCAGCCTGAGTATCAGTTATGCCAGATTGGCTCATTTGGTAGCACTCTTGCCTTTGCAATTAGAAGATTGTGGGTTTGATTTTTGTTTGCAAGTTTGAGCTCAGCATTTTGGCTGATGCTCCAGTGTAGTACTGAGATACTGCTGGATTGTCAAAAGTGCTGTTCTTTGGATGAGACATTAAACTGAGGCTCATCTGCCTGCTCTGGTAATTCAAATTGATATCTCATGGCATTATTAGAAGAAGAGCAAAATGTTTTCTGGGTGCCCTGGCAACATTTCTGCCTCTGCCAATACAAAAGAATATAACATAAGAATTAGGGGCAGGAATAGGCCATACAGCCCTTCGAGCCTGCTCCGCCATTCAATAAGATCATGTCTGATCTTCGACCTCAACGCCGCTTTCCCGCCCGATCCACTTGATTCCCCTAGAGTCCAAAAATCTATCTCTGCCTTGAATATACTCAACGACTTAGCATCTACAGCCCTTTCGGGCAGAGAATTCCAAAGATTCACAACCCTCTGAGTGAAGAAATTCCTCCTCATCTCAATCTTAAATGGTCAACCCCTTATCCTGAGACTATGCCCCCTAGTTCTAGACTCTCCAACCAGGGGACACAACCTCTCAGCATCTATCCTGTCAGTCCCCCTCAGAATCTTACATGTTTCAAAAGAGATCACCTCTCATTCTTCTAAACTCCAGAGAGTATAGGCCCAATCTACTCAATCTCTCCTCGTAGGACAACCTTCTCATCCCGGGGATCAATCTAGTGAACCTTTGTTGCACCGCCTCTAAGGCATATATGTCCTTTCTCCGATAAGGAGACCAAAACTGTGCACGGTACTCCAGGTGTGGTCTCACCAAAGCCCTGTATAATTGTAGTAAGACTTGCTTAATCTTTTCCTCCAACCCACTTAATAACTTGCTCTACTATTTTTCCTGCCAAAGTGCATAACCTCACACTTTCCAGTATTGTATTCCATCTGCCAAATCTCTGCCCACTTACTTAGCCTGTCTCTGTCCCCTTGCAGATTTTTTATGTCCTCCTCACTCACTACTTTCCCTCCCATCTTAGTATCATCTGCAAACTTTGATATGTTACACTCGGTCCCCTCCTCCAAATCGTTAATATAGATTGTAAAGAGTTGGGGACCCAGCACCGACCCCTGCGGAACACCACTAGTTACTGATTGCCAGTCTGAGAATGAACCATTTATCCCAACTCTCTGCCTTCTGTTAGATAGCCAATCCTCTATCCATGCCAGAATATTACCCCCAATCCCGTGATTTTTTATCTTAAGCAATAATCTTTTGTGTGGCACCTTGTCAAATGCCTTTTGGAAGTCTAAATACACTACGTCCACTGGTTCCCCTTTATCCACTCTATATGTTACTTCCTCAAAGAACTCCAGCAAATTTGTCAAACATGACTTCCCCTTCATAAAACCATGCTGACTTTGTCCTATTAAATTATGATTATCCAAATATCCCATTACTGTCTCCTTAATAATGGACTCCAAAATTTTACCTACCACAGATGTTAGGCTAACCGGTCTATAGTTTCCAGCCTTCTGTCTACTGCCCTATCTATCTATCTATCTATCTATCTATCTATCTCTGTCTCTGTCTCTGTCTCTGTCTCTGTCTCTGTCTCTGTCTCTGTCTCTGTCTCTCTATCTATCCCATTCGCGCAAGAGAGTTCCAAACATCTACCACACTTTGGGTGTAGAACAGTTTCCTAATTGCACTCCTGATGGTCCAGGATTTCGACCCAGCGACGACGAAGGATCGGCGATATACTTCTACATCAGGATGGTGGGGAACTTGGAGGTTGTACACACTGCAGCCACGGTACGCCGGTGGTGGAGGGAGTGAATGTTTAAGGTGGTGAATGGGGTGCCAATCAAACGGACTGCTTTGTCCTGGATGGTGTCGAGCTTCTTGAGTGTTGTTGGAGCTGCACTCATCCAGGCGAGTGGAGAGTATTCCATCACCCTCCTTATTTGTGCCTTATAGATGGTGGAAAGGCTTCGGGGAGTCAGGAGGTGAGACACTCGCCACAGAATACCTAGCCTCTGACCTCTTGTTGCCACAGTATTTATGTGGCTGGTCCAGTTAAGTTTCTGCTCAATGGTGACCCCCAGGATGTTGATGGTGGGGGATTCGGCGATGGTAATGCCGTTGAATGTCAAGGGGAGGTGGTTAGACTCTCGCTTGTTGGAGATGGTCATTGCCTGGCACATCTGTGGTATAAGCCTAAGCCTGAACGTCGTCCCGGTCTTGTTGCATGCGGGCATGGACTGCTTCATTATCTAAGGAGTTGTGGTCATACTTTGTGCTAGGTATGACTCCAGCCAGTGGAGAGTTTTCCTCCCGATTCCCATTGACTTCAGTTTTATTAGGGTTCCTTGATGCCACACTCGGTCAAATGCTGCCTTGATGTCAAGGGCAGTCACTCTCGCCTCACCTCTGGAATTCAGCTTCTTTGTCCATGTTTGGACCAAGGCTGTAATGAGGTTGGGAGCCGAGTGGTCTTGGCGGAACCCAAACTGGGCATCCGTGAGCAGGTTATTGGTGAGTAAGTGCCGCTTGATAGCACTTTCGATGACACCTTCCATCACTTTGCTGATGATTGCGAGTAGACTGATGGGTTGGATTTGTCCTGCTTTTTGTGGACAGGACATACCTGGGCAGTTTTCCACATTGTCGGATAGATACCAGTGTTGTAGCTATACTGGAACAGCTTGGCTAGAAGTGCGGCTAGTTCTGGAGCACAAGTCTTCAGCACGATAGCCGGGATGTTGTCAGGGCCCATAGTCTTTGTTGTATCCAGTGCGCTCAGCCGTTTCTTGATATCACGTGAAGTGAATCGAATTGGCTGAAGAATGGCTTCTGTGGTGGTGGGGACCTCCGGAGTAGGCCGATATAGATCATCCACTCGGCACTTCTGGCTGAAGATGGTTGCAATCGCTTCAGCCTTGTCTTTTGCACTCACGTGCTGGGCTCCACCATCATTGAGGATGGGGGTATTCATGGAGCCTCCTCCTTCCGTTCGTGGTTTAATGATCCACCACCATTCACGACTGGATGTGGCAGGACTGCAGAGTTGTGATCTGATTCGTTGATTGTGAGATCGCTTCGTCCTGTCAAAAGCATGCTGCTTCCGCCTTTTAGCATGCATGTAGTCCTGTGTTGCAGCTTCCCCAGGTTGGCACCTCATTTTTAGGTATGCCTGCTGCTGCTCCTGGCATGCTCTTCTACACTCCTTATTGAACCAGGGTTGGTCCCCTGGCTTGATGGTAATGGTAGAGTGAGGAATATGCTGGGCCATGAGGTTACAGATTGTGGTGGAATACAATACTGCTGCTGCTGATGGCCCACAGTGCCTCATGGATGCCCAGTTTTGAGCTGCTAGATCTGTTCCGAATCTATCACATTTAGCACTGTGGTAGTGCCACACAACACGATGGAGGGTGTCCTCAATGTGAAGACGGGACTTCATCTCCACAATGACTGTGCGGTGGTCACTGCTACCAATACTGTCATGGACAGATGCATCTGCAACAGTTAGATTGGTGAGGCCGAGGTCAAGTAGGTTTTTCCCTCATGTTGGTTCTCTCGCCACCTGTCGCAGGCCCAGACTGGCAGTTATGTCCTTCAGGACTTGGCCAGCTCGGTCAGTAGTGGTGCTACCGAGCCACTCTTGGTGATGGACATTGAAGTCCCCCACCCAGAGTACATTCTGTACCCTTGCTACTCTCAGTACTTCTTCCAAGTGGTGTTCAACATGGAGGAGTACTGATTCATCAGCTGAGGGAGGGTGGTAGGTGGTAATCAGCAGGAGGTTTCCTTGCCCATGCTTGACCTGAAGCCATGAGACTTCATGGGGTCCGGAGTTAATGTTGAGGACTCCCAAGGCCACTCCTTCTGACTGTATAGCACTGTGCCACCACCCCTGTGGGTCTGTCCTGCCGGTGGGACAGGACATACCCAGGGATGGTGATGGAGGAGTTTGGGACATTGACATTTGCCACAGTTTTGCCCATTCACTTAATCTATCAATATTTCTTCATAATTTTTTGCATTCATCTGCACTGCCGCCTATCTTTGTGTCATTGGCAAATTTGGATACATGGCTTTCTATGCCATCATCTAAGTCATTAATAAATACAGTTAATAGTTGAGGCCCCAACACATCCCTGTGGGACACCACTAGTCATATCCTGCCAACTTGACTACCTACCTATTATCCCTACTCTCTGACTCCTGCCGCTCAGCCAATTTCCTAACCAGGCCAACAATTTGCCTTCAATTACTTGGGCTTCCACCTTAGTTAATGGTCTCTTATGTGGGACTTTATCAAATGCCTTCTGGAAGTCCATATAAATAACATCCATAGATATTCCCCTGTCCACTACTTTAGTCACGTCCTCAAAAAATTCAATCAGGTTTGTCAGGCATGACCTACCTTTCACAAATCCATGCTGGCTCTCTCTAATCAAGTTGTTCAGTCACCCTATCCTTAATTATAGACTCTAATAATTTCCCAAAAACAGATGTTAGGATAGCCTAAAATCAAAACAGGTTGACAGGTCAGTCCATCTCATTGAGGCTCTGTGCAAAACAGCTGTGTGTTTGTCTGTATCTATCTATAGGTTTTGAGTCCGTTTTCATTCAGTACAAAAATAAAAAGAAGTGGCAGTTATTCCATATTGATTTCTTCTGATCTGCAGCAAGGAATTTACAAACACCTGTTAATCTGCAGACTTTTCTTGTCAGCAGCAATTAATATCAGGTTGTTATTTATAGCAATTGGATTTTGTGGCCTTAAAAGGAGACATGGCTCCCTCATAGCAGAGTAATCCATTGTGTATTACATTGGCCCGGTATTTGCGGTCGGGATGCTGGCAAATTGGCAGCGTTTGCCGTCAATCTGCCTTTGAAACGGACAGTAACTTCGGGACTTGGTGCATGCGCAGTCGCATGTGGAAATCCTAAAGTTGCGGTCAGTGATTGACAGCTCCAAAACCAGGCTGCGCTGTGCTTCCCCCACCCACAACTCCTCCCCACCACAGAGCCAGCAATCTGTGTAATCAGGGAAACTGATGAAAACTTCGGCTCTTCTGCAGTAAGTACGCTGTTAAATTCCCCACTAAAAGTTAGACCCAAAGGGATTAGATGTAACTGGGGTTTTAACAGCGTTTTACTGCTAAACAAATGTTAATGGCCTGGAAAACTAATTTTAATTTTGTGCCGTGTGAAATTTGTCCATTTTAATAAAAAATTAAAATTTTTAAGGAACTTTTTATTTGTCCATCTTTATTTCAGGTTTGCATTTTTCTCCATGTGAGAGCCTCAATCTTTGTTTTGCTCTCTCTAACTATTTTAAAATGTTAGAATTTTACTCACTTCCTGTTCGCAGTCTGTGAGACTTCTGTGTTTTGATTGGCTGCTTAGACAGCCTGTTGATATCGGCACTAAGCTCATGGTCTACAGAGCAGCAGTGATACCCGCCCTGCTGTATGCCTCAGAGACATGGACCATGTACAGCAGGCACCTCAAAGCACTGGAGAGGTACCACCAACGTTGCCTTCGCAAGATCCTGCAAATCCATTGGCAGGATAGGCACACCAACGTCCGTGTTCTTGCTCAGGTCAACATCCCCAGCATCGAAGCTTTGACCACGCTCGATCAGCTCCGATGGACGGGTCACATTGTCCGCATGCCCGATACGAGACTCCCAAAACAAGCGCTCTACTCGGAGCTCCGACACGGCAAGAGATCCCCAGGTGGGCAGAGGAAACGCTTCAAGGACACCCTCAAAGCCTCCTTGAAAAAGTGTAACATCCCCACCGACACCTGGGAATCCCTGGCCCAAGACCGCACAAAGTGGAGGAGAAGCATCCGGGAAGGCGCCGAACACCTCGAGTCTCTTCGCCGGGAGCAAGCGCAGGCAGCGCAAGGAGCGCACGTCAGCCCAAGCACCCCACCCACCCGCCCCTTCAAGCACTGTCTGCCCCACCTGTGACAGAGACTGTAGGTCCCGCATTGGACTCATCAGTCACCTGCGAACTCATTTTTAATGTGGAAGCAAGTCATCCTCGGTTCCGAGGGACTGCCTAAGAAGAAGAAGATCACAGCAGTTCGCACAAGGGGATCCCCACTATAGTTCGTTGATTTAAATTGAAGGTTGGAAAATCCGAAGTTCTTGACGCACGGATTGCGAGATCCTTGTGCGAAGCGTACTTCGGGGTCAACAGCAAACGTCTTTGCTTCACTGCTGACTGCAAATTCCGGGCCATTGTATATTTTTCCTGTTTTAAAAAAAAAGCATATAATTTAATTTGCTTTGAGCAACACCATGGGAGATCTAGTAACAAAATAACTTTTAAGTAATTTTTGTGAAGTAGTTTGAGATGTTTGAGTGAAATAAGCCCCTGATTGGCACTGGCAAGCTGTAAAGTGCAGATGCTGAGTGAGGTACAGCAGTAAATACTGCAGTAGAACTGGTGCTAGGCAGACCAGGACATGCCAGCACTGCTAAGTTAGTTAGCATGCAGGTACAGCAAGTAATTAGGAAGGCAAATGGAGTGTTGGCCTTTATTGCAAAGGGAATGGAGTATAAAAGTAGGGAAGTCCTGTTACAACTGTACATGGCGTTGGTGAGACCACACCTGGAGTACTGCGTACAGTTTTGGTCTCTTTATTTAAGGAAGGATGTACAGGAAACTCTTTATTAACCGGCACCCAAATATCCGGAAATCTCTCTTAACCGGCAAAATTCTTGAGTAGGTAACCGGGGTTTTCCTTCATCTCTCTACACTGGATCGTAGCATTATATGGGCCAAGTCTTTGCTGAATGCTCGCTGTAAGATCTGTCACAAGAAGGGAGATGCAGAAATTCTTTAATGTGACCGGGGTTCCTGCACCTGTGGCCGTGCACCAGGGACTCCTGGATTTGTGGCCATGTACGGGGCTCCCCGTACCTTGGTAGATATAGCTCTCCGTTATCCGGTCTTTTTGATAAACCGGCACCACGCCGGTCCCGTCGGTGCCGGTTAATAAAGAGTTTCCTGTACTTGCATTGGAGGCAGTTCAGAGAAGGTTCACGAGGTTGATTCCGGAGATGAAGGGGTTGTCTTATGAAGAAAGGTTGGGCCTATGCTCATTGGCGTTTAGAAGAATGAGAGGGGATCTTATTGAAACATAAGATTCTGAAGGGGATTGACAGGGTAGATGCAGAGAGGATGTTTCCCCTCGTGGGGGAATCTAGAACTAGGGGGCATAATTTCAGAATAAGGGGGCACCCATTTAAAACGGAAATGAGGAGAAATTTCTTCTGAGGGTCGTGAATCTTTGGAATCCTCTTCCCCAGAGAGCTGTGGAGGCTGGGTCATTGAATATATTTAACGTGGAGATGGACAGATTTTTGAATGGTAAGGGAGTAGAGGGTTATGGGGAGCGGGCAGGGAAGTGGAGTTGAGGCCAAGATCAGATCAGCCATGATCTTATTGAATGGCGGAGCAGGCTCAAGGGGCCAAATGACCTACTCCTGCTCCTACGTCTTATGTTCTTATGTTCAAGCAGCTATGTGTATGTGGTTAGTCGTCCCAGTTGTGCCTATCCTGGCTCTGGTTGTGCAATGTTTAATGAAGAGTGTATTGTTTCTTCAAGCTCTTAGCTATTCCTGCTGTGAATGAGAAGAATTCCAACTAAAAGTTTGTTTACGACTTTGTTCTGTCCCTTTTACATACCCAAAAACTTCCGTTTGACACTGAACCTGCCTTTCCACAAAATGGCTATAGATAGTGTTAAAACAAACAAAATACTGGGTGGAATAAAAATGTTTGTACCAGTTATTATGAAAAAAGTTCTGGCAAAAAAAAAAGGAGCTGAAGGTAAAGCGCAGCTAAGCCTGGACTTGTTAATAATAAAGAAACTTCTCAGGAGTTAAATCAGTTTCAGCACTCTCTTGCATTAAAATATATAGTATTGTAATAGAGAATTAAACTGAAGTGCAAGAAAAACAAAACAATCAAGAACCTTCTTTTCTTTTTTGAAGCTAGTTTTCCCTTCTTGCAAGTGGTTCATCTCATAGATGTTGTTTTCAAAAATAGTATTTGGCTATGTTCAGTGTAGAAAAGAATGATGAAGAGCAGTAACTAATGCATGCAGCATTTTCAACCCAGGGGTTAAGATAATCATAGAATCATAGAAACTTACAGCACAGAAGGAGGCCATTCGGCCTGTCATGCCTGTGCTGGCTCTTTGAAAGTGCAGTTGTGCTTAGTCTCACATCCCCGCTTTTTGTCTGTAGCCCTGTAAGTTCCTCATCCTCAAGTATCTTCATTTTAAAGTTATTTATGGAATCGGCTTCCACCACCTTTTCGGGTAGAGCGTTCCCGATCCCGACAACTCTGAGTGAAAAAATTTCTCCTCCTCTCTCCTCTAGATCTTTTGCCAATGATTTTAAATCTATGACCTCTAGTTATTGACCCACTCGTCAGAGGGAATAATTTTTTTCTATCTACTCTATCAAACCCTCTCATCATCTTGAAAACCTCTATTAGGTCACCTCTTAACCTCTCTGTTTCGAGGAGAACAGTTCTAACTTTTCCAACCACTCCTCATAACTCTAGTCCCTCATCCCTGTTTCCCCTGGCTGGAGAGTCTAGAACTAGAGGGCATTGCCTTAGGATAAGGGGTCGGCCTTTTAAGACTGAGATGAGGAGGAATTTCTTCACTCAGAGGGTTGTGAATCTTTGGAATTCTCTACCCCAGTGTGCTGTGGATGCTCAGTCTTTGAGTATATTCAAGGCTGAGATCGATAGTTTTTTGGACTCTAGGGGAATCAAGGGATATGGGGATCGGGTAGGAAAGTGGAGTTGAGGTCGATGATCAGCCACGATCTTACTGAATGGTGGAGCTGGCTCGAGAGGCTGTATGGCCTATTCCTGCTCTTAATTCTTCTGTTCTTATGTTAACATCCTGGCAAACCTCCTCTGTAACCTTTCTAAGGCCTTTACATCTTTCTTGAAGTGTGGTGCCCAGAATTGTCTACAATACTCCAGCTGAGGCCTAACCAATGATTTTATAAAGTTCTAGCACAATCTCTTTGCTTTTACATTCTATTCCTGTATTTATAAAGCCAAGTAACCCGTATGCGTTTTTAATCACCTTATCAGCTTGCCCTGCCACCTTTAAGGATTTGGGTATATGGACAGCAAGGTTCTCTGCTCATCTATACTTTTCAAAATCGTGCCATTTATAGTATACTGTCTTTCCATGTTAGTCCTCCCAAAGTGCATCACTTCACATTTCTCCGCATTGAACTCCATCTGCCATGCTTTTGCCCATTTCACCATCCTGTCTGTCATCCTGAAACCTACAACTATCTATTACTTTGTCAAGTTTTGTATCATCTGCAAACTTTATAATGCTGCTCCCTACACCCGAGTCTAAGTTGGTTATAAAAATTGAAGAGAGCATTTCAGATCCCGACAACTCTGAGTGAAAAAACTGACCCTTGGGGAACACCACTGCACACCACCTCCCAGCCTGAAAAACATCCATCCACCTCCACCCTTTGTTTCCTGTCACTGAGCCAATTTTATATCCATACCAACACTTTTCCCTTAATTCCATGGGCTTCCATCTTCTTAATAGGCCTCCTGTGTGGCACTTTGTCGAAAGCCTTCTGAAAGTCCATATATTCAACATCTACTGCACTACTTTGATCAACCTTCTCTGTTACCTCATCAAAGAAATCAATCAAGTTAGTCAGACACTATTTTCCTTTAACAAATCCATGCTGGCTCTGCTTGACTAACCCATGCCTTTCCAAATGAAAGTTTATTTTGTTCCTGATAATGGTTTGCACTAACTTCCCCACCACTGATGTTAAGTTGACTGGCCTGTAGTTTCCTGGTTTATCCATTTCCCCTTTCTTGAATAGTGGTATAACATTAGCAACCCTCCAGTACTCCGGCACTACTCCTGTATCCAATGAGGATTGAAAAATTGTGACCAATTCCGTTGCTATTTCTATCTTTGCTCCTTTCAATAACCTAGGATGCATTCATAAGAACATTAGAAATAGGAGCAGGAGTAGGCCATTTGGCCCTTCGAGCCTGCTCCGCCATTCAATAAGATCACCTCAACTCCACTTTCCTGCCCTATCCCCATATCCCTTGATTCCCTTAGTATCCAAAAATCTATCGATCTGTGTCTTGAATATACTCAAAGACTGAGCATCTGCAGGACTCTGGCGTGGAGTATGCCAAAGATTCACAACCCTTTGAGTGAAGAAATTTCTCCTCATCTCAGTCCTAAATGGCTGACCCCTTATTCTGAGACTGTGACCTCTAGTTCTAGACTCCCCAGCCAGGGGAAAATGGCCTCCCAGCATCTACCCTGTCAACCCCCTTAAGAATTTTATATGTTTCAATGAGATCACCTCTCATTCTAATAAACTCTAGGGAATATAGGTCGAGTCTACTCCATCTCTCCTCATAGGTCAACCCCCTCGTCCTAGGAATCAGTCTAGTGAACATTCGTTGCACTCTCTCCAAGGCAAGTATACCCTTCCTTAGGTAAGACAACAAAAACTGTACACAGTACTCCAGGTGTGGTCTCACCAAGGCCCAATAAGACTTCTTACTTTTACACTCCAATTCCTTTGTAATAAAGGCGAACAGACCATTTACTTTCCTAATTGCTTGCTGTACCTTCATGTTAACTTTCTGTGATTTGTGTACAAGGACACGCAGGTCCCTCTGGACACCAACGTTTCCCAGCCTCTCATCTTTTTATTTTTCTTACCAAAGTGGATAACTTCACATTTCTCCGCATTATATTCCATCTGCCACGTTTTTGCCCACTCACTTAACTTGTCTATATCCCTTTGCTGCAGCTTTGTGTCCTCACAGCTTACTTTTCCACCTAGCTTTGTTTTGTCAGCAAACTTGGACACATTCCATCTGGACCAGGTGACTTACCAACTTTTAATAAAGTTAATCTTTTTTGTTTTCTTCTCTATCTATTACTGTTCTGTCCATAACTTCCCTTTCGTCTTTTAGTGTAACCTTCACATCATCCGCTTCCTTTGTGAAGACAGATGCAAAGTACTCATTTAATACTTTAGCCATGTCCTCTGCCTCTATACAAACATTTCCTTTTGGGTCCTCAATAGGTCCAACATTTTCCCTAGCTATAACAGCTTACACATTATATGTTTATACAGGAAACTCTCTTTTAACCGGCACCCAAATAACTGGAAATCTCTCTTAACTGGCAAAATTCTTGAGTAGGTAACCGGGGTTTTCCTTCATCTCTCCTTTAAAAATAACTTTAAAAAAAAACCCCGAGGCGTTTGCCTTGTAGATTGGGAGGGGAATGTGCAGCCCGGGTAGGCAGCGGACACGACAGATGGTCAGCTGGCGGTCCCCGGGGAGACGGAGCTCCGAATGCAGGCGCATGTCAGTGTGTACGGGGCTCTCGTACGTTGGGAGATATAACTCTCCATTATCCGGACTTTTTGATTAACCGGCACCACGCCGGTCCCGTCGGTGCCGGTTAATAAAGAGTTTCCTGTAAAATGTTTTGGGGTTCAGTTTAATGTTGCCTGCTAATCTTTACTCGTAACCTCTCTTTGCCGCACGTATTAATTTTTTTCAATTCCCTCGTTTTTTTTTATTCATTCATGGGATGTGGGTATCGCTGGCAAGGTCAGCATTTATTGCCCATCCCTAATTGCCCTTGAGAAGGTGGTTGTGAGCCGCCGCCTTGAACCGCTGCAGTCCGTGTGGTGAAGGTACTCCCACAGTGATAAGCAGGGAGTTCCAGAATTTTGACCCATTGACGATGAAGGAACGGTGATATATTTCCAAGTCAGGATGGTGTGTGACTTGGAGGGGAGCTTGGAGGTGGTGGTGTTCCCATGTGCCTGCTGCCTTTGTCCTTCTAGGTGGTAGAGGTCGCGGGTTTGGGAGGTGCTGTCGAAGAAGCCTTGGTGAGTTGCTGCAGTGCATCTGTTAGATGGTACACACTGCAGCCACGGTGCGTCGGTTGTGGAGGGAGTGAATGTTTCAAGTGATAGGTGGGGTACCAATCGATCAATTGTACTTTCCATAATCCTCCTGGTTATTAACTGAATTTTGCTGCTGACATTTATCATAAGCCTTCTTAATCTGTTTTAATTTAACTTTTATTTCCTTTGCATTCTAGTCTGCATTAGCTTTGGATGCTCTACCTTTTTCCTTCAAAGGAATATCCTTAGTTTGTATCTGAACTATCTCTTCCCTAAATGCCCTCCATTGCTCCTTTACTGCTTTACCCTGCAATCACCTTTTCCAATCCATCTGTGCTTGGTCCCTTCTTAAATGTAGTTATTAGTGCATTAACTAGAGAGCACTTTGGGGAGGGTGTTTGAAATTCTTTACTATTTTTAGTACATGGATTAACTCATTCATGTCAAATTCCTGTGTGAGTTGTTTAATAAAATCATCAGCCTGTTTATTTCAAATACATGCAGCATTCTTCATATATATACTATTTTAATGAATTTGTGAACCAGTATGCAAAAATAGCACAGGAATTTTTAACCCCTTGATGCCAATATTTTTTTATTGTCGTTTTGGCAAAATAACAATTAACACTATTATTCTAGTGTTACATCATTAGCTGAACCAAGGAATCTATGGTAATAACAGTGGAGGCCTATGGGGAAGTCCATCCTTTTATAATGTCAGTGGTCAACAAATGGGGCAGTACTTTTTAAAATTAAAGTAATTCATCAATTTCATGTAAATAGATCAGTATGGTACTGAGATTGTGAGTGTTGTGAGAAAAGGCACCTGCAGTAATTCTACTTGACGGTCTGTGGAAAGAATTGTGGCCACAAATCCATGCTCTACTGTCACGAGATGTAATGTATGGGTATGCTCGTGCACTTAAGACAATTGTAACATATGAACATGTATATGGACATACAATAAAGACAAGAGAAGAGTATTTGGCCCACCAAGCCTGTTCCATCCAGACATGGTACAGCCGACATGCATTATCACCTCCGTCTCCTCCCCCTTCCCAATCAAGCAATCTCCTGGGAGATGCAAAAAAAGAGAATAAAAGTTTAGGCCAATTATGGGGAAACTCTGGAAAACTCCTTTCTGCTTCCTGAAGGCAGTCAAGCAAGCTGCAGTCAATAATTCCAAATACCCCTCACCTAGCTTCCATAACTTGAGATGTCCTTGACTCTCGATTTGTTGAGCTCCCTTTTGATGGGCTGCTCCACTATCCCTAAATTGTCAGACTGCTGGTCTGACATCCAGTACTGGATGAGCAGAAATTTCCTCCCAAGTAAATATTGGGAAGACCAAAGGCATTGTCTTCGGTCCCCACCACAAACTCCGTTCCCTAGCCACCGACTCCATCTCTCTCCCTGGCAACTGTTTGAGGCTGAACCAGACTGTTCGCCACCTTGGTGTCATATTTGACCCTGAGATGAGCTTCTGACCACATATCCACGCCATAACCAAGACCGCCCATTTCCACCTCTGGAACATCGCCCGACTCCGCCCCTGCTTCAGCTCATCTTCTGAAACCCTCATCCATGCCTTTGTTACCTCCTCGACTTGAATATTTCAACGCAGTCCTGGCTGGCCTCCCACGTTCTACCCTCTAAACTTGAAGTCATCCAAAGCTTTGCTGCCCGTGTCCTAACTCACCTAACTGCACCAAGTCCTGTTCACCCATCACCCCTGTGCTCGCTGACCTACATTGCATCCCAGTAAAGCAAGGCCTTGATTTTCTCATCCTTGTTTTCAAATCCCTCCATGGCCTCGCCCCCCCCCCCCATCTCAGTAATCTCCATCAGCCCCACAATATCTGCGCGCCTCTTCAGCATGCCCGATTTTAATCGCTCCACCATTGGTGGTCGTGCCTTCAGCTGCCAAGGACCTACGCTCTGGCATTCCTTCCCTAAACCTCTCCACCTCTCTACCTCTCTTTCCTCTTTTTAGCCGCTCTTTAAAACCTACCTCTTTGATCAAGCTTTTGGTCATCTGCCCTAATATCTCCTTTTGTGGCTCAGTGTCAAATTTTGTTTTGTAATGCTCCTGTGAAACGCCTTGGGACGTTTTACTACGTTAAAAGCGCAATATAAAGACAAGTTGTTGTTGCTGCAGTGAATCCTTACCTAATGCACATGTTGGTAATCAACTTCAGAGGTCAGTGACTCTAAGAAGCAATACTATCCAGCATCTACCCTAATCCTTGGCTTTCATATTTTATGCTCATGTTCTTTAGTTCACCCATACTATCTAACTCAAATAACCTATTGACTGAATAGATTTAATTCCCTTCATCATTTTAAAAGCCTCAATAATAACGCCTCAGAGTCTACGCTTCTCCAACAAAGTAGTTAATATCCCAATTTGCTGCTTCCAATCAAGCTATTTATTCATAATCGCCTTATTGATCTGGTAATGTTCTTAGCTGTGGTTCAGTTTTATTTCGGGCAGTTTCTGAATTTAATTTTGGGGTGTATATACTCAGTTTTACTTCTGGTGACTATAAAAGGTGGTATTGATTGAGGGTGTTTTTTTTTCCAAATGTGAATTTCTGCAATAGAGAGAAGTTCTATGAAGCTAAACTTCAGCAACAGCAGCAAGAATTGAAGCAGTTACAAGAAGAAAGAAAACGGTTGATGGAAATTCAAGAGAAGATTAAGCATCTGCAGAGATCATGCCCTGATCTACAGGTGGCTATAAGTTTGATTTTTTTTTAAAAAAAGATTTGGAATAGCCACAAATCTCGATGTATATCAGATATAAAGCATTTCAGAATGATGCTAGTGTTTTTCTCAGAAAATGTTACTTATGTTCTTTTTATTTCCTGCTGCACTATTGAAGTACAAAATATTTATCTTAATGTGAAACGATTTTTTTTATTTAAATCAAATTGTGGTTAATTGCCAACAGTTAGTAAATTTTAATGTTTTGGAGAATTTAATGCTTTCTTAAAAGCTTATGTAAATATAATATGTTTGCCATTTATAACTGGTAGTTAACAGTCATGAAGAGGTGTGCTGCAGGTCTTGCTTGGTGCTACATATAATCACATATGGGTTTTGTTTACAAGCAGTTGTCAACATCGAGTGCAGGAAACCTGTCGAAAATAAAAGTCCCCATTGTTACATCTACCCCTGCGGTCAGCGGTCAGGGTGCAACAGCAAAGGCTTTACCTGACCCGGTTGCGGCTCCACCTCCTGATAGTGAGGTAATGAATAGCTGTTAACATATTCTTGTATTTAGCTATGCAATTATTAGTATATTTGCATAATATTTGTTTGAAAAGGAATAGTTCAACAATAACTTGCACTTCAGATATTTTATTACTTTAATAGGAACAATGAAGACCTTTTACAGGAAGTTCAGGGCAGCAGAATAGGGAAAGGGAGAGAAATTAAGGGAGGTGGTCAAAAACAGGGAGGCTTTGAAGAGTTTTTGAAGTTGGGAGAGAGAGGTGTCATCAGGCGAAAGTATTTAGGAAGAGAATTCCAGTGGTGACTGAAAGTGTGCCATCAATGGCAGAATGGGGTGGGGTCGGGGGGGTGGGGGCACACAATACACCAATGTTGGACGACAAGAGTGTGTACTGGGCTATAGGTTGAAGAAGATTACAGAGCTAGGCAAAGGAATGAAGCCATGGAGAGTGGAAAACAAGTATTAAGATTTTGAAGTGTTTGCACTAAGAGGCAGGGACCCAATGGAGCTGGCAAGGACGGGAAATTGTCATCTGAGACATAGTGCTGGATAGCATACGAGCTACAGAGATCTGGACAAATTGTAGTATTTTTTTTATTCGCTTATGGGATCTGGGTGTCGCTGGCAAGGCCAGCATTTATTGCCCATCCCTAGTTGCCCTTAAGGTGGTGGTGAGCTGCCTTCTTGAACCGCTGCAGTCCGTGTGGTGAAGGTACTCCCACAGTGCTGTTAGGTAGG
Organism: Squalus acanthias; assembly: GCA_030390025.1. NCBI lineage: Eukaryota > Metazoa > Chordata > Chondrichthyes > Squaliformes > Squalidae > Squalus > Squalus acanthias. The sequence goes on along the minus strand of CM059426.1, from coordinate 76,189,778 downwards.
GAGTTCCAGGATTTTGACCCAGCGATGATGAAGGATCGGCGATATACTTCTAAGTCAAGATGGTCTGTGACTTGGAGGGGAACTTGGAAGTGGTGGTGTTCCCATGTGCCTGCTGCCCTTGTCCTTCTAGGTGGAAGAGGTCGCGGGTTTGGGAGGTGCTGCCGAAGAAGCCTTGGTGAGTTGCTGCAGTGCATCTTGTAGATGGTGTACACTGCAGCCACGGTACGCCGGTGGTGGAGGGAGTGAATGTTTAAAGTGGTGGATGGGGTGCCAATCAAACAGGCTGCTTTGTCCTGGATGGTGTCGAGCTTCTTGAGTGTTGTTGGAGCTGCGCTCATGCAGGCAAGTGGAGAGTATTCCATCACACTCCTGACTTGTGCCTTGTAGATGGTGGAAAGGCTTTGGGGAGTCAGGAGGTGAGACACTTGCCACAGAATACCTAGCCTCTGACCTGCTCTTGTTGCCACAGTATTTATGTGGCTGGTCCAGTTAAGTTTCTGCTCAATGGTGACCCCCCAGGATGTTGATGGTGGGGGATTCGGCCGATGGTAATGTCGTTGAATGTCATGGGGAGGTGGTTAGACCTTCGCTTGTTGGAGATAGTCATTGCCTGGCACATCTGTGGCGCGACTGTTACCTGCCACTTATCAGCCTAAGCCTGAACGTCGTCCCGGTCTTTTTGCATGCGGGCATGGACTGCTTCATTATCTAAGGCGTTGTGGTCATACTTTGTGCTAGGTATGACTCCAGCCAGTGGAGAGTTTTCCTCCCGATTCCCATTGACTTCAGTTTTATTAGGGTTCCTTGATGCCACTCTCGGTCAAATGCTGCCTTGATGTCAAGGGCAGTCACTCTCGCCTCACCTCTGGAATTCAGCTCCTTAGTCCATGTTTGGACCAAGGCTATAATGAGGTCGGGAGCCGAGTGGTCTTGGCGGAACCCAAACTGGGCATCCGTGAGCAGGTTATTAGTGAGTAAGTGCCGCTTGATAGCACTTTCGATGACACCTTCCATCACTTTGCTGATTGAGAGTAGACTGATGGGTTGGATTTGTCCTGCTTTTTGTGGACAAGACATACCTGGGCAGTTTTCCACATTGTCGGATAAATGCCAGTGTTGTAGCTGTACTGGAACAGCTTGGCTAGAGGTGCGGCTAGTTCTGGAGCACAAGTCTTCAGCAGGATAGCTGGGATGTTGTCAGGGCCCATAGCTTTTGCTGTATCCAGTGCGCTCAGCCTTTTCTTGATATCACGTGGAGTGAATTGAAATGGCTGAAGACTGGCTTCTGTGGTGGTGGGGACCTCGGGAGTAGGCCGATATGGATCATCCACTCAGCACTTCTGGCTGAAGATGTTTGCAAACGCTTCAGCCTTGTCTTTTGCACTCACGTGCTGGGCTCCACCATCATTGAGGATAGGGATATTCATGGAGCCTCCTCCTCCCATTAGTTGTTTAATGGTCCACCACCATTCATGACTGGATGTGGCAGGACTGCAGAGCTGTGATCTGATTCATTGATTGTGGGATCGCTTAGCCTCTTACCGGCTCTTGTTGCCACAGTATTTATGTGGCTGGTCCAGTTAAGTTTCTGGTCAATGGTGACCCCCAGGATGTTGATGGTGGGGGATTCGGCGATGGTAATGCCATTGAATGTCATGGGGAGCTGGTTAGACTCTCGCTTGTTGGAGATAGTCATTGCCTGGCACTTCTGTGGCGCGAATGTTACCTGCCACTTATCAGCCCAAGCCTGAACGTCATCCAGGTCTTGTTGCATGCGGGCATGGACTGCTTCATTATCTGAGGAGTTGTGAATGGCGCTGAAACACTGTGCAGTCATCAGCGAACATCCCCATTTCTGTACGGTAAAATTAAAGAGGCCAATAAAAAGAGCGTTGTGGAAATCAAGTGTGGAGGTAATGATGGCCTTGGCAAGGATTTTGGTGGTAGTGAAGTAGGAGTGTCAGTGGATGATTTTTTTGTGATGGTGGAGGTAGGTTGTGTTGGTGATGGACTAGATGTGTGGCTCAGAGCACCACTGGAGGTGGGACAGGAAGGCTGGGTTGCACATCGTATAAGGTGTGCAGTTTCTGGCAAGATCTGAACTTCATGGATTTATGTCTTGCCAATTGTTAAACTGGAGACAGCTGGTTCACACAACTGGATATCGTAGCGCACAGCAGCATTTGTGGAGTTGAAGGTGGTGAAGGGAGGTTAGAAATGAGATAGTAGTTAGTAACCCTGGAGTGGTCAGGGTTGGCTTTTTAAGGAGGGAGTGGCGGCAGTTTTGAAAAGGGAGCTAAATAGTACTTGAGGAAATTATGGGATTGTTGATATCGGTAGTTATTAGGTTGTGTAAAGATAATTGAGTAGTTAGGCGCAAATAGCCACATGGGACTATGATGTGGCGATAACAAGAGACCTGGCTCAAAAAAGGACAGGATTGGGTACTAAATATTCCTGGATATAAGATGTTCAGGAACGATAGGGAAGGAAAGAAAGGAGGTGGGGTGGCAGTATTGATTAAGGAAAATATTACTCTGCTAGAGAGTGAGAGGATGTCCTCGAGGGGCCATGGACTGAATCTGTTTGGTTAGAGTTAAGAAACAATAGAGGTGCCATTACACTACTATGTGTATTCTATAGGCCACCAACTGGTGGGAAGGATATAGAGGAGCAAATTTGCAGGGAAATTACAGAGGTGCAAGAACTATAGAGTAGTGATGGGGGACTTCAACTATCCTAATATAGACTGGGATAGTAATAGTCTAAAGGGCAGAGAGGGGGAAGAATTTCTAAAGTGTGTTCAGGAGAACTTTCTTGATCAGTACGTTTCCGGCCCAACAAGGAAGGAGGCATTGCTGGATCTGGTTCTGGGGAATGAGGTGGTGTCAGTAGGGGGAACATTTAGGGAACAGTGATCATAGTATCATGAGATTTAGATTAGCTATGGAAAAAGACAGGGAGCAATCTCGAGTAAAAATACTTAATTGGAGGAAGGCCAATTTCAGTGGGTTGAGAATGGATCTGGCCCAGTTAAATTGAAAGCAAAGATTGGCAGGCAAAACTAATCGGAACAATGGGCTGCCTTTAAAGAAGAGATTGTTCGGGTACAGTTAAGGTACATTCCCACAAGGGGGAAATGTACGGCAACCAAAGTCAGAGCTCTCTGGATGGCAAAAGAGAGAAGAGAGTAAGATGAAGCAGAAAAAGGAGGCATATAACAGATGTCAGGTTGAGAATACAAGTGAGAACCAGGCTGAATATAGACAGTTCAGAGGGGAAGTGAAAAAGGATATAAGAGGGGCACAGAGTATGAGAATAGATTGACAGCTAACGTAAAAGTGAACCCAAAAGTCTTCTATAGGCACTGGATGGGCTAAAAGTTGATAGAGGAGGTACTAGAAAGGCTGGCTGTACTTAAAGTGTAGATAAGTCATCAGGAGCAGACACTGAGGGAAGTAAAGGTGGAAATTGCGGAGGTACTGGCCATAATCTTCCAATCCTCCTTCGCTACAGGGGTGGTGCCAGTGGACTGGAGAATTGCAAATGTTACACCCTTGTTCAAAAAAGGGTGCAAGGATAAACCCAACTACTACAGGCCAGTCAGTTTAACCTCAGTTGTGGGGAAGCTTTTGGAAACGATAATCCGGGACAAAATTAACAGTCACTTGGACAAGTGTGGATTAATTCAGGAAAGCCAGCACAGATTTGTTAAAGGCAAATCGTGTTTAACGCGCTTGATTTGAGTTTTTGATGAGGTAACAGAGGGTTGATGAGGGCAATGCGGTTGATGTGGTGTACATGGACTTCCAAAAGGCGTTTGATAAAGTGCCACATAATAGGCTTGCCAGCAAAGTTGAAGCCCATGGAATAAAGGGACATGGGCAGCATGGATATGAAATTGGCTATGTGACAGAAATAGTAGTGGTGAACAGTTGTTTTTCGGACTGGAGGATGGTACATAGTGATGTTTCCCAGGTGCTGTTAGTAGGACCACTGCTTTTCTTGATATATATTAATGACTTAGACTTGGGTGTACAGGGCACAGTTTCAAAATTTGCAGATGACACAAAACTTGGAAGTATAGTGAACAGTGAGAAGGATAGTGATAGACTTCAAGAGGACATAGACAGGCTGGTGGAATGGGTGGACACGTGGCAGATCAAATTTAATGCAAAAAAGTGCAATGTGATACATTTTTGTAGGAAGAACGAGGAGAGGTAATACAAACTAAAGGGTACAATTCTAAAGGGGGTGCATGAACAGAGAGACCTGGGGGTATATGTGCAGAAATCATTGAAGGTGGCAAGGCAGGTTGACAAAGCGGTTAAAAAAGCATACGGGATCCTGGGCTTCATAAACATAGGAGCAGGAGTAGGCCATTCGGCCCCTCGAGCCTGCTCCGCCACTCAATGCGATCATAGAAACATAGAAACAAGGAGCAGGAGTAGGCCATTCGGCCCGTCGAGCCTGCTCCACCATTCAATACGATCATGGCTGATCATCCAAATCCAGTACCCTGTGCCTGCTTTCTCACACAGAATCCCCATCGAGCCTGCACCGACACATCTCCCACCCTATCCCCGTAACCCCACGTATTTAATTCCCCCTAACATATCCCTTCCTATCCTATCCCCGTAACCCCACATATTTAATCCCCCCCTAACACTAAGGGTCAATTTATCATAGCCAAATCAACCTAACCCGCACATTTTTGGACTGTGGGAGGAAACCGGAGCACCCGGAGGAAACCCACGCAGACACGGGGAGAATGTGCAAACTCCACACAGACAGTCACCCGAGGCCAGATTCGAACCCGGGTCCCTGGCGCTGTGAGGTACCAGTGCTAACCACATGGCTGATCATCCAAATTCAATACCCTGTCTCTGCTTTCTCCCCATATTCCTTGGTCCCTTTAGCCTTAAGAAATATATCTAACTCCTTCTTGAATATATTTAATGAATTGGCCTCAACTGCCTTCTGTGGTAGAGAATTCCACAGGTTCACCACTGTCTGGGTGAAGAAATTCCTCCTCATCTCAGTCCTAAATGGCTTACCCCTTATCCTTAGACTGTGACCCCTGGTTCTGGACTCCCCCGCCATCGGGAACATCCTTCCTGCATCTAGTCTGTCTAGTCCTGTTAGAATTTTATAAGTTTCAATGAGATCCCCTCTCATTCTTCTAAACTCTAGCGAATATAAGCCTAATCTACCCAATCTCTCTTCATACGTCATTCCTGCCATCCCAGGTATCAGTCTGGTGAATCTTCGCTGCACTCCCTCCATGGCAAGAACATCCTTTCTCAGATAAGGCGACCAAAACTGCACACAATACTCAAGGTGTGGTCTCACCAAGGCCCTGTACAGCTTCAGCAAGACATCCTTGCTCCTGTACTCGAATCCTCTCGCTATGAAGGCTAACATACCATTTGCCGCCTTAACCGCCTGCTGCACCTGCATGCTTACCTTCAGCGACTGGTGCACAAGGACACCCAGGTCTCGTTGCACTTCCCCTTTTCCCAATCTGTTGCCGTTCAGATAATAATCTGTCTTCCTGTTTTTGCCACCAAAGTGGATAACCTCGCATTTATCCACATTATACTGCATCTGCCCAATCACCTAAACTGTCCAAATCATACTGGAGTTTCTCTGCATCCTCCTCACAGCACACACGCCCACCCAGCTTTGTGTCGTCTGCAAACTTGGAGATATTACATCTAGTTCCCTTGTCTAAATCATTAATATATATTGTGAATAGCTGGGGTCCTAGCACCGATCCCTGCGGTGCCCCACTAGTCACTGCCTGCCACTCGGAAAAAGACCCGTTTATTCCAACTCTTTGCTTCCTGTCTGCCAGCCAGTTCTCTATCCAAGTCAGTACCTTACCCCCAATCCCATGTGCTTTAACTTTGCACGCCAATCTCTTATGCAGGACCTTATCAAAAGCCTTTTGAAAGTCCAAATACACCACATCCACTGGTTCTCCCTTATCTATTCTACCAGTTACATCCTCAAAAAATTCCAGTAGATTAGTCAAGCATGATTTATTTACCTTTTGTAAATCCATGTTGACTTTGTCCGATCCTGTCACTGTTTTCCAAGTGTTATGCTATTACATCTTTTATAATTGACTCTCGCATTTTCCCCACTACCGATGTCAGGCTTACCGGTCTATAATTCCCCGTTTTCTCTCTACCACCTTTTTTAAATAGTGGGGTTACATTAGCTACCCTCCAATCCATGGGAACTGTTCCAGAGTCTATAGAATTTTGGAAGATGACCAGCAATGCATCTACTATTTCTAGGGCCACTTCCTTAAGTACCCTAGGATGTAGATTATCAGGCCCTGGGGATTTATCGGCCTTCAATCCCGTCAATTTCCCTAACACCATTTCCCTACAAATACTGATTTCATTCAATTCCTCCCTCTCATTAGACCCTATGTTCCCCGACATCTCTGGGAGGTTATTTGTGTCCTCCTTTGTGAAGACAGAACCAAAATATGTATTTAATTGGTCTGCCATTTCTTTGTTCCCCAATATAAATTCCCCTGATTCTGACTGCAAGGGACCTACGCTTGACTTTACCAATCTTTTTCTCTTCACATATCTGTAGAAGCTGTTACAGTCAGTTTTTATGTTCCCTGCAAGCTTACTCTCATATTCTATTTTCCCCCTCTTAATTAATCCCTTTGTCCTCCTTTGCTGAATCCTAAACTGCTCCCAATCCTCAGGTTTGCTGCTTTTTCTGGCCAATTTATATGTCCTCTCCTTGGATTTTATGCTATCCCTAATTTCCCTTGTTAGCCATGGTTGAGTCACCTTTTTTGTTTTATTTTTATGCTAAACAGGGATGAACAAATCTGTAGTTCATCCATGCGATCTTTAAATGTTTGCCATTGCCTATCCGCCGTCAACCCTTTAAGTAACGCTCCCCAATCCATCCTAGCCAACTCGCGTCTCATACCATCGTAGTTTCCTTTATTTAAATTCAGGACCGCAGTCTCTGAGTCAACTACTTCACTCTCCATCTTAATGAAGAATTCTATCATATTATGATCGCTCCTTCCCAAGGGGCCTCGCACATCAAGATTGCTAATTAATCCTTTCTCATTACATAATACCCAGTCTAAGATGGCCTGATCTCTAGTTGGTTCCTCGACATATTGGTCCAGGAAACCATCCCTTATACACTCTAGGAATTCCTCCTCCACAGTATTGTTACTAACTTGGTCAGCCCAATCTGTAAATAGAGGCATAGGGCTGGATTTTGTGAATGGAAGCGAGTTGGAGGCGGGACTGCTTCTTGTCGTGTCAATGTCCCGCCTCCATCCTCGCCTGGCCAATCAGAGGGATTTTCCCCTGATTGAGCTTGTTAAGCCCGCCCTGCGGGTTCAGCAGGCCAATTAGGGGGAAATCACTGACGGATCACGTCAACGTCAGACGTGCTATCTGTCAAGACTTCTTGAAAGAAGAAATAACAGCGTTTGACAGCTCTGTCAAACACTGACATTCTCTTTAGTTTGATGAGACTTTGTGGTGAGGACTCATCAAACCTTTCAACTTTGTAAATTTCACATGTCTGTAGGATCGGAGGATCCAACAGCCATTATGTGAAATTGACGAGAAGAATGTCGGCTCTCCCCATCCAGCGCAGCTAAAGGCTGTATAATGAAAACAAGGCAAGTGCACACTTTTTTAAACTTATCACTCACCTTGCATACTTACCACTCCACACTTGCACCCATCACTCTCCTCTACACCTTACTTCCAGGTGCCTCCGACCACCGCAGACCTCCTCCATGTCTCCTCCAACCCGGCAGGGTTCTCTGAGGTCGGGAAGCCTTCACCTGTGAAGGTAAAATGGCACTAATCCTTTTTTCTGCCTGTTAACAGGCAATTAAAAGGATTAAATGCCTTTCCCGCCTCCAGGAGACGGGACCCGAAGCTGCACATCCGCCCGCCTCCTGGCAAAAGGGCATGGGGGCGGGTTTGCCATCCGCCCCCAATTTCTCCGATTTTACCAACTGTCCCACCTCCATGCCTGCCTCCTCGGGGCTTGGAAAATCCAGCCCATAGAGTACAAAAGCAAGGAAGTTATGATGAACCTTTATAAAACATTGGTCTGACCTCAACTAGAGTATTGTGTCCAATTCTGGGCACTGCACTTTAGGAAGGATGTAAAGGCCTTAGAGAGGGTGCAGAAAAGATTTACGAGAATGGTTCCAGGGATGAGGGTCTTCAGTTACGTGGATAGACTGGAGAAGCTGGGGTTGTTCTCCTTAGAGCAGAGAAGGTTGAGAGGAGATTTGATAGAGGTGTTCAAAATCATGAGGGGTCCAGACAGAGTAGATGGAGAGAAACTGTTCCCATTGGTGGAAGGGTCGAGAACCAGAGGACACAGATTTAAGGTGATTGTCAGAAGATCCAAAGGCGACATGAGGAAAAACTTTTTTACGCAGCGAGTGGTTAGGATCTGGAATGCACTGGCTGAGAGGGTGGTGGAGGCAGATTCAATTGTGGCTTTCAAAAGGAAATTGGATAAGTATCTGAAGGAAAAAAATTTGCAGGGCTCCGGGGAAAGGATGGTGGAGTGGGACCAGCTGAAGTGCTCTTGTCGAGAGCCGGCACGGGCTTGACGGGCCGAACGACCTCCTTCTGTGCTGTAACCATTCTATGATTCTAGGAGCTGGGTGGGAAGGAGGTCACTGGAAGAGGTGGTGTGTCTCGGGAGATTAATCTGATGAGGGCTTTGGGGGATTTGGGGTGCTCTTTGGGGTGCTCTTTGGGTGGGGGTTGGGAGATAGCAGAGTTAAAGGAGGTTTGGGGGCTGGAAGAGGAAGTTGCACAGAAAGCCTAAGTGTTGGATACAAAGAAATTCATGAGCAACTCTCACTTGATGTCAGGTGAGGATTGAAGGGGAGGTCATAGGCGTTTAGTACCATTAACCCCATCAACTGATTATGAAATTTCTGTAAAATTGGATGACCATCATTCTTAAAATTAGGATATGACCTAACTGGTATTAACCTGCATTATACTGAGTGATTACTGTCCTGTATATTTTTTACAAATGATATTCAGCTGTGGTCTGAGATGCGGAGACACCAAATTCTGCGAGAAGAGTTGCGCCAGAGAAGAAAACAACTTGAAGCATTAATGGCTGAACATCAGCGGCAAAATACACTGACTGATAGCAACTCCATCATTGCTGCATCTGTCAGAAGTGAAGGGACAGATACACAGGGCACACAGCAGCTCAGCAGAACTGAAAGGTTAGATCACAATATATAAGCAACCTTGCTGGATTAAGGTTTGAATTACCTGCACTTGACTCTGAATAGGCTGGTTGATTCGAACTTAACTGTTGTCAATTCTAAAGAATTGCTCAGATGTTCTCTGCTGAGTGATCTGCAATGCTGTTATGCACAAAGCAACTTTTTGATAACAGGCCTTCAAAAGTGTTGCACAGTTTGCTAATCATACAATTCAATTAAACATGGCCTTTTTTGGAATAATTTAATGGAATAGTTTGATTTAAGTATGATTTAAGCAACAATTACCTATTCTTTAAGGCTAATTGTATTGAGTGTTACATTTTATAGTAAATTTTTGCCAAATTTTTAAAATTACAGTTTCTGGTCATTAAGGTGTAAGTTATGCTAAATAGACTTTTCCATTTTTGGCATGTATTGTCCACACCAGGCACTCCATGTTAAGTAAAGCTTGGCCAGGATACAGAATTGGGTTCTCTCTTGTATGCTAACAGTTTAGTCTATTCCTGCTAATTCAAAGAAAGAACTTGCATCCTTGGGACATCCCAAAGCATTTCACAACCAATTAATTACTTTTTTAGTCACTGTTGTGTAGGCAAATGCAGCAGCCAGTTTCACACAGCAAGATCCCACAAACAACAGTCAGATAAATGACCAGCTAATCTATTTCTAGTGTTGGTTGAAGGATAAATGTTGATCAGAACACTGTAAGAATTTCCCTGAACACTGCTACTTCAACAGGCAGACATCGCATCCAAAAGAAGTGTCAGCCTAGATTATGTGCTCAAGTCCTGCAGTGAACCCATGACCTTCCTGCCTTGGAAGTGAGAGTGTCACCATTGAGTCAAAGACATTTTTGCACTAAAAACAATGAATTGCCAATAATTTGAACTAAGCAATGTAAATAACACATCAAAGTGGGAATATAATCCTTTAAAATTTCAATTATCAGAAAATTTGTTTTGAGACAAATAGAATTAAATTCTAACTTTAAAGCATTCCCCACAATGAGGCTCACCTCATGATCTCCTGAAATGAATTCATCTCTTTGTTGAATAGTTGACTTTTCTGTGCTGTGAACCTCTGTCCACCAGAAACTGGGTTAAGGCCAAAAAATCCAATTTTATTTGGTACTCTTATAACTGGGAGGAAAAAGAGCGATTTTCATAATAATTTGGGGATGGATTCAACTAGATCCTAGTGCTGAAAGGCTGAGGTGTTTATCCATTGTTAGTTTTTCCTATGACTCAGAAAACCACAAAGTTTCAGGAAATTTTAGCATTTATGCTTTTTACAGAATAGGTCGGGGTAAATTGCGTTGCGAAAAGTGCAGGGAGATAAACTTTCTCTTCGACCAATGTTTAATTTTTTGGCTGCGAGTCCTTTATTTTATAAATGTGGGAGAGTAGCCAATGGGGTTGCAATAGTAATGATTTAAATTCATGATACAATTCTTGAGGCCATTAATATTTCACAGGACTATGGCTACTTGGGGTGGTTCTACCCAAGGTGCATTAGATGATGATGATGAAGATGAAGAGGAAGAGAATAATGATGGTGCTGATGCTGCTGCCGACGATGATGATGATGATGATGATGGGGAGGATGACTACCAATCTGATGCGATTGCCCAACCAGAAGAAGAAATTGAGACAAGCTCTCATGAAACATATACAGTGTATCCCAATCAAAGCAGAAGCCAAGGAACACACAATGCAAGAGAGAGCAAGAACAGGTTGGTACTATTCAAAGAATATGTGTATTCATAAACAACTTGTCTCTAGGCGAAACCAACGGAATCTTAAAAATCTCTTCAACGTTACGTTTCCTCAATTCCTATCTTCGCTAGTGCATAGAAGAACCCTACAACATACGAACATAAGAATTAAGAGCAGGGGTAGGCCATTCAATAGGATCATCGCTGATCTGATTACTCCGCATTCCTGCCTACCCCCGATAACTTTTCACCCCCTTGCTTACCAAGAATCTATCTACCTCTGCCTTAAAAATATTCAAAGACTCTGCTTCCACCGCCCTCTAAGGAAGAGAGTTCCAAAGACTCACGACCCTCTGTGAGAAAAAATTTCTCCTCATCTCTGTCTTAAATGGGCGACCCCTTATTTTTAAACAGTGACCGCTAGTTCTAGATTCTCCCACAAGATGAAACATCCTCTCCACATCCACCCTGTCCAGACTCCTCAGGATCTTATATGTTTCAATCAAGTCACCTCTTACTCTTCTAAACTCCAGCGGATACAAGTCTAGCCTGTCCAACCTTTCCTCATAAGACAACCCGCCCATTCCAGGTATTAGTCTAGTAAACCTTCTCTGAACTGCTTCCAATGCATTTACATCCTTAAATAAGGAGACCAATACTGTACACAGTACGCCAAATGTGGTCTCACCAATGACCTGTATAACTGAAGCATAACCTCCCTACTTTTGTATTCAATTCCCCTCGCAATAAACGATGACATTCTATTAGCTTTCCTAATTACTTGCTGTACCTGCATAGTAACCATTTGCGATTCATGCACTAGGACACCCAGATCCCTCTGCATCTCAGAGCTCTGTAATCTCTCACCATTTAGATAATATGCTTTTTTATTCTTCCTGCCAAAATGGACAACTTCACATTTTCCCACATTATACTCCATTTGCCAGATCTTTGCCCACTCACTTAACCTATCTATATCCCTTTGCAGCCTCCTTATGTCCTCTTCACAATTTACTTTCCTACCTATCTTTGTGTCATCAGCAAATTTAGCAACCATACCTTCGGTCCCTTCATCCAAGTCATTTATATAAATTGTAAAAAGTTGAGGCCCCAGCACTGATCCCTGTGGCACACCACTCGCTACATCTTGCCAATCAGAAAATTACCCATTTATGCCTACTCTCTGTTTCCTGTTAGCTAGCCAATCTTCTATCCATGCCAATATGTTACCCCCTACACCATGAGCTTTTATTTTCCGCAATAACCTTTGATGTGGCACCTTATCAAATGCCTTCTGGAAATCTAAGTACAGTACATCCACAGGTTCCCCTTTATCCACAGCACATGTTACTTCCTCAAAGAACTCCAATAAATTGGCTAAACTTAATTTCCCTTGCACAAAACCATGTTGACTCTGCCTGATTACTTTGAACTTTTCTAAGTGCCCTGCTATAACGTCTTTAATAATAGCTTTTAACATCTTCCCTATGACAGATGTTAAGCTAACTGACCTGTAGTTTCCTGCTTTCTGTCTCCCTCCCTTTTTGAATAAAGGAGTTACATTCGCTATTTTCCAATCTAATGGAACCTTCCCCGAATCTGGGGAATTTTGGAAAATTAAAACCCAACACATCAACTATCTCACTAGCCACTTCTTTTAAGACCCTAGGATGAAGTCCATCAGGACCCGGGGACTTGTCAGCCCGCAGCTCCAACAATTTGCTCAGTACCACTTCCCTGGTGATTAGAATTTTCTTGAGTTCCTCCCTCCCTTCCATTTCCTGATTTACAGCTATTTCTGGGATGTTACTTGTAGAACCTGATGAACCTAAAAAAAATACACACTTGTCCCTACAGAAGTGCTTTTTAATGATTCAGATTGTAAATGCGATACCACTTTAATAAAGCATCTGAATGCTACAGATTTATGCTTCTGGTGTAGAGGAAGAAATTGTTCCAGTTTGTGTTAACACAATATTTTTCTACAGTGTGACAATAAAACATGACCATATTGTTTAATTTATTTTCTGTTGCAGGGAATTTAAAAAAATCATGGCAGTTTTTTAATGCCCTTTATCTTCAAATACCATAGGTATAATCTTGTCTTTTCTCCTGTATTATGTGTTTAAACCCAGAATAATACACGGTGGTCTATTCTGAAGGAATTCAAATGTTGAGAGTGAGTTTAAGGTGATAATTCAGATTTGGGAATTCTAAAGTTGAGTTAAACTGCTTGAGTTCTGTCTTTTTTATTATCGTTATAGCTGCTTTACTGCCTTGCACCCCTCTGCCAACTATTCTGTATTGCATACAATAGGGTCCAAATTATTAACCCTTGTGTAAAAAGGCAAAAATTGTGGCTTTGATCTGTACTCTGAACCTCTGCATTCTAATTCTATTTGAAGCATTCATTTCCTCAATTGTGGTTCTTTTAATGCATTATCAAATAACTTCTGATCCTTTATTTATTGATGCAAATTCCCCAGAGTAGGATGAAACAATACAAGTGCATTTCTCAGAATGTTTCTCACAGATGTGTATGGATTGGGTTCTTTCTGCTCTGCTGCTGCTTGTGGCCTTGTTCAGCTCTGTGAGTGCAATGCTAGTGCCCTGATAGTCACCAGGCTTTGTTTCTTTCTCTTGTGAGGCTGGGCATGAGTTTCTTTTTAGTCAGCTGTGGAATTGTTACCGCAGCTGTATCTTTTTGTAGAATGTGGCTTGAACCAGAAGATTCAGAAAGGAGAATTGTTTTAGTGGAATGTAATTAGACTTTTTGTGGAATTAATGGATATAATAACTAAATTAGCAGAAAAACCAAGTTAATTAGTCACAGGAGAAAAAATGGAGTATTGTTCCAGTATTTTGAACAAAGTAATCTGACTTTCCCTTTTATGTTAATCAAGATGATTGTTCAATGTGATATTGTTTCAAGATCCAAATTTGTCATGAATTGATCTTTCCTATAAATGTTTCTAATCATAAAGACTCACCAGGTTTTCAGCTGCCATTTTGGTTGCCTGATATTTTCTTTTCCCACATATTCTTCTATTCTGTCATGTTTCTTTTGTTTCCCCATACCCCTATTTTTAAGATCCTGTAGTCATTTGTTTTCTTGTATCTTATGACAAAATTTGAGTTTTAGTTGCTTATAAATTGACTCCAAGGGACATTTTATAGCCTGAAGTATAAAGCTTGACACAGCTGTGTGATACCAATGTCTAGGTCAAAACCTAATGTTAAAAACAGGACTACCCTATGGTGGGTACTGTGCTCAAAAGCCTGTTAACAACTAGTTGAGCAAAACTGTTCAGTGTTCAGCATTATCTGTAGCAACCCCTCCAAAGGCAGAAATTCCGTTCCCTACGGGTGTGTACGCGCTGTGTACTCACCCGTAGGGCCAACGGAAATGCCGGTTTTAGGCATGCACTGCACATGCGCTGGAAACCGGCTCTTGACAGATCCTCCGGCTGCCCTGGAGCAGGGCCTCTGCGGGGGGAGAGTTCCGTTTTTTGGAGACCCTCCGCCCGCAGAAAACACTTACAATTCTTGCGCCTGGTAAAAGTTGAAAAAAGTTTTTAAAAAAAATTTCCACTGATTTATCATTTAAAAATACTTTCAAGAAAGGTAAGTTTATTTTTAGCCCCGTTAAAAACTTTAATTTTTTTCAAAAAATAAAATTTTTGTTTAAAATACTTAATTTATGTAATTTAAAGTCATTTTAAAAATGTGATGTTTTGTTTTTAATTTATTTAAAGTTTTACTATGTTTTGGGGGTGATTTCCATTCATATATTTGACCGGTCTTCCTGTCAAATGTATGAAGGGAGATTCCCTTCTCTGATTGATTCCCCATGGCCCACGTGATCCCAGGGACGCTGCGAACCGCCTGCGCCTCTTGGATACGTGGGCCCTGCGCACCGGCAGTTTGGAGAGGCCCAGCAACGGAACTCTGCGCCTCCCGGGAGCCCTCCGGTCTTGGAGCAGATTTTTCCAGATCGCAGCCCTCCGCCCACGGGAGGCCTGCGAACGGAATTTCTGGGCCGTTATCTGAGGGTGTCATGCCATCTTTCTGGAAGCCAACATATCATTAAACATCCTGTTTAATTCTCCTTTGTTTTTAGAAGTTGGCATACACATGGCGAAATGCAGTTAGCTTAGAAACTTAATTTTTATGGGCTTTGTGTAGAATTGTGTAGCACTACATGATATCAAGTTTTTTATGTTGCAAGGTGTGTTGAGCACTTAAAGAGAACAGGATGGACTTGGGAGTAAGTTTTAATTTTTTCCATAGCTTTAATATCTTTATAAATGTTTTGGAGTTGGGTGTCATCAGCACAACGGCTAAATTTGTACATGATACAAAGCTAATGAAGGTGGTAGACTCCAAAGCTGAACAGGATAAGCTACAGGAGGATTTGAATATACTTGGGAATTAGACAGACAGGTGGCAGATTAAATTTAATGTAAAGAAATGCAAAGTGCTTTACATGAGGACAAAAAAATTTCAGGAAGGGGCTATTACTTAAATGGGAAGAAAAGCTTGTGCATGGAAAATGAAAGAGATCTGGGGATCCTGATTGACGATAATTGAAGCTTTCGCAACAATGCTCGGCGGCAGTGAGTGGAGCAAATCAAATGTCGGATGTATTAAAAGGTCAATATTGAGCGAGAATAGTGAGGTAATCCAACCACTTTATGAATCATTGGTGCGACTGCACTTAAAATACTGTGTACAGTTCTGGTCGCCACAGTATAAAAAGGATATTACAGCTATTGACAGGAAACAAAAGAGATCAACCAGAAATATTGAGAGGATGGAGGGATTGGAACACTGATCCCTGTGGCACCCCACTAGTTGCTGATTGCCAATTGGAAAATGACTCATTTATCCCGCATGGCGGTGCTGGAGCTGCGGGTGGACTCACTCTGGAGCATGCACGATGCCGAGAACTCGGTGAATCGCTCATTTAGTGAGTTGTCCACACCGCAGGTAAAGGCTAGGACAGACAGTGAATGGGTGACCAAGAAGCAGGGCAATATCAGGAAGGTAGTGCAGGAGTCCCCTGTGGTCATCTCCCTCCAAAACAGGTATGCCGCTTTGGATACTGTTGGGGGAGATGGCCTACCAGGGGAAGGCACTAGCAGCCAGGTTCATGGCACCATGGCTGGCTCTGCTGCACAGCAGGGCGGGAAAAAGAGTGGTAGGGCTATAGTGATAGGGGACTCAATTGTAAGGGGAATAGACAGGAGTTTCTGTGGCCGCAACCGAGATTCCAGGATGGTATGTTGCCTCCCTGGTGCAAGGGTCAAGGATGTCTCGGAGCGGCTGCAGAACATTCTGAAGAGGGAGGGTGAACAGCCAGCTGTCGTGGTGCATGTAGGTACCAACGATATAGGTAAAAAGCGGGAAGAGGTCCTACAAGCAGAATTTAGGGAGCTAGGAGCTAAATTAAAAAGTAGGACCTCTAAGGTAGTAATCTCTGGATTGCTACCAGGGCCACGTGCTAATCAGAATAGAGAGAACAGGATAGTGAGATTGAATACGTGGCTTGAGCAGTGGTGCAGGAGGGAGGGATTCAAATTCCTGAGGCATTGGAACCAGTTCTGGGGGAAGTGGGACCTGTACAAAAGGGACGGTCTGCACTTGGGCAGGACTGGAACCGATGTCCTCGGGGTAATATTTGCTAAAGCAGTTCGGGAGGATTTAAACTAATATGGCAGGGGAATGGGAACCTATGTAGCGAAACAGGGGGAAGTAATATGCAGTCAGAAACAAATGTTAGAAGGGTGAGAAACAATAGGGGAAGGCCGAGTAAACAAAGGCAAGAAACACAAAGGGCCATACTAAATCATAAGTCTAAAAGGACAAAGGATGTTAATGAAACAAGCCTAAAGGCTCTGTGTCTTAATGCAAGGAGTATCCGTAATAAGGTGGATGAATTGACTGTGCAAATAGATGTTAACGGATACGATGTGATTGGGATTACAGAGACGTGGCTCCAGAACAATCAAGGCTGGGAACTGAACATCCAGGGGTATTCAACATTCAGAAAGGATAGAATAAAAGGAAAAGGGGGTGGGGTAGCATTGCTGGTTAAAGAGGAGATTAATGCAATAGCTAGGAAGGACATCAGCTTGGAGGATGTGGAATCAATATGGGTTGAGCTGCAGAACACCAAAGGGCAGAAAACGTTAGTGGGAGTTGTGTACAGACCTCCAAACAGCAGTAGTGAGGTGGGGGAGGGTATGAAACAGGAAATCAGAGGTGCGTGCAAAAAAGGCACGGCAGTTATCATGGGTGACTTTAATATGCATATAGATTGGGCTACTCAAACTGGAAGCAATACGGTGGAGGAGGATTTCCTGGAGTGTTTAAGGGATGGTTTCCTAAACCAATATGTTGAGGAACCAACTCGAGGGGAGGCCATCCTGGACTGGGTGTTGTGTAATGAGGAGGGACTAATCAGCAATCTTGTGGTACGAGGCCCCCTGGGGAAGAGTGACCATAGTATGGTGGAGTTCTACATTAGGATGGAGAAGGAAACAGTTAAGTCAGAGACCATGGTCCAGAACTTAAATAAGGGCAACTTTGAGGGTAAGAGGCGTGAATTGGCGAGGTTAAATTGGCAAGCGATATTTAAGGGGCTATCAGTGGAAGGGCAATGGCAGACATTTAGAGATCGCATGGATGAACTACAACAATTGTACATCCCGGTCTGGCGTAAAAATAAAAAAGGGAAGGTGGCTCAACCATGACTAACAAGGGAAATCAGGGATAGTATTAAAACCAAGGAAGTTGCATACAAATTGGCCAGAAGTAGCAGCAAACCCGGGGACTGGGAGAACTTCAAAACTCAGCAGAGGAGGACGAAGGGTTTGATTAGGGCAGGGAAAATAAAATATGAAAGGAAGCTTGCAGAGAACATTAAAATGGACTGCAAAAGCTTCTATAAATATGTAAAAAGAAAGAGGTTAGTAAAAACAAACGTAGGTCCCCTGCAGTCGGAAACAGGGGAAGTCGTAATGGGGAACAAGGAAATGGCAGATCAATTGAACAAGTACTTTGGTTCGGTGTTTACTGTGGAGGACACACACAACCTGCCGGAAATAAAAGGGGTCAGAGGATCTGGTAAGAGGGAGGAGCTGAGGGAAATCCTTATTAGTCGGGAAATGGTATTGGGAAATTGATGGGACTGAAGGCTGAAAAATCCCCGGGGCCTGATGGTCTGCATCCCAGAGTACTTAAGGAGGTGGCCTTGGAAATAGTGGATGCATTGACGATCATTTTCCAACATTCCTTAGACTCTGGATCAGTTCCGATGGAGTGGAGGGTGGCCAATGTAACCCCTCTTTTTAAAAAAGGAGGGAGGGAGAAAGCAGGGAATTATAGACCGGTCAGCCTGACATCGGTCGTGGGTAAAATGATGGAAGCAATTATTAAAGATGTCATAACAGACCATTTGGAAAGTGGCGACATGATAGGTCCAAGTCAGCATGGATTTGTGAAAGGGAAATCATGCTTGACAAATCTTCTGGAATTTTTTGAGGATGTTTCGAATAGGGTGGACAGGGGGGAACCAGTAGATGTGGTGTATTTGGACTTTCAGAAGGCCTTCGACAAGGTCCCACACAAGAGATTGGTGAGCAAAGTTAAAGCACATGGGATTGGGGGTAATGTGTTGACGTGGATTGAGAACTGGTTGGCACACAGGAAAGAGTAGGAGTAAATGGGTACTTTTCAGAATGGCAGGCAGTGACCAGCGGGGTACCGCAGGGTTCGGTGCTGGGACCCCAGCTGTTTACATTATATATTAATGATTTGGACGAAGGGATTAAATGTAATATCTCCAAATTTGCGGATGACACTAAATTGGGAGGCAGTGTGAACAATGAGGAGGATGCTAGGAGGCTACAGAGTGACTTGGACAGGTTGGGTGAATGGGCAAATGTATGGCAGATGAAGTACAATGTGGATAAATGTGAGGTTATCCACTTTGGTGGTAAAAATAGAGAGGCGGACGATTACCTGAATGGTGGCAGATTAGGGAAAGGGGACGTGCAACGAGACCTGGGCGTCATGGTACATCAGTCACTGAAGGTGGGAATGCAAGTGCAGCAGGCAGTCAAGAAAGCAAACGGAATGATGGCCTTCATAGCAAGGGGATTTGAGTACAGGAGTAGGGAGGTGATGCTACAGTTGTACAGGGCCTTGGTGAGGCCACACCTGGAGTATTGTGCGCAGTTTTGGTCTCCTAACTTAAGGAAGGACATTCTTGCTATTGAGGGAGTGCAGCGAAGGTTCACTAGATTGATTCCTGGGATGGCCGGACTGACCTATCAAGAAAGATTGGGTCAACTGAACTTGTATCCTCTGGAGTTCAGAAGAATGAGGGGGGATCTTATAGAGACATTTAAAATCCTGACTGGTTTAGACAAATTAGATGCGGGCAGAATGTTCCCAATGGTAGGGAAAACTAGAACCAGGGGTCACAGTCTAAGGATTAAGGGGAAGCCATTTAGGACTGAGCTGAGGAGGAACTTCTTCACCCAGAGAGTGGTGAATCTATGGAATTCTCTTCCACAGAAGGTTGTTGAGGCCAGTTCGCTAAATATATTCAAAAGGGAGTTAGATATAACACTCACAACTAAGGGGATCAAGGGGTATGGCGAGAAAGCAGGAATGGGGTACTGAGGTAGCATGTTCAGCCATGAACGCATTGAATGGCGGTGCAGGCTCGAAGGACCGAATGGTCTACTCCTGTACCTATTTTCTATGTTTCTATGACTCTCTGTTTTCTGTTAGTTAGCCAATCCCCTATCTGTGCCAGTATATTACCCCTAACCCCGTGCGCTCTTATCTTGTGCAGTAACCTTTTATGTGGCACCTTATCGAATGCCTTCTGGATATCCAAATACACTACATCTACTGGTTCCCCTTTATCAACCCTGTTAGTTACATCCTCAAAGAACTCTAGCAAATTTGTTAAACACGATTTCCCTTTCATAAAACCATGTTGACTCTACTTGATTGTCTTGTGATTTTTCTAAATGCCCTGCTATTACCTCCTTAATAATAGATTCCAGCATTTTCCCAATGACAGATGTTAGGCTAACTGGCCTATAGTTTCCTGCTTTCTGTCTCCCTCCTTTCTTGAATACATCTTCAATACATCTGTGACACTGGCATCATCCTGACACTGGAAAAACTGTCCAGGTATCTCCTATCCACACAAAGCAGGACAAATCCTAATTTGTCGAATTACCACCTAATCAGCCTCCTTCTAATCATCAGCAAAGTAATGGAAGGAGTCCTGAGGAGTAATGACAAGTGACATTTGTTCACCAATAACATGCTCACTGACTCTTGGTTCACATTCTGCCAGAACCACCCAGCTACAGAATGTGTCACAGCCTTGATCTAGACTTTGACGCAAGAGCTAACTGCAAGAGGAATGGTGAGTAACTGTCCTCGACATCAGGGCAGCATTTGACTGACGATGGCATCAGGTAGCCCGAGAAAAATTGACATCAAAGGAAAAGCTCTCCAGTGGCTGGAATCGTACCTGACACACAAGAAGATAGTTGTGGTTATTTGGAGACAAATCAGCACAGCGTCAGGACATGGCTGCAGGAGTTCCTCAGAGCAGTATCCTTGACTCAAACATCTTCAGCTGCTTCATTAATGATGATTCCTCTGTCGTAAGGTCAAGAAAAGGGGCTGTTTGCTGACAGTTCCACAGTGTTCAGTTCCATTCACAACTCCTCCGATAATGAAGCAGCCCATATCAGCCTTAGCACAAACTGGATAGAAACATAGAAGATAGGAGCAGGAGTAGGCCATTCGACCCTTCAAGCCTGCTCCGCCATTCAATGAGATCATGGCTGATCATCCAAATTCAGTACCCTGTCCCTGCTTTCTCCTCATATCCCTTGATCTCTTTAGCCTTAAGAACTATATCTAACTCCTTCTTGAATATATTTAAGGATTTGGCCTCAACTGCCTTCTGTGGTAGAGAATTCCACAGGTTCACCACTCTCTGGGTGAAGAAATTCCTCCTCATCTCAGTCCTAATTGGCTTACCCCTTATCCTTCGACTGTGACCCCTGGTTCTGGACTCACCCGCTATCGGGAACATCCTTCCTGCATCTAGTCTGTCTAGTCCTGTTAGAATTTTATAAGTTTCAATGAGATCCCCTCTCATTCTTCTAAACTCTAGCGAGTATAAGCCTAATCGACCCAATCTCTCTTCATACGTCATCCCAGGTATCAGTCTGGTGATTCTTCGCTGCACGCCCTCCATGGCAAGAACATCCTTCCTCAGATAAGGCGACCAAAACTGCACACAATACTCAAGGTGTGGTCTCACCAAGGCCCTGTACAACTACAGCAAGACATCCTTGCTCCTGTACTCGAATCGTCTCGCTATGAAGGCTAACATACCATTTGCCTTCTTAACCGCCTGCTGCACCTGCATGCTTACCTTCAGCGACTGGTGCACAAGGACACCCAGGTCTCGTTGCACCTCCCCTTTTCCCAATCTATTGCCGTTCAGATAATAATCTGCCTTCCTGTTTTTGCCACTAAAGTGGATGACCTCACATTTATCCACATTATACTGCATCTGCCATGCATTTGCCCACTCACCCAACCTGTCCAAATCATACTGGAGTTTCTCTGCATCCTCCTCACAGCACACTTGCCCACCCAGCTTTGTGTTGTCTGCAAGCTTGGAGATATTACATCTAGTTCCCTCGTCTAAATCATTAATATATATTGTGACTAGCTGGGGTCCTAGCACCGATCCCTGCGGTACCCCACTAGTCTACAGAATTTGTTCATCCCTGTCTGGCATAAATGTTTGCCATTGCCTATCCACCGTCAACCCTTTAAGTAACGTTCCCCAATCCATCCGAGCCAACTCGCGCCTCATACCATCGTAGTTTCCTTTATTTAAATTCAGGACCCTAGTCTCTGAGTCAACTACTTCACTCTCCATCTTAATGAAGAATTCTATCATATTATGATCGCTCTTCCCCAAGGGACCTCGCACAACAAGATTGCTAATTAATTCTTTCTCATTACATAATACCCAGTCTAAGATGGCCTGATCTCTAGTTGGTTCCTCGACATATTGGTCCAGGAAACCAATACACTCTAGGAATTCCTCCTCCACAGTATTGTTACTAATTTGGTTAGCCCAATCTATTTGCAGATTAAAGTCACCCATGATAACTGCTGTGCCCTTATTGCACGCATCTCTAATTTCCTGTTTATCCCCAACCTCACCACTACTGTTTGGGGGTCTGTATACAACTCCCACTAACGTTTTCAGCCCCTTGGTATTTCTCAGCTCTACCCATACAGATTCCACATCATCCGAGCTAATATCCTTCCTTACTATTGTGTTAATCTCCTCTTTAACCAGCAACGCTACCCCACCTCCTTTTCCTTTTTGCCTGTCCTTCCTGAATATTGAATACCCCTGGATGTTGAGTTCCCAGCCTTGGTTACCCTAGAGCCATGTCTCCGTAATCCCAATTATATCGTACATCTATTTGCGCAGCTAATTCATCCACCTTATTACGAATGCTCCTCGCATTAAGACACAAAGCCTTCAGGTTTTTTTTTAACACTCTTAGTCCTTTTAGAATTATTTTTAACTGTGGCCCTGTTTGATTTACACCCTTGATTTCTCTGCCTTCCACTTTTGCTTTTCTCCTTCCTATCTTTTGCTTCTATCCTTGTTTCCCTTTTCTCTGTCTCCCTGCACAGGTTCCCAACCCCCTGTCATTTTAGTTTAAACCCTCCCCAACAGCACTAGCAAACACTCCCCCTAGGACATCAGTCCCGGTCCTGCCCAGGTGCAAACCGTCCAGTTTGTACTGGTTCCACCTCCCCCAGAACCGGTTCCAATGTCTAGGTTTGGAGCTGATGAGTGGAAGATAATATTCATACCATCTTTAAGTGCCAGATAATGGCGGTTTCCAGCATGAAAAGGCCCGACTACTGCACCAAACCTTCAATAGCACCATTATTGTTAAGTCTTCCACCATCAGTGTCTTGAGTAGTGGATAGGTATTTAGCAAGGAGAGGCTCATCACCTGACTCCTCAATGCTCCACTACTATCTGCAAGACTCAAGATAGGAGTGTGACGGAATACTCACCATTCACCTGGACAAGTCCACCTGCAACAACACTTAAGGAAATTGGATCACATCCAGGACAAAGCAATCCAGTTGACTAGTGCCCTATCTACTGAACTTCATGTCCACCCCCTCCACACAGGCGTATTATGGCTGCAGTATAGGATGCACTGCAGCAACTTGCCAAAGTTACTTTAACACCTCCAGGTCTGTGGCCTCTACCATGGAGAATATGAGCAGCAATGTCAAGGGAATACCATCACCTGCAAATTCCCCTAGAAGTCGCACACCATCCTGTCTTGGACATATATTGTTGTTCCTTTATCATCACTGTGTGTCAATATCCTGAAATTCCCTACCAATACCATTGTGGGACTACCATCACCACAGGAATTATGACAGTTCTCCACGTATGGTAACCATTCTTCTTGATGATCTTCTCCCCAGCCCTTTCAAATGGCATAGCTGATTTTCCTAATTCCACATTTGGTGTATAGCAAATTTTCTTACAATTTAACAGCTGTATGTTAGCGCACAAAATGGCTAAACAATGATTAGTTTTTATAAATAGCTTGTACTGTAGTCAATTTGTGCTTTGTGTAACGTCTGATTTTAACTGTTAACTGTTTTGACTGTTGACTGACCTTCCAACTAGTACTAAGCTGCGTGTTACATAATTTACTTTTCCCCTCTATCTCTTCTGTAGGTGGAAGGATAAGCGAACATGTTCTGTGGACGGGAATTATCGTCCGTTCCCAAAAAACAAACAACAGAATGTTGGTATGCGTCGACAGGAAAATCTACGCTGGGCAGCTGATCTTTCCTATGTGGAAGAGAGAGAACACTGGCAAGAGCAAGTAAACCAACTGACCAGGCAATTAGAATTCAGTACAAATATGTGCCAGACCCTGATGCAGGATCAGCAGGTAGGAAGTATTTTTGGAAGATCATGTGTATCCAGGCCTTTTCTCTTCCCTCAACGCCAGAGAAGAGTACACAGCTTTTGTCAGCAACTGCCTTGCTGTTAATTAATTTAGACTGTGTCATTTGAGCACTTTGCATCTCATCATTGTGAGATGTGTGCAGATGTGAAATCCTTCAGACAACCAATCGAAACTGAGGGGTGTCTCATTGGGAGAAAAATGTGATGCATGCTTTTGGTGTTAATGAAATGGTGTTCTAGAAATGCAAGTCTTTGTTTCTTTCTTTAATGGATCAGAATTGGGAAGAAGAATTTATTTATTTGATATTTACTGACAACACTAAAATATAAGATCTGGCAACCATTGGCAGACTGTAATGGACTTCTGGAGGGTACAGACAGTTGCAGAATAAACGAACGGGTGACGGATACAATTTGATGTGGAGAAGTGTGAAGTAATATATTTTGGGAGGAAGAACAAAAAATGGGACTATGCACTCAATTGCAAAGCACTGAAGGATGTGGATAAACAGTGAGGGCTTGAAATATATAATTTCTTGAAAGTGTAAGCACAGGTAGATGAAGACATAAAGGCAAACAGCATTGAGTTTTATAAAGAGGGCCATAGCATACAAGAGCAGAAAGATTATGATAAATTTCAACAAGGCAATAGTTAGGCCACAGTTGGAGTTATGTGTGCCCCGTGATAGAAACAACAATGCGCTTTAAGTGCAAGTCCACCAGGATGAGACACTAAAGTTATGAGGAGAAACTGAGACTATTTCTGCTGCAGTAAGAAGATGAGATTTAATAGAGATTTTTTTTTTAAAGGATTTTGATCAGGTTCATAGCAAGTTTATTTCCTCTGGTTGGAGTTGGTAACTAGGGATCTTCAATTTAAAAGGGTCACTGAGAGGATTGAGGGTAGGAGAAATTTCTTCATGCAGAGGGTTGTTGGAGCATGGAATGCTTGGCCACAGAATAGTTGAGACAGAGACAAATGCATCTTCTAAGGGAAAATTGGAATTTAATATTTGAATCAGAGAAAAAAGGCAATGAGATTCATTTTGGATTGCACTGGGAAAATGTTGCAAGACTGTTGTACTCTAAACTTCTGTGGTTCAAAAAGATTTTGTAGACAAGCCTCCCAAATTAATAGAAGATAAATACATCAGCTTGTATTTGGAGGTGGGGCGGGGGAGAATTAAACTTGGGAATCCTAGTCTCTTTCAAAAGATCATTTTAGGGATTTTCAGCTAACGTGTTCACATCCTAATTAAACCAACAAATGCTACCCTTACATATTACTAGTTTGATGCAAACTTCTATTTGAGTGTTGTGAGTGGGCAATAATGAGTTTTCTTGCTCTGCTGTCTCGTTGGGAAAAGCAATGCTCTGTTCCTGCTTAAAGTATATGTACACTCTGGAAAGAATTAAATTGTAATGGAATGATCTAGCTCTGATATAAAGCTTACCAACTTTATTTAGGATACATTATACGGCAGATTTTATTGTTAATTTGATATGTATTTGTATTGTACCAAAAGAGTACGGTTTATTTCAAATCAGTTCCTGTTCTGATTTGTTACCTGAAGCAGTGTGAGACTACCAAGGGCCAACGTGTGTTTTGACCTAATCAATAAAAATGCATTTTTAGGCTAACAGGCAAAAATGGTACAGTTTTTTGTTCTGTTATTTGTTGTTTTCTTATGTCCCATACTGCTAAAAATTTGCATTGACGTTTTTAGGGTGTGTGCATTTTTGCATTAGGTTGCTCTGTTCTGTTTTTCCTAATGGAGCTTGAGTTGCAACATAAACATGCTTAGATTGCAGAAGCTTGTTTTTTTTTGGTAAATACGTTTTTCTGAAGTTTAATAATGTGCTATTTTTGTGTAGCTCTAAATAAACTTTTTATTTCTACACAGGCACTTTCGTACCTTCTGCAGACATTCCTTACTGGCCCTTACAGTGTAATGCCCAGCAATGTTGGATCACCACAGGTGCATATCATTATGCACCAATTAAATCAATGTTACACACAGTTGGCTTGGCAACAGAACCATGTGCAAAGGTGTGTTAATGTTCAAAATTAGTTATTTGCAAGTATTACATTTTTGAAGCTGATGCATACCGGAAATATTGGTGGCAATTTGTCTTGGATATGGTAAAATAAGAAATGTTGTGAAATAAAGTTAAGATGTGCTGGTCTATAGATTTTTATGAGTGATTTTCCACTTTTGGGTTACTTTATGGGTACAGTAGCCTAGTAGATAGGGTGCTGCATTAGCAATCCAGAGGTCCTGAGTTCTGATAATCTGTGGACCAGCACGTGAGCTTCCGGATTGTTGTAAAAAAAAAAAAATCACTGGTTCACTACTGCCTTTCAGGGAAGTGAGCCTGCCTGGTCTGGCCTACACGTGACTCCAGTCTCACACTACATGGTTGACTCTTAATGCCCTCTGTTGTAAACGATTGGTAGAGTTAAAAAAAAAATAAGACCGGGCACCTTGACAACAACTTCGGCGTCGAATCAGACTGAGACAGTCTCAGCCCAGTTGACCCTGCAAATTCCTCCTCACTAGCTACCCAGACACGAATCAAGCAAACTTGGCATAATACTCTCTAAATCATATTAGCCAGCATCCCAGACTCCTCCATTATCATTCCTGGGTGTGTTCTGATGCACTGGCACGGTCGGCCTGCCAGAGGTGGGGACACAGTGATATACCTGCGAGTCCTCAACATTGACTTCCGATCAAACAATGTCGAGAAAGCTCTTGCCAAACACCACCTACAGGCCATGTCAACTGACGAATCAGTACACCACACGGACTGCAGCGGTTCAAGAAGGCGGCTCACCACCACCTCCTCGAGGGCAATTAGGGATGGGCAATAAATGCTGGCCTTGCCAGGGCCGCCCACATCCCAGAAACGCATTTTGAAAAAACCTCCACGTTGAACATCAGTTAGAGGTAGCTCTGAGGGTACGGTACATAAACAAATCGTCAAGAGTGCTCAGTAGAGTGCTGCATTAGTTGAGAGACATAGCTGCCAGAATGGGCCAGCATTAAGTGGTGATGGTATCTAACACGAGGGGGTAACCTACCTGATCTCGTCCTCACCAGTCGACCTGTTGCAGGCATGTCTGTCCAAAACAGCATTGTTAAGAGTGACAAAATCTCAACATTTTCCTTTGTATCATGTGGCATAACCTTCGTGCTAAGTGGAACAGACTAAGGACAGATCGAGCAACCCAACAGGGGCATCTGAGACGCTGTGGGCCATCAGCAACAGCAGAATTGTGTACCACCATGATCTGTAACATCATGGCCCAATGCATCCCTTATTCACCATCAAGCCGGCAGACCAACCCTGGTTCAATGGGGATTATAGAAGGGCATGCCAGAACTGCACCAGGCATACCTTTAGAGCAAGGTACCAGCAGGGTTACCTGCATGTTGAACACCAAAAGTAGTCGGCAATAGACAGATAAGTGGTCCACAAACAATGGACCAGAACAAAACTCTGTTGACTTAACACATGAAATTAAGAATGGTGTTGGCAAGCAGGCAGCTAATAGGAAGAAGTGGATTCATGAACATCCCCATCCTCAAACATGGCAAAGCTGAGCACGTGAGTGAAAGAAGTGTTTGCAAGCCTCTTCAGCCAAAAGTGCTGATTGGATCATCCTGGTCTGCTTTCTGAGGTCCCTTCCAACATAGATGCCAGCCAACGCCCCTCCGGAACCTTCCTCCTCTTCACTCTCCTCTGACCCTATCCCTTCTTCCAATCTCACCCCCTGCCGTGTTTTCACTATCCCCTCTGACCTTCCCCTCTCTGACCCCGAACGATCAGTCCTTCGCAAAGGCCTGAGCTTCATCCCCTTACGCCCCCATCTAAATGAAATTCGAGCTCGGCATGATGCCAAGCTCTTTTTTCGTCTCCTTGCCCACTTCTTTGGCCAGGAGTCTCCCCCCCCCCCCCCCCCCCCCCCTGCACAGCGGACCCGTTCACCTGCTTTCAGAATTCTCAGTCTACCTGGACCCCTCCCTCTGGCCTCTTGCCCTCTCTGGATCTTTTTATTGCTACCTGCCGGCGTGACATCGGCTGTCTCCAGTTCTCTGCTCCCCTCACTCACTCCA
The DNA here is from genome assembly GCA_030390025.1 of Squalus acanthias. Taxonomy (NCBI): domain Eukaryota; kingdom Metazoa; phylum Chordata; class Chondrichthyes; order Squaliformes; family Squalidae; genus Squalus; species Squalus acanthias. The sequence goes on along the minus strand of CM059426.1, from coordinate 76,161,579 downwards.
ACCTACCTCCCTCTGAACTTGCAGCACTCCGTTCTCTCCGATCCAACCCCGACATTGTCATTAAACCTGCTGACAGAGTGGTGCTGTTTTTTGGCGAACCGACCTCTACTGTGCGGAGGCTGAACGGCAACTCTCTGACACCTCCTCCTACCTCCCCCTGGACCATGACCCCACTACCGAACATCAAGAAATCGTTTCCAAGACTGTCACAGACCACCTCTCCTCTGGAGATCTTCCCTCCATGGCCGCCAACCTCATAGTCCCTTAATCCCGCACAGCCCGCTTTTACCTCCTTCCCAAGATCCACAAACAGGACTGCCCTGGTAAACCCATTGTTTCAGCCTGTTCTTTCCCCACAGAACTGATTTCTTCCTATCTCGACTCTCTTTTCTCCCATTGTCCAGTCTCTTCCCACCTACATCCACGACTCTTCCGACGCCCTCCGCCACTTTAACAGTTTCCCAGCCCCAATCGTCTCCTTTTCATTATGGACATCCAATCCCTCTACACCTCCATCCCCCACCAGGACGGCCTGAGGGCGCTCCACTTCTTCCTTGAACAGAGGCCCAACCAGTCCCCAACCACCACCACCCTCCTCTGCCTGGCTGAACTTGTTCTCACATTGAACAACTTCTCCTTTGACTCTACTCACTTCCTCCAAATTAAAGGTGTTGCTATGGGTACCCGCATGGGCCCTAGCAATGCCTGCTTTTTCGTGGGATATGTGGAACATTCTTTGTTCCAGTCCTACTCAGGTCCCCTCCCTCACCTCTTTACTACATTGATGACTGTATTGGTGCCGTTTCCTGCTCTCGCCCTGAACTAGTTAATTTCATTCACTTAGATTCAAATTTCCACCCTTCCCTCACCTTCACATGGTCCATCTCCGACTCTTCCCTTCCCTTCCTCGACTTCTCTGTCTCCATTTACATAGAAACATAGAAACTAGGAGCAGGAGTAGGCCATTCGGCCCGTCGAGCCTGCTCCACCATTCAATACGATCATGGCTGATCATCCAAATCCAGTACCCTGTCCCTGCTTTCTCACACAGAATCCCCATCGAGCCTGCACCGACACATATCCCACCCTATCCCCGTAACCCCACGTATTAATTCCCCCTAACAATATCATAGCCAAATCAACCTAACCCGCACATTTTTGGACTGTGGGAGGAAACCGGAGCACCCGGAGGAAACCCACGCAGACACGGGGAGAATGTGCAAACTCCACACAGACAGTCACCCGAGGCCAGATTCTGGGGATAGGCTATCGACCAACATCCACTATAAGCCCACTGACTCCCACAGCTACCTGGACTACAATTCCTCCCACCCCGCTTCCTATAAGGACACTATTCCATTCTCCCAGTTTCTCCGTCTCCGCCGCATCTGTTCTGACGATGGCACCTTCCATACCAGTATGTCTTCCTTTTTCCTCAACTGAGGATTCCCCTCTACTGTGGTTGACATGGCCCTCGACTGTGTCCGTTCCATTTCCCGCACTTCTGCTCTCACCCCTTCTCCTCCGTCCCAGAACCACGATAGGGTTCCCCTTGTCCTCACCTTTCACCCCACTCGCCTCCACATTCAACGGATCATCCTGCGCCATTTCTGCCACCTCCAGCGTGATCCCACCCCACCACCAAACACATCTTCCCCTACCCCCCCCCCTTTCAGCATTCCAAAGGGACCACTCCCTCCGCGACACCCTGGTCCACTCCTCTATCACCCCCAACACCCCTTCCCCTTCGCCCGGCACCTTCCCATTGCAAGTGCAGGCGATGCAACACCTGTCCTTTTACCTCCTCCCTTCCGACCGTCCAGCGCCCCAAACACTCCTTCCAGGTGAAACAGCGATTTACTTGTACTTCTTACAATTTAGTATACTGTATTCGCTGCTCACAATGCGATCTCCTCTACATTGGGGAGACCAAACGCAGATTGGGTGACCGCTTTGTGGAACACCTCCATTCAGTCAGCAAGCATGACCCCGAGCTTCCGGTCGCCTGTCACTTTAATTCTCCCCTCCACTCCCACTTTGATCTCTCCGTCCTCGGCCTCTTACACTGTTCCAACGAAGCTCAACGTAAGCTTGAGGAACAGCACCTCATCTTTCGATTAGGCACTTTACAGCCTTCTGGACTTAACATCGAGTTCAACAATTTCAGACTATAAATTGGCCCCTGTATTTCTTTTTTTTTTCTCTTGTTTGCTCACATGGTAGCTGTTAATGTTGCTGCCATCATCATCTAACCATCATCTAGAGCCATCTTTTGTTTCTTAACTTGTCCCATTACCTCTCCTTTTGCCTTGCACTATCATCCCTTTTGTCAGTCAGTCTCTCCTGCCTTCCATCCTATCACAGATCTTCCCTTTGTTCTTTTCTCCCCTCCTCCCTGCCCCTGCTTAAAAATCTCTCCTCTCTAACCTTTTCCAGTTCTGACGAAGGGTTCGACCCGAAACGTTGACTCTGTTTCTCCTCACCTCGATGCTGCCTGACCTGCCGAGTCTTTCCAGCACTTTCTGTTGTTATGTCAGATTTCCAGCATCCGCAGTATTTTGCTATTGTATAGATGCCAGCCAGTTTGGTATTCTCCACATGCTATTAAGCCGGTGAGTGTACTGGACATAGCAAAAACTATGGGCCCGAACCACAGCCCAGCTGTAGTGCCGAAAGGCTGTACACCAGAGCTAGCTGCTCACCGAGCCAAGCTGTTCCAGTATAATTATGCCAACATCTACCCAACAATGTGAAAAAGTGCTCAGCTATATGTAATCCACAGAAAACAAGATACGTCTAACCTGACCAGTTCCCACCCTATCAGTCTCCTCCCAATCATCAGTAATAGATGGAAGAAGTCATCCGTAGTGCCATCGGGCAATACCTGCTATCCACGTAATTCGGGATCTGCTAGGAACACTTGGCTCCAGTACCTCATCACAGCCTTGATTCAGATATGGAAGCCAGAGGAGAGGTGAGAGTGCCTTCGATATCAAGGCAGCATTTGACTGAGTATGGCATCAGGGAGACCTAGCAGAACTGAGGTCAATGGGGATCAAAGGGAAAACCATCCAGTCACTGGATTCATACCTGACACACAGGATGATGATTATGGTTGTTGGAAGCTACAGGAGTTCCTCATGGGAGCAAATGTGGTCCAACTATCTTAAGCTGCTTCATCAATGCTCTTCTATTGCTCATATGGTTGCGTGGAGCTGTTCACATGATTCCAGTGTTCAGTACCATTTACAACTCTTGCGATTAATGAAGTGGTCCATATCAGCCCACAGCAAGACCTGGACAACAGTTAGGCTTGGACTGACAAGTGACAGGTAACATTCGGGCCACATAAGTGCCATGTAATGATCATTTCAAACAGGAGAAAACCCTCTTGACCTTCAGTGGCACCACCATCAATATCCTGGACATGTTGACTAGTAACTTAACTGGACAGCCATATCAGCATCTGTACTCCCCAGGACAGAGTAGGTTGCTTGATCAGCTCTGCGTGCCATTGGACTTGATATCCATCCCCTCCACCCAGCACACAGTATGGCTGCAGTGTATATGATCTAAAGGGTGCACTGCAGTAACTCCCCAAGATCCCTTCCATGCGACCTGTACCATTGAGCAGGACAAGAGCAGCAAAGTTACAGGAAAGCCATCACCTCCAAGTCATACACAATCCTGACCTGGATATAAATCACTTCGTTCATCATTGCTGGGTCAATATCCTGGAATTCCATAGCTAACACCATTGTGGGAGCATCATCACTACAACAATTGCATTTGTTCAATGGGAAAACCTACCACCACTTTCTCAAGAAACCTAGGATCAGCAATAAATGTGGCTTTGTCAGCATTTCCCACATCCCAAGAACAAATTTTTCAGAGCTGTATTGTTGAATTTTAATAATTTAAACCTTTAGCTCTTCACCTCCTTCATTGTGGAGTAAAATTTTAAGATGGAAACTATTGCAGATAATTCAGCCGGTATATGTGGGAAACTGGTTAGCAGCTGTCAATGTCAAGAAAAGTAATTCTGTCAAGCTGAGATATGAAACTCTCATACTGAGGGCTGGAGGTTTGTTGCACAGCGAGTCAAGTTCCACTGAAGTTATTTAATGCAACCTTCTATCAGTCCTCGGAGTGATCAAAATGTGCTTGTTTAAAGTGACTGTTTTTCTTCAACTGCAGCGATTCTACATATTCCCAGTCAGATAATTGTCCTGTTTGATCTTCCTCCAAGCATTCCAGTGAAGCTACACCAATAGATCTTGAGCTCTTTAGGGAAACTAGGTACTTCGTGAAGTGGGAATTCTCAGCTGGAGCTGCTTATAGGATCTACCCTTCATTGAGACCCAATTCACAGTTCTTGTCAAAGACTATTTATTCAACTGCTGCATTACCATGCGTTTTGAATACTGCTCCCTCCACCCAGGAGGCTAGACATAGGTTCAGAACAGCTTATGGATCTTAAGGCTGATGGTGGTAGTAACAGTAATATTTGTGGCAGCAGCTGCAAGTAAGTACCTTTTTGAGGCAGTTACAACTGAAGCTTTTCACACAGTGAGCCCTAAGGCACATTATGTTGTCCCATGACATTGAGATCAACCAGGGTTAACCAGTGGTAACATGTTAATTTGCTTTCTCTTGTTTATGCTTGCAGCGATTCAGTTTCTGGCTCACGGAGATCTACCTGAATTATTTACCATGCAGATAGGATAGCCTTAGGCTACAAGCAAATGTTATGTATAAAATTGTGGTTGGGTTTCATTTATCTCATGTAATCATGCTTCTTAAAATTCAACTGTTCCCACATTTCCTTTACAGAGGAAAGTTTAGTGTTCAGAATGATTGATCCCAGCCGTTTTTCTTTTGGAAGCAAAGCCTTTTGGTGAAACCATTACACATCAGCATGTAATTATACAAGAATGAAACTCCTTAGGTGGTCATGATTGACCAGGAAAAGTTGAAACTTGTGATATGGCTGCTTCCTGGTTCATGGGAACACCATCACATCCAAATTCTACTCTTAAGTCACACACCATCCTGACTTGGCAGTATATTGCCGTTTCTTCATTGTCACTGGGTCGAAATCCTGGAACTCCCTCCTTAACAGCACTGTGAAACATAGAAACATAGAAGATAGGAGCAGGAGTAGGCCATTCGGCCCATCGAGCCTGCTCGCCATTCGATGAGATCATGGCTGATCATCCAAACTCAGTACCCTGTACCTGCCTTCTCCCCATATCCCTTGATACCTTTAGCTTTAATATATCTAACTCATTCTTGAATATATTTAATGACTTGGCCTCAACTACCTTCTGTGGTAGAGAATTTCACAGGTTCACCACTCTCTGGGTGAAGAAATTCCTCCTCATTTCTGTCCTAAATGGCTTACCCCTTATCCTTAGATTATGACCCCTGGTTCTGGACTCCAACCATCGGGAACATTCTTCCTGCATCTAGTTTGTCCAGACCTGTCAGAATTTTATATGTTTCGATGAGATCCCCTCTCATTCTTCTATACTCCAGCGAGTATCAGCCCAATCGACCCAATCTCTCCTCATATGTCATTCCTGCCATCCCAGGTATCAGCCTTGTGAATCTTTGCTGAACTCCCTCCATGGCAAGAACATCCTTCCTCAGATAAGGCGACCAAAACTGCACACAGTACTCAAGGTGTGGTCTCACCAAGGCCCTGTACAACTGCAGCAAGACATCCCTGTTCCTATACTCAAACCCTTTCGCTATGAAGGCCAACATACCATTTGCCTTCTTCACCGCCTGCAGCACCTGCATGCTTACCTTCAGCGACTGGTGCACAAGGACACCCAGGTCTTGTTGCACTTCCCCTTCTCCCAATCTATTGCCATTCAGATAATAGTCTGCCTTTCTGTTTTTGACACCAAAGTGGATAACCTCGCATTTATCCACGTTATATTGCATCTGCCACGCTTCTGCCCACTCACCCAACCTGTCCAAATCATCCTGGAGTTTCTCTGTATCCTCCTCGCAGCACACATTCCCACCCAGCTTTGTGTCATCTGCAAACTTGGAGATATAACATTTAGTTCCCTTATCTAGATCATTAATGTATATTGTGAATAGCTGGGGTCCAAGGACCGATCCCTGCGGTACCCCACTAGTCACTGCTTGCCACTCGGAAAAAGACCCATTAATTCCTACTCTTTGCTTTCTGTCTGCCAACCAGTTCTCTATCCAAGTCAATACCTTGCCCCCAATCCCATGTGCCTTAACTTTACACGCTAATCTCTTATGCGGGACCTTATCGAAAGCCTTTTGAAAGTCCAAATACACCACATCTACTGTGGGAGTACCTTCACCACAAAGACTTCAGCCGTTCAAGAAGGCGGCTCACCACCACCTTCTCAAGGGCAGTTAAGGATGAGCAATAAATGCTGGCCTTGCCAGCGTCGCCCACATCCCAGGAACAAATTTGCTACGGGTTTTTATTTACACTGTCTGTAACTTACTTACGTAGAATGATTTATGCATTTTCACAGAACATTATTGTCTCTTTAATCGCTCAAGCCAGTGAGCTGTGGTTTTCCAATCAGGTCTTGCTGTTAAGTCATGGAGCAATATACCTCCATTTGCTACAGTATAGTATAATTCATTGTATATAAAAAAATTATTAATTGTTGATTAAATGTGAGGAGCTTTAGGTGACAGTGTGGATATGGTCTCTGTCATTAAATGTTTGGAAACTCCCATCAACACTCTGTTGCCACCATTTAAAGGAACTTGACATTTACTTTGAGAACACTTCCTTATATAAAGTTGGAAGACAATGCGACTAGTATTGCACCAAACACTAAATGGGATAACGACTCTTTTTCTGCCTTCTCTTCCTCCCCTCCCCTCCTCCACCGCAACCTGTTTTCTTTGACTGCAGTGAAAATTTCATGTACAATGAAATGAGACCCCCAATCTTGGCTTCTTTTATATTTAGTTTAGTGTGATTTTGGTGCTGCTGGTTTGTGGCAATCGGTTTTGCACAGTCAGCAGTAAAATCATAGAAAACTTGTCAGATTCGCTAAAGCTGACCACTGGGAAGAACATTTTTTTTTAACCCTGTCTTCCTAATAGCTTTTGAAGTTGCTACCAACTGAGAGACCCAAGCATCAGGCATTAACCCTCTGCTAAAACCAATTTAAATGCAGCTGTTGTTGCCTAAAGCTGAAATGTATTTGCACATTTCTTTGATTTTTTTTTTTGCTTCCTTATCTAAGATAATGTACACCTAAAGAGTAAGGATGATGCAACCTGAATTCTTGTTAGTAAATATTGAATCTTTGCTTATTCCTGTATCCTGATAGACTAAAGCAGATGCTGAATGATCTTCTGCATCAACAACAGGAAGACAAGAAGCCAGAAAATCAAAGAGATAGCAGTGTGCCACCTCCTTCTCCCAGCAATTTTGTCTTCCCTCCATTTAGCTTCCCTTCCCCGTCCTTAAATCCATTAAGCATGTCGAGATTTCCAAATTGTTCTCCTTTCATTCATGGTAAGTACTGCTATTTGTAGAAATAGTTGTCCTTGTGTGGAGTATTTCAGATTTTATGATGCAAGTAACATTTGAGAAAGTTAACAACACTTTTACAAGTGAACTATGTTTGTAGAACTGAGTGATGATTCTGTCAGTGAAGACATTTGATCGAAGTCCAGTGCTATTAAACTATCTGAACTTTATTTTTAAAAAGAGAAGATATAATGTAGGAGTGTAATTGTTTCTGACCTAAATGGTAACCTTGAGCCCAGAAGACTGACAAAGCTGTCAACAGCTATTATGTTTCTACTATTTATTTTGATGCAACACAGTAGTTCAATTGTTGATAATCAATTTATCTTTTTTTCAAAAACAGGTTTCAACCTTAACCCAATATTCCCCCCTGGGTGTAGTGACCTATCACACAATGTCAGTGTCCAAAGCAATGAACAGCAACCACTTGTAACCGAGCACAGCATCTCTGGAAAAACAGAGTACTTGGCCTTCCCAAAGCCATTTGAAAGTAATTCTCCAAAATGCAGAGAGAGCAAGTGGTACGTACAGTATTTTCAGCTTGCAGTGGCCTTGCTGCTTTCACATAGTAAAAATGTTTTGTTTCCTTTTATAATTTTCTAGATGTATTATTTCAATGACTAGAAGTTCTGAGTTGGCATTTTGGCAATATACTTCTAACGGTTGCTAATTTTAGCAAAAAAGTAGATGCAAGGACAAGCAGTGTTCCTCACTGCGTATCTTTGTTTGCTCTTTTGCTAAAAGTAGTGAAGAGGAAAACTTCCCTTTAGTCTTCCAGTAGTTGAAGAAAATTATTTTGCAAGAGTCTGGGGCCTACAATTTTATCTTGAAACCAGCATACCCATGAATGGACACACTGAGATATAGGATGGTAAAGGCAAGTTGCTATTAACTAAATTTTAAATAATTTACATCCTAGCTCAACAAATATTGATGTAGAGGGAAATAATGCAGTCTGAGGAGGGGGTTTAAGAGGAACACCAAAACCATGGGCCTTGAGATAAAGTATCTTCAAATTATGAGTCAGGCCTTTCAGCTGTCCATTATTCAGAGATAGGGAATAACAACAAAAACTTGTATTTATATAGCACCTTTACGTAGTAAAACGTCCCAACATGCTTCACAGGAGCATTATCAAACAACCCCAAGACAAGCTACAATGTACTTACTATAAATGCTAGAGCAGAACCTTTCCTCCTGGTCCCGCTTTCACAGGTTTTCTTGTGTCCACCTCCCTGTGAGCTATTGCTGCTAATTTCTGGATTAACTTACCAAACTAGTCAGGGTGAGTTCCCAAAGTAGGCTGAGTGTACAGTGGGAGTTGTCCAAACCTTTGTGAGGCAGTTGTGCTTCAAGCATGATGTTAATCCAACCCTCCCTCCCCCAAATTGGTCAACAAATTTACCTCCAAGGTTCTTGCCAGCAAGCAGTGTTTCATACCTTGAACAATCCATGTCTTTTGGTGCATTGTTTCTCAGGATTGAACGGCTATCATCATTGAGGATTTTTAGTAGACAGTTTGGAAGATTTTAAGAACCAGCAGAACTTGCAAATAATTTCAGAAATAGCTATGAAAAGCAGTACATCAAAGAGTTCTCTTTGATTAGTGAGCAAGCCACACACACCTGCTATACTTGCAGTGCTTTTATGGCAAAATCTGAGGTTTCCAAGCCCAGGACCCTGGAATGCACCACATCTCCAGGACGATTTGTGGCTTCAAATTTCAGCAGTGAATTGCTGGTTACCCCCACCAACTGGGGACCTAGTTGGGTGGCTGCTTGTAGAAGTTTGTGGCAAATTAAGCAAAAGCCATTATAGATACATGGGTCATAGAAATGGTTAGAGAGGCTTGTCTTTTTTATTTACCGAGCACACACAAGATTTTACAGGACAAACCAATTGGATAATTTACAGGATTCTACTATGATGGTCTGGGCACATAGGGCTAGAAATTTGTTATAGCCAAGAAATGTTTAGACTAAAAATGGTTAAGTAGCGCCAGTTGAAAATCGTCTAGGCTGCATGCAAAATTCGTTCTCACTCCTCATTAAAATGATTGCAGTCATGATTCTCATCTAAAAACCCAAACTCATTGGTGTTGCACTGAAAAGATGGACCAATATCAGGGCAGTCTAAACGCAAGTAATGATAGCCACAGGTTTCTTTCACTTCTTAAAGGGGAGATTCATTGATGCTGCAGCACCTCATTCTCAGCATTGTTGGGTGTGCAGCTGCCTCAACAACCATAAGGAGAAGGAGCACTTATTAACAAATCCTGATGGCAGATTGCCACTCCAGGGAGAGAACCCGGAGGTTTTCCAATGAAGCTTTGGAGGCATTGGTTTTAGCGATGGAGAAAAGGCGGGCAGTCCTGTACCCGCCAACTGGCAGGAGGCCCTCGCCACAAGTCTGCCGGACTATGTGGAGGGAGGTGGCACACCACGTCATGGGCAGCACTCTGGTTCCCAGGACCCCCACACAGTGCAGGAAGAAATTTAACGAGCTCACACGTGTGGTCCGGGTGAGTGAAGGCTTCAACAAATGCTACATACCACCATCTGTACCACAAGCTTCTCACACTGCTCAATGCACCACATCCCCAGCACTCATCCACCAACAATCTCTACCTAGCAACACTCACACCCGCATCTCACACCTTGCACACAATGACAGCTATTCAACTGTGGCAGGCACAAGGGTCATTAGTTATTAGAATTCATGTATTATGTGAGATATGTTTATAGATAAATTTATTAATTGTGTTTGGAATATTTTGTGTTCTCTCTCATTTCACCTTTGCGTCCAGGAGGACGCTGTGATATGGCGTGAGACAAGGATTGTATGATGGGGATGTGGTGAGCTACGGGGGTCTGGGGTTTCATTCATGCGATTCAGAGTCTGATGAGCCGGTCACAGACAGCCCGTCCAGAAGACCGATTGTCTCGCTGCCTCCGCTCCCTCTACCGTAGATCCTGGTGGGCGAGGTCCACTGCCAGTACAGCCCCCATGACTTTTAGCAAGTGTTGTAGGTTGAAGCTTTTCAGAAATAATTATGGAATTTTGTACTTGCCACAACACTCCCTGATACCAAAGAACCTTGAAATGAATTTAAAAAATTCTTTTAGTGGCAGGAATTAGCACACAGCCACTCAAACTTAAAAACCCTGTCAGGTGCGAGCGATTGGTGAGGATCCCTTTAAGTAGCGTTGCTGGAGCCGGCTTCCTGCTGCTGCACACCACCTCAACCTGTCGTTGCTTTCTCCAGCCGGTAAGTTCAATGGCCAAAACAAAGTTGGGAGATCAGGCGTCAAGTATGCGTTGCACACTCACTGACGTCATGATCTCTGTGATTACGAAGTCCCTGGTGATCGACTTTGCCAGTAGCGCTACCGGCAAGACAGATACGGCGTGCGGTGCTGAAACTGCCATCAGCTGACAGTAGAGCTCTGAACGGCGTTTTAGCGCTATCTCGTGGTGCCAATGTGTGGCGCTAAACACACGAATTTCTCCTGTATAATCTCTTACCTAATCCCATTAGTAATCATGAGTAATACCAAATGCCTAAGCACCAAAAGTGAAGTTATGCTGGCTACCCCTCATTGGTTTCACAAACTCTGTTTTTTGGACATTCTGGCAATTCGCCATTGTCATGCAGAAAAGATCTCTCAGCTGGAGGTTTTGATATTGCATCTGAGCCATAGATGTTTTGGTTGCCTGCCTGGCTATTGAAAGGTAGTGACAGAACATGGTTTCCTCCCTTCAGTTGTAAATATCTTAATTAATTCATGCAGGCATCTACTAAAAGGACACAGGACATGAACTGGTAGAAGTTTATACAGTGGTGTTCTACAGAGTCTGTAGCTCTACAACGTCTTATCTCCTGATATTCCTCATATTCTGGAGTGCCTCCAGCATTTGGTTGAAGTTGGTTAAAATCCCGACACCATTTGGTTTCATGCTGCAGCTGTTTTTTGTGACCTGTTTGTATTTGGTTTACTAAGAGTTCACACTTTGGTGTCTCATTTTATGCAAGCCATTTGGAAACTGTGTCCACATAGGCCTTCACTAATTCCCAATTGGAAGCTTAATTTAGTTCTCAAAAAGTCTGTGGGCTGAATTTTTACTTTGAAGAGTTTGCGAGCAGGTGGGCAGTTGACAGCGCATCGGGAAGCCAGCTTCCGCCTTTAACTCGGGCACGTTAGTCAGTGTGGCAGAGACCTGCTTGGGAGAGGCGGGTGAGCTAATTAAAGTAGTTGAGAGCTCGTTAAGCTTTTAACAGCCTTTTTAACCTGATGTTGCAGCTTTTGCTGGCTGTCCACGGGAATCACTGGTTTGCTGAAACTCGCCATTGAAAGCAAGGCGAGAGCAGACCGGCCATTGTGGGAGTTGAACAGTTGACAGTAAAAAAAAAAAAAATATCACAACTACACCTCACACCTGCTTCCATGCCTAAAGGAAAGGCTCTTGCTGACACCATTTGTGCTGAGAGTTTGTTTTCAGGAGTTTGCAGGTGATTTCTGCAACTTTGGAAGGTACTCTCACTACATTGGAAGTCATTCTCATTACATTGGAGGATTGTGCCTCTAATCTCCACTTTATCTGGCATCTATCAGATCAGCATGGGTCCGCTTGTGCTGTTTCACCTTGGCCCTCAGATGAGGACCAAGATGAGCCCCAGCAACAGCCTTCTCCTCACTGACCTGCCGCTCTACAGGAGAGAGGGGACGAGCACAGGGGTGCACTTCGCAGGAGGCGATAACCCCAACACGGTATATAGGCAGAGGATCAGCTTCCTGGACGTGACCGAGCACCAGTGCCTCAGGAAGCTCAGGCTATCTTGTCCGGTCATGGCAGACATTTGTAGCCTGCTGGAAGAAGACCTGCTGCCAAGTAGACCTTGTAGTCACCACTGCCCTCAACTTCTTCGCTCAGGCTCCTTCCAGGGATCTGCAGGAGACATTTGCAGGATCTCGCCGTTGGCCACTCACAAATGCATCACCCAGGTGACCGATGCCATGTTTGATAAGTCAGGCACTTATGTACACTTTGCCACTGATGAAGCCAATCAGACTGAGAGCTACAATCAAAGCCAGATGATGACGATATGTGTAACAGAGCAAGCAATCGGGATGCTGAAGATGCGATTCAGATGCCTGGAATGATCTGGAGGAGCAGGCTCGAGGGGCCAAGTGGCCTATTCCTGCTCCTATTTCTAATGTTCAATACGCACCAGCAAGGGTCTCCAGAATGACCGTAGTCTGCTGCGCTCTGTACAACATAGCGCAACAGTGAGGCTTGGAGCTGCAGGAGGAGTAAGGCGCAAAGCTTCTTCAGAGGAGGAGGAACCTGAAGTGGACATGGAACTAGCAGCGGCACACATTGCTGCCTGGGATAGCCTCATAATGGCGCGATTTAATTAAGTTGCACCAGTGCGCTTGGTGGCACTCGGATGCTGAACCAACTCCGCCCCTCCCCCACCAACACCACAAAGCAGTCCTAAAATGACCAAATCATTCCTGTCACACATTCCCATTGCTCGAAGTTAAGTAATGTCTCACCATTCACTCCAACTGACAAAGCCACTTTCCAGGTAGCAGGCAAAAATGGCTAAGACGGGAAAGTGCTGCGAAGAAATAAATTTATGTGGCTCATAACTTCAACAGAAATTTAACGCTCTTAACATTTTATAACAAACCCATGTACATACCCTTGTGTATCTACAATTGTGTCTTTTTTCTTTTTCTGCTACCTCTACGACGAGCAACCCCTGTGGCTTCAGCAGTGGTAGAGGCAGGCTGCTCACTTCCCTGATCGGATAGCTTAGATACTTTTGATGGACGTCCTCTGGGTTTGGAGCCTGTGAGGGCCCCGCCAAAGACTGCTCCTCCTGTACCTGTGCGGGGGCAGACTCGGCCATCGGGATACGAGGCAGCATGTGGGGCTCTGACTGAGGGAGGGGCAATGGGGGAGAAGTGGGAGCACTTGGAGCAGAGCCCCCACTTCCATGTCCCCTCTCACCATCATCCCTCTCATGGCCCACCCGCACTTCCCTGCTAGCAAGGAGCTGGAGAGCACTTTGCTGCACATCAGTGGGGCGATTGAGGGCCAACTGTAGGTATCTATCCATCCTAGATATGGCTGCAATCAGAGTCAGTAAGCATGCACTTGTTCGACTGGTGCATTTGATGCTCCATGCAGGTGGCCACACTTTCCATGGAAGAGCACATCGTAGCCATCACCTGCGACATCGTGCTGCTCATGTTGGAGATGAACTCCTCCATTCTCCCTGCAATCGAGCACATCGCGGCTGGAAAAGCTGCTAGAGCCTCCCGCATTTTTTGTTGCTCCTCAAGAATCATCCTCTTTGTCGATGGCCCCCGAGGTTCTGCATCTGTGTCCAGCTGAGCATTGCTTGAAGCGTCCTGCACCCTCTGACGAGGACTCTCCACTGCTGTCCCTCTCTCCACCATCTGCTCTTGCTCACGTGTGTTCTGAGAGACACCAGGTGACAACACTACTCTCTATTACTGGACACACCGACGTGTGAGTATTTGTGCTGGTGCTGGGGGTGCATGGGTCGTGTGATGGTGCACCCTCAGAGATCGCGGCCTCCTCTGAGGAGTCGTCTTCCTCCTCTGGATGGGCAGTTGGGGGGTGGGGGGCCACTTGATGGGCCTGTGGGAGAGTAAAGACATGAATTAGAATTGTTACGATAAGAATGTTTAAGTTACCATTATGCACATGATCATATTTCACTGGCTGCTGACATCTAGTCACCATGAGTGACTGTTGTATGCCATGTGGCCGTGATATTTAATTCTGTCACCAGGTTGCTGGGAGGTCCCCCTCTCTCCATCTCCCACCACCAGCAGCTTCGCAACTCCGCTGATGCCCAGCGGATCCTCCTCTGCTGCAGTCAGTGGTGTCATTACTGGCGGGCCACCTCCGGTTCTCTGCCTCTCCCGGGTGTTCTGTGCTCTCTTCTCCTGCAAGGAGAGAAATAAGAGACCTTTGAGTGAGAGTCATGGAATGAGTGTAAGGGATGGATGGGTAACATCTGTAGAGGCTGACTATGGGGGAGTGGCGTGACATTGCCGAATGGCTGCCTTCTGTGATGTTTAATTTCTATGATTCCATGATTGCATTAAGATGAGTGTGAGTATCAGTGGTGGATAGTCAGATGGGGATGAGAGTAAGTGCATAGACAGAGAGGTATGGGTGCACCTGCAAGCTAGGTTGGTGTGAGAAGTGTTGTGCAGGAGTAGGCTTGGGAAGGCAGAGTGATGGGGTTGGGGTGACACACACTTAAGGATGTCGGGCAATGTGGCATTGTATTCACCTTTCCTCACCTCATGAGGTCATTATGCGCTTCAAACACTGTATCCATGACCTGGCTATCGCATTCCTGCTGCTCACTTCTTCCGAGATCTCCAACCATGCCGTCTTGGTCTTGGCAGCTAGCCTCTTCCTCCCATTAGCAGGGAAGAGGACCTCTCTGCGGGAGTTCCAAGGAGGCATCACTGAATCTCGGGGCAGCTTTTTGGCGCTGAGCCTACATTTTTGATTAACAAGCAATATAAATTTCTTTACTGCAACTTACTACTAACAGTCCATTCTCTTCCCCAACAACCTCTCTTGCACCTCCACCAACCTTCAACCATCATCTGTCGATTGCTCCTTTAAATATCTCCGCTGAACTCAAGTCATCCGTGACATCATCGGACCTGCTCCAGTTAATTGGTCGGGAAACCCAGAAGTCTGATTCAATTGCAGTGGCTTCGTTAAAAAGCCACTGCAAGATGCGGTGCTTCAACGTCCGGGTTCCCGACGCGATCCACGGCCCCCCTGCACACCAATCCGTTGGCATGGTAAAAATTCAGCCCCATGTATCCACTGTTCTAACCTTTTCGAACATGTGGTTGAGTTTCTTGTGTGGAAACTACACAGTTGCTAGGACCAATCTGCCAAAAGCAAGTATACTTGCACTAAAAGAGAGAAACAGAGTTAACGTTTCAGGTCGAAGACCTTTCGTCAGAACTGGAAAAAAGCAAAAAATGCAATAGATTTTAAAGCAAGTTTAGGGGCTGGGAAAAGGGGGAGGGGATGAAAGAACAAAAGGGAAGGTCAGTGATAGGATAGAAAGCAGGAGAGATTAAGAGACATTAAGAGATATTCAAGGCAAAAGGAGGTGGTAATGGGACAGGTTAAGGAACAAAGGATGGCTCTAGATGAAGTGTGAATTGCGTTGGCAGAATGAAGGACAGCTGCCATATGGGAGGGAAGAAGAAAAGGCCAAACAAAGTGTGGATAAAAAAAAAACACTAAATGGTGCAGAATACACTCCCCCACCCACTTAACTATTAGCAGTTTGCCTCTGGACTTTTAACCAAAGTAAACAAATAATTTGAGACTTCCTAAAATTACTTTGCATCTAAAGACACAATACAAGCATTCATAGTAAAAACAATGCTCTGCTTCCGACTGGTGCGACAGCAGATCAAAGAAATAATTTTTTTAATTTTTTTATCCACACTTTTTTTGTTTGGCCTTTTGTTCTTTCATCCCCTCCCCCTTTTCCCAGCCCCTAAACTTGCTTTAAAATCTATTTCATTTCCTGCTTTTTTCCAGTTCTGACGAAAGGTCTTCGACCTGAAACGTTAACTCTGTTTCTCTCTCCACGGATGCTGCCTGACCTGCTGAGTTTTTCCAGCGTTTTCTGTTGTTATTTCGGATTTCCAGCATCCGCAGTATTTTGCTATTATACTTGCACTAAACCCTCTTATTCGTGTTTGTTTTGGCTTGCAGAGTTAATGAACTGTAAGTTCTTTCTTACAGATATATCAGATATATATTTCTTGTAGATCAGTTGTAATCTGACGAGGCGATCCTTAGGACTCACCCAGAATTCCTACTGAAAGTTGCTTTCAAGTTTTATTTGGGCCAAGAAATTATTTCTTTGATCTGCTGTCGCACCAGTCGGAAGTAGAGCATTGTTTTTACTATGAATGCTTGTATTGTGTCTTTCTGATGCAAAGTAATTTTAGGAAGTCTCAAATTATTTGTTTACTTTGGTTAAAAGTCCAGAGGCAAACTGCTAATAGTTAAGTGGGTGGGGGAGTGTATTCTGCACCATTTAGTGTTGTTTAGAATTTATTCTCTAGATGTGGGCGTCGCTGACGTGGCCAGCATTTATTGCCCATCCCTAGTTGCCCTGAGAAACTGGTGGTGGGACAACAGTGGGCATTTAAGTGTGAACCGTGTTGGTGTGGGACTGGGATAGGCCTATCGAACATTATTGAACCAGTTGGGTGTTTACGACAATCCCATAACGTCATGATCACTCGTATACTAATACCAGGTTTTTATTTCCCGATAGCTTTTTTAACTGAATTCAAATTCTGAAACTGCAATGGTAGAATTTGAACTCGTATTCTCTATTATTAATATAATATACCTGTTCCAAGTTGCTACCTGGATATCGGGTTGTAATTGATAGTATTTATAAGATTGTCACATAGAGTAATTCTTGCTTGTTTACTAAGCATTGTAGTCTGAATTTTGACTCTGGCACACGATGTCTTTGGCAGATTGGTGCTGGCAGCTGGTGCTGTGGCTCCTCTACAGGAGCCTCACTCCTCCTGAAGTGGCACTACTTTGGTACATTCCTGGAATATGTGTGCAATTGAAGAAGATGGATGACATCGTTTAGGTCTTTTTTAAGTTATACTCACCTCCACACAATCATCCTCTGAGCCCCGGCAGGAATATCATTTTTTTTGGCGGGGTTGGGGGGGGCGTTTTGATTTAACGGTTAGCTAGTTCGTTTGTTTACTTTCATGTCAAATGAACTGATGGAATAACAAGATCCCATAGTTTTATAGGACGTATCATTTGGAGATTGTGTATGGCAAAAAGGTCGGGGTGGGGAAGTGCTCAAAAACTTGTTAGGATTCACTTTGACATGTTTGCATTTTGTTCTGCTTCAGTTATGAAAATTGGCGTAGTATTACTTTGAGCCAATATAGGTTTCAGATTTGATAATTAAAAGTGCTTCTTCATATAACATGTCTGTTAATTGTACTGACTTAACTATCATATTTTTTTAAAGTAGGATCCAAAAACAGGCCAAGGATGAAAGAGAGCAGAGTGAATTGGTGTGGTTGAATGATACAAAAGATGAATTCGGACAGTCACCCAGACAAACACAACCACCCACTTCTCTACCACAAATGAACGTAAACAACCCAAAGCAACAAGCTCATGGCAAGAATAGGAAGAATTTTGAGGAAGAATCCCTGGAAAGTTTTAGTAGTATGCCAGATCCAGTTGATCCTACCACTGTAACGAAGACATTTAAATCCAGAAAAGCCTGTGCACAGGCCAGTCTAGCTTCCAAGGACAAAACTCCAAAGGGAAAATCTAAGAAAACCTATGTTCATCAGAAGAAGAACCAGGAAATTAGCGCAGGTATTACTTGTGCTGCAGTTTGTTTGATAGGTACCCATGTGTGTTAAATTTTTTGATGTACCCTCACTACTCAAGACAGCAGTTGGATTATCAGTAGTATATTCAGTGGTGGCTTAAAATTATTATTTTTTTTAAAATTGCGATCATGAATTGTGGGATAGGAAATCTGGTATGTGCTTCACTGGATTTGAAGTCCAGACTTGGGAAAGTCAGATCTCTTGCATGTATTAAAATAGACAACAACTGACCCAGGGACAGGTTATGTTGCAAGTCTGCTTCATTCTGCAGCATTTGATTTTAAGAAAGTTCCCTCTGTAGGTGCTTTTATACTTTTACTTGTTCAGATCACAAGAGTAGTTTGTATGCCAGGTTCCTGTATTTTAGTTGCTAAAACTGGCCCCATTCTACAAGTAGCAGAATTTTAGACCAACATAAATAGGGTCTAAAATTCTACTGTTGTGATGAATGAACCAGTTTTAACAAATGTAAATACAGCAAGCTGGAGCAGAGATGCTGCTCTTCTGCGATCCAAAATAAAATCTGCCACTGTAGAAGCACCTTGTTTGTATTGGTGTTAATTATTTATTATAGTGAGAATACTTTGCTAAATTCAAACAAAACAATTTCAACAAACTTATGTTGACATTTAAATTTTAAACCCCTTTTGATCTTATGTGAAGTCTAAATTTATGTGACCACTCTCAGAAGGATGAATTCAACGTGATCACATGATTTAAGAATAAAGTTGCGTTACATCGATTTTGTGCCACTGCATTTGATGCATGGTTCTTGCACAGCCAGTGGCAACCCCAAAGGGTACTTGCTGGATTCACTGAGGCCAGCTAATCTTTCTTTTCCTGCATCTTCCCAGCGACAGACTTTAGCAAGTTGGCAAATATACTTTGGGGTTGGCACCAGCTGCACAAGATACAAGCATTGGGAGCCAGTGGCACTAGTGCTGCACAACACCAACATAAAAGCAGCTGCTAATAATCTGTTAAAATATGTTGCCTTTTATAGTAGATTCTAAACCCTCTTAGTTCTCTGAAGTGTAAACTTAGCTGTTCCTTCTGTACAAGGTTAACTGATAACCTAATCTATTAGGCTCTTTGAGGTGAAAATTGCTATACTACACAGCAATTGTTTGTATTACTGTAATGTGATGAATCAAATGTCTCAGCAAGATTAATTTTGTGCAAACTTGCTGGCAGCATCAGGCTGCACCAAGTATTCTTTGCATTAATATTTTGCAATTTACAGTATAGTTTGTGAACATCAGTTTTGCTCATGTTTTTAAATGTCTATTATAAATATTGGCAGCAACATAAATTCTGCTTTCAGGCAAAATTGCTGTCAACAGTTGCAAAAATGGTCTTGTAGTTAGAATCTGTTATCTCAATTGTATTGACTAGAAAAATACTTCTCAAATAGACCAATCTTTCTAGGTAAATTTCAAAAGTGATAGATTAATTAGCCCTAATTCTACAGAACGATTGCAGTAAAAGACTTGAGAAAATACTTAGAAACATATGGATGAATATTTTTCAACTTTCGTTGCTCAGCTCAAGTACTTTTCTGATAGGTTTTGAATCTGCAAGCATTTCCAGTGCTAGTGAAAGCTGTAGAGAAAAAGTCTGCCACTCTACACAGACAGAAGAATTTTTGAAACCTAGAACTTCCAGCATAACCAAAGATGAATTGCAGGAAAAGTCAAAACGAAGACATCAAGTGACCTCTCCTCTGGTATGTTATTGTGGTAGGGCATCTGGTGTTATTTCATGTTTCTTTTATCCATACTGTCCATTAGTTTTTTTTTACAATCTTGTAGTGTAAACTTATCTTTCATAAGAGCATAAGAAATAAGAGCAGGAGTAGGCCATACGGCCCCTCGAGCCTGCTCTGCCATTCAATAAGATCATGGCTGATCTTCAATTTCTTCAATGTATTGTAAATAGAGAACTTCTTGGATTAATGTGAAAATCTCACCTAATTGGGGAAAAAAGATTTATGAAATGTGATTCCCAACACTGAATAAAACAATTACTATTGTAACAATTCCAAATTAATAATAACCAAGCTATTTTAAAAATAACTAGTTTTGTAAATGAAGCCTTCAGTTCAAAAGACTTGGTACTAAAGCTGCTTAACCAGTGTAGATTCAAATTAATTTGTATTTTTTGTAGTTTGGTGGGGTATTCCTCTTAAATTATAAAATAATTTCCCCAGAATTTTGTGACCCTTTGTGCACAGGTACTCAGTTAGTGCTAATCTTTCCTGGCGTTAGCACTTCCAGATCAGTGGTCAGGTTGGTTCAAAGAGCAGATTTTTATGCAAATAAATAGAACAATATCACAACACTTGTAGGCCATCATCCCATTAGTATGTCATTGGAATAGTTCCAGGTTTGAGTGGTGACCTAAGATGGTGGGGTTTTCATGGGAGGGAGTAAATTACTGTATTTATTTTTTTTCTTTTAAATGTTCAGTGTACAAATTATCGACCATTTCTGAAAACAATAAATATGAAGTTCAATTTTTTTGGGAGAAATACTGCAAGCTGATTTATTATCTGTTGAAAAGAATGGCAAATGACTTGTTGCTTTAGTCAGAAAGTCAAACTGTCTAAAATGTATAGCAAAACTATAATTTAACTACCACCACACACACACACACACACACACACACACACACACACACGTGTGCGCACGCACACACCATTAGAGATGGGGGGAGGATATTATATCTGTACTTGAACACCAACTTGTCATTGTATCATGGGAATGAAAGTCCGGGCAAGTGCTTTTTGTTCAGAGTACTCCTGTTATAACCCCATGTTTTTCTTAAAAATGTAAATTTTACTGCTAGCATGGAGACCCTCCAGTTGGGTCTCTCTCATAGCAAGGATCCTTAATACACCTCTTCAGTTGAATGGGAAGGTGGTGTACAAGTGGCTAACCCACATCCTATCAAGTTGCTGTGTCCTTACTTTATTAGCCCTTAAGGGAAGATTTGATGTGACATTCTGTCAGAAACTTGACTTATTTCATATAACTGAACTGAAAACCACCTCAGTATGGGTTTCATTTGTAAACAGTTTATTTTAAGCAAATAATTAATGGGCATTTTGTTTTGGACGAGCACCAGATTAGATTGATTAAACATGGAACACAATAATTAAATTTGGAATAGTCTGAATGTAACATTGTTGGCGCAAGACGCAGGCTTACAGTACATGGAGTACTAAAGTAGTAAATCTGTCCTTGCATTTAAAAATAAAAACAGAAACTAGGGCCACTTAGTTTATAATGTAATTTCCATACTGTCACATCTTGAAGGAAGTTTTGAGAGTTCAGATCTGTAGTTTGTAAATAGCAACTGAATTAAATGATAGCAAATCAAGGAAGTGTATTCAATCTTGTATTTTTCTTTCTCATTCAATAATATGATATTTTAGAAAGGGTTATGTGTCTCACTGGCTGTGTCATCATAGAACAGGACCATCATGCTAGCCTACTTGTAGGTTAGTAATGAACTGGCATTGATTTTGTTCATGGATTTGACTGTCTGGACTGCCCTGTTCCACTTATAAAAGAGGATGTTGTGCTCTGTTGAGAAGAAATATTTAATTCTACACTTTAACAAGGAATTAGTTGGTTTTCATTTGTTCCTGTTCATGTCATCAATTACACATTGCTAATTTTGTAATGTTTTGGCAGATTTCAACACTGTTAAATTGTTGATGTATTAAAAATAAGCTAATTTATTCATTATATATGCAAAAGAAAACGAAGTGTTCACGAACTCTTTATGAAGCAGTTTCTCTTTTCTTTACAAAACAATGTTTAGTTAGTAGTTGATATGCTGGTACTAAACGTGTATTACCAGTGGTACACTTCATGGGAAGCATTTCTCGACTTCTTAATGAATGCATATAAAAGTTGTTATTTATTTTAGAAACGCTTTGCTACTGCTGCATAATTTTCAAAATGAGCATTAAAGAGCTCCATTTAATTTTATGTGTGCATGTAATATTTCTAGCTTTTTTTGGTTAAGGCTTCATTTCTCACTTTTAATCCCTTTTCTGCAATGCGATAGATAATTTTTCCACTACAGTACACAGTATTTAGTACAAATTACTACCTGTCTGTCCCCCTTTCCTACAGCACATACTAGGGGAGCACTGCTCGAATCTAACAGAAATGCATGCAGTGAAGCACCAGGTAATGTACTGAACTTAGTGTTACTTTGAATCAAATAACTCGGAAGAAAATAGTTCTTTTGGGCTTTTATCTTGGGCTGTGCTCTGTTGTGTTGTCTTTGTATTCTTTTTCTTAATTTAGCAGTTTCTAATTAGTCTGTTTAATGAAGTAAAAAGTCCAGTTAATTTGCAACTAGGTTTTTCTCCGCAACTCACTGTTAATTTAAATCATTTTTAATAATGAGTCTGAATGAAATGGATTTCTAATTTTGATTAAGGTGCTTGAGGAAGCAACAAAATTAGCTTTAGATACCAAAGATCATTATTGACTTTAATGTTTACGCTTCTAAACAAAGTTTTTTTAAATGAATTCATGCTTGGGATATGGATGTCACTAGCAAAGCCAGCATTTACCGCCCATCCCTAGTTGCCCTTGCAAAGGTGGTGGTGAACCGCTGCAGTCCATGTGGTGAAGTTACTCTCACATTGCTGTTAGGTAGGGAGTTCCAGGATCTTGATCCAACCACAATGAAGGAATGGCAATATAACAACAACAACTTGTATTTATATAGCACCTTCATCGTCGTAAAATGTCCCACGGTGCTTCACAGGAGCATTATCAAACAGAATTTGTCACTACTCCACAAGGAGATATTGGGGCAGATGACCAAAAGCTTGGTCAAAGAGGTAGGTTTTAAGGAGCATCTTAAAGGAGGAAAGACAGGTTTAGGGAAGGAATTCTAGAGCTTAAGGCCATGACAACTGAAGGTATGGCCACCAATCGTGGAGCGATTAAAATCGGACTTGCTCAATGTGCCAGCATTGGAGGAGCACAGATATCTCAGCGGGTTGTAGGATCGGAGGAGGTTACAGAGATAGGGACGGGCGAGGCCATGGAGGGATTTGAAAAGAAGGATGTGAATTTTAAAGTTGAGGCGTTGCTTAACCGGGAGCCCATGTAGGTCAGCGAGCACAGGGGTGATGGTATATGTCCATGTCAGGATGGTGTGTGATGTGGAGATGCCGGTGTTGGACTGGGGTGGACAAATGTGAGAGGTCGCACAACACCAGGTTATAGTGCAACAGCTTTATTTGAAATCACAAGCTTTCGGAGCGCTGCTCCTTCGTCAGGTGAAGTGTGTGACTTGGAGGGGAATTTGGAGGTGGTGGTGGTGTTCCCGTGCGCCTGCTGCCCTTGTCCTTCCAAGTATCAGAGGTCGCAGGTTTGGGAGGTGCTGTCAAAGAAGCCTTGGTGAGTTGCTGCGGTGCATCTTGTACATATTTCCAGTCATTGAAACAATTTTGAGGAAGGTTCTTCCTACACTGCTAATGCATGTCTATTTGTGGATTGATCAAAGAGTGGCGTTGATGGTGTCCCTAGATATTTCTGGTGACTGGATTGCCCATTCTTCTAACAAGAGGGTAGAGTGGAGTATTTTTTGGGTGCAAGCATTGTTTTAATCTTGAGTAGTTCATCGGTAGCAGCTACTGAATCATGAAGTGTACTGAATAAAACTGGTTCAAAAGATTTGCTGATGTTTTAATGTTTCTAAATTTGAATGAGAAAGTTAACTAGTGCAGAGAATTAAGATCAACCTTTCTTTGGTAGATGATCAGTTTTTAAACTTAGTTGTTTGCTACTAAATCATTTAAATTGTGCTTTCTCTGTTACAGAAACTGGTAGTGACTTTTCACTATTTGAAGCTCTGCGTGATAATATCTATTCTGAGGTGGCAACTTTAATTTCTCAGAATGAATCGCGACCCCATTTTCTCATTGAACTTTTCCATGAGCTTCAGTTGCTTAATACCGATTACCTTCGACAGCGGGCTCTTTATGCTTTACAGGTACTGGACATTTAAATAATGAAGCATACATTAAGAATGTGATACTTTATCCGTTTTAAAAACATTGTTTTTCAATCCAGGATATAGTAACAAGACACCTTTCAGAGAAGAGCTGTAAAGAAGGGGAGCACACTTTATCACGGAGTTCAGCTGTATGGATGACATGTAATTCAGAACTGACTCCTAGTGAAAGCCTGGCTACAAGCGATGATGAGGTAAGTATTTTTATGATATATTGAACTAACCTTGCAAGGTTTGACAAAGCTGAACACCGTGGTTGGATCTCGGGGTCTGAAAGGAGTCTGCTCAGATACCATGCTTGGTATTCAGAAATCCAGTGTTGGATTAAAGAAATCAAAATCATGATATGCAATGTGTTTTTACTCTGGATGCTTGTACGTTATTTTCCAAGAATTTCATATTGTTTTAACTGCTGGACATACTTCACAAGTCACATGAAGTCTAGAGTGAGAAAAAAACATTGTCAATTAAGTCCACTTCATCAAGAGATCATGTACCATCCCCTAATTTCAGCAATAAAATGGGTAAATTTAAACTCTGGTGCTCCCAGTTTAGAGCTATACATGCCAGGAGAAAATTTCAGAAATTCAAATTGTGGACAGAAAATCATGGGGACTTGTTCCTAAATTACCAGTATGCACTTCCAGCATGTGAAGCTGTGCACCGAGTACAAAATTCACCTCGAATATTTCTTCTCTGGAGAGGAAAAAACATTCAACTGTGCTGTTAATATTTCTGTAGCTTCCAGTTTTCCCTTCACAACAACTCCCTTCTAAAGATGTCACCTATCTTCTTTGGGAGCCTGTTCCACATGTCTGATTTTCTTTGTAGAGAGAATTTTTTTCTAGTCTCAAATCTCACTTCTTTTGGTCTAATATTGGGAAATGCATCACTGTGCTTGAGTCTCCAAATTAAGCTGATGAGAATTCCACACTGTCTGTGTTTCTGTTTGCGTGATACAGAGTCTAGCAATTCAGATGGATTTGGGAATATGTCCCTTAAGTAAGTTCAGATAACGAGGTTCAAGTTGGCAAAAACCAAGGTTTAGGGACCCCAAGTATTGGAATTTTACCAGCTAAAACCATGTAGCTTTCTAACACACAACCCTGGTGAGTTTTCTGCTACTTGTCCTTGGGTGTGATCTTTTTCTTGTAGTCTCTGCCAGTGGAGAAATAAAGAGAAAAATCAGCACAAAATAGGACTTTTTCATGTTGCACATGTTTATTGCTTCTTTTTCCGATATGCATCACCCTACATTTAACAATATTATGCTTCTGGAGACCTCCTTCTGGAGGCCTCTGAATGGCCTCCTTCTGTGCTATAAATTTCTATGATTCTACTTCCGTCCATGTCCAGAATTGTCCCAGTTTCACTGAAGGTAATCCATTACTTTTCTAATGAATATGTATAGTTTTGGGTCATCAGCACATTTAATAATACTGTAGACTTTCTGTTTCTTATTAACTTACATCCAGATCGCATAACTGTAGGGGACACTCCTCTTTTTGAGAAGCTTCTGTGTACAGAGAGGTCAGGTAGTCTTTTTTCTCCTCATTGTATAATTACAGTTATATTCTGAGACTTGCCTTCAGCCATTGTCCCAGAAGAAGCAACATAAGTAGTGTGTACTTCACAGTGAAATAAGAAAAGATTACTTGACCAAGATCGCACCAGAATGAGATTAACTTCTTAAAAATGCAACTTCCCTACTCTCATAGAATCATAGAAGAATCATAGACGATAGGAGCAGGAGTAGGCCATTCGGCCCCTCGTGCCTGCTCCGCCATTCAATGAGATCATGGCTGATCATCCAAATTCAGTACCCTGTCCCTGCCTTCTCCCCATATCCCTTGATCCCTTTAGCCTTAAGAAATATATCTAACTCCTTCTTGAATATATTTAATGAATTGGCCTCTACTGCCTTCTGTGGTAGAGAATTCCACAGGTTCACCACTCTCTGGGTGAAGAAATTCCTCCTCATCTCAGTCCTAAATGGCTTACCCCTTATCCTTAGACTGTGACCCCTGGTTCTGGACTCCCCGGCCATCGGGAACATCCTTCCTGCATCTAGTCTGTCTAGTCCTGTTAGAATTTTATCCTCTGGTGACTTCCTCTGACAGATAGCAGCAAATCATATTCACAATGAAAGCTGAAATGCTTTTCGAGAATAAGAGCCATACATATGGTTCTTATGGTTATCAAGCCTTGGTGTTTTTAAGTCAAGCTATTGGATAAGTTTTTCTATTTTTACTCCTTTCTAGTTACATAGAAACAAAGAAAAATAGGAGCAGGAGTAGGCCATTCGGCCCTTCGAGCCTGCTCCGCCATTCAATATGATCATGGCTGATCCTCTATCTCAATACCATATTCCTGTTCTCTCCCCATATCCCTTGATGCCTTTTGTGTCTAGAAATCTATCTATCTCCTTCTTACATATATTCAGTGACTTGGCCTCCACAGCCTTCTGTGGTAGAGAATTCCACAGGTTCACCACCTTTTGTTCATTTTTTATATTTGTTCTCCAATCCTATTACACAAATCCTGGCACAGAAAAAAAAATCCTCACCGACCCAAGTGGACACCTCTGAATAACAACAACTTGCATTTATGTAGCTCATTTAAGAACATAATAAATAGGAGCAGGAGTAGGCCATTTGGCCCCTCGAGCCTGCTCCGCCATTCAATAAGATCATGGCTGATCTCCTACCTCAACTCCACTTTCCTGCACTATCCCCATATCCCTTGATTCCCTTAATATCCAAAAATCTATCGATCTCTGTCTTGAATATACTCCACGACTGAGCCTCCGCAGCCCTCTGGGGTAGAGAATTCCAAAGAGTCACCACCCTCTGAGTGAAGAAATTTCTCCTTATCTCAGTCCTAAATGGCCGACCCCTTATTCTGAGACTGTGACCCCTGATTCTAGACACCCCGGCCAGGGGAAACATCCTCCCTGCATCTACCCTGTCAAGCCCTGTAAGAATTTTGTCTGTTTCAGTGCGATCACCTCTCATTCTTCTAAACTCCAGAGAATATAAGCCTAGTCTACTCAATCTCTCCTCATAGGACAATCCCCCCATCCCAGGAATTAGTCTGATGGACCTTCGTTGCACTTCCTCTATGGCAAGTATATCCTTCCTTAGGTAAGGAGACCAAAACTGTACACAATACTCCAGGTGTGGTCTTACCAGCGCCCTATATAATTGCAGTAAGACGTCTTTACTCTTATACTCAAATCCTCTTGTAATAAAGGCCAACATACCATTTGCTTTCCTAATTGCTTGCTGCACTTGCATGTTAACTTTCGGTGAATTGTGTACAAGGACACCCAGGCGCCTCTGAACACCAACATTTCCCAATCTCTCTCCATTTAAAAAATACTCTGCTTTTCTATTTTTTCTACCAATGTGGATAACTTCACATTTCTTCACATTATATTCCATTTGCCATGTTCTTGCCCACTCACTTAGCCAGTCGATATCCCTTGAAGCCTCCTTGCATCCTCCTCACAACTTACATTCCCACCCAGCTTTGTATCATCATCAAACTTGGATATATTACATTTGGTCCCCTCATCCAAATCATTGATGTAGATTGTGAATAGCTGAGGCCCAAGCACTGATCCTTGCGGTACCCCACTAGTTACAGCCTGCCAACCCGAAAATGACCCATTTATTCCAACTCTCTGTTTTCTGTCCGTTAACCAATCCTCAATCCATGCTAGAAAATTACCCCAATCCCATGAGCCCATATTTTGTTTAATAACCTCTTGAATGGCACCTTATCGAATGCCTTCTGAAAATCCAAATACACCAAGTCCACTGGTTCCCCCTTATCTAATCTGCTAGTTACAACCTCAAAAAACGAACAGATTTGTCAAACAGATTTCCCTTTCATAAATCTATGTTGACTCTGCCCAATCCTATTATTATTTTCTAAGTGCCCTGTTACCACGTCCTTAATAATAGATTCTAGCATTTTCCCTACTACTGATGTCCGGCTTACTGGTCTGTAGTTCCCCGTTTTCTCTCTCCCTCCTTTCTTAAAAGTGCGGTTACATTTACTATCTTCCAATCCGTGGGAACCGTTCCAGAATCTATGGAATTTTGCAAAATGACAACCAATTCATCCACTGTCTCTAAAACCACCTCTTTCAAAACCCTAGGATGTCGGCCATCGGGTCCAGGGGATTTATCGGCTTTCAGTCTCATTAATTTCTCCAGTACTATTTTTTTTTTACTGCTACTAATTTTTTTCAGTTCCTCATTCTTGCTAGAGCCTTGGTTCTCCACTATTTCCAGGAAGTTTTTTGCGTCTTCTTCCATGAAGACAGACACAAAAGGCTGGATTTTGATACTGGGGCGGGTTGGGGTCGTGTCATCCACTTTTCGTGTTATCCACCCGACTGCAATTGGATGTGGGAGATTGATGGAATTTTCACCTAATTGGGTAATTGAGTTCCAGCATGTGGGAGCCCATGAACCAATTAGTGTTTTCAGTCTGAAAGTCTCCTCTGATGATGTCATCGTTGCTGCTGCATTGAAGGTCTTCAGAGACTGCCTGGCCTTTGCTGTGAGAGGACCTGGATGCAAAATGAGCAGCAGCAGCCCTAAGTCTGTTCCCACATATTTTTACACCACCACTCAGAGAGAGAGAGAGAGAGAGAGAGAGAGATGGATCCAGCCAGCCAAATGTGCTCCCAGTCGTGGTTCACAACAGGCGTGCTTCACGTAGAACAAGGGTTAAAATCACAAAGGCCTTTCAAAATGGCATTATAGAGCCAATTTAGTGCTTGTTAAGGGCCTTAACAGCCTATCCCATCTCTTAAAGGCGGGACACAGTCGGGACCAGCAGACACGATTTCATGAAAATTGCATGGAGGCGGACTTGTGCCCGCCCGCCAGTTTTCGCAATTTTAACCCCCCACACGCCTCCAAACCCGCCTCCACGGGTCAATGAAAATCCAGCCCAAAGTATTCATTTAATTTCTCTGCCATTTCCTTATTCCCCATTATAACTTCTCCTGTCTCAGCCTGGAAGCGACCCACATTTACTTTCGCTAATCTTTTCCTTTTTACATACCAATAGAAGCATTTACAGTCTGTTTTTATGTCTCTCGCTAGTTTACTCTCATTCTATTTTCCCTTTCTTCATCAATTTCTTGGTCCTCCATTGCTGAATTCTAAAATCTTCCCAATCCTCAGAACTAATACTATCTTTAACTTCTCTTGTGAGCCATGGTTGGACCATTTTTCCTGTGGAGTTTTTGTGCCTTAAAACAATGTAAATTTGTTGTAAATTATGTATTAATTCTTTAAATGCTAGCCATTGCTTGTCTACCATCATACCTTTTAATGTAGCCAACTTGCCCCTCATACCTACGTAGTTTGTTTTGTTTAGATTTAGGACCCTAGTTTCGGATTTAACTAAATCACTTTCAAACTCAATATAAAATTCTATCATATTATGGTCACTCTTCCCTAAAGGCCCCTTTACTACAAGGTTATTAATTAACCCTTTCTCATTGCACAATACTAGATCTAAGATAGCCTGTTCCCTAGTTGGTTCCTCAACATACTGATCTAGAAAACTATCTTGCATACGTTCCATGAATGCGTCCTCCACACTATTACTGCAAATTTGGTTTGCCCAGTCTATATGTAACATAGAAACATAGAATTTAGGAGCAGGAGTAGGCCATTCGGCCCGTCGAGCCTGCTCCACCATTCAATACGATCATGGCTGATCATCCAAATCCAGTACCCTGTCCCTGCTTTAATCCCCACAGTACACATATCCCACCCTACCCCCGTAACCCCACGTATTTAATTCCCCCTAACATATCCCATCCTATCCCCATAACCCCACATATTTAATCCCCCCCTAACACTAAGGGTCAATTTATCATAGCCAAATCAACCTAACCCGCACATTTTTGGACTGTGGGAGGAAACCGGAGCACCCGGAGGAAACCCACGCAGACACGGGGAGAATGTGCAAACTCCACACAGACGGTCACCCTAGGTCAGATTCGAACCCGGGTCCCTGGCGCTGTGAGGCACCAGTTCTAACCACTATGCCACCGTGTTGCCCTTAATGTAGATTAAAGTCCCCCATGATCACTATTACCCTTGTTACATGCGCCTCTAATTTCCTGATTTATACTCTGCCCTACATTACAACTACTGTTTGGGGGCCTATAAACAACTCTCACCAATGTTTTCTGCCCCTTGCTGTTTCTTGGCTCCACCCAAATTGATTCTGCTTCTTGATTTTCGGAGCTAAGATCCTTTCTCTCTCCTGTCTTTATCCCATCCTCTATTATCAGGGCTACCCCTCCTCCTTTTCCATTTTGCTTATCTCTTCTAAAAGTTAAGTATCCTGAAATATTTAGTTCCCAACCTTGGCCACATTGCAACCAAGTCTCCGTAATGGCTATCAGATCAAACCTATTAATTTCTATCTGCGCTATTAATTCATCTATTTTGTTGCGAATGCTTCGCACTTTCAGATATAGTGCCTTTAGCTTTGACTTATTTCTATTTTTCCCCTGATGTTACCTTAATCACTGATGCCTTATTACCTTTGTTACTCTCTCTGTCCCTTCCTGACCCACTCTGCTTATTTTTACCCAAAACTCTACTCTGCTCTAGAGCCTTGACATTTCTCTCGCTGCTTTTAAATTTACTCTTTCCTGAATCCTCCCACCTTCCCTTCATTAATTTAAAGCCCTGTCTACTGTAGAAATGTAGAAAAATGTTCCAAAGCACTTTACAGAGCTGTGGTCATAAAATAGACACCGAACCAAAGGAGGAGATATTAGGAAGAGAAATGCTTGGTTAAAGAGGTGGGTTTGAAGGAGGGTGTTAAAGGTGGAGAGGCAGAGGGGTTTAGGCAGATAATTCCAGTGTGTACTACCCACCCCCCATTCACTTCCACCATTGGCATCAAAAGCTGTGTGTGTTATAAAAATATCAGTATCTTTCTATCTATCTCTCATCTGTATGCATATATTGATATGGAGATCTATATCTATATATGTATATATATTTATATACCTATCACTATCTATATCACTGGCTAGATCTCTCTCTCTCAGTAAAAAAGGGTTATCCATTAACTTTTAAAGAATTTTCCTGCTGCTTCTCTAGCCAAACTCCGCTCATCCCAAAAAAACAAATGTTTCACAATCCGCACTCAGCCAGCTAGCATTCCATGTTCGGATGTAAGACCAATATGAACATATGAAATGTGCATGTGTATGAGTCAGTCTCCAGTGTGAACTGCCTTTATATTAAGTTCAGGACTCTGTCACTGCTCCTGGATCTAGATCTCGCACAAAAAGTAAACTTGCCAGATTCACTAAAACCAGCTCTCGGGAAGACTTGCGCCAAAAAATTCATGGGAATTCTTCTGATTTGCCATAACTTTGGCAGAAGGTTGACATATTATTTGCATAGGGTTTCTGACAAACTTACTGCGGGAAATTAGGAAAACACCACAGAAATTCTACCCATGTTCTTCACTGGGTCTTTCAACAGCTGGCCTATTTGGTAAAATTACTTTTGGGTTGCTGCCAGCTGCGCCAGAATTGCACATTGGGAGCTGGTGGTAATAACACAGAACAAAAACTCATAAACTAAGTTAGATACAAGAATTTTGGCATGGCTACTGTGGCTCGCTGCTTGCTCTTGGATATCATTTTTAGCTGGCTGCTTCCTAGGATCATTGTTCAGCAGCCACGTGTTGGGGGAGAAAGGAAAAGTGGAAAAAATTGAGAAGAAACTGAGATAAGAAAAGCATCTCAGGATAAAATGAGATGTGAGGGTACAGAGAGAAGTAAAATAAGTAATCAAGACGTGAGAAAAAAAGATGAAGTGAAAAGAATTAAAAGAAAAATAAGAGTACGATAACTTGAATTTATATAGCGCTTTTTAACGTCCCAAGGCACTTTATAGAAGCGTTATTAAGCAAAATGTGACACACTTTGACACCGAGCCACATAGAGATATTAGGACAGCGGTAGGTTTTAAGGAGCATCTTAAAGGAGGAGAGGGAGCTAGAGAGGCAGAGAGGTTTAGGGAGGAAATTCCAGAGCTTAGGGCCTAGGCAGCTGAAGGCACACCCGCCAATGATGGAGCGCTTAAAATCGGGAATGTGGAAAAGGCTAGAATTAGAGGAGCGCAAAGATCGCGGAGGATTATAGGGCTGGAGGAGGTTACATAGACAGGGAGGGGCAAGGCCATGGAGGGATTTTGAAAACAAAGATGAGAATTTTTAAATCGAAACATTGGCGGACTGGGAGCTAATGTAGGTCATTGAGCGCAGGGGTGATGGGTGAATGGAACTTGGTGCATGTTAGGACACGGGCAACAGAGTTTTGGGTGAGCTCCAGTTTATGGAGGGTGGAAAATGGGAGGCCTGCCAGGTGAACTTTGGAATAGTCAAGTGTGGAGGTAACAAAGGCATGGATGAGGGTTTCAGCAACAGATGAGCCGAGGCAGGGGCGAAGTCGGGCGATGTTACGGTGGTGGAAGTAGGTGGTTTTGGTGATGGAGCGGATATGTGGTCGGAAGCTTCAACATTGTGAACAGTCTGGTTTAGCCTCAAATAGTGGCCAGGGAGAGGGATGGAGTCGGTGGCTAGGGAATGGAGTTTGTGGGGGTGTCTGCCCAATATTTAGTTGGAGGAAATTTCTGCTCATCCAGTACTGGATGTCAGACAATTTAGAGACAGTGGAAGGTTCGAATGAGGTGGTAGTGAGGTAGAGCTGGGTGTCGTAAGTGTAGATGTGGAACCTGACATTGTGTTCTCGGATGATGTCGCCGAGGGGCAGCATGTTGATGAGAAATAGGAGGGGGCCAAGTATAGATCTTTGGTGAACTCCAGAGGTAACAGTGAGGGAGCGAAAAGAGAAGCCATTACAGTTGATTCTCTGGCTCCAACTGGACAGATAAGAATGGAACCATGCGAGGGCAGTCCCACCCAGCTGGACAACAGAGGAGAGGCGTTGGAGTAGGACTTTGTGGTCAACTGTGTCATACAAGTCACGAAGGATGAGGAGGGATAGTTTACCACGGTCACAGTCACAGAGGGTGTAATTTGTTTCTTTGATAAAGGCCGTTTTAGTGCTGTGGCGGGTTGGAAGCCTGATTGGAGGGGTTCAAACATGAGAAAGTGAGAAAGATGGGCACAGATTTGGAAGGCGATAACATGTTCAAGGACTTTGGAGAGGAAAGGGAGGTTGAGAGAGTACGAGTGAAAGAAAGGAGAAAAGGTGAAAAATTCAAAAAGTGAACAAGTAAAGAACAGAAATAAAGGACCAATCAACATAAAAGGAGTAGGGGGATGAGAGAAAAACATGGATGAATAGAAGAAAATGTGGGAAACAGAAGTAAAGTTATGGTGGCAAATAAATATTAGTGAAGGAGGAGCAAGAGTGTGTGAAGTGCTAGTGAGAGTGCACAGCTGAGAAATCAAAGGGAGGAAAGAAAGAAAATGTTGAACTGCAGAAAAGAGCTGCTTTTTAATGACAGTTGGTTTGCATACTTCCTGAAAATCTGGCAACATTTTCAGCAGTCTATAGCTTGAGCAACAGAGAGGGCAGAGAGGCATGGGCGAAAAGAGCTCATTGAAGGGGGAATGGAATTTATAAGAGGTAGACTCTTATGGATCTAGTTAAGTAAGTGCAAAAGGACACATGGGGGAGGCGGGGTGGGAGAGGGAAGAAAGAACAAACTTGCATTCATATAGTACCCTTTAAGACCTCAGGATGTGCCAAAGTGCTTTACAGCCAATGAATTGCTTTTGAAGTCTATTTGTTGTTACGTAGACAAACACAGTTGCCAGTTTGTACATATCAAGCTCCCACGAACAATGAGATGAATGACCAGATAATCTGTTTTGGTAGTATTGATTGAGTGCTAAATGTTTGCCAGGACTTCAGGAGAATTACTCTGCTCTTCAAGTAGTACTACAGGATCTCAGTTATTACACAACACCTGCAGTGGAGTTTTATTTCATTATCTCCCCTTAATACGTTATAGGAAGCCTGTGGGAAAACCTCTGACCACCAAGCTCGGATAGACATACAGCAGAATGAAGATGCAGAGTATATAGAATCCTTGGAAAATGCCAGCACGTTGTCCACTTCCTCCAATTTAGAACCCTTTGCTAATGACGATCTTGGTAAGCTTTGCAGATGAGTCATTTTTTTAAAATTTTAAACTGGACATTCAAATTTTAACAAATGTAATTGGATCATGTGTTTTAACAAGTTACCTCACTTGAAACGTCACACTGGATAGTCTTGTAATATACTAATTTTTAAAAAAAGAACCAGATTGCTTTTGAATGTGAAGTGACATTTTAATATAAATTCTGAATTTGGTAATCGAGTGCAATTTCGTACTACTATAATACAGCCGTGTGCATTTTTAGTCTGTATCATAAACTGCTTTTCTAGCTGTTGCCACGACTTAAACATGCACACCTCTAAACTCTATTCAGATTTGAATTATCTCTTTATAACTTAATGTATCTATCAGTGTTTTAAATGTATGCAGAAGTAGAAAATTTTCATCTGCCTTTTTTCTATAGCATGTGCTTTTTATGAATACAGGTAATACTGTCATTCACTTAGACAAAGCCCTGTCTAGGATGAGGGAGTATGAGCGCATGAAATTTGAAGTTGAAAATAACCAGATTACAGATGTCTGTACCAATGCCATCGAATGTGCTGAAGGTAATCTGGAAAGAAAAAGTTAATCAACGTCAAATGATATGAAATCATGCAGAAATTTGTACTTGGTGCATAAATTAATTTGACAGCTGGTAACTTTTCTTACAAATTACTAGATTTTAACAGACTTGTGAAAGGTATGAAGGAACTACTTTGTTGTGTAATTGTGTAGTAAATGTTCCTTGCCTCATATTTTCTTCCTTTTAAAGATTTCAGTTCTCTTCCATTATTTTGGCTTACTTAATTTAAACTTCTCAGAAATAAAGAAAAGCAATAAAGGACAAAATAAAGCCGTTAAGTTCAGTGGTGGTCGAAGAGTTATTGGAATAGTTGTTTCCCTCATATGTTCAGTTTCTATTTACAAATGAACAGGCAATCATCCATGCAAGAGGAAACCAGATACTGTGTCCTGTTACAGACTTTGGGTATTTTGCCCCTCCTGTTGACACTTTTGTGCAAAAATAGGAAAGAGAAACCTTTGCCTGGCGTGTTTGCAGCAGCAGTCATGATGGTGGTCACAGTTCTGTGTTGATAACTCAAGTCGGTTGACCACTAGGCTACACCAGATTGTCCTAGGTTCAAATCCTGGCAGGGTAATTCAGTCTTTGTCTTCTGCAGTGGATAAAATGAGTGCCATATTAGGTTGTGGGGGGAAAAGCACGGTCACAGGATCTGTTTTCAGACGATCCCGTCTATTTGGCAGTAGAAATGGGGATCAGTATCTCGCCCAAGCGGATTAAATATACCTGAGTGAAAGGACACCAACCTCTGTGGGTTAACCTTTCTTGTTCTTGCTCTCTCTCTTGAGATTCTTCTTCTTCAAAAGAATTTCATCAGTATAAAAGGAACAGTCAAGTAGTACACGTTTGTCTCCATGGAAATCTTGCAGGATGGAATGGTTCCATTTAATGTCTTTTGCAGAGAGATGTTGGAGTATGGCCTTGCGTCAATACCCAGAGCACTTTACTTAAATGATCAGTTTACTCAAATGCCTTCTCAAGATATTTCACAGATGGCAGTCAACTTGACTTCAGTGGATGTAAATCAAAAATAATACCGCTTAATGTCAGGGCAACATCCCACCCTTCATTGGTGTCTGTTTCCAACCATCTCTGGGTGTAGTTTAATGATCTTAAAGGCATTTCAATAATACTCAACTTAAATGCTCCTCTTTTTGAATTCAGATTCTAAATGTGAATTGAGATTTGCACAGTAGTTCTAAATGGCACTTGTCGTCCAAGGATATTGATAGAATAGAAGGGAGGAAACCTCGGAGTTGTGGTGCCTTTCTTTGTGGAGTGTGGGTCAGAAGACTGAGGACCCCTATCACATTAGGTGCTTTGAGCGGGATATGGTCCTATCACACATTGAGAGAGCAAGAAGACCATTTTTCTAAGATGACATTACCCAAAGATAACTGTAATGATAGCTTTTCAAAGTGAATGGTTTTAAAGCAGGAGCTAGGGCATTTGAGTTGAAATGTAAAATTGTTTCTTGCTATTCAAGGTAATCAGGGTTCCTCTACCTTCCAACTGTTTCTTTTTTTTAAATTCGTTTATGGGATGTGGGCGTCGCTGGCAAGGCCAGCATTTATTGCCATCCCTTGAGAAGGTGGTGGTGAGCTGCCGTCTTGAACCGCTGCAGTCTGTGTGGTGAAGGTACTCCCACAGTGCTGTTAGGGAGGGAGTTCCAGGATTTTGACGATGAAGGATCGGCGATATACTTCTAAGTCAGGATGGTGTCTGACTTGGAGGGGAACTTGGAGGTGGTGGTGTTCCCATGCGCCTGCTACCCTTGTCCTTCTAGCTGGAAGAGGTCGCGGGTTTGGGAGGTGCTGTCGAAGAAGCCTTGGCGAGTTGCTGCAGTGCATCTTGTAGATGGTACACACTGCAGCCACGGTACGCCGGTGGTGGAGGGAGTGAATTTGTAAGGTGGTAGATGGGGTGCCAATCAAGCTGGCTGCTTTGTCCTGGATGGTGTCAAGCTTCTTGAGTGTTGTTGGAGCTGCGCTCATCCAGGCAAGTGGAGAGTATTCCATCACACTCCTGACTTGTGCCTTGTCGATGGTAGAAAGGCTTTGGGGAGTCAGGAGGGGAGACACTCGTTGCAGAATACCTAGCCTCTGACCTGCTCTTGTAGCAATAGTATTTATGTGGCTGGTCCAGTTAAGTTTCTGGTCAATGGTGACCCCCAGGATGTTGATGGTGGGGAATTCGGCGATGGTAATGCCGTTGAATGTCATGGGGCAGTGGTTGTACTCTCGCTTTTGGAGATAGTCATTGCCTGGCACTTCTGTGGCGCGAATGTTACCTGCCAGGTCTTGTTGCATATGGGCATGGACTGCTTCATTATCTGAGGAGTTGTGAATGACACTGAGCACTGCAGTCATCGGCGAACATCCCCATTTCTGACCTTATGTAGGAGGGAAGATCATTGATGAAGCAGCATGTTTCTCATTGTGTTAGGATACTAATCATGGTCCAAATGAGGAAAAATTTTTTTAAAGCACTGCAGAGTGATAGAAAAAAATAGCATAATATCTTACATGAATCCTTTCATCAGAACTAGCATGGTGAGTTGCTAAATCCGCTTGTCATTGAAGCTTCTGTAAACGCAGGGAAACATTTTGTTAGCTATTCATGTTCTTCCTACCGAAAGAACAGCTTTGAATTCTTAACCCTTGTCAAAGTAATAACGTGGCAAGGTTTGAACAGATTACCAAGTCACTGCACCTTTAGCCTCTAGTTCTCATCCATACTGGCTAAGTCTTCCATAGCTTCTGGATAATATCTTCTATCCAGAGATCATTGGCTTCTCAGGAGGATCAGACATTCAAGGAGCAGAGTGATGTGGAAGAACGTTAATCTTTAGCTGGCGTTTCATGCTTGCCCTTAGTCAGCCTTACCGTCATTGAGGATCTACCAACAGCCATGCACTCCCAGGTTTTCATTCTCCCGCCCCCCCCCCCATTGCTATATGGACGTCTGCAAGAATGGTCATGGGGAATTTACATAATTGTTCCTCATTTCCACTGAAACAAATGAACTGTAGAGTTGCATTAACCTTTGAGAAGCCTCTGTTAGTCAACCTTTGCAGAATTCCTTGTGATATTTCCATGTTCAACTAAATGTAGGATATTTCCTAGGAAAGAACTCAAATCAACAAGCTGTGATGTTCTAAATTGGGCTTTAATATGTCAAATAATTGGGCCGTAATATCCTTAGCATAATTCTTTCATATGTGAATATTCAAATCTGATTGAATTTTTTGAAGAGGTGACTAAAGTAGTGGACAGGGAAATGTCTATGGATGTTATTTATATGGACTTCCAGAAGGCATTTGATAAAGTCCCTCATAAGAGACTGTTAACTAAAGTTGAAGCTCGTGGAATTGAAGGCAAATTAATTGACCTGGTTAGGAAATTGGCTGAACGGCAGGAGACAGGGTAGGGATAATGGGCAGGTACTCTAATTGGCAGGATGTGACTAGTGGTGTCCTACAAGGATCTGTGTTGTGGCCTCAACTAATCATCGTAATTATTAACAAGTTATGGGATAGAAAGGCACATATCCAAGTTTGCCGATGACACAAAGATTGTAAGCAGTGTAGATGGAAGCATAAAATTACAAAGAGCTATTAATAGATTAAGGGAATGGGCAAAACTGTGGCAAATGGATTTCAATGTAGGCAAATGTGAGGCCATCCACTTTGGACCTAAAAAGGATAGAACAGAGTACATTCTAAATAGTAGAAAGATAGAAACAGTAGAAGTCCAAAGAGACTTGGGGTCCAGGTACATAGATCATTACAATGTCCTCGACAGGTACAGAAGATAATCCAAAAGGCTAATGGAATTCTGGCCTTTATAACTGGAGGACTAGAATACAAGAGGGTAGAAGTTATGCTACAGCTATGCAAAGTCCTGGTTAAGAACATAAGAACATAAGAAATAGGAGCAGGAGTAGGCCAATCGGCCCCTCGAGCCTGCTCCGCCATTCAATAAGATCATGGCTGATCTGATCCTAACCGCCAATCTACTATCTATCACAGAACCATCTCCTGCATCTAACAGAATTGCACACACGAAATAGGAGCAGAATCAGGCTACACAGTCCCTGGGCCCGCTCCACTACCCACAGGGCCATGACCGATCCGAACCTAGACTCATGTCCAAATTCCTGCCCGCTCCCCGTAACCCTTAATGCCCTTTACTTCTAGGAAACTGTCTATTTCTGTTTTAAATTTAATTAATGTTGTAGCTTCTACAGCTTTTTGTGGCAGCATATTCCATGGACCTACCACCCTCTGAGTGAAGTAGTTCCTCCTCATCTCAGTTTTGAAAGAGCAGCCCCTTATTCTAAGACTATGTCCCCTAGTTCTCGTCTCACCCGTCATCGGGAACATCCTCCCCGCATCCACCCGATCCAACCCCTTCACAATCTTATATGTTTCAATAAGATCGCCTCTCATTCTTCTGAACTCCAATGAGTAGAGTCC
The DNA here is from genome assembly GCA_030390025.1 of Squalus acanthias. NCBI lineage: Eukaryota > Metazoa > Chordata > Chondrichthyes > Squaliformes > Squalidae > Squalus > Squalus acanthias. Next base: position 76,122,260 of record CM059426.1, on the reverse strand, counting down.
CAATCTACCCAACCTCTCCTCATATGACCACCCCCTCATCCCCGGGATTAACCGAGTGAACCTTTTTTGCACTGCTTCGAGAGCAAGGATGTCTTTCCTTAAGTAAGGACACCAAAACTGTATGCAGTATTCCAGGTGCGGTCTCACCAATACCTTGTACAACTGAAGCAATACCTCCCTATTTTTATATTCTATCCCCCTAGCAATGAAAGCCAACATTCCATTTGCCTTCTTAATCACTTGCTGCACCTGCATACTAACCTTTTGAGTTTCGTGCACCAGGACCCCCAGATCCCTTTGCACTTCAGTACTCTCCAGTTTCTTGCCATTAAGATAATAAATTGCTCTAGGATTTTTCCTGCCAAAGTGCATCACCTCACACTTTCCAGTGTTGTATTCCATCTGCCAAATCTCTGCCCACTTACTTAGCCTGTCTATGTCCCCTTGCAGGTTTTTTATGTCCTCCTCACTCACTACTTTCCCTCCCATCTTTGTATCATCTGCAAATTTTGATATGTTACACTTGGTCCCTTCCTCCAAATCGTTAATATAGATTGTGAAGAGTTGGGGACCCAGCACTGACCCCTGTGGAACACCACTAGTTACTGATTGCCAGTCTGAGAATGAACCATTTATCCCAACTCTTTGCTTTCTGTTTGATAGCCAATCCTCTATCCATGCCAGAATATTACCCCCAATCCCGTGATTTTTTACCTTAAGCAATAATCTTTTGTGTGGCACCTTGTCAAATGCCTTTTGGAAGTCTAAATACACTACGTCCACTGGTTCCCCTTTATCCACTCTATATGTTACTTCCTCAAAGAACTCCAGCAAATTTGTCAAACATGACTTCCCCTTCGTAAAACCATGCTGACTTTGTCCTATTAAATTATGATTATCCAAATGTCCTGTTACTGTTTCCTTAATAATGGACTCCAAAATTTTACCTACCACAGATGTTAGGCTAACCGGTCTATAGTTACCAGCCTTCTGTCTACTGCCCTTTTTAAATAAGGGTGTTACATTAGCAGTTTTCCAGTCTGCCGGGACCTTAGCGGAATCCAGGGAGTTTTGAAAAATTATTACCAATGCATCTACAATCCCTACCGCCACTTCCTTCAAGACTCTAGGATGTAAGCCATCAGGTCCAGGTGATTTATCCGCCTTGAGTCCCATTATTTTACCGAGTACCACTTCCTTAGTGATTTTGATCGTGTTTAGCTCCTCTCCCCCTATAGCCCCCTGTTTGTCCAGTGTTGGGATATTCTTAGTGTCCTCTACTGTAAAGACTGATACAAAATATTCATTCAGTGTTTTTGCCATCTCCATATTTCCCACCATTAATTTCCCGGTTAGACCACATCTGGAGTACTGAGAGCAGTTCTGGGCACCACATCACAGGAAGGATATATTGGCCTTTAAGGGAATGCAGCGTAGATTTACCAGAATGATACTTGGACACCAAGGGTTAAATTACGAGGAGCGATTACACAAACTAGGGTTGTATTCCCTGGAATTTAGAAGATTAAGGGGTGATTTGATCAGAGATTTCAAGATATTAAGGGGAACAGATAGGGTAGATAGAGAGACACTATTTCCGCTGGTTGGGGAGTCTAGGACTAGGGGCCATAGTCTAAAAATTAGAGCCAGGCCTTTCAAGAGTGAAGTTAGGAAACACTTCTACATACAAAGGGTGGTAGAAGTTTGGAACTCTCTTCCGCAAACAACAATTGTTGCTAGATCAATTGTTAATTTTAAATCTGAGATTGATAGATTTTTGTTAACCAAAGGTATTGAGGGATGTGGGGCAAAAGTGGGTATATGGAGATAGGTCACAGATCAGCCATGATCTCATTGAATGGCAGAACAGGCTCAAGGGGCTAAATGGCCTTTTCCTGTTCCTGTGTAAACATTAAACAAATGAAGAACAGTGCCACTCAGTGATTTCTTCATATAAAATGAGCTTCCATATTTGCATCAATGACACTCAGCTCTGTCCTTGCTGCCACCCTTGATCTAACTTCGTAGTCCACTGTACTGTCTGGACATCAAGTCCTGGATAAGGCAGAACCTTCTTTAGCTCAATATTGGCAACACCAAAGCCCCTTGGCGACATCATCCGAAAACACAGCATCAGTTTCCACATGTACATGTACACCAAGCTCTACCTCACTACCACCTCTCTTGACCCCTCCACTATCTCTAAATTGTCCGACTGCTTGTCTGACATCCAGTACTGGATGCACAGAAATTTCCTCCAACTAAATATTGGGAAGACCGAACCATTGTCTTCGGTCCCCGCCACAAACTCCGTTCCCTTCAGCTGACTCGGCCCTAAGTTCTGGAATTCACTCCTTATACCCCTCCGCCTCTCTATTTCTCTTTCCTCCTTCAGGGCACTCCTTAAAACCTAACTCTGTGCCCTAATCTCTCCTTATGTGGCTTGGTGTCAAATTTTGTGTGATAACGCTCCTGTGAAGCGCCTTGGGATGTTTTACTACATTAAAGGCGCTATATAAATGCAAGTTGTTATTTTATTTCTTAGCAAGTAAGAAACTGAATGGGGTAGATGAACAATGGGATCAAGGGATACAGGTGAACAAATCATTAAAAGCAGTATTGCAGGCCACCAAGCAATTAAAAATGCTAACAAAGCACTGGGATTTATTTCTAGGGGTATAGAATTCAAAAGTAGTGAAATTATGCTAAACTTGTATAGGAGCCTTGTCAGTCTGCACTTCGAGTACTGTGCACAGTTCTGGTCTCTGTGCTGTAAAAAGGACATAGAAGCACTGGAGAAAGTGCAAGTAAGATTTACAAGGATGGTACCAGAACTGAGGGATTACAGCTACCGAGGAAGATTGAACAGGTTGGGGCTTTTTTCTTTAGAAAGGGAAGACTTAGAGGAGATCTGATAGAGGTCTAAAATCTAAACCATTTATACACATATATACCTTTTTTTCTTTCACTATAAATTCAGGTGGGTATCCAGCTGGGAATAGCTGTACGATAGATCACATTACTGATGCCTCTGATGTTACTTGCCCTCGCATAGACACACAACAACTGGACAAGCAAATAAAGGCCATCATGACAGAAGTAATCCCATTTCTGAAGGTGAGCGGCAAGTGCTATTGTCAACAGTGAAACACATATAATATTAATGAAATGTTCATTTATTTATCGAGTTTTATGCTCCACTTTTAACACACAATTCATGAATTTAGATAATTCCTAATACAATTTCTAGTGTCGGGAATATATAAATTATGTAATTGGAAATGTGAGATTTAGTAAGCTGCGAGAAAGCATTCATTTTATTCCAGCACAATTCTGTACTAATAAAACTTCATTCATTCATCCTCCACATATAAGTGAATAGGACACTATCCAAACTGGAGTAACCATTGTGATATTGTTCCTTTCGAATTTAGTGCACATGAGCACTTGGTCATTCCCTGCTTACATACAGTTTCATCTGGTAATACACCTCCGGTCATCTCCTACTGTTGCCAACAGCAGTTTGTTCTGTTGCAATTATATCAGAAAAATGTTTTAACCAGTTGTTAACGTTATTTGATGTTTAAAATTTAGTTTTCAACTACATTTTTGAATTTTTTAAAATGTTTCCAATTTCTGCATTTATTTTCAATTTTGGAGAGTTTTTTTTCAAGTTAAGCTTGTTGAATGAATCTTTTCAGTCAATACATTGGCCTCCGTTTGATGCCAGTACCTGCATTAAGATTTGTACATCTTTTCAAAGATCATTATCCACGAACAGCACTTTTGGTGCATTATAATTTCTACCTGTATTGTTCTGACAACTTGTCTTAAATTCTGTACCACTTACCTTGACCTATTCACCATCTTATGCTTCCAGTATCCTTGTTATGATGTCAGTACTTGGACTAGTTGTGTATACCTCTATTCCTAATGCTCCTTGCATTAGCATAAGTGTTTTAAGCTTAACCTCCTTATTTACACCACTCTATTCCTAATTCAGTCTGCACTTGCATTTTTCATACGCTGAAAATTCTTCTTGTGGCATCCTCCACACACAGCTGGAATTAAGCTCACACCAGATCACATTATGGGGAACTACACAAAGGGACAATCTATGACTCTATAAAATGGGATTAGAATAGACGGGGCTTGATGGCCGGCACGGACACGATGGGCCGAAGGGCCTCTTTCTGTGCTGTATAACTCTATGACAATCTCCTTTTGAGACATTTTGACTTTGATGCGTGCTGGTAGCGAATGATGATCCGGCAAGTTGTATCCTGTTCCCACGCAGTATGAAAGGTTTGTGCGTGCATTGGAATGTCGGTCCTGTTTCCATACTGGGCAAAATCATTCAAAATTGAAGTTAGTGTGTTTAACACGACAATACTTTTTCTAGACAGCCATTTCTCTTGCATGATTATTTTCTGTTTTTCAAAATGTTGAAATATCAGAATGAATTGATGCATCCATTTGCAAGATAGATATGATGAGGAAGACCCATTTCAGCTCATCCATCTCAAGAACTATTTCTCCATCCTGATTTTTTGCTTCCACTACCCTACCCAGAAGTTCATTCCACATGTTTTTTGCCTTCTCCGAGGAGATTGCCTGACTGGGGTGGGATAGGTTTAATGGTGTGCACACCAGTGAGAATGGGAGAGGCTTGATGAACCAGCTGGTATTTTCCTGTCTTCATATCACTATTTATGTGAAGAACCTCCTGACATTCAACCCAAATTTGCCTTTCACTAGTTTGAACCTTTATCCCCTTTTCCACTGTCACATTTTATCTTGACAAAATCGTCCATATTTACCTTTATGCTGATTGATTGCTATATCACTGCGAGGTCTCCTTCTTCGTTGTCTGCTTTGAAGGTTGAATTGCCCAATTCTTGTTTTTTTTCTTGCAATTCACCCCTCTGATGCTACAGATATGCATCATGTCTCATCTGTGCTATCTCCAGGGCTTCAGTGTGTTTGCTGCGTTTCAGTGACAAAAACTGGATGTAATACTCATGGTGCAGTCTGACCATAGCGTACGGTACATTTTTAGCCTGGCATTTTCCGAGTTGCATGCTACTCATTTGGGTACATGGTTCCGCATTCTATTTACTTTCATTCTTGCTCTGCAGTGGCTGGACATGTTTAGCGCTGAGTTGTCTAATACTCCAAGATCCCTTTCAACTTTACCCTTAATTTCCTTTGCTAAGACACAATACCTCTGCCCAGTTGGTGCCTTATTCTTGGGATACCACTCAACGCAGTATCTAACCATGGTGCGTGATAAAGCACCTGATGCTCCTTGTTGATTGGCAGTTCATCCCCAAGAATTAAAATTCTACATTTAAACTGGTCCCCAAAATTGACTTGACCTTGAAAGCAATAATGGATCTGTTCACAAGACTGGACAATCGCTGTTTCACTTTTTTTACCCACTTCCAGGTGGATTAATCAAGGGAAAAAGAGGAAAGTCATAGTTTTGAACAAAAGCACCATAACCTTAATAGTATCTCCATCCATGTTCATCTTTTCAGAGTTTATCTTCCATAACCCTCTTGCATTAAGTTTGGAAAACATTCTCTGGTATCTTGCTTCTTAAGAGCCACCTGGCAATTAAATACTGAGAGGCCTCGTCTTGTCCAAATTGGGACATTAATCCTTATGAACCTTATAATTTATATCAATTAGAATATTTGTGTAAGACTGTACTCATGGTTGCTATGTTTTCAGTTTGTTAGATCCAAGCACTGGTTGTTGATCAGCTTTGATTAATCTAAAATCCTGCTGCACACACTGTTTCCTGTTGGAAACACAGTCCCATTTCATTTAGAACAGGAAATCGTGATCCTTTAATTTAAACACCACCTTCTACATCCAAGCTGGAAGGCCATTTCCTCTATAGAGTTTCCTTGTAGGGTATGATTTTTTATCCCTGTAGATTATATCAAATTCCTCTTTCAGACCTGACAGTTATTTGCAGCTTACAGCCCAGAGTCCAAGGGAGAACCAGTCTTTCCTGAGAAACTGGCTAATCAGTGCATCCTCCATTAGTATCACCTTTTAACAATATCTACAACATTGCTACTTGGCACAAGCCACACTTTATCACCACGCATCACTATTTGGACTTACTGCGATGGATGAAGCAGCCTTTTGCTGATCTACTCTGGTAGCTGGAGTCTTCTTGCTCCCCCAAGAGCCTTTCGCCTTTTCTTGGATACTACTTAATAGGTCTCCAATGGGCTGGCAAAGATGCTGAATGAAGAAAGAAAGATAACTTGCTTTGATGGGGTTTTCTTCATTCTTTGTAAAGAACGTGCTCCCGCACTTCCACGTTCTAGAGAGTGAATGTGTACTTTTTCTAGTATAGAGTTGGCCAAAATAAAGTGATGCTTACATAAACAGGTGTTTCATATTGCACAAGAGTGGAAAGTCATGTTACAAAATGTCACCTGGCATTGAAAACTACTTTTAACGTGAGTCCTTTTATGTGATTTTCTTAGAACATGATCTGGTGCCAGGTGAATTCCTGGGAGAAGAATGAAGAAGACCATGGAAGATTGATGACCTTGATTTCTTTCTGTCTTTAGGTCAACAGTAACTCTTTGTTCACCAGGGGAAAACATCAGCCTTGTAAAGTTGAGAAAAGGCTGTGTGTTTACACAAGTGTAGAATTTCATATATTCTACCCTGATTTAGACGATGCTGATCTGTGCATGAAGCTTGAACCCTGGCCAAAGAATGAAGAACCAAATATAAGTAAGCTAACCATGCACCTAATTATCAAAAATGCAAATTTAAGTTTTGTTCTACTTATTTTTTTTCAGGAACACATGGATGATGTGTGCTCCCCACAGTTATTAACTGCTATTGGACGCATGGTCCTCGCTCTTACACAGCAGAATGATGAAAGCAAGGAATTTGTCAAGTTCTTTCATAAACAACTTGGTGCCATACTTCAGGTTTGGACTTTACTAGCCCATTAAATATTAATTTGTGTTAAAATATTTTTGAAATAAAATTAACATAAGGCCCTGATGTTGAAATTATCAGTTGAGTTTCTTTGCTTCTGGGCATGCTCGTGCATTAATTGGTATTGGGAGGGGATACTCCACACTTCAAGCCAAAGTGTGAGTAAAAGACCAGCAGAACATATGGGCAAAGTGGAGATAGTTACCCAGATAAGAGTTCTGTACACGAATGCACGTAACACAAGAAATAAAACAAGTGAGTTAGAAACAGAAATTCAGCTTATGAGGCCATGTTGTAGCAGCCATTACAGAGACCTGGCTACAAGCTGGGCATGATTGGGAGCTAAATATTCCAGGCTATAGGATCTTTAGAAGGGACAGGGAAATTAGGAAAGGAGGGGAGCAGCAATATTGATAAAAGACATAATTACTGTGAGTAGCAAGAAAGGATTTCAGTAAGGATGATTGGGAAACAGTATGGGTTAAGGAATAACAAAGGATGCAAACCTCTGATAGAAGCTGTCTACAGATCTCCTGATAGTAGTGATGTAGTGGGGGGATATATAAATACATAGAATTACATAGACTTTTACTGCACAGAAACAGGTCATTCAGCCCAACAGGTCTATGCTGGTGTTAATGCTCCACATGAGCCTCCTCCCACCTTACTTATGTGTCAGCCGTGGCTCAGTTGGTAGCACCCTCGCCTTTGAGTCAGAAGGGTTGTGGGTTCAAGTCCTACTCCAAAAACCTGAGCACAAAAATCTAGGCTGACACTCCAGTGCAGTACTGAGGGAGTGCTGCACTGTCCGAGGTGCCGTCTTTCGGATGAGATATTGAACCGAGGCCCCGTCTGTGTAAAAGATAGACGTAAAAGATCCTTTGGCACTATTTCAAAGAAGAGCAGGGGAGTTATCCTCGGTGTCTTAGCCAATATTTATCCCTCAATCAACATCACTAAAAAGCAGATTATCTGGTCATTATCACATTGCTGTTTGTGGGAGCTTGCTGTGCGTAACTTGGCTGCCGCGTTTCCTACATTACAACAGTGACTACACTTCAAAAAAGTACTTCATTGGCTGTAAAGCGCTTTGGGGCGTCCAGTGGTCGTGAAAGGCACTATATAAATGCAAGTCTGTGTTTTACTTCATCTCGCCCTAAAAATATCGCCTTCTATTCCTTTTTCCCTTGAACCTATCTAGCTTACCCCTAAATGCATCTATGCTAATCGCCTCAGCCACTCCATGCGGAAGCGAGTTCCACATTCTCAACTCTCTGCGTCAAGAAGTTTCTCCTGAATTCCTTATTGGATTTATTAGTGACTATCTTATATTTATGGCCTCTAGTTTTGGACTTCCACAAGTGGAAACATCTTCTCCACTGCTACCTTATTGAACCCCTTCCTAATTTTAAACACATTTATCAGGTCTTCTCTTTTCTAGAGAAAAGGGCCCCAGTCTGTTCAGTCTTTCCTGATAGTTGTACCATCTCCATTCTGGTATCATCCTTGTAAATCTTTTTTGTACTTTCTCCAGTGCTTCTATATCCTTTGTGTAATATGGAGACCAGAACAGCACAGTACCCCCGCACATGTGGTCTAACCAATGTTCTATATAGGTTTAACATAACTTCTCTGCTTTTGAATTCTATCCCTCTTGAAATGAACCCCAGTGCTTTGTTTGCACTCTTTATTGCTTTGTTAATCTGCATTGCGACTTTTAATGATTTGTGAATCTGTATTCCTAGATCCCTTTGCGCCTCGACCCCATTTAGACTCTTGTCTTCCAAGGAGTAGTAATAAAGGCAATGAATTTCTAGAATATGTTCAGGACAGTTTTATAGAACAATATGTTTTAGAATCGACATGGAAACAGGCTATACTGGATGTGGTGCTAAGCAACAAACCCGAATTAGTTAACAATTTGATGGCAAGGGAACACCTTGCAAATAATATGATTAAATTTGATATTCGTTTGAGAGGGAGAATTGAGAATCGTCCTACTCCATTGTCCCGACTAATCTCCAATATTAGCATATCCTAATCGGACAATGACCCCGAGATGTTATGATTAACTTTGATGGGACACCTGACAGTGCAAATTCTAACTCAAGACACGTGTAATATAGTTTTTGTAAGAGCTGTGACCTGTTAGAGATTAAATAAAGCCACCATTAATTAGGTTTATAAAGCAAAAAAGAGCAACTGATTTTATGATTTTTAAGAATTTGTCTGATTGTCTCATGATTTGAGGCGGTGGGATGGCAATATGGCATTACTTGTAAAAATGCTTTTAAGTGGTGGTTGTTGTAAAATTTGCCCACGGACAAAAAAGATCACGCTCAAAGGAGTTTGTGGCCCGCTCAGTACAAAAAAATTAGAGGGAACATTGGTGAGCAGTGAATACAGTGTACTAAAATTGAAAGAAGTACAAGTAAATCGCTGTTTCACCTGGAAGGAGTGTTTGGGACCCTGGACGGTGGGAAGGGAGGAGGTGAAAGGGCAGGTGTTGCACTTGCACGGGAAGTGGAGTAGGTGTTGGGGGTGACGGAAGAGTGGGCCAGGATGTTGCGGAGAGAAGGGTCCCTTCGGAATGCTGAAAAGGGAGGGGAAGATGTGTTTGGTGGTGGCATCATGCTGGGGATGGCGGAGGATGATCTCATGAATGTGGAGGCTGGTGGGGTAAAAGGTGAGGACAAGAGGAACCTTATCGTGGGTCTGGGAGGGACAGAAGGGGTGAGAGCAGAAGTGTGGAAAATGGGATGGACACGGTTGAGGGCGCTGTCAACCACGGTGGATGGGAATCCTCAATTTGGGAAAAAGTAAGACCTAGCGGCAGCACTGGTGTAAACAGTGGCATCGCCAGAACAGATGAAACAGAGAAACTGGGAGAATGGAATAGCGTCCTTAAAGGAAGTGGGGTGGGAGGAAGTGTAATCAAGGTAGCTGTGGGAGTCGGTGTGCTTATAGTAGATATTGGTTGACAGCCTATCCCCAGAAATTGAGATAGAGAAGTCAAGGAAGGGAAGAGTCGGAGATGGACCATGTTGAAGGCAAGGGAGGGGGGGGAAATCTGAAGCAAAGTTGATGAAATTTCCAGTTCGGGGTGATAGCAGGAAGCAGACAAACAATGGGAAGTATTTATAGAAGCATTTGGTGTGATACAAAACCAGTACATACCCCTAAAAAACAAAGGCTGCACTTATGTAGTTAAGCAACCACCATCAACAAATAAGGTTAAGAGAAGTTATCAAGCTAAAAGAAAAGGCTTACTCAAATGCAAGGAAAAGTGGTAATCCCAGCAGCCTGGGAGAGCTATAAAAAGCAACAATGGGATGCAAAGAAAGTAATGAGGTACAAAAAGGAATATAAAAATATTGCAAGGGTTATCCAAGCTAACAGCAAAAGCTTTTATAAATATATTAAGCAAAAGAAAGTGGTAAAGGGGATTGAGGACCTAGTAAAGACAGATGCAGGCAAGACTAATAGATAATAAGAAAATGGCAGAGTTGTTAAATGAGTACTTTGGCCGCGATTTTGCTGGCGCTCAAAGAGCGGGTTTGGAGGCGGGGCAGGTGTTAAATTCAAAATGATTGACGGCGGGTTGGGAACCCGCCTCCACGCCAGTTTCCAAAGTGTCGGGTCTGCGCCTTCAGACCAGACCCGACACCAAGTGGTGGGAGAGGCACTTAAGGTAATGTTAAATGCTATTTTGCCAGGCTTATTCCATTTTCAACGTGTTTCACGTCGTTCGACAAACACGCCAGCTGAGTGTGTCGGGTCTTCCAACGAGCTGAATAGTTCACAGCTGCAACTGCTGCATAAAACCTAACCTCTCATCAGTTCACTTTCAAATGGTCAAACTTGCCGAATTCATGATTTGGAAGACACCTTTGAGCTGTATTGAGGTTGTAAGGGTGTGCTGTGAACTCTATATGCAGTGTTACCTCCTTGGAATAAGCTCCCTCCCTATTGACTTACTCCTGATAACATCTCATCCTCAACTGTCACATATAACAGCAGAATGGGAACCATTTATACTCTCTCATCCTGGTTCTCAGAATCGGAAGAGGATCAGCCTCGACAGCAGCAGCACCAACAACAAGAGCGCCAACCTTCTCCTCAGCTGCTGGATGCTGCACAGGGCAGAGCCGTCAGCGCTGGGCTGGCCCGCACCGCAGGAGATAACCCCCAACACAGGGTTTACAAAAGTGAGAAGTCTCACAACACCAGGTTATAGTCCAACAGTTTTATTTGAAATCACAAGCTTTCGGAGTTGCTGCCCCTTTGTCAGGTGAAGAGGGCAGCAGCTCCGAAAGCTTGTGATTTCAAATAAAACTGTTGGACTATAACCTGGTGTTGTGCGACTTCTCACTTTTGTCCACCCCAGTCCAACACCGGCATCTCCGCATCAGGGTTTACAGGCAGAGGATGAGCTTCCTCAACATGAGTGAGCAGCACTGCCTAAGGAGGCTGAGACTTTCGCAAGAGGTAGTCGCAGACATCTGCACAATGCTGGACCAAGACTTGCAGCCGAGAGGAGCAGGTGGACACACCTTACCAGTGGCTGTCAAAGTCACCACTACTCTCAACTTCTTTGTGTCAGGGTCCTTCCAGGGATCAGCAGCAGACATTAGCGGCATCTCCGAGTCGGCTGCCCGCAGATGCATCACGCAGGTTACCGATGCCCTCTTTGCCAAGTCCGCCAATTACATCAACTGATGAAGCAAGTGTTACCGCGCGGGCGCTAGGCTTTGTAAATCTGGCTGGCTTTCCACGGGTGCAGGGCGTCATTGACTGCACCCATGTGGCCATCAGGGCACCCCATCACAACCCAGCAGTATTTGTGAACCTCAAGGGCTTCCACTCCCTTAACGTGCAGCTGGTGTGTAACCACAGGAAGAGCATCATGCATGTGTGCACCAAGTACCCTGGCAGCTGCCATGACTCTTGCATCCTGCACCAGTCCACTGTGCCTCAGTTCTTTGCTCCGCCAAACAAACTTTCTGGATGGCTCCTTGGAGACGAGGCCGTTCCCCTGAAGATGTGGCTAATGATGCCGATGAGGAGGCCATCAAACGAGTCTGAGGAGCGCTACAATCAGAGCCACATTTCCACTAGAAGTGTAATTGAGCAAACAATAAGGTTGCTCAAAATGCGCTTCAGATGCCTGGACAGATCTGGCGGAGCCCTACAGTACGCACCAGCCAGGGTCTCGAGAATTATCGTGGTCTGCTGTGCCCTACACAACATTGCACAGCAGCGGGGATTAACGCTGCCTGAGGAACAGGTCGCAGAGCGCACAGCCTCTTCAGAGGAGGAGGAAAAGCCAAATGAGGCTGCAGATGAGGAACACCTGGAGGAGGCAGCTGACCCAGTGCGACCAGCACGCAAGCACATTGCTGCCAGTCAGGCAAGGGATGGCCTAATCCATGGCAGATTCAGCTAACTTTAGGCAGCACAGACATGTGGCTGCCACATGCACATGAAGGTTCGCATAACCTCACTTCCACACCATAGAGCAGCCCTACAATGAACTGTGCATTCTTAGCACTTTCACCACCATTGCTTCAGATGAAAGGCCCCCTCGCTGTGCCACTTCCAATTGTGAGCACACACAGGGCAACGCATTGAAACATTCACATGACATTACTTTAATACAATAAAATAAAACACAAACGTTACACTGATTTTTATGAAAGCACCCTTGTGACTATTTATGTGTTCGCTTTCTCCTGCGTGTGCTTCTACATGGTGCTCCCCCTGTGGCTTCAGCAGATGCAGAGGCAGCCAGCTTACTTCTTTGCTGCGCCTGCTTAGACGCCTTTGGCGGTCGTCCTCTGGGTCTTGGCGCCTGTGAGGTCCCCGCCAAAGTCTGCTCTTCCTGCGGCTGTGCAGGGGCAGACTCGGCCATCTCTGTTGGGGGAGGCATCTGGGGCTCTGACTGAGAGGTTGGCAATGGGATGACAGTGTGAGTGCTTGGAGAGGTGCCCCCACTTCCATGTCCCCTCCCACCACCATCCCTCTTATGGGCCACCCGCACTTCTCTGCCAGCAAGTTGCTGGAGAGCACCTTGCTGCACATCAGTGGGGCCATGAGGACCTGTGTCTGTGCTGGCATTCCTCATAACAAGGACGTCCATGAACCTCTGGTTTCTGTCCTCGATAGATGCCCTTCTATCCTCGATAGCTGACCATCTATTTAGAAGTATCACCATGTTCTCCTGAGTCTGGCGATTAATGTCCTCCATGGAGGTTGCCATCCTTTCCATGGCGGGACCTACATTTGCCAGTGTCTGCGCCATGGCGCTGCTCATATTTTGAGATGGACTCCTCCATTCTCTACACACTCGCAGTGACTGTGGTTGCGAACCCAGTCAGAACCTCCTGCACTTGCTCCTGAAGCTCCAGCACCATTCTCTGGATGGCCGCCGAGGCTCAGCGTCTGCATGCAGCTCAGCAAAGCTAGGAGAGTCCTGCGGCCTCCGACGAGGAATCTCCACTGCTGTCCCTGTCTCCACCATCTGCTCTTGCGCACTTGTGAGTTGTGAGACACCAGGTGACAACACTACTCTATCTCGCGTTAGACCCACCGAGGTGTGCGTCTCTGCGCTGGTGCAGGGTGCGCTCATTTCTGCTGACGCTGCTCCCTCAGAGGCCAGAGGTTCCTCTAAGGAGTCCTCCTGCTCTTCCTCCTGGACAGTAGGGAGGGGGGCTCTTGATGGTCCTGTGGGAGAGTAAAGACATAATTTAGACATGTGATATGGAGGTTGCAGACACATCCCATTGTGCATGTGATTAGCAATCAATTTCTATGAACATCAGATCCCATATGAGTCACTCCTGATTGCCAAATCAGATGGTTAGAAAATAATTCTGTCACTAGGTTGTTCGACTGAGCCCGTCTCTCTGTGAGTTGTTAGTTGTTGTCATTGCATAACATTGAGAGTGAGTGTGAGGGGTGCATAGTAAAATGGGGATGTGATTCTGTACATAGGGAGAGAGGGATGGGTGATGGTGCAAGGGATGTTGGGGTGAGTTAGAATGTGCAGGAGTATGGCTGGCAATGCAGAGTGATGGGGATGTGAAGAAGGGCACAACAGAATGAAGGTAAGTGTGCTGTTATACATAGAAACATAGTAAAATAGGAGCAGGAGTAGGCCCTTCGATGTGACCATGGCTGATCCTCTATCTCAATACCATATTCCCACTCTCTCCCCATATCCCTTGATGCCTTTTGTGTCTAGAAATCTATCTCCTTAAATATATTCAGTGACTTGACCTCCACAGCCTTCTGTGGTAGAGAATGCCACAGGTTCACCACCCTCTGAGTGAAGAAATTTCTCATCTCAGTCCTAAATGTCCTACCCCGTATCCTGAGACTGTGACCCCTCGTTCTAGACCCCCCAGCCATGGGAAACATCCTCCCTGCATCCAGTCTGTCTAGCCCTGTCAGAATTTTATGCGTTTCAATGAGATCCCCTCTCATTCTTCTAAACTCTAGTGAATACAGGCCTAGTCGACCCAATCTCTCCTCATACGACAGTCCTGCCATCCCAGGAATCAGTCTGGTGAACCTTCGCTGCACTCCCTCTGTGGCTAGTATATCCTTTCTTCGGTAAGGAGACCAAAACTGCACACAGTACTCCAGCTGGGGTCTCACCAAGGCCCTGTAAAACTGTAGCAAAACATCCTTGCTCCTGTACTCAAATCCTCTTGCAATGAAGGCCAACATACCATTTGCCTTCCTAACTGCTTGCTGCACCTGCATGTTTGCTTTCAGTGACTGGTGTACAAGGACACCCAGGTCCCTTTGTACATCAGCATTTCCCAATCTAGCACCATTTAAATAATACTCTTGCCTTTCTGTTTTTCCTATCGAAGTGGCTAACTTCACATTTATCCACGTTATACTGCATCTACTCTTTTGCTGAACGCAGGAGATCATTTAACCTCTTCCTACACTGGACCCAGGTGCGTGTACAGATAGACCTTGCACTCAACTCCTCAGCTATTTGCAGCCAGGCTGCCTTGGTATGCTGAGGAGGCTTCCTCCTTCCATCAGAAGGGAACAGTACCTCCTTGCGCCCTCTTACTCCCTCCACAAGTACATGGAGGGAGTCATCGTCGAAACGGGGAGCAGCCTTTGTTCTATGTGCTGTCATGTCGGCAACCACCAGCACTCAGGAGCATCAAAATGTAAGTGAAAGCCAAAGGGGACATGGTCCCCTTAAATACAGCGGCTTCAAATGCGTTATCACAGGAGATCAGCAGACCCGCACCCACTGATTGGGTCGGGTAACGCGCACAGCGGGCTTAATAAGCCCAATCTACTCCATCATTAGTGCAGAGTGGATGGAACCGGGAGCGGGTCCGGAACCCGCCAAACTCCTAACCTGCCGCGATCCCGCCTCCGGGCGGAAAATCCAGCCCTTTGTATCTGTTTTCACAGTGGAGGAAAGGGACAAAATACCAGTGGTGCAAGCGAACCGGAACATAAGTTAAGGAGAGGAACCTAATGGATTTAATATAGGTTTAAAAAATGGTAATGGAGAAAATATTGGAACTTAAGATAAATAAATCTCCAGGACTTGAGGTGTATAAAATTATGAGGGGCCTAGATAAAGTGGCTAGAAAGGACCTATTTCCCTTAGCAGAGGGGTCAAAAACCAGGGGGCACAGATTTAAAGTAATTGGTGCACAGTTTAGAGGGGATTTGAGGGGAAATTTCTTCACCCAGAGGGTTGTGGGGGTCTGCAACTCACTGCCTGAAAGGGTGGTAGAGGCAGAAACCCTAACCATATTTAAAAAGTACTTGGATGTGCACTTGGGATGCTGTAACCTGCAGGGCTACGGACCAAGAGCTGGGAAGTGGGATTAGGCTGGATAGCTCTTTGTTGGCCAGTGCGGACACGATGGGCCGAAATGGCCTCCTTCTGTGCTGTAACTTTCTATGATGATTTCCACCCTAGGGTATTGAAAGAAGTAGATAAGGAAATTGCAGATGCATTAGTCACAATTTTCTAAAGCTCTCTGGATTCAGGAATTGCGCCTTTACATTGAAAAATTGCAAATGTCACTCCATTATTTAAGAAGGGACGAGGAGAGGAACTAGGTAACTGCAGACCTGTCAGTTTAACATCAATTGTGGGGAAGTTACTGCAATCCATCGTCAGAGACATAGGGGGGAATTTTAACCTAAGGAAAAAAGGTGGGTTGGGGTCGTGTGGGAAGTTTAAAGTTAAAAATCTGAATCCCAACCACAACCTGCCCACTTCGGGTTTTAACGGATGGGGGATCGGCAGCTAACCCACTCCCAAGAGGCAGGTCGCTAATCCCTAGGCCTCTTGATTCGCCTCCTCCGGCCCCGATCTTTGCCAACAGCACCCCACCCTCCCTCCTTCAGCTGCCGATCGTTCTCTAACCCCTCCACTCCTCCGGCCTCCCTGTGGCCCCCACGCAATCCCTCCCTCCCTCCTCTGCGGCTCTCAATCTTGCTGGCTCCGGGTGGGAAACAGAGGTTTCCCATGCAAATCAGGCCTTGCTGTAAAAGTCAGCAGGACCTGTGGGAAACCCGTTCTCCCAGGTTTTCTGACCGCTCCAGAGGCTCTCCCCTGCTCCCACCCCGCCTACCCATTAAAATTCTGGCCATAGTAACTGAGCACTTGCGTAAGTGTCATCTGATCAAAAAGAGTTAACATGGATTTCTGGCGGTCACCCATTCCCCCTCGAGCAGAGGCAGCAGGACTGGAGCTGGGAGCAAGATCAAGGTAAAGAGCACATAGAGGAGGCCCGAGACCAGAGGCGGAGGACTAGAGCTCAGAGCAGAGCTGGGAGCAACTCAACACAGGCAGAATTTGAAAGAGTGAAGTCCGAGTAAAAAACCTAAAGTGACGTCAGCACAAGGGAAGGAGCTGATTGGTGAGTAACTGGTAAGTTTTTTTTTTAAAGTTCTAAGTTTATTTCTGCTAAGTTAATTAATAGTCTATTAAATAGAGGCATGGCAGGGCACCTTGGTCCCGTGAATGCACATCTTGTGCCACGTGGGAAATCCAGTGTGCAAGAAGTGTTGTCAGCTGGCATCACTGCGGTGCATCTGTGATGCTGAGAGCTACGTGGATAGCACGTTTCAAGAGGTGGTCACACCGTAGCTTAAGAGTGCGCAGGCAGATTGGAATGGGTGACCGGCAGAAAGAAAAGGAGAACCAGGCAGGTAGTGCAGGAGTCCTGAGTGCATCTCGCTCTCCAACCAGTACTGGTGAGGGCAATGGTTCCTCTGGGGAGTATAGCCAGAGCCAAGACCACGGCACCACGGGTGGCTCAGCTGTACAGGGCGGGAGGAGGGAGAATGGGAAAGCAATAGTGATAGGGGATTCAATAGTTAGGGGAACAGACAGGCGTTTCTGTGGCTGCAGATGTGATTCCAGGATGGCATATTGCCTCCCTGGTGCCAGGATCAAGGATGTCACTGAGAGGCTGCAGAACATTTTGAAGGGGGAGGGTGAACAGCCAGAGGTCGTAGTCCATATTGGTATTGGCGACATAGGTAGAAAGAGGGATGAGGTCCTGCAGGCAGATTTTAGGAAGCTAGGAAAGAGATTAAAAAGCAGGACCTCAAAGGTTGTAATTTCCAGATTATGCCCGGTGCCACACGTGAGTGAGTATAGAAATAAGAGGATAGAGCAGATGAATGCATGGCTGGAGAGATGGTGCAGAAGGGAGGGCTTTAGATTCCTGGGACATTGGGACTGGTTCTGGGGGAGGTGGGACCTGTACAGGCCAGACAGGTTGCACCTCAACAGAGCCGGGAACAATATCCTCGCGGTGGGGGGGGATGGGGTTGTTGGTACTGTTGGGGAGGGTTTAAACTAATTTGGCAGGGGGATGGGCACCAGGATGTAGCATTAGAAAGGAGAAACAAGGTGCACAAAATAGTGGGAGATACAGATAGCACTAGAGTAAGAGAGAGTACGGTATTAGGTGGGGTCAAACTAAGAGAAAATACAAGAAGGTCTATGATAGGTTTACATGTATGTAAATGCACGAAGCATGGTAAATAAGGTTGGTGAGCTGCAGGTGCAAATGGCCACATGGGAATATGATACCATGGCGATAACGGAGGCCTGGTTCAAAAAAAGGCAGGATTGGGTACTAAATATTCCTGGATATAAGGTGTTCAGGAAAAATAGGGAAGGAAAGAAAGGAGGTTAGATGGCAGTATTAATTAAGGAGAATATTAGTGCTGGAGAGAGAGGATGTCCTGGCGGGGTCAAGGACAGAATCTAGTTGGTTAGAGTTAAGAAACAATAGAGGTGCCATTACACTACTAGGTGTATTCTATAGGCCAGCTAATAGTGGGAAGGATATAGGGGAACAAATTTGCAGGGAAATTACAGAGAGGTGCAAGAACTATAGAGTAGTGATAATGGGGGACTTCAACTATCTTAATTTAGAATGGAATAGTAATAGTGTAAAGGGCAGAGAGGGGAAAGAATTTCTGAAGTGTGTTCAGGAGAACTTTCTTGGTCAGTATGTTTCCGGCCCAACGAGGGAGGAGGCATTGCTGGATTTGGTTCTGGGGAATGAGGTGGGTCAGGTGGATCAAGTTTCATTAGGGGAACATTTAGGGAACAGTGATCATAGTATCATAAGGGTTAGATTAGCTATGGAAAAGGACAAGGGGAGCAATCTAGAGTCAAAATACTTAACTGGAGGAATGCCAATTTCAGTGGGTTGAAAACTGATCTGGCCCGGGTAAATTGGAATCGAAGATTGGCAGGCAAAACTAATCGAACAATGGGCTGCCTTTAAAGAGGAGATGGTTCGGGTACAGTCGAGGTACATTCCCACAAGGGGAAAGGTAGGGCAACCAAAGCCAGAGCTCCCTGGATGTCGAAAGAGATAGAGAGTAAGATAAAGCAGAAAAAGTATTGACGGATGTCAGGTTGAGAATACAAGTGAGAACCAGGCTGAATATAGAAAGTTCAGAGGGGAAGTGAAAAGGGAAATAAAAGGGGCACAGAAAGTATGAGAATAGATTGGCAGCTAACATAAAAGGGAATTCAAAAGTCTTCTACAGGCACATAAATAGTAAATGGGTAGTCAGAGAAGGGGTGGGGCCGATTAGGGACCAAAGGAGGAGACCTACGCATGGAGGCAGAGGGCATGGCTGAGGTACTAAATGAGTACTTTGCATCTATCTTTACCAAGGAAGAAGATGCTGTCAAAGTCATAGTGAAAGAGGAGGTAGTTGAGATATTGGATGGGATAAAAATTGATAAAGAGGAGGTACTAGAAAGGCTGGCTATACTTAACCTAGGATGCTGAGCGAAGTAAAGGTGGAAATTAAGGAGGTACTGGCCATAATCTTCTAATCCTCCTTGGATACGGGGGGTGGTGCCAGAGGACTGGAGAATTGCAAATGTAACACCCCTGTTCAAAAAAGGGTGGCGGATAAACCCAGCAACTACAGGCCAGTCAGCTTAACCTCAGTGGTGGGGAAGCTTTTAGAAATCATAATCCGGGACAAAATTAACAGTCACATGGACAATTGTGGATTAATTAAGGGAAGCCAGCACGGATTTATTAAAGGCAAATCGTGTTTAACCAACTTGATTGAATTTTTTGATGAGGTAACAGAGAGGGTTGATGTGGTGTACATGGACTTCCAAAAGACATTTGATAAAGTGCCACATAATAGGCTTGCCAGCAAAGTTGAAGCCCATGGAATAAAAAGGACAGTGGCAGCATGGATCCGAAATTGGCTAAGTGACAGGAAACAGAGAGTAGTGCTGAACAGTTGTTTTTCGGAGGAAGGTGTACAGTGGTGTTCCCCAGGGGTCGGTACTAGGACCACTGCTTTTCTTGATATATATTAATGACTTGGACTTGGGTGTACAGGGCACAATTTCAAAATTTGCAGATGAGACAAAACTTGGGAAGTATAGTGAACAGTGAGGAGGATAGTGATAAACTTCAAGAGTACATAGACAGGCTGGCGAAATGGGCGGACACGTGGCAGATGAAGTTTAATGCAGAAAAGTGCGAAGTAATACATTTTGGTAGGAAGAACGAGGACAGGCAATATAAACTAAAGGATACAATTCTAAAGGCGGGTGCATGAAGAGAGAGATCTGGGGGTGTATGTGCACAAATCGTTGAAGGTGGCAGGACAGGTTGAGAAAGCTGTTAAAAAAGCATACGGGATCCTGGGCTTTATAAATAGAGGCATAGGGCTGGATTTTCATTGACCCGTGGAGGCGTGTTGGAGGCGTGTGGGGGTTAAAGTTGCAGATTCGGGGGTCCCGAACCCATACCGCCTCCATGCCAGTTTCGCTGGAGGCGGGTACCTGACCTGTGCTGGGACCCGCCTCCCCGAGGCAGGAAGGGGATTAGTGGCAATAAACTGCCTGTTAACAGGTAGTTAACAGGCAGTTTTTTTGCCTAATCCCTATTTTGATGCGTGAAATGTGGGCTTCCCGACAGATCCCAACCACGCCAAGTTAGCGAGGCGGACCGTGGGTCTGCAGGGGTTGGAGGGGTCGATATGTCCGGTGGGCAGGTGAGTGATGGGTGCATGTGTGCAGAGGTAAGTGTGTAAGGTAAGTGTAAAGTGTGGGAAAAAGTTTTACTTACCTTAACTTCCTCCTGCAGGTGTCAGCCCTTCAGGTCTCGGGAGTCAGAAATCTCACCGGCACAGAAAGCAGAATGGCCGTGGAGCTGTCAAAAACTGCAGCCTCTGTTTTCTGTGCTGGAATGATTTCTAACTCAGCCTGAGAGGAAGGACTCAAGTTAGAAGACAGATTGTCAGTGTTTGACAGCTTCACAGAGCTGTCAAACGCTGATATTTCATCTGTCAAAAGCTCTTGACAGATGAAATGTCAATCTGTGACATCACCTGTTGCCGGGTGACCCTTAATTGGCCTGCTGAGCTCGCTGGGCGGGCTCAACAAGGTCAATCAAGTGAAAATGCGGTGGGTTGGCCACAAGTTGATGGAGGCGGGACTACAACCCAAAAAGTGGGAGTCCCGCCTCCATCACGTCCCCAGTATCAAAATCCAGCCCATAGAGTACAAAAGCAACAAAGTTATGATGAACCTTTATAAAACACTGGTTCGGCCACAACTGGAGTATTGTGTCCAATTCTGGGCACCACACTTTTTAGAAAGTATGTGAAGGCTTTAGAGAGGGTGCAGAAAAGATTTACAAGAATGGTTCCAGGGATGAGGGACTTCAATTACGTGGATAGACTGGAGAAACTGGGGTTGTTCTCCTTAGAGCAGAGAAGTTTGAGAGGAGATTTGATAGAGGTGTTCAAAATCATGAGGGGTCTAGACACAGAGTAGATAAAGAGAAACTGTTCCCATTGGCGGCAGAGTCGAGAACCAGAGGACACAGATTTAAGATGATTGGCAGACATAAGGAAAAACTTTTTTACGCAGCGAGTGGTTATGATCTGGAATGCACTGCCTGAAAGGGTGATGGTGGTGGAGACAGACTCAATCATGGCTTTCAAAAGGGAATTAGATAAGTACGTGGAAGAAAGAAAAATGCAGGGCTACGAAGAAAGGGCAGGGGATTGAGACTAGGTGAAGTGCTCTTGTAGAGAGCTGGCACGGGCTCGATGGGCCGAATGGCCTCCTACTGTGCTGTAACGATGCTATGATTCTATTCTATGATTTTTGATGGATAGGTCATTTCTGATGAATCAAGTTGAATTTTTTGAGGAGGCCGCTAGCATGGTAGATAGTGGAGTGTTTATCAATATTGTCTATATGGACTTCCAGAATGCATATAAGGTCCCACGTAAGAGATTATTAGCAAAAATGAGAGTGCACAGAATTGGAGGTAACCTTGTGATATGGGTTGGTAATTGGTTGGGAGGTAGGAGACAGAAAGTAAGGGTAAAGGGTTCGTACTCTGTTTGGCGGGATGTGACCAGTGGTGTTCCCAGGTGTCTGTACTGTGTCCTCAGCTTATACATTAATGACTTGGATGAAGGAATAGAGAGTTGTACATACAATTTTGCAGATGACGCTAAGTTGGGAGGCACAGTAAGTAATGCAGAAGGGAGCAGGAAGTTAGAAAGGGATTAAGTGAGTGGACAAAACTATGGCAGATAGAGTTCAATGTGGGGAAGTGTGAAATCATGCATTTTAGATCTGAGAAAGACAAATTTTCTTGATGGTCAGAGACTAGGCGCTGTGGAGGAACAAAGGTATTTGGGTGTCCACGTACACATCCTTAATGCTAGTGCACAGGTACAAAAAGTAATCAAAAGGGCTAATGATGTGATGCTGCAGTTGTACAGAGCCTTGGTCACACCCCATCTGAAGTACTGCATTTGGCTTTAGGCACCGAACCTCAGGAATTGGTCTTGCAAAAGGGTGCAGTGCAGATTCACTAGAATGATACCAGGGCTTAAAGGTTTAAATTATGATGACAGGTTTCATAAACTTGGCTTGTATTTCCTTAAGTTTAGAAGATTGAGGGGTGATTTAATTGAGATATTTAAAATGATTAAGGGATCCAATAGGGTAGAAACAGGGAAACTATTTCTTTGGTGGGAGAATGCAGAAGAGGGCATAATCTTAAAATGAAAGCCGCATCATTTAGGTATGAAATCAGGAAGCATTTTTTCGCACACTGGATAGTGGAAATCTGGAACTCATTCCCCCAAAAATCTGTCGATGCTGGGTTAATTGAAAATTTCAAGACTAAGATCAATAGATTCTTGTTAGGTTAAGGGTATTGAGCGATATGGAACAAAGGCGGGTAAATGGAGTTGAGGTACCGATCAGCCATGATCTAATGAAATGTCCGAGGGACTGAAGAGCTGACTCCTGTTCCTATGTTCTGTGGTTGAAGCTTTGACTTTGTCCATGTAGGATTCCCTGGCGAAGTTTGCTGGTAGAAAACTCAAAGAATGTGGGGAGGATTTGTTGGTGGAGATTTCGGAGATCCTGTTCAATGAGCTTGCATTCTTTAGACTTATGCAAGACTTGGATAACAGCAGTGTGGCAGCAAAGCACAGATGCAAAAGAAGACTGAAGGAAGTGGCATCTTTTAAACAGCGTTATACAACTGAGGTGTGGTAATGTGCTCCGTATTTCAGTTTACATATGTTATCTTAATTTGCAAGTGTGAATTTTGTTCAACATCTTTAGTAGCTTTAACAAACATTCTAAGTGATAATTAGAAATGTTTAGCATTTGGAAATAGACATTGTAATAGTTGAAATACGGAGAATGTTCAATCTGAGATACAACCTATGTGCAATTTCTTCAGTGGAATGCTTGTTGATTATGTAGCCTAAATGTCGGATTGTTTTGTGAATGTGAAACTGTATTCTGTTGCTGGAACTTTCTGACACTAGATATAAGAACATAAGAAATAGGAGCAGGAGTAGGCCATTTGGCCCTTTGAGCCTGCTCCGCCATTCAATGAGATCATGGCTGATCTTCTACCTCATCTCCACTTTCCTGCACTATCCCCATATTGCTCGATTCCCTTAATATCCAAAAATCTATCGATCTCTATCTTGAATATACTCAATGACTGAGCCTCCACAGCCCTCTGGGGTAGAGAATCCCAAAGATTCACCACCCTCTGAGTGAAGAAATTTCTCCTCATCTCAGTCCTAAATGGTCGATCCCTTATTCTGAGACTGTGACCCTGGTTCTAGATTCCCCAGCCAGGAGAAACATCCTCCCTGCATCTACCCTGTCAAGCCCTGTAAGAATTTTGTATGTTTCAATGAGATCACCTCTCATTCTTCTAAACTCTAGGGAATATAGGCCTAGTCTACGCAATCTCTCCTCATAGGACAATCCCCCCATCCCAGGAACCAGTCTGGTGAACCTTCGTTGCACTCCCTCTATGGCAAGTATATCCTTCCTTAGGTAAGGAGACCAAAACTGTACACAATACTCCAGGTGTGGACTCACCAGGGCCCTATATAATTGCATTAAGACGCCTTTACTCTTATACTCAAATCCTCTTGTAATAAAGGCCAACATACCATTTGCTTTCCTAATTGCTTGCTGTACCTGCATGTTAACTTTCAGTGATTCATGTACAAGGACACCCAGGTCCCTCTGAACACCATTTCCCAATCTCTCTCCATTTAAAAGATACTCTGCTTTTCTATTTTTCCGACCAAAGTGGATAACTTCACATTTCTCCACATTATATTCCATTTGCCATGTTCTTGCCCACTCACTTAGCCTGTCTATATCCCCTTGAAGCCTCCTTGCATCCTTCTCGCAACTTACATTCCCACCCAGCTTTGTTTCATCAGCAAACTTGGATATTTTACATTTGGTCCCCTCATCCAAATCATTGATGTAAATTGTGAATAGCTGAATAGTGAAGGAAGAAGTAGTAAATGAGTGTTCCACAGATAACCAGCATGAAATGTTGTTTATCTTGTTTTTGATGTGAAAGTTGTTTAATACAATCTTGTTCCAAAATTCCTCTTTTATAGGAGAAACAACATTTCAAAGAGGATGGTTCCTCTGCAGAAGAGCTTGAAGATGAAGACAAAGTAAGTCTGACTGTTGTAAAAGACAGCGGCAGGTCACTACAGATTTCGGACACTTTTCTGTTACCATGCTTTTTTTTTAAAGTGACTATCAGAGTTTTATTGAGGTAACCACTTCTAATATGCTTGTTGATGCTCCTAAACAGTTTTAGATACATTCATGTTTTTTTCCTCCAGCTGCCATAAAATATTACACAAGTTGATAGTTTATTTTGGAGGTTTGGCATTCTCAACTTTTGTTTAAATTCTTTCGGTAACTGAAACCAACACCTTCCAACTAGTAGTTTTCAGGTGGATTTTTGTGAGCTTTTTATGTTTCTAGCTTACAAACTTTTTTGACTTTGTAGGACAAGGATGAAAGTGAGACAGCTATTGCAGATGATCTCAAAGCAAATGAGTCTGCTGAAGCAGAGATGGTAATGAAAAGTGGCTTGTCTGACAGAGAGGAAGATGATGCCGACAGTGAAGTAATGCCTGCAAAATGTGTCTCCATAAGTAAGAAATTTATTGGCTGAATCTATAACTGCTGAATTGTTCAAAAACACACATTTTCCTGCATTTGTTGAACCTCCTCGTATGAATAAGATATAGCTGTCATCCTCCAGGGGAAATCAACGAGGGACAGTGTCTTTTATAAATCTGTACCATGTATGTTCAGATGACCTCCTCTTCTTCCCCCAGCCAACTAAAATTTGATCTTATCAGAGACCCGGAATCCAAAATTCCTGTGCCGGGGGGAGGGCAGAAATCAAGCATAAGTCGCAGATAGAGTGCAGAATTCGAGGTGAGACCGAGGTCTTCCAGGTTCCCGTTGCATTTAAACTGCTTCCACAGACTCGATCTGGGAAGATGCTTCTTAAGCCCGCTCCCCTTACGTCCTGCACAAACTTTGGGGGAGTTCCCAAGCTATTCCGGGATTTCAGCCCAGTTCGCCATCCAATAGGCTGTTGTCAGACGCCTAGCAAAAGTTGCTGTTTATATTTTTCTATGTTCTGTTTTTCAGTCCATAGATTTTTTTTCCACAATTTATTTAGCTGTTGTGTTTTGTTTCTCATTCCAACTGGAGAATCGTATTGGGAGTCGTAAAGTGCAAAGGAAGTCTCCAAACTCAGTACAGTACATGGCCTCAACGTGACTGATTAATTCGCTGAGATCTATCCACTTCCAATTCAGTACTGAAGCAGTCTTCCTTCCTTAAGTTGATAGCGAAGTGAATGTTAGATGAGAATATTCTGAAAGTGTCATATTTAGTATTTTATGAAGATGAAGAATTAACTGTAGACCCAGTTCCTATGCAACTGACCAGACATGGATCTCTTCAGCAGTGCCACCATCTCATTTAATGTAAAGAGCAAGCTTTTGAAATTGGAGGTATAATTAATTAATGAAAATATTGACGTTGGCTGAGAGTGGTAAATGAGTATGAGATTGAGCTAAGAGATGCTAGGATGGGTATATTAAATTTATATTTAAGTGTCTACAAGAACTGAATATTAACCTAGAAATGGGTGAAGCTGTGTTTCAGCGATCATTAAGTTTATTTGCTAGCACAATAAATGCTTAGGCTAAAATGAACACTATGGAGGTGATGTGTTTGGATCTATGAGAAGAAATGTTGGGAGGTTTAAGTGAGAAACGGGTAAAAATGAAATCTTTGACCATTTTAGGGCCATGGAAATAAAATACATTCTTGAATAAAACCCAAAAGTGTCAAAAAATCTGACCAGAGAAGCTTTAAAATTTGAATGGCTGTTGCTATTTGAGTTTGTGGCTAACTGATTATAATGCAAATTTAAAACACTACAAAACAATTTTCCCCCTTAATTTATAAAAGGCAGATAAATCTGATATTCTTCTAATTTATTGGAACCATCAGGTCTGTCTAAGGCTGAAACACAGGCCCTGACAAATTATGGCAGTGGAGAGGATGAGAATGAAGAAGATGAAATAGAGGATTTTGATGCTGGAACTATTGATGTGCAGACATCACTTCAGGCCAATAATGAAATTGCTGATGAAAATGATCCTGAACAGGTAATGTCTTCAATGATGAGTATGTTGACGGTGTTGACTTCTGCAATTTAGAGCTAACTTTAAAATGCCTTTTCTTTTGAGCCTTCGGAGAATTACAACAACTATTACTTAGATTTAGTGCATTTCATGTGGGGTTTAGGCACTTCTCAATCATTACATAGGATACATGGCACAGAAACAGGCCATTCGGCCCAACCAGTTTACGCTCCACACGAGCCTCCTCCTGTCTTTCCTCATTTAAATCTATCAGCATAGCCCTCTATTCCCTTCTCCCTCATATGCATGTCCAGCCTCCCCTTAAATGCATCTATACTATTTGCTTCAACCACTCCCTGTGGTAGCGAGTTCCACATTATTACCACTCTTAGGGAATTCAGAAGAAACTTCTTTACCCAATTGGATTTCTTGGTGACTATCTTATATTGATGGCCTCTAGTTATGCTCTTCCCCACAGAGTGGATACAGAGAGAATGTTTCCACTATCTCAATTTTTCATAATTTTAAAGACCTCTATTAGGTCACCCCTCAGCCTTTTTTCAAGAGAGGAGAGACCCAGCCTGTTCATCCTTTCCTGATATGTATATCCTCGCATTTCTGGTATCATCCTTGTAAATCTTCTCTTCACCCTCTCCAGTGCCTCTATATCCATTTTATAATATGACGACCAGAACTGTACGCAGTACTCTAAGTGTGGTCTAACCAAGGTTCGATACAGGTTTAGCATAACTTCCCTACTTTTCAATTCTATCCCTCTAGAAATAAACACTAGTGTTTGGTTTGCTTTTTTTATGGCCTTGTTAACCGGCATCGGAACTTTTAGTGATTTGTGTATTTGTACTCCTAGATCCATTTGTTCCTCTACCCTACCTAGACTCGCACCCTCCAAGTGATAAATTACCTCCCTGTTCTTCCTACCAAAATATAATATCTCACATTTATCTGTGTTGAACTTCATTTGCCAATTATATGCCCATTCTGCAAGTTTATTAATGTCCTCCTGTAACTTGTTGCAGTCCTCCTCAGTATTGACTATCCCCCCCAATTTGGTGTCATCCACAAATTTAGAAATTGCGTTAGATTCCAAAGTCTAAATCGTTAATGTAAATTGTGAATAGCTACCCTTTACTCCTACTCTCTGCTTTCTGTCTTGAAGCCAGCCAGCAATCCATTCTGCTACTTGTCCCCTGACTCGGCATTCTCTGACTTTGTTCATCAGTCTATTATGGGGTACCTTATCAAAGGCCTTTTGAAAATCCAGATAAATTACATCTACTGCATTACCATTGTCTACTCTCTCTCTGTTACCTCTTCAAAAAATTCACTAAGGTTGGTCAAGCAAGACTTTCCCTTTTGAAATCCATGTTGACTATTCATTATTATATTTTTGGTTTGTAGATGTTCTGTTTTCTCCTTTCATCAGGATTCCATTATTTTTCCTACCACCGATGTTAAGCTGCCTGGTCTATAATTCCCTGGACATGTTCTATCCCCCTTCTTAAATATCGGTATTACGTTAGGTATCCACCAGGTCTCTGGCACTATACCTTTTTCTAACGAATTATTAAATATGCATAGTAATGTCTCTGCTATTTCTTCCCTAGATTCTTTTAAAATGTGTGGATGCAATCCATCCGGACGAGGGGTTTTATCCTGAGTTTGATTAATTTATTTAATATATCCCTTTTTTTTTATTTTAAATGCACTTATCTCATTACTAATCTCATCATCCAATGTCATGTCCACCTGTTCTATCTCCCTGGTAAATACTGAAGCAAAATAATTATTTAATATTTCTGCCATCTCTCTGTCATTACCTGTGGTATTGTCTTCTATTCCTTAAGGGCTCTATTCCCATCCCAACCTTCCTTTTTTTTTATTGATGTGCACCAGGACCCCCAGATCCCTTTGTACTTTGCAGTTTCTTTCCATTTAGATAATAACTTGCTCTTTGATTTTTTTCTGCCAAAGTGCATAACCTCACACTTTCCAACATTATATTCCATCTGCCAAATTTCCACCCACTCACTTAGCCTGTCTATGTCCTTTTGCAGGTTTTTTATGTCCTCCTCACTCACTGCTTTTCCTCCCATCTTTGTATCGTCAGCAAACTTGGATACGTTGCACTTGGTCCCCTCCTCCAAATCGTTAATACAGATTGTAAAGAGTTGGGGTCCCAGCACTGACCCTTGCGGAACACCACTAGTTACTGATTGCCAACCCGAGAATGAACCATTTATCCCAACTCTCTGTTTTCTGTTAGATAGCCAATCTTCCACCCATGCCAGTATATTACCCCCAATCCTGTGATTTTTTTATCTTGTGCAGTAATCTTTTGTGTGGTACCTTATCAAATGCCTTTTGGAAGTCCAAATACACCACATCCACTGGTTCCCCTTTATCCACCCTGTTTGTTATGTCCTCAAAGAATTCGAGCAAATTTGTCAAGCATGATTTCCCCTTCATAAAACCATGCTGACTCTGTCCGATTAAATTATGCTTATCCAAATGTCCTGTTACTGCTTCCTTAATAATGGACTCCAACATTTTACATTTTACCAACCACAGATGTTAGGCTAACTGGTCTATAGTTTCCAGCCTTTTGTCTACCTCCCTTTTTAAATAAGGGCGTTACATTAGCAGTTTTCCAATCTGCTGGGAAAAGAGAATCTTTTCGTATTCTCTTATCATGCACTCCTCTGCTGTCTGTGTACTTAATGTATGCCTCTTTCCTTACCCACAATTGTTCCCTTACGGCCTTATTCATCCATGGAGTCTCATTATTGTTTAGTTTGTTCTTTCCTTTTAGCGGAATATATTTTTCCTGCACTCTGTTGAACACCGTTTTAAATGTTTCCCATTGCTGTTCTACATCGTTGTTTGCCAATATTGTTGTCCATTTTTATTTCCCAAGTTCTATTCTCAGCTCCTCAAAATCAGCTTTTCTCCAATCTATTAACCTGGTTTTCGTCATACTTATGTCCTTCTCAATTATCATCTTAAAGCGTATTATATTATGGTCACTATTGCCTATATGTTCCCCTACCTTTACTTCTCTTATCTGCTCTGGTTCATTCCCCATTACTAGATCCAATATCAAATCCTCCCTTGTTGGGCTATTTACATATTGGGTTAGAAAGGAGTCCTGTCCACATGGTAGGAACTCCATTCCCTTAACCCCTTTACCTACATCTTCTGTCCAATTAATATCGGGGTAGTTGAAATCCCCCATGATTATTATTCTATGTTTTTTACTCATTTCCCTAATTTGTCTGCATATTTCTTCCTCCACCTCCCTTCCACTATTAGGTGGTCTGTAGACTACGCCTATTAGTGTGATTGATCCTTTATTATCTTTTATCTCTATCCATATGGATTCTATTTTTGTCTTGCTGATATCTGTCACTTTTTTCTACTGCCATTATGTTATCCCTAATAAGTACAGCTACTCCACCTCCCCTTTTTCCCTCTATCTTTTCTCAATATGTTATACCCTGCAATATTTAATTCCCAGTCCTGATTTTTCTATAGCCGTGTCTCAGTAATCCCTACTATGTCTGGTTCCTCGCAACATATGATTGCCTCCAGCTCCCCTGTTTTATTACAGACACTGTGTACATTGCTGTACAAACAGTTTAGCTCATTTTTAATGGGATTTCCTCTCACTTTATGTTTAACCATCTTTTTAGATTTCTGTTCTATAACTCTAACTCTATTTATTCCCTTGCCATGAATGTCCTCCCTTACTTTATTCTTTCCTGTGCTCTCTTTTCCTGTTTTGTTTATATTTAGGCTGGTTACGTTTCTTGTAGATCCCTCCCCCCATCTTACTAGTTTAAAGCCTTTGCCACTTCCCTATTTACCCTTTCCGCTAGGACACTGGTCCCATCCCAGTTCAGGTGGAGCCCATCCCATCGGTACAGCTCCTTCCTGTCCCAGAACTGTGTCTCATGAAAAGGAACCCCTCTTTCCCACACCAGCGCTTTAGCCATGTGTTAATTCTCCTGATCTGTCTGCTCCTATGCCAATTTGCACGTGGCTCGGGCAATAATCCAGAGATTATTACCCTCGAGATCCTGCTTTTTAATTTAGATCCTAACTCCTGATACTCCTTCAGCAGGACCTCTTCCCTGTTCCTACCTATGTCGTTTGTTCCAACATGGACCACGACAACTGGATTTACCCCCTCCCTTTCCAAGTTCCTCTCCAGCCGCCATGAGATATCCCTTACCCTGGCACCAGGTAGGCAACACACCCTTCGGGATTCTCGTTCTTGGCTGCAGAGGACGCTATCTATCCCCCTAATTATAGAGTCCCCTATCACTACCACCTTTCTCTTCTGCTCTTCTCTTCCCCCCCCCCCCCCCCCCCCATCCCTTTGGACAGCCTTCTGAGCCACGGTGCCTTGGTCTGCATTGTGGCTGTCCTCCCTGCAGTCTTTCTCCTTATCCTCACAGGTAGCGAGTGCATCGTACCTGTTGGACAGGACCAGTGTCTGTGGGACCTCCTTCTCAACCTCTCCTAAATCCCCGCTACCTGTCTCCCTAACAGTCACATCCTCCCTTTCCTGAACCTGCGCTTTCCTCTGGGGTGTGACTGTATTCTGGATAAAACTGACCAGAAATTCCTCCCCCTCCCTTATGTGTCAGAGTGTCTCCAACTCGCACTCCAGCTCAATGACTCTGAGCCGGAGAGATTCGAGATGGAGACATCTCCTGCAGATGTGGGAATCCGGGACAGTCTCGCTGTCCACAAACTCCCACATACTGCAATCCAGACACACAACCTGCCCTGCCATATCTTAGTCTAGACTTATTTATTTATTTAATTAGTTAAAGTCTTTAATCAACGATTATTTATAGTTATATTAATTAGTTTAACTAGTTAAGCTATAAATTTAATACAGTATGTTATAGTTTCCCGATCCTAGTTTAAATCACTGTCCAAGGTTAGAGAGAAAAAAACCTTAATACTCACCAACCAATCACCTACCTGCTGTCCTGCGACGTCGCACCTTGGGGGAGAAATTCGGTATCGCCCCGTTTGGGGCGCAATTATCGGCCAGGCACAAAGTTTAGCGCCTGGCGCTAATTATCACCTCCGACTGCAAACTTGGCTTATATCACCCCTGGAGGTGATTTGAGCGCTAAATCAGGCGCTACACACCTCTCAAGGCGCTAACGCCGAGGAGCGAGGTGCTACCTCAGAGCGCTGGCGAAGCTCATGTGATGTCAGTTAGCAATGGAACAGACACACTGGCGTCGGCCAGTTCTTAAAGGGGAGGGTCGATCTTGCTCTCCAGCCACACCCTGCTTATTGCAGCCTTGAATCTCGGCCTGGAGAGACCTGTACATCAGTTCTGCTGGAAAGAACAAAGGAGAGGCCCAAGGAAAGAGCTCAGAGTGCAGCCCCTCTTCTAAATCGATGCAAGGAAGGTCAAATCAAAATAAACCTACAAAGTGCTGCTCCCTACCCAAAACTCCTTCACACAGCGTTAAATCTCTCCAGAAGTCAGTCTCTCTCTCTCTCTCTCTCTCTCTCTCTCTCTCTCTCTCTCAGAATGCGTGGTGCATAAATGTCGCCGACAAAAAAAGGCAGGAAGCGGTCACCTTTAAATAGCGCTCCCCCAGTCCCTTCCCGACTGCAAAACATTCCCCTCTACCTGTCGTTGCTAACGGCAGGCGGAAAGGCAGGGGGCGCCACTCAATATCCGGTCCGGGGCGTTGCACGCTCGACTGATGTCACGATCTGCAGGCGCAGGAGATCGTGACGGTAGTGTTTAGCACCGCCGCAAAATGTCTGGTCAATTTCACCAGCAGCGCAAACATCGCCGCGCCTAGGCGCTAGTTGCTTTGCGCCCCATTGGCGCAAACGGGAGGCGCTAATCAACTGAATTTTTCCCCCCTTGTTTTTTTTGGTGATCGTGGAAGGTCCCGCCACGGTCGCTGGTGCTTCCGATTAGGTCCGCGCTGTTTCTCTGCTCTCTCCTTTATGTCCCGTCGCGGCTGCTGGTGCCTCCAATTAGGTCCGCGCTGTTTCTCCGCTCTCTGCTTTATGTCCCGTCGCGGCCGCTGGTGCCTCCGATTAGGTCCGCGCTGTTTCTCCGCTCTCTGCTTTATGTCCCGCCATTGATATGAATTAGAATTGAAACTATTATTTTCTATGATGGTTCAGAATTGCTGTATCCTTACTATTTGGAAGCAAAATACTGCGGATGCTGGAAATCTGAAATTAAAACAGAAAATGCTGGAAATACTCAGGTCAGGTAGCATCTGTGGAGAGAGAAACAGAGTTAACGTTTCAGGTTGATGACCTTACAGATGCTGCCTGACCTGCTGAATATTTCCAGCATTTTCTGTTTTTATTCCTTACTATTTGGGATGTATTGGCTGAGGAATAGAACCTAAGCCCAAGTGGTAAAAATTGAGCTTGCATAGAGTGCTGATTCAGCCCCAGCTCGAGTACTGTGTACCATTCTGGTTATTATCCCACAAGTGGGAGGGTACAAAAGAGGACAACTAAACTAATACTCAGATAGGGATCCAATGTACAGTAGAGATTAAGGAAATGGGGAATGTTTGCTGAGAGAAGAGAAGACCTGGTGGCTGCCTTATCAAATTTTTCATGATTCTCATGGTTAGATAGACTAAACGCTACTGAATTATTTAACATAACCACAAGCTCTGTAATCAGGAGCGCAGACCCAAGTTCAGATGTGGAAGGTGAACAGGCAGTTTTAATTTAACTACTTCACGCACACAGACTGGCCAGGGAGACAGTGAAGTCGAATGGTACTGACAAGTTCAAGCAGGATCTGGCTATTTTTTTGGCAAGATTGAGGAGTAGGAAAGATATAGTGTGGTGGTACTTGTAGTTTGGGACTGGCCAGTTGGACTGCAGTGGTCCTGTACATTTCTATGTTTTTATTTACTTCTGTTTGTATTAATTGGAGGGAAATAATAGCAAAAAGAAAGAATTGTGTTTAAGAGCGCCTTTTGCAACCTCAGCACGTCCCCAAGTGCTTTATAGCCAATGAAGTACTTTTAAAGTATGTCACTGTTGTTATGTAGGAAATGCGGCATCTAAAATTGCCCACAGCAAGTTCCCACAAACAGCAATGTGATAATGACGAGATAATTTGTTTTTTAGTGATGTTGGTTAAGGGATAAATATTGGCCAGGACACGGGAACACTCCCCTGCCCTTCTTTTGAAATAGTGGCATGGGATATTTTAAGTTTACTTGAGAGGGTAGACGTGGCCTCGGTTTAACGTCTCATCTGAAACACGGCACCTCCAGTAGCCTTTTAGGGAGAGAGTTCCAGATTTCCACTACCCTTTATGAAAAAGTGCTTGCTGATTTCACTCCTAAATGGCCTAAATCTAATTTTAAGATTTTGTACCTTTGTTCTGAATTCCCCCACCAGAGGAAAAAGTTTCTCTGTATCTACCCTATTGAATCCTTTTATCATTTAAACACCTCAATTAGGTCACCCCTCAAGCTTCTAAACTCAAGGGAATATAAACCAAGATTATGCAACCTTGGGAGAATGAATTGCAGAGCATTGGGTATGGGTGGTTGAAGGCACAGCCCCCAATGTGTGTGTGTGTGTGTGTGTGTGTGTTGGGTGGGGGGGAGAGGAGGGAGGGGGTGTGGTAAAGCCTGCATTCACCCAATCCTGAAATATGGACATCCAGCTTGCAGTACACCATCTAAGAGCCTACAAATAATCCAGAACCACGCAATAAAGGCTGCAGATCAATTTCCACACTTCATCTGCAAACCTGTCTGCACAACATTTGTGAATTCCAAACAATAGAAGAAAGGCCTCTGAGACTCCGCAGAGGTACCTGCACATGGCAAGGACTAACCCGTCATTGTCACTTTTGATGGAAGAAGGACAGAACCCACCCCAGTACATTTGTAGCACTGTGGGCTTGTAGTAGGCAGCTGACCTTAGCAACATTCAATACAGAGCGGGTTGTGACGCAAGTTAGCTGAGATACACTGCGATCCACACACCGTCGAGAATTGACTTACTATATTACTTAATATAAGAACATAAGACGTAGGAGCAGGAGTAGGTCACTTGGCCCCTCGAGCCTGCTCCGCCATTCAATAAGATCATGGCTGATCTGATCTTGGCCTCAACTCCACTTCCCTGCCCGCTCCCTATAACCCTAGACTCCCTTATCATTCAAAAATCTGTCTATCTCCACCTTAAATATATTCAATGACCCAGCCTCCACAGCTCTCTGGTGAAGAGAATTCCAAAGATTCACGACCCTCTGAGAGAAGAAATTCTTCCTCATTTCCGATTTAAATGGGTGCCCCCTTATTCTGAAATTATGCCCCCTAGTTCTAGATTCCCCCACGAGGGGAAAGATCCCTCTGTGCCTCAGCATTTTGTAATCTCTCCCCATTTAAATAATTTGCTTTTTTATTTTTCCTACCAAAGTGGATAACCTTGCATTTTCCCACATTAAACTCCATCTGCCAGATTTTTGCCCACTCACTTAGCCTATCTATATCCCTTTGGAGATTCTTTGCGTCCTCCACACAATTTGCTTTCCCACCTATCTTTGTATCATCAGCAAATTTGGCTACATTACATTCGGTCCCTTCATCCAAGTGATTGGATATATATTATAGCACTGTCCAAGCTCAATGTTGACCTTTTCATTACCACTCTAGATTTTGTTGTATAATGCAGATTATAATAAAATAAGCATTTTGTACTTAATCTTTGTTCAATAAATCCTTTACTCATTAAACAGATTCATAAAACTAGAGACAGTAATATGTTTGATAATTCACTTCATTTATAATTGACAAAACATTAATCTTAAACACCGTAACCATCCATACAGAGTAACGCACATTAGCCCTGCGTCCAAAGCTCACGTGCGTGGATATTAATGAGGACCCGTGAAGATGGCTTTCCAAGCCTGTTCACACCATGGGGTCTCGAAGGCAGCAACGGTCACTTTCTTTCTAACTAAGTAAAAACATGGCATCTCTTTATACCATTCTTTTTTATGGTTTCCTTCCTGTTGGATGCAACCCTTGATAATGTTTTATGACCGCCCAGTTGTTTGAACCAATTGCTAAACAGAGATAAAAGGCTCCATGCCTTTCCACACCATATTTTATAAAAGTAATGGAAAAACATATCGATATTCTTGCATTTTTGTACGGTGCTTATTGTCATTGAGATCTTTTCTCTCTATAGGACGTTCTTACTGAGCCCAATAAGGATGATGCGGTTAGTCAAACCGAGAAAATAAATTTACCAGTGGCTGCAGGTAGAGTTTAACCTTTTATTTGCCTTTTTTTTAAATGACAGGTGGTGCGGTTCAACAATTGTGAGTTAATTTTATTATTAAATTAGAAGGGTGAAAGCCAATGTTCCCTGTAATTTTTTTTTCAGGCCACGCGGCTCATTCAAAATACCATGCATACGCGGTCTTTCTATTTAAAAGCCAGCTGCGTGGGACCCCTGGAGCTTACAGGGAACATTGGTGAAAGTCCTAGATTGGATTATTGTATATGTGTATATAAAATAATGGTGTTCAATGAACTTTTTTGTTTTGTAGCTGAAAATGAAAGTAGCCCAACCTCAAATCTTCCTGCTGAGTCTTTACAAAATACTCGATTTGATGCTGCTAATGAAGACACTAAGAGTCCAAAGCCACCTTTACCTTTTTGTGAAGGTGCTAATGCTGGAACAGCAATGCAGATGGAACTAGAAAATGACTTGCAAGGAACACCAGAAAGCTCATTGGCTGGCAGCCCTGACACAGACTCTCCTGTGTTAGTTAATGATTATGTAAGCACAGATCCTCCAATATTAAAAATACTTTATAATATATATTCTTCTGCATCTCCATTGGCCATAGGTGTATAGCTCAGCTTAATAGGATCAAGGGAAACTATTGCTAAATATGCACAAGAGTATGTCATTACGTTTCAGATAGGTGGAGCCACAACTATGTTGTAGAAAGCCCCAGAACTTGCACTGTTGGGGCAGTTTGTTTTTCCCCATCTGAAGCTGCTTGCATCAGACCTCTTGTCTAAAGTTTTGGTTCGTGCCATCCGCCTTTCTACAGGATGAATTAAGCAGACAGAATATCAAGCATTCTGGTCTTTCTAGGGTTTTTGTTTCTATTTTCAGATTTCTTGGAGCTTTAAGGTGTTGGCACTGAGTGACTAACCTTCAGAAAGAGTCATACTAGACTATTCTTTCAGGACAAGCATCCAGGAGAAGAAAAGCTGTCCTGTCTAAGTCATATGGTAACCAACAACCAATCCTTTTCTTCCTAGGCAGCCATATAGAGGGAAAATAATGCAGGCAAAAATAAATGCATTACCGTGCAAGGGGCAAGCGCACGATGTAGAATTTCTTCACTCAAGCCAGTATCTCACCTGTGGTTGTACAGTACACTCTGGTACTAGCCCATGCATCAAAAACAAATTACATAGCTCAGTAGTTGGGTCAGCATGTCTGCATCACCATCTGCCAAAGGCTAAACACTGCAAAATTTGATAATCCATTCACAATGACTGACCCTCGTGATTATTGCAAAAAATGTTTGTGACCTAAGCATGTTACCACAAGTTGCCAAATTTATAACGTGCCCATTAGGAATGGGTGCTCTGTGTTTTCTGCATTTTTCAGATCCAGAAAAATGAGCACATTAAGCTTAAGAAACACAGCCATTCCTAATTGGATGTTGCTGGGCACACGTTGGCACCAATTACTACTGAGGACTTGATGACTTTAATTGAAACTGGTGGCTCACTGGCATCAGACAACACCACTGGCACTAAAGACCCTTTTATGCCCACCGTGCTGACAGTTCATTGAATGTCTGCACCAATTGGTGCTAAACTGTATGTAAACGGCAGAATACGTCCAGTCTCTCCTAGAGGATAACTATTAGTCTAATAAATCGGACTCCCTTCAAACAAGCACCCTTCAAGTTAGAGGTCCCAGCATCACCCACGGCAGTACAGTTAAAGAATTCTTGTTGCCAGTTGGATACTCCTCTGAGGACATCGCGAGGTACAACAAGCTGTTATGGTAACTGTTTATTTGCAGTAGAGTCCCTCCCTTTGAGATAGCCACTGTGCTTGAGACTGTCTGAGAAGGTTATCAACCATTTTATTAGCACCCCTGTTGCAATTTTGTGAGGTAATATCAGACCACTTGTGAGATGCCATCATGGTAGGAACATATGCCTAGATAAGACAAACTAGTAACAGGGTTGATCAAAATCTATCAAAAGAAAATGTTTCTGCTCCAGGTGTTTCGTGACAGAGGCTGTGCCTTATAAGTCTCGGGATTCTAAACTGATTCCTAAAACAGGAGAAATTTTACCCGGTCATGTTAGCACAGATTATCTGGACAGTATGCCCAGGTTGCTGATTAGATGCCATTGACCTAAAGCATGCAGTTTCTTGGGTTTAGTTTCAAGGGGCAAGGTTATCAGTACAAGGTACTGCTCTTCAATCTCTTTTGTGTCTATTTGCAGCACATCTTAGAATGCACCAACTCCATACATCTCTATACTTGAGTGATAGGTAGATCCCTGTCCCACACCAGAAGTTTGCAAGCACAGTTGTTCAGCAGAACCTCAATGCAGTATTAGGGCTTGGATTCATCATTTTATACGAAGTCCCATCTCCAACCTAAGGAGCAACTATTATCCTTTGTTCTGGATAACCCACCAGAGAGTTTTCTGCCTTCAGAGCAGCTTACAGTGTTCAGGGATTTAATATTTTTATAGGAATGCTCCTAGATCCCAGCAAAGTGTTATCTTTGTCATTCCCAACATCTAACTTTTCAAAGACCACTATAGCTAAACTTGCTCCACCAGTGGTTTCAGGGCTGAGTCCCTCCTCTCCCCAACCAGTGAGGATTGATAAAGCCTTGGTTCTGGGCCTCAAATAGTGGTATTGGGACAACAATGTACTACAGGACAATCCCTGAAATAGCGTTCCCACAGTTGGCAGCAGTAACAAACACACCCATGACAATTTGGAACATTCAGGGCAATTGAAGGAGCCAGTAATCCAACTGGCAAGTGCATCACTTGGAATGAAGGAAAGTAAGACTAGCTCTGACACATTTCCAAACTACAGACAGGAAAAGGTATTATGTGTGCACTCCGCTTCATTCAGACTTTTTCTTGCTTTCTGTGAAAATGTATGGTTTTAGTACAGTGAGATCTGGGTAATGAGATTACTCAATGTTTAGCCAGGATCTGCTCAGGTTAATTGCTTGCGTGAGTTGATGTTTGGAAGGTTGTAGGTTTGAGAGACGATCTCTTTCCCATCCATCCTCCCCCCAAGATGACGATCCAAACTTAGGCAACACAACCACAGTCATCATACTACCGAGACTCCAGTCCTGGTACTACCGAGACTCCAGTCCTGGTACCAACCCTTATCTCCTCCGCATGGCCACGTTGCGTACAATAGCACTGTGATCAATCTCACAGCATCTCTGAGATTATACCCAAACCTTACCTCTCCCCCGCCCCCCACAACCACCTCAAGTACTGAGAGATTTACCGAGGGCCAGCGGAGTTGCTTGCCACTGGACCCTGTTTCTCCTATTTTTTCTTTCTTTCTCCTCTCTGTCTCTTTCTCGCACTCTTTTTCTCTCTTAGTCCTTGCTCTCTTTCTCGCTCTTTATCCTTCTTTTTACCTCTTCCTCTCTGTCTCTTTTTTTCTTCCCCCACACTTGTCAGGAATACCACCCTTGGTCTCGACTCTCCATGTGTAATGCCACAGGAGATTGAGTAGTTGTTGAAAAACATCTAAACACATTATGATGTCCTGTATATTCTGGAGTAATTCCAGCACCTATTCACTTTTTAAAACTTTTTGAGAGATTTATGTTGTAGCAATTTCAATCTTTCATGACATATTTCGATTATTAAAGGATCACATTGGCATCCTGCTTTAAGCAATTTATTGCTACAGATCCTCACTAATTCCCAATTAGGACCTTAAATTAGTTCTCACAAATTGATGTAACCATTCATACATATTACATAGGATATACGGAACAGAAACAGGCCATTCGGCCCAACCAGTCCATGCCGGCGTTTATGCTCCACTCTAGTCTCTGCCCCTCTTTCCTCATCTAACTGTCAGTATAACCCTCTATTCTCTTCTCTCTCATATGCTTATCTAGCCTTCCCTTAAATGTATCTATACTACTTGCCTCAACTACTCCCTATGGTAGCGAGTTCCACATTCTCACCACTCTCTGGGTAAAGAAGTTTCTTCTGAATTCCCTATTTGATTTCTTTGTGACTATCTTATATTGATGGCCTCTAGTTATGCTCTTCCCCACAAGTGGAAACACACTCTCTGTTTCTACTCTATCAAAACCTTCAATAATTTTAAAGACCTCAATTAGGTCACCCCTCCGCCTCTTTTCAAGTGAAAAGAGACCCAGCCTGCTCATCCTTTCCTGATATGTATACCCTCGCATTTCTGGTATCATCCTTGTAAATCTTCTCTGCACCCTCTCCAGTGCCTCTATCATTTTTATAATGTGGTGACCAAAATTGTACGCAGTACTCCAAGTGTGGTCTAACCAAGGTACTATACAAGTTTAGCATACCTTCACTACTTTTCAATTCTATCACTCTAGAAATAAACCCTAGTGCCTGGTTTGCTTTTTTTATGGCCTTGTTTACCTGTGTCGCTACATTTAGTGATTTGTGTATTTGTACTCCGAGATCCCTTTGCTCCTCTACCCCACCCAGACTCGCATCCTCCAAGTAATAAGTGACCTCCCTATTCTTCCTACCAAAATGTAATACCTCATATTTATCTGTTGAATTTCATTTGCCAATTATATGCTCATTCTGCAAGTTTATTAATGTCTTCCTGTAATTTGTTGCAGTCCTCCTCAGTAGTAACTATCTCCCCCCCCCCCCCCCCCCCAATTTGGTGTCATCAGCAAATTTAGAAATTGTGTTTTTGATTCTAAAGTCTAAATCGTTAATATAAATTGTGAACAACAGTGGTCCCAGCACTGATCCTTGTGGAACACCACTACCCACCTTCTGCCACTGTGAATAGCTACCCTTTACCCCTACTCTCTGCTTTCTGTCTTGAAGCCAGCTAGCTATCCATTCTGCTACTTGTATCCTGACTCTGCATTCTCTGACCTTATTCATTAGTCTATTATGTGGTACCTTATCAAAGGCCTTTTGAAAATCTAGATAAATTACATCTACTGCATTACCATTGCCTATTCTCTCTGTTACCTCTTCAAAAAATTCAATGAGGTTGGTCAAGCAAGACTTTCCCTTTTGAAATCCATGTTGACTATTCATTATTATATTTTTGGCTTCTAGATGTTCTTCTATTTTTCCTACCACTGATGTTAAGCTGACTGGTCTGTAGTTCCCTGG
Source organism: Squalus acanthias (assembly GCA_030390025.1). Lineage (NCBI taxonomy): Eukaryota > Metazoa > Chordata > Chondrichthyes > Squaliformes > Squalidae > Squalus > Squalus acanthias. Next base: position 76,081,276 of record CM059426.1, on the reverse strand, counting down.
ACACGTTCTATCTCCCTTCTTAAATCTAGGTATTATGTTAGGTATCCGCCAGTCCTCCAGCACTACATCTTTTTCTAATGAATTATTAAATATGTGTAGTAATGCCTCTGCTATCTCTTCCCTAGATTCTTTTAAAATGCACGATGTAATCTACCCAGGGTTTTTTTCATCTTTGAGTTTGATTAGTTTACTTAATATATCTCTTTATTTTAAATGCAGTTATTTTATTACTGATCTCATGATCCAATGTCCTGTCCAGCTGTTCTATCACCCTGGTAAATACTGAGGCAAAGTAATTATTTCATATTTCTGCCATCTCTCTATCACTGCCTGTGGTGTTATCCTGTCCATCCCTTAGTAGTACTATTCTCATCCTGACCTTCCTTTTTTTATTGATGTGGCTGTAAAATATTTGACTATTTTCTTATGTTCCTTGATAATTTAATTTAATAGATCCTCTTTGCCTTCCTAATTGTTTTTTTGACTTCTTTCCTAATCTCTTCGTATTTTCCCTTATCATGCTCTCCCTTGCTGTGCATGTACTTAATGTATGTCTGTTTCCTTACCCTCAATTTTTCCCTTATGGCTTTATTCATCCATGGTGTCTCATTAGTTTTGCTTCTTATTTTTTAGCGGAATATATTTTTCCTCGACTCTGCTGAACACCATTTTAAATGTTTCCCATTGCTGTTCTATGTCATTGTTTGCCAATATTGTTGTCCATTTTATTTCCCCAAGTTCTATTCTCAGCCCCTCAAAATCAGCTTTTCCCCAGTCTATTACCCTGGTCTTCCCCATACTTAAGTCCTTCTCAGTTATTATATTAAAGCGTATTATATTATGGTCACTATTGCCTAGATGTTCCCCTACTTTTACATCTCTTATCTGCTCTGGTTCATTCCCCATTACCAGATCCAATAGCAAATCCTCTCTTGTTGGACTTTTTACATATTGGGTTAGAAAGGAGTCCTGTACACATTGTAGGAACTCCATTCCCTTATCCCCTTTACCTACCTCTTCTGTCCAATTAATATCGGGGTAGTTGAAATCCCCCATGATTATTATTCTATGTTTTTTACTCATTTCCCTAATTTGTCTGCATATTTCTTCCTCCACCTCCCTTCCACTATTAGGTGGTCTGTAGACTACGCCTATTAGTGTGATTGATCCTTTATTATCTTTTATCTCTATCCATATGGATTCTATTTTTGTCTTGCTGATATGTCACTTTTTTCTACTGCCATTATGTTATCCCTAATAAGTACAGCTACTCCACCTCCCCTTTTTCCCTTTATCTTTTCTCAATATGTTATACCCTGCAATGTTTAATTCCCAGTCCTGATTTTTCTGTAGCCATGTCTCAGTAATCCCTACTATGTCTGGTTCCTCGAAAATGCTCCCCTATTTTATTACAGACACTGCATTGCTGTACAGACAGCTAAACTCATTTTTAATAACAGTTCATTTCACTTTATTTTTAACCATCTTTTTACACTCCTGTTTTAAACTCCATTTATTCCCTGGCCATCAATATCCTTCCTTACTTTACTCTTCCTATGCTCTCCTTTCCTGTTTTGTTTATATTTAGGCTGGTTTCGTTTCTTGTAGATCCCTCCCCCCATCTTACTAGTTTAAAGCCTTTGTCACCTCCAGTCCCATCCCGGTTCAGGTGGAGCGCGTCCCATCGGTACAGCTCCTTCCTGTCCCAGCACTGGTGCCAGTGTCCCATGAAAAGGAACCACTCTTTCCCACACCAGCCCTTTAGCCACGTGTTAATTCTCCTGATCTGACTGCTTCTATGCCAATTTGCATGTGGCTCGGGCAGTAATCCAGAGATTATTACCCTCGAGGTCCTGCTTTTTAATTTAGCTCCTAACACCTGATACTCCTTCAGCAGGACCTCCTCCCTGTTCCTACCTATGTCGTTTGTTCCAACATGGACAACAACAACTGGATATAGCTCCTCCCTTTCCAAATTCCTCTCCAGCCGCCTCGAGATATCCCTTACCCTGGTACTGGGAGGGCAACACACCATTCGGGATTCTCGTTCTTGGCTGCAGAGGACGCTACCTATCCCCCTAATTATAGAATCTCCTATCACTACCACATTTCTATTCTGCTCCCACCCCCGACAGCCATCTGAGCCACGGTGCCTTGGTCTGCATTGTGGCTGTCTTCCCCGCAGTCTTTTTCCTTGTCCTCACAGGTAGCGAGTACATCAAACCTGTTGGACAGGACCACTGTCTGCGGGACATCCTTCTCAACCTCTCCTAAATCCCCGCTACCCTGTCTCCCTAGGAGTTACATCCTCCCCTTCCTGAACCTGTGCTTTCCTCTGGGGTGTGACTGTATTCTGGATAAAACTGTCCAGAAATTCCTTCCCCTCCCTTATGTTTTAGAGTGTCTCTAACTCGCACTCCAGCTCAATGACTCTGAGCCAGAATGACTGAAGGCAGAGAAATTTCCTGCAGATGTGGGAATCCAGGACAGTCTCGCTGTCCACAAACTCCCACATACTACAGTCCCGACATATAGCCTGCTCTGCCATCTCTCGAGTTTTTTATTTATATGCTTATTTAAATTAGTTAAATTTTTTAATCAAGTGATTATTTAGAGTTATATTAATTAATTAGTTTATCTAGTTGTTAGTAATTTAATAAAGTATTTAGTTATTGTTCCCCAGCTCTTCGTTTAAGACACTGCACTAGCTTTAGGGACAAAAGACCGCTCTAATACTCACCAACCAATCATCCACCTGCTGTCCTGTGACATCACTCCTTGTTATTTTTTCTCTCTCTGCTCCGGCCCCCAGTTAGGTCCGCTCCGTCCCCGCTGCTCACAGTGAGTTTGGGCCCCTCTCCGACCGCGCTCTTTATTTCCTGCCTCTGCTCCGGTCCCCAGTTAGGTCTGCTCCGCCTCCGCTGCTCACAGTGAGTTTCAAAACTTCTTTGAACATGTGAGTATAAGTTTCTTAAATGGGAATAGCTGTTGTTTTGGCTTGCTGTGTTATTGAACTGCAATCCTTTAGTGTAGATTAGCCATATTTCACTTGATATTCTGACAGTATGGCTAATAAGAGTGGTCTTTGGGTTGAGTCCTAAGGTTGCTTCACAGTTAAATTTGAGTCAAGAAATTGTCTCACGCTATTATCTGCTGCCACGCAAGTCCGAACTGGAATGAGATTTCCATTGTGTAAATATTTAGAGCCCCACAATATGTTCCTTGCACAGACCAATGTAGGCACTTGTGACAGTTGTTTGTTGTGGTGGAAAGACCCAAGACAAACTGGTGACTCAGCAGCACAGTGTCAAATGGATGATTCAGTGATCCTACACTACTACCATTTTGTAGGGAAGAAGCTCAGAAGGCAGATTCAGGGTCACCACCTGTTCCACAGTTGTTTCCTAGGCATTTCTCAATCATGTATCAATGATAGCATATAAAGGCTATATAAATACATGGAGTAATCCTCCCACATTTATTAAACACTTTCTAGATTTAACAGCAGCACACATACCAGTTTAGTAGTGTATTGAACATTTGCTTGTCATTAAGTTTGCTTGTATTATTTTTCAGCTATTATCTTGTATCTTGACAATTTGTGAGATTGTATGATCACTGAGGATTTTAAGTGTGGTGTTGCCATAGAATGGTGAAAAGTGGATTTGTCTCTGCGATCCCCCACATAGTTGAATCCCAATTGGCAGTTGTGAGGTTAACTTAATTTCGGGGAAAATTAGACAGAGTAGCAAATCCCTGAGATGCTGGTGACTGGTACAGAGTCACATCGGCATGTCGCCATCTGCATTTGGTGCACTATATGGTAATGAGAATAAGAGAAAATGGAAGTCTTAACTGAAAACTACCTTAAAAGTAATTGTTACAAATTTGTGTCTGCCGTAGATAACCTTCTGAGGTTCAGCGGTGTCAGTTGCTCCCATAGGCAGTCTGCGCGTCTTGCTTTTATGGGAGTTGCCTCACATAACTCTGTATCTACTTGTACAATAGCATAACCCAGAGTGTAACAATAGTGTTCTGAATTCTCGTTTCTTGTTCAAGTGCTTCTTCAGTCTCTTTGAACATGGACTGAGAAAACACTTGGTGGGTTTAGGTTTGATACAAATCAATAAGATGCTTTATTTTACAGTAAAGTGAACATGCAGAACAGCAATTATGATCAAATTCAAATAGCAGTTTATCTTGCATAGTAATACAAAACAATGAACATGCCACACCCCTCCACATCAGTGGGTTGTCCTCCTTGACTTGGAACAAGATCATTTCTGACTATCCTCTCCTGTACTCCCAACTTTCTCGCAGCCTTTGCTGCCTGACTGCTTTGCAGCATTCTATTTCAGAAAACCTCTCCGTTTGCCTGTCTCGGTTTTATCTCTCTCTTGCTTTTTTGATTGCTGAGTCTAATATATTGCTTATTATGTCTGGGAAACAACATCTTTGCTAACTCATTAGCATGTTAACTACCTATTATCATGGAGCTGTTTTTTTAAAAACTTTTAGAAACCCAACATTAAACATAACTTCTTTCAAATCCTTTGTGGAAAAAATGGTCTAAAGATTCCGAAATGCAAAAGTCATGCAGGTTTATACAAATATTTGCCTTTGATGATAAGGAAATTATGTTCAGTATATACTTGTATTTTAGTGCATAGATTTCTTTTTGTTTCATTTGATGTTGATGGAAATCAATATTAAGGACTGCAATATATGTTGGAACGTAACCTCTCTCGGGATTTGTACTGCATGTGATAGTGAAAAATGTGGTGTAGATGCAAGATTTTGCAGCGTTGTTAGTTTCCACTGGTCCAGTTAAATTACTAATATGTGCCAAAGTTCTAACTATGCCACAAATTCACTTTCTCATTCATGCGTGCCCAAGTGTGTTTGCCATTTTAACTACAAAACTTGTATAAAAGATTTGACATGCAGAATTTTGAAATGCATTTCTCTACTCCCTTTAATAGGAAGCTGGATCTGGCAATCTGAGCCAAAAATCAGATGAAGACGACTTTGTTAAAGTGGAAAACTTACCCCCAAGTCTCTCGGTGCTTTCTGAGGTAATCCCTGTAATAAGATTACATAGTATTACACAGTATTTACAGCACAGAAACAGGCCATTCTGCCCAACAGGTCCATGCTGGTGTTTATGTTCCACACGAGCCTCCTTCCACCCTTCTTCTAACCACATCAGCATATCCTATTTTCTCCCTCGTGTTTATCTAGCTTCCCCTTAAATGCATGTATGCTAGTCGCCTCAACTATGCCTTGTAGTAGCGAGTCCACATTCTAAATACTCTTTGGGTAAAGAAGTTTCTCCTGAATTCCCCATTGGATTTATTAGTGACTATCTTATATTTTTGGCCCTATTTCTGGTATCTCGCGCAAGTGGAAACATCTTCTCTACATCAAAACTATCAAACCCTTCCATAATCTTAAAGACCTCTATCGGGTCACCCTTCAGTCTTCTCTTTTCTAGAGAAAGGAGCCCCAGCCTGTTCAATCTTTCCTGATAGGTATAACCTCTCCGTTCTGGTAACCTTTCTAGTAAATCTTTTTTGCACCTTCTCCAGTGCCTCTATCATTTTTATAATATGGAGACCAGAACTGTTCACCGTACTCCAAGTGTGGGCTAACCAAGGTTCTATGCAAGTTCAACATAACTTCTATGCTTTTCAATTCTATCCCTCTACATGCTTTTTTTATGGCCTTATTAACATGCGTTGCTACTTTTAGTGATTTGTATATCTGTACTCCCAGATCCCTCTGTTCCTCTACCCCATTTAGACATTTGTTTTCCGAACAGTATGTGGTCTCCTCGTTCTTCCTACCAAAATGTACCACTTCACACTTAAATATATTGAAGTTAATTTATCAATTACATTCCCATTCTGCAAGGTTATTCATGTCTTGTATTTTGTCGCAGTCTTCCTCTGTATTAACGAACCCCCCACCCAATTTGGTGTCGTCCGCAAATTTAGAAATTGTACTTCCGAGTCCCGAGATGACTGATTAAAGATATATAATGGTCAGTAATTCAAAAGAGTGCTCCTTCATTTTCTTTTTCAAATCTCCACAGGATGAATTGATGAGGAGAATTTCTGAAGAGGAGCAGAATAACAATTTAGCTTGTGTTTTGCTGGATGCAGATGTAGATGGGCCACAAGAGCTTGCAGGCAACTCAGAAACTCTCAAAGAACCAGGTAATAGGTGGATTACAGATAGTTTGCAGTATTAAACTTTTTTTAGTTTAATTACTCAACAGAGTTCCAATAGTAGAATCATAGAAATTTACGGCACAGAAGGGGGCGATTCGGCCCATCGTACCTGTGCCGGCTGAAGAAGAGCTACCCAGCCTAATCCCACTTTCCAGCTCTTGGTCCGTAGCCTTGTAGGTTCTGGCACTTCAAGTGCATATCCAAGTACTTTTTAAATGTGATGAGGCTTTCTGCCTCTACCACCTTTTCAGGCAGTGAGTTCCAGATCCCCACCACCCTCTGGGTGAAAACATTTCTCCTCAACTCCCCTCTGATTATTCTACCAATTACTTTAAATCTATGCCCCCTGGTTATTGACCTCTCTGCTAGGGGAAATAGATACTTCCCATTCACTCTATCTAGGCCCCATATAATTTTATACACCTCAATTAAGTCTCCCCTCTGCCTCCTTTGTTGCAAAGAAAACAACCCCAGCCTATCCAATCTTTCCTCATTGCTAAAATTCTCCTAGTCCTGGCAACATCCTCGTAAATCTCCTCTGTACCATCTCTAGTGCAATCATATCTTTCCTGTAATGTGATGACTAGAACTGTACACAGTACTGTAGCTGTGGCCTAACTAGTGTTTTATACAGTTCGAGCATAACCTCCCTGCTCTTATATTCTCTGCCTTGGCTAATAAAGGAAAGTATCCCGTATGCCTTCTTAACCACCTTATCTACTGGTCCTGCTACCTTCAGGGATCTGTGGACATGCACTCCACTGTTCCTCTACGCTTCTCAGTATCCTACCATTTATTGTGTATTCCCTTGCCTTGTTAGCCCTCCCCAAATGCATTGCCTCACACTTCTCTGGATTGAATTCCATTTACCACTTTTCTGCCCACCGGACCAGTCTATTGATAGCTTCCTGTAGTCTACAGCTTTCATCCTCACTATTAACCATATGGCCAATTTTTGTAAAATCTGCAAACTTCTTAATCATGCCCCCTACATTGAAGTCTAAAACATTGATATATACCACAAAAAGCAAGGGACCTAGTACTGAGCCCTGCGGAACCCCATTGGAAACAGCCTTCCGGTCACAAAAACTGTATTGATGCTGTAGGGAGCAGCAATTACAAAAATATGAGGGCAGAAATTTATAGCAGAATAACAATTTAGATTAAGCAGAGGGGAAGCCAATGTGATTCTTCATAGTGTAAATGCTGTGTGTAAAAAAAAAAAAACAAATTCAAATTAAAAGACATTTTCCTGTGCCTTTTTATTTCAGAAGTTAATTATATTTAAGGACTGTTAATAAAAAAGGAGTAGTCTGCTTTCAGTTTCTTGCTTTGGTCTGTTTACAGTCTGTTGGAAGATTTGCACAACTACTCAATACACTTGTGTAGAGGAGAATCTCAGACTTGAAGACAAAAGTCCAGAAATGAGGGATGTGGGGCAAAGTTCCCTCTAATTTTTTTTTTCATTCGTGATTCCTTTAAATTGCTACAGGGCCCGTTCAAATTTTGCGCATGCGCAGTTTTTACAATGCAAAAGCCAGTGAACGGCCTGCACGGGACCTCACAGACACTGCACATTCGCACGGCCGCACAACTTCGAGGGAACATTGATTTGAGGAAAGATAGTCATGGGGTAATACTTTATGCTCAAAATACTCCCCGAATTTCTCTGACAAAATATAACTAAAAAAATACCTTTTCTATTTATAAATGTCAATTTTCTAACATCCATTGACCCTTCATTTTGGACCTCTTTCCCCTTAGTGTAGTGTTGTCATGGATTGGGAAAAATAGCTTATGTCATGGAGTTGGCCCTGTGCTGTTCAATGGGGCTACTGCTTTGGACCAGCCTTACTGGAGCCCTCATACCCCAGAAGAACACTCCTCTAGCTGGGTAGTGCTGTGTACTGTAGTGTTATTAATGTGGAAACATTTCTGCACTTTGGATTGGAGGGGGTTTGGTTGTGGGGGAGAGGAAGACCAGTAATTCTTGTTACTGAACTAGGTAATGTTAAATTTGACAATTATTAGCCTTGTTGGTTTGTAAGCTATCGATAATATTAACCTTCCTTTTTTTCCCCTTTCGCTTTAGAAAATGGTGGAGCCCGAAGTGCATGAATGAATGTTTAATGATCTTCATCACTGTCTTGTTTTTTTGAATAAGTTAATGAAATTTGACCCCTGTTTATGGCTAAAAATGTAATTTTTTTAAATTAGCCTTTTGCTAGAATTGTTGCCCCTTGATAGATTGGTAAGTCTGAGCAGGATTTCTTGGTCTACACTGAGTACAAGCTGCAATACATCACAGTACTTTTAATAATTTCATTTCTGAATAGTCTTTGGACTGAATTTTCAATTTTTACTGACAAAATAACCTATAACCTTGTTTTATAATAAATTACATCCACTTTTATAATGAAAGGCTCCAGTCCTAGCACTACTATATTTTGTCATTCAGAAGGTAGTGATCTATTTATTAGAATTCCCTCATCAGTATGATTTACCTACAGTGGGTAATTCTGTCTGGTTTCATATGCTGCTGGTCTTTAACATAGTACCATACCAACTATCAACCTATTTCTGGTGAGATTTTATTGTGCTTGTTCAATGTGACTCTGTACAGTGCATGCAAGTTGTTTTGCTCTGGACACTATGTTTACCCATATACAGTTTGTAAGAACCTACTGCTGTCATCTGACTTAAAGCCAGCCTCATAAGCATACATATGGTAACTTCAACATTGGTATGTCTGATGTATATTAAAATACTGAATAGCATTTTGGCATGCAAAATGACTTTCTAGATTAACTGGGTTCATCCATTGTAGCTAAACTGCTCCTATTGACTTGTGCTACCATCTAGTCAGTGGACCCCTCCAATCCACCAAATGCACCTGTAAATCTGAAATACGATGTAACTGAAAGGTGGATATATAAAGAACTTGCCCTACTTTTGTTAATATGGCAACTCATTCGCAAACTAGAAAGACCCACAGCTTCCATATGTTGCAGGTAAAAGTGAGTTGTGCTGGTCTTAGACACTGAATTACTGATCTGAAATCTGGTTTGTTCTCTGCTTTCATATTCTAGTATAGAATTGAATTATGTACAGACACAATATAAGATTGGTATTTAAAAGAACTAAGGATATTGATTTTCCATTTTGGTACTGTCATTTGCTTAAAATTCTCTTCTGTAAATCTGCTTACTATTTTTATACAGATACTAGGTAAATGAGATTCATTGTTTGCCACTCACCTGAATTTCAGCTTGCAAATGAGCATTGACTATTAACCCCAAAATTTACTGTCAAAAGCAGAATCTGAATTAGTTCCACAGCTACATAGGTGGTGTCACAATGGAAAGCTACATGTTCTGGTTAGTTCAGGAGGTGAGCATTATTTCATGCAATTTTAAACAAATTTGTACCATTCTTCATAGTAAGTCACATGCATGCAAGTTTCACATGATTATTTCCATTTTCCATAAACCCTGATGGCTTACATAGATACATTTTACATGTTTGCATTACAGTACCAACCTGTGAAACTGTATTTAAAAAAAATCTTGATGCAACAAATGCTTTCCCAGGTCTTAGCCAGTAAAGGAACTCAAGCCTTGATAACATGCACTAAGATCTGCTTTGCTTGTCTCAAAGAGTTTGTAATAAAATTTGAATTTATTTGGGCTTAAAAGATTGTCTGCATAAAGTTACTAAGTCTGTTGTGTGTTGTATCTTGATTGTAATCTAATTAAGTGGAACTATTCTCTTTGGTACACTGGGCAACAATATGTAGCTGAAAATATTGCAGATGACTCAAACGAGCAGCATTTTATCCCTCGTTCATAGTAATCATTCTCAGATTCTTTAATTTTTTTAGATTGGTTACTAGAGTGACTATCTCTAACAATATGTTGCTGTCTGCAGCATGCTACACTACACACAAAGGGAGGAGTTGATTTACTTTTTTTCGCAGAGAACTGCCTGAGGTCGATCAGGAGTGACTCCTGTAGCAAAAGGCTTTTTGTGAAATTGGATACAAATTTGTCTTTGACACTATCTATTTAGAATAGATACACTATTTCTGCTATCGGTAGCACAAACACGTTTTTGTAGAATTATACATGCTCTCTTTCAGTGCATTGCATTTTTGTGTCTTCGATACTTGTGGTTTTTGCATTTAATTTAAATTTAAACATTTTTGACAGGCATGTTGCTGTGTTGTGTGGTCAATCCTTAATCTGCATTTTTTAATGTATGATTTTAAAATGTTTACTATGCAATTTCAAAATAAAGTAACACTCTTCATTTGTGTTTGTCATCAATGATGTGACATAATCGGAAAGACTATCAGTCATACACTGTTGCACATTAGACTAGGACCCCAGCTATTCACAATATATATTAATGATCTAGACGAGGGAACTAGATGTAATATCTCTAAGTTTGCAGATGACACAAAGCTGGGTGGGCGTGTGTGCTGTGAGGAGGATGCAGAGAAACTCCAGTATGATTTGGACAGGTTAGGTGATTGGGCAGATGCAGTATAATGTGGATAAATGCGAGGTTATCCACTTTGGTGGCAAAAACAGGAAGACAGATTATTATCTGAACGGCAATAGATTGGGAAAAGGGGAAGTGCAACGAGATCTGGGAGTCCTTGTGCACCAGTCGCTGAAGGTAAGCATGCAGGTGCAGCAGGCGGTTAAGAAGGAAAATGGTATGTTGGCCTTCATAGCGAGAGGATTCGAGTACAGGAGCAAGGATGTCTTGCTGCAGTTGTACAAGGCCTTGGTGAGACCACACCTTGAGTATTGTGTGCAGTTTTGGTCGCCTTATCTGAGGAAGGATGTTCTTGCCATGGAGGGAGTGCAGCGAAGATTTACCAGACTGATACCTGGGATGGCAGGAATGACGTATGAAGAGAGATTGGGTCGATTAGGCTTATATTCGCTAGAGTTTAGAAGAATGAGAGGGGATCTCATTGAAACTTATAAAATTCTAACAGGACTAGACAGACTAGATGCAGGAAGGATGTTCCCGATGGCAGGGCAGTCCAGAACCAGGGGTCACAGTCTAAAGATAAGGGGTAAGCCATTTAGGACTGAGATGAGGAGGAATTTCTTCACCCAGAGAGTGGTGAACCTGTGGAATTCTCTACCACAGAAGGCAGTTGAGGCCAATTCATTAAATATATTCAAGAAGGAGATAGATATATTTCTTAAGGCTGAAGGGATCAAGGGATATGGGGAGAAAGCAGGGACAGGGTACTGAATTTGGATGATCAGCCATGATCTCATTAAATGGCGGAGCAGGCTCGAGGGGCCGAATGGCCTACTCCTGCTCCTATCTTCTATGCTTCTATGACTCAAGATTGTACAGTTTATTTAAAGACTGAAATGCTATGAAATACTGCACTACTTTGTATTATATGAAACTTCTAGTAAACTGAATACTTATCGCGGCATGCAATATGGGCAAGTGTCACAGTGCCTCTGGGCGACGAAGGAGAAAACAATTCCAGGCTTCTTGATCACTATCCAGTGATCCTACTGGAAAGTGTCTCTGCGAATGTTGAGTAAGGTCGTTTAAGTAAGGTTGTGAAGCAATCCACAGTAAGATAGTCACTGTCTAGGCCTGCATGTGAAGAATGATCACGAGCAGAGGCCTGTTAGCAACTGTGAAACTGTATTTTAGTTTAAGTGCAACTTCAAAAAAGGAGGGGATAAAATGGGAGGTGAGTTGAAGACAACATAATTGGTGAACGGTTTTGCCATTCATCTTTGTTAGCCATATATCCCATTGGAAAATTGGGCGACTCTTGTGTGAACACTGTCTTTCTTTGCTTTCTGACTGACCCCCTCCCTAACATTCCTTCGCTTGTGAGGGATTGAATGCTGTTGCACACAGAGAACGGGAATTACTGATCTCAATATCTGGGGGAAGTGAGTGCCAGCATGAATGGGGGACAGGAAGGGAAGATGAGTACCAAAGTGAACCAGGAGGATGGGAGAGTTCATTTTTTTAAACTATGAATTTAACATCGGATTTAGAAAGTGTGCATATATACATTCAATAACCAGTAATTGCTCCTCAAGAAAGGAGGGAAAATTCCTACAACTTTATTGCCCCTCATATTACTTTTCCAGATTTGTGCCCAGATCCCCATTCCTAATGCATGCCTTCCCCAGCTTTCCCTTTTGTTCAACTCTTAAATAGAACTGTTTCAAACTCCTTAGAGATTGTGGTGTTCTTGAATTTCTGTGGATTTTGAACATTTCAATTGGCCCAGCATCCACAGCCTTTTGAGGGATGGAATTCCAGATTTCTGATACCCTTTGTGTGGAAAAAGTGCTTCCTGACTTCACTCCTAAATGGCCTAGCTCTAATTTTAAGATTATACCACCTTATTCTGCAATTTCCCCATCAGAGGAAATAGTTTATCGGCCCCATCAAATCCCTTTATCATTTTAAATGCCTCTATTAGATCACTCCTCAACCTTCTAATCTCAAGGGAATACAAGCCAAGTTTATGCACCATGTGTTCATAATTTAACCCTTTAAGCCCTGATATTCTGGTGAATCTGCACTGTACCCCCTCCAAAGCCAACATATCTTTCCTGAGATTTAGTGCCCAAAACTGAACTCAGTACTCCAGATGGGGTCTGACCAAGGCTTTGTACAACTGAAACATCACTTCCTCACTTTAAAAAAAAAATCAACCCCTTTGAGATAAAGTCCAACATTTCATTAGCCTTTTTTGATTACTTTTTGTACCCATGCACTAGCTTTGTGATTTATGTGCATAGACACCTAAAACCCATTGCTCCTCCACAGTGCCTAGTTTCTCACAATTAAGAAAATATTCTGATTCGTCTTTCTTAGATTGAAAGTGGATGATCTCATATTTCCCCATATTGAACTCCTTCTGCCATAGTTTTGCCCACTCACTAGCTAAGTCCCTTTGTAACTTTCTTCTCCCATTCACACAACTTACTGTGCCTCTTAACTTGGGATGATCTGCAAACTTGGATATACAACTCTTCTAAGTCATTAATCTATGTGGTGGAAAGCTGAGGCACCAGTACAGATCCCTGGAGAACACCTCTGATTGGCAGGATGTGACAAGTGAGTGAACCTTTTATCTCTACCTTCTTTCTCTTGCCTTCCAACCAAATACCAATGCTGTTTTTTTTCTGCAGCCAAGATTTTTTGCAAGTTACATCTCTGTTAAATTATTTGTGTATGACTGCCTCAGTTGGTAGCATGCTTGCCCCTGAATCAGAAGATCATGGGTTCAAGTTCCACTCTAGGACTTGAGTGCACAATGTAGCCTGATACTACAGTGCAGTAGTAAGGGATTGCTGCATTGTTGGAGGTGCTGTCTTTCAGCTATGCTGTTAAACAGAGGCCCTGTTTTCCACTTTGAGTAGACATAAAATATCACATATCAGAGAAACAGAATTCTGTGTCCTGGCTAACATGCCTTCAATCATTGCCAAAAACAGATGAACTGCTCATCTTGTCTGCTGTTTGTGGTATCTTAATGTGTACAAATTGACTGCTATATTTGTATGCAGAAGTGACTACTCTTCAAAAATAATTAATTTGGGTATGAAGTGTTTTGGGATGTTAGCTGATATTGTAAACAGTTCCCTTTCCTCAGGTACTGTCCCCTGCCTTTCAAATCTGCTGTCATCAACCCCCTCAAAAACTCCACCCTTGACGCCTCTGTCGTTGAAAACTACCACCCCCATCTCTAACCTCCCTATTCCCTTCAAAGTCCTGAACTTGTCGCCTCCCAAATCGGTGCCTATCTTTCATGCAACTCCATGTTTGAACGTCTCCAATCAGGTTTCTACTCCTCCCACAGCACTGAAACAGCCCTAAAGTCACAAATGACACCCTCTGTGACTGTGCTCGTGGTGCACTATCTCATCCCTCTTGACCTGTCTGTAGCCTTAGATACGTTTGATCATACCCATCCTCCAACACCTCTCCTCCATTGTTCAGCTGAGTGAGACTGCCCTTGCCTGGTTCCACTCTTACCTGTCTAGTTGTAGCCAGATAATGCCCTGCAATGGCTTCTCTTCCTGCTCCCGCACCATTACCTTTGAAGTCCCCCAAGGATCTATCCTTAGCACACTCTTAATTCTCAACTACATTCTGCCCCATGGTAGCATCCTCCGAAGACGTTCCACATGTACACTGATTACACATAGCCCTACCTCGACACATAGCCCTATCTCACCAACAGTACTCTCGAACACTCCACTGACTTGTCGGACAGCTTGCGTGACATCTAATCCTGGGTCAGCCGAAATTTCCTCCAATTAAACATTCAGAAGACAAGAAATTGTCTTTAGCCCCTGCCGCTGAGCTGAGGTCCCAACCCCATATCCTCTCCATCACAAAGACTGCCTACTCTCACCTCCGTAATAACGCCTGTATCCACCAATGCATCAGCCTATCTGCTGCTGAAACCCTCATCTATGCTTTTGTGACCTTAAGCCTTGACTATTCCAATGCTCTCCTGGCTGGCCTCCCCCGCTCTCTATAAACATGAGCTCTGCTGCCCGTATCCTAACTTGCACTTGTGTCCAAACCCTTATGGCCTCACCCCTCCCTATCTCTGTAACCTCCTCCAGCCCTACAACCCTTCGGAAACTGTTTTTCCACCTTTGGCCTCTTTTTCATCCCCCATTTCCAGCGGCCCACCATTGGCGGTCGTGCAATCAGCCTTCTAGGCCCCAAGCTCTGGAATTTCCTCCCTAAACCTCTACATAAAACCTACCTCTTTAACCAAGCTTTTCGTCACCTATAGTAATATTTCCTATGGCTCGTCAATTTTTGTCTGATTACGCTCCTTGTTTGGCTCTCTACCTTCACTAGCACTTGTTCTGTACCCTTTTACTCCTGAAAACTCAAAAGCGTTCATGTTAACCTCACTGTGCCACAGCTTGTGCTTGTATCTCACTATTGAGGGTTATGTGACCTAATCTGTTAGCTTTACCTGCACTTTCAAAATCCCAACTGTCTAGCTTTTGGCCCTCCATTCACTGACATTTCTGCAGCTACTGATCTGCTCAACCACACCCTCACTTTGATGCCCTAGTCCCCATTAAAACCATTGCGCTCTCTCACCCTGGCCGCTCCCTTAAGTCCAAGGGACGCAGACTTGAACGGATATGGCAGACAACTGGTTTAGCCGTTCATCATCAGATCAGACTGGACCACATAAAGCACTATCGGGTCCTGCTCTCGTATGCCAAAACTGCTCACTATTCCATATGCAAAGATGACCCCTGGCTTCTTTTCTCTACTGCAAATCATCATCTTAAACCTCTCTCCCCTGTCTCCTCCACCCTCACCTCCAACAAGTGCGAGGAGCTCATGGACTTCTTTGTCACTAACATTGAGCTGCCTCTGCCACTTCCCTCCCTTCCCCTAGCCCACTGGGCCAAATTTCCTCTAAGGTCTTCCCCTCCGCCCCCCGCCCTAGCCCTGAACTCACATTTTCATCTTTCTCTTTCCTATCTTCCCTCATGCCCTCGCTGCACTCACCTTGTCAATGAGACCCACCTCTAGTTCCCTCAACCCTATTCCCACTAAACTGTTGACCACCCAAGCCTGGCTCCCATATTAGCTGAGATTGTTAATGGTTCTCTCTCAGGTACCATTCCCCCTCTCCTTCAAATCTGCCATCATCACCCCTCTCAAAAGACCAACCCTTGACCCCTCAGTCCTTGCAAACTACCGCCCCACCTAAAACCGGCCTTTCTGCTCCAAATTCCTTGAACGTGTTGTCGCCTCCCAAATCCATGCCCATCTTTCCCGTAACTCCATGTTTGAATCCCTCCAATCAGGTTTCCGCCCCGCCACAGTACCGAAATGGCTCTTATCAAAGTCACAAATGACATCCTATGTAACTGACAAAGATAAACTATCCATTCTCGACTTGTCTGCAGCCTTTGACACGTGGACGAGGATGGTATGGTCAAATGCCTCTCCTCCGTTATCCAGCTGGGTGGGACTGTATTCACCTGGTTCCATTCTTATCTAATCATAGCCAGCGAATCACCGGAAATGGCTTCTTACCTCTGATGTCCCCCAAGGATCTATCCTTGGCCCCCCTCCTATTTCTCATCTACATGCTGCCCCTCGGCGACATCTGAAAACACAGCATCAATTTCCACGTGTATGCTGATGACATCCAGCTCGACCCCTCCACTGTCTCTAAATTGTCTGACTGCTTGTCAGACATCCAGTACTGGATGAGCAGAAATTTTCTCCCAACTAAATCGTGGGAAGACTGAAGCCATTTTCTTCGGTCCCTTCCACAAACTCCGTTCCCTAGCCATGGAGGGAGTTTAGCGAAGATTCACAAGGCTGATACCTGGGATGGCAGGAATGACATATGAGGAGAGATTGGGTCGATTGGGCTTATACTCGCTGGAGTATAGAAGAATGAGAGGGGATCTCATCGAAACATATAAAATTCTGACAGGTCTGGACAAACTAGATGCGGGAAGAATGTTCCCGATGGTCGGAGAGTCCAGAACCAGGGGTCATAATCTAAGGATAGGGGGTAAGCCATTTAGGACAGAAATGAGGAGGAATTTCTTCACCCAGAGAGTGGTGAACCTGTGGAATTCTCTACCACAGAAGGTAGTTGAGGCCAAGTCATTAAATATATTCAAGAATGAGTTAGATATATTTCTTAAAGCTAAAGGTATCAAGGGATATGGGGAGAAGGCAGGGACAGGGTACTGAGTTTGGATGATCAGCCATGATCTCATCGAATGGCGGAGCAGGCTCGAGGGGCCGAATGGCCTACTCCTGCTCCTATCTTCTATGTTTCTATGACTCCATTCCTCTCCCTGGCAACTGTCTGAGGCTGAACCAGACTGTTTGCAACCTTGGTGTCATATTTGACCCTAAGATGAGCTTCTGACCACTTATCTGTGCCACCACGAAGACCCCGTATTTCCATCTCCGGAACGTCGCTCGACTCCGTCCTGCCACAGCTCATCTGCTGCTAAAACCCTCATCCAAGCCTTTGTTGCCTCTAGACTTGACTATTCTAATGCAGTCCTAGTCGGCCTCCCACGTTCTACCCTCTGTAAACTCGAGGACATCTAAAATTCTGCTGCCCGTGTCCTAACTCGCACCAAGTCCCGTTAACCCACCACCCCTGTGCTCGCTGACCTACATTGGCTCCCGGTTAAGCAACACCTGGATTTTAAAATTCTCATCCTTGTTTTCAAATCCCTCAATGGCCCCGCCCTCCCTATCTCTGTAATTGCCTCCAGCCTCACACCCCTTCGAGATATCTGCAACCCTCTAACTCCTGGTCTCTTGAGCATCCCCGATTTTTAATTGCGCCACCATTGGTGGCCGTGCCTTCAGCTGCCAAAGCCCGAAGCTCTGGAATTCCCACCCTAAACCTCTCTGCCTCTCTTTCCTCCTTTAAAACGCTTCTTAAAACCTACCTCTTTGACCAAGCTTTTGGTCATCTGCCCCAATTTCTCATGTGGCTGAGTCAAATTTTGTTTCATAACACTCCTGTGAAGCGCCTTGGGATGTTTTACTCTGTTAAAGGTGCTATAGAAATACAAGTTGTTGCACCCATTGTTCCTAAAGTCCCACTATAACTGTTCACCTTTCTGAACACTTCTCAGATTCATGGCTAAACAGCAGTTTTCACAAGTGGGTCAATTCATATTAACTACAAATTTGCATCTTTATTCTTGTCATGTGTGGGTTAGTTGCAGTCATGTGGCCAACTTGTCCATAGTGTACTGGAAATCTGTGCATAAATCATTGGATGTTTAAGGATCCAGGGATTATTCAAATTGGACTGCCCCTTAATGCAGAGCTCAATTTGCTCAGTGCATATTATTAACCAGTAGTGATGTAGAATTCGCAATATAATCGCGATTTTATAAATAAGGAGGAAACACATAGTTTCGTTCAAACAGCTTTATTTCAGCAGAATGCTGTCAGGTTTTCAAAGTGGACACAAGCAGCCTGTAAAATGGCCACCATGCCTCGTGGCAGAACATTCTAGACTTTTCGATAAGCAGACAAGATGGCGTTCCAATAAACATTTGTGCGAGATCGATCAAGACTCAGCACATTTGAGATAATACACAAGACATAATGGGTTTGCAGTATACACATAAATACTGGAATCGGTCTCCCAGGTGCGAATAAGGGCTATTGTACCGAGCGATCAAGAACCCATCCAAAGACATTAATATGCAAAATCCCCACGACTCTACGATGAGAGAGCCGTTTGCGGGTAGTTACAGAAACATTTGGAAGCCCCAAAACCCCTCCAGGGAGAATACTGACCGGTTACACAATGGGAAAAGTATTAACAGGTACTCAGGCAGTTACAAGTATCACCGAAACCCATTAAACGGAGATCACCCTATACAAGAAGTTTGAGCGCCAAAACTCTGACAAAAGAAAAGACATTAAGATTGGGCGGGAAAAGAGGAATTTCAGCACTATAACTAAGCTCCAACCGTCCATCTTTCTCTTATCCTCTTGCCGCCTTGCTCTTGACTTTTGACTCTTATCCTCTGGTTCGCTTGCCGTCTTGTTCCTGCCTCTTGTATCGAACTTTCTGATCCGCCAGGATCAGCCTCGTGGCTTGCCGCGAAGATCTGTGTGGAACCGGGCTGTGAAGCCTTGAAACGGGCACACCATCCCGAGAAGTCGGTAAACGGTGTTGGAACCGAAGGCCCGAGATGAGATGAGATGAGAAGAAAAGAAGACGACCATACGTATCGCCACGGTCAGTAAGCCCCGACCGCGCCTGTAGGTCGAATAGACACTTTCCTTGCCCAGGAAGACTATCTTTTGAGTTTTACAGAACTGGCATCGGAAGACCATTCTTCGAGTTTTATCGCATCGGGGCGAGGGCACAGGAAGACTATTTTTTGAGTCGTATCGGAACTCCGAGGACAACACAGATCCTCATGACAGCAGACGGTCCAGCCTGCTAGCCGGAGCAGAAACGAGTAAACAAGTGGGGTACAGAGACCCCTGATCAACACGTGGGTGGTCAGGTGCTGCGGTAAAAACATCCGAGCAGAGTTTTCGGAATTCTCCAAGTTATCACGAGTGGTGAGCATGAGTCTCGATCCTACAAATCTAGTTTAGAACAGGTATTGATAGGGGAGCGTTTAAGTTTTAAGGATAATTGTAATGTGTGCCCCCATTTACGATGTGTCGTTCGTTCCTCGTTTCCCTAAAATTAGTTACATAACTGCGTGTAAGATTGTACTGTCATTAATCTGTGCTTATGACATGTATTTCGTAATCTTGAATAATATGCAATAAAGATTTTCCATTTCGTACCATTCAACCGGGTCTACCTGAGTTTTCTCTCCATTATTGCTCTCGCATCTAAGTCCAGTGTCAGAACCGTAAGGGCGAGTGGGTCGAACCACTCACAGGTGTCTAGTGCTCCCAGACTGGCTGGAGACCAGAACAGGCAACAAGGCCTAACCTCGCACTAGCACCCAGGCTGAGCACAGAGCCACAGGCGTGTCACAAAAACCCTTACAGTGACGGGGAGGCCTATTCTAAAGTGATTGTTGAGAGACTCTGATCTGGCAGTAAGGCCACCCACCCTACTGAAAAGCACCTCTTCCTCCTGCCAAAAGTTCAAAGTGTGCAAAATTGTTGTTGCATAAGCTGGCCTTGCATAACAAAAAAATGTAGAGGAAACCTGAGCCATAGTACTCTCCAGCTACTAAATTGCCTGTACGGTATCCAAAACAAAACAGAGGAACTGGACTCAATTTGTAGCGAGGGGCCAGATGTAGTAGGGATAACTGAAACATGGCTGCATAAAGAACAGGACTGGCAGTTAAATATCGCAGGGTACATTTAGAAAGGATAGAGAAGGAAGGGGGAGGGATAGCTGTACTAATTGGAGATAACAATGGTGGTAGAGAAAAGGGACAAAACTAACATGAAGATAAATAGCAATCCACATGGATTCTATAAAGGATAAGGGATTGATCACACTAATAGGGGTATTCTACAGCCCACCTAATAGTGGAAGGGAAGTGGAGGAAGAAATATGTAAGCAAATCTATGAAATTAGGTTTTTTTTAAATGAATCATGGGCGACTTGAACTACCCCCCAAATAAGCTGGCAAGAAGAGTTAGGGTAATAAGGGAATGGAGTTTTTTAAACCGTGAGTTCAGGACTCCTTTCTTACCCAGCACATAAGAAGCCTAACAAGAGACGAATTGCTGCTGGAACATCTGGGTAATAGTGATCACAACAATGGTCTTTTCCTTATTTAAAACAAAGGCCGCAATTTTTCCGGTGTTCAGAGGGCGGGTTCGGAGGCAGGTCAGATGTTAAAGTTGCAATGATTGACGGCGGGCTGGAAACCCGCCACGAACCCATCCTCCATGTGAGTTTCAAGAGTGTCAAGTCTGTGATTTCACAACAGACCTGACACCAAGCAACGGGTAAAGGATTTAAGGCACTTAACTCCTTGTTAAGTGCTTGTTAACTGCTATTTTGAGAGCCTTTTCCAATTTTCCAACATTTTAATCGGGCTTCACGACGTTCAGAGATCACGCCAGGTAAGTGTGTCAGGACGACCAATGAGCTGGAAACTTCACAGCTGCAACTGGAGTCTAAAAGCTGCACTATCACATCTGCTCAATTTCAAATGTCAGAGATTGCTGATTTAACAATTTGGGAGACACAGTCTGTCTTGAGGCTGGAAGTGTCTGGTGTTAACTCTATAACCACTGTCCCCTGCATTGCTGGACATAAAAGGCCTTTAGCCTTCACTGCCACGTCAAATTTTGAGCACACAAATGGCAACGATGTCAAACATTCATGTAACATTTATTTATTTCAACATAATAAAATAACAGAAACTTAACATTGAATTCTATCAGAACACTCAAGTGAGTACCCTTGTGATCATTTATGTGTCAGCTTTCTCTTACACGTGCTTCTACATTGTGCTACCTCTGTGGCTTCAACAGATATAGAGATAGCCGGCTCACTTCCCTGCTGCACCTGCTTAGATGCCTTTGGCGGTCTTCCTCTGGGTTTTGGCTGCACAGGGGCAGACTCGGCCAGCACTGCTCAGGCAGTCATCTGGGGCTTTCTGAGGGGTTGGCAAGGGGATGGAATTTGGAGTGCTTGGAGAGGAGCCCCCATATGCTTGTTGCTTCCCACCATCATCCCTCTCATCGGCCACCTGCACGTCTCTGCTAGCAAGTAGCTGGAGAGCATGTTGCTGCACATCAGTCTGGCCATGAGGACCCGTCTCTGTACTGACAGTCCTCATAATGGGGACATCCATGGACCTCTGGTTCCTCTCCTCAATAGATGCCCATCTATCCTCCATAGATGACCATCTATTTAGAAGAGTCACCATGTTCATTTGAGTCTGGCGATTTATGTCCTCTATGGAGGTTGCCATCCTTTCCATGGCGGGACCTACATTCGCCATTGCGTGCACCACGGCATTGCTCATGTTTGAGATGGACTCTTCCATTCTCTGATCACTCACAGTCACTGTGGTTGCAAACCCAGTCAGAGCCTCCTGCACTTCTTCCTGAAACCGCTCTCTTTCTGGATGGCCCCCCGAGGCTCAGCGTCTACATGTACACCATGTACATAGACAATAAATAGGAATGTATTCTATATACACAAATAAAATAAAAATCATGATGGGGATAGGGCCCACTATGAGATACACATGAAACTTCTTCTCCTCTTCTTCACACAGCTAATGATAGCAAAATGGCAGAAAATTTGAATAATGACTTTGCCTCAGTAGTTGGGGGTCAGCTGTGGTTCAGTGGGTAGCACACTTGCCCCTGAGTCAGGAGGTTGTGGGTTCCAGTCCCACTCCAGGGACTTGACCACATAAGCTAGGCTGACACTCCAGTGCAGTGCTGAGGGCGTGCTGCACTGTCGGAGGTGCCGTCTTTCAGATGAGACATTAAACCGAGGCCCCGTCTGCTCTCTCAGGTGGACGTAAAAGATCCCATGGCACTATTTCGAAGAAGAGCAGGGGAGTTCTCCCCGGTGTCCTGGCCAATATTTATCCCTCAACCAACATAACAAAAGACAGATTATCTGGTCATTATCACATTGCTGTTTGTGGGAGCTTGCTGTGCGCAAATTGGCTGCAGCATTTCCCACATTACAACAGTGACTACACTTCAAAAGTACTTCATTGGCTGTAAAGTGCTTTGAGACGTCCGGTGGTCGTGAAAGGCGCTATATAAATGCAAGTCTGTCTTTCTTTCTTCTAGTTACCAGGGAGACTAACAAGCTGGATGACAACAACAACAACAACAACTTGTATTTATTTAGCGCCTTTAACATAGTAAAACGTCCCATGGCACTGCACAGGAGTATTATAAAGAAGACATTAGAAAAGATTTTAAAAAAGACATTTAAGAGAAAGAGGCAGGGTGGGTGGGGAGGGAAGAAATAATTGATAAACTAATCAAACTTCAGATAAAATCCCATGTCCGGATGGCTTGCATCCACGCTTATTAAAAGCTAGGGAAGAGATAGCAGAAGGCACTAATACATATATAAAGACCATGATTTCCCCTACCTTGGTGGGACTGGGGTCGGTGGCAGGTCACGACCTCGCTGCTGGCCCCAACCCGCTATCCAAAGTGATTTTACATTGATTGGGCTTGTTAAGCCCACCCAGCGCATTTGCCGGCCAATTGAAGGAAGTGGGTCTGATGACGTCACTTGACATGTCATCAGCCGGTTTCCTTAAAGGGACTATGTGCAAATTTATTTTGACAGTTGTGCTGTCAGTGTTCTACAGCGTTGAGGTGCTACAATCACTAATAAGCACTGCAGAGAGGTGCACGGTTGCACCCAGGCTCTCCCATGACTCCCTCCATATGCTTGTGGAGGGAGTCACAGCATGCAGGGAGGTCCTTTTCCCTTCCCATGGGCAGAAGAGACCTCCGTAGGAGATTAACACAGCCTGATTGCACAGGAGGACACAAGCAGGGATGTCGTCAGGAGGACCAGGCTGCAGTGACGCAAACCTTTCAATGATCTCAGTAGATCACGAAACATTACTGCAAAGCCACACTCAACCTCATCCTGCTGTACCACTCCTCACATCCCCATCAATCTGCCTTCCCTACCTTAGTCCTGAACATCCTTACTCACACCAGCTTACCTTGCACCTCCACCCATCCCTCTCTATCCACATTATCACTTCCTCATCTCACATGTCACCCCTCACATTCACCCTCATCCTAGTCCAATCATACCAACTAACAGCACACAAGGGTAGGCACTTGTGTGTTTTAGCCAATGTTCATGTGAAGTTGCTATTAATGTGGTGTCAAACATTGAAATCTTTATTTTCAACACTTCGCATTCTTGGACAGAGTTGTGTGTACCTTTGGAAGTGGCTTAGCGCGTTGCAGTAAATGGTGAGACAGAACGGTACCCCCCGCAATGGTGACGAGTGTGAAAGGAATGGCTTGGGCATTGTAGGGATGCTTTATGGTGTTGGGGGGGTTGCCAACCTGGTGCATCATGTGGCAGCCAGGGTGTACAGCGTAAAGTTAACTAAATCTGGTTATGGTGAGGCCATCCCTGGCCGCAATGTGCTCAGGTGCTGATGCTCCGTGTCCTATGCAGCATCAGGTGATTGCAGAGAAGGTTGTTGTTGGTGTTGCTGGTGCACAGTCTGATCGTGGTGGGATTCTGAGGACCAAGGTGAGATAGTTTCCAAGGACACCAATGCTGATGTAATAGATGTCAGGTGAACTTGAGATAACAAGTGATTGATCAACGGTGAGAGAGGTTGTTCCAATGAAGTGACACTGGATACAGAGTTTACTCCAAACACTTGCAACCTGCATGAAGCTCAATCTGTCTTCCAACCAGCTTTTGAGCTTGGAAAGTGAACAGCTATGAGATGGGAACTTTTCTAGTACATTTGCACCTGTCAAGAGATGATTTCCTGGTAACACAACTCCCCACCTGCTTACCCGACGTGATCCCCGAGCACGTGGGCATCCTCGTAAAATTTAAAGGTAAGCTCAAAATACTTTTAAGGTCATATTGACCTAAATTGCCTCCCCCACCGCTGCGTCAGGTCTGTTCAACGTTGACAGATCCGACATCTGGGAAAGTTGCATGGTGGTGGGTTGACAGTGGGTTCCTGACCCGCTGTCAAAAAGGTTTCCCCACCCGCCCTGCCACCAAATGTGCCCGCTGACCCCCCTGAAAATTCCCCCCCCCCAGTCATTTGAAAAGGGAATAGTGTCAGAGGACTGGCAGACACCTGATGTGATTCCTAGATTTAAAAAGGGAGATAGATCAAGTCCAAGGAACTATAAACCAGTTAGCTTTGGTAGGAAAGATAATGGAATCTTTAGTCAAACAGAAAAATATCTAGAAACAAAAATATCAAGAGTAGTCAGCACGGATTGCAAAAAGGAAGGTCATGCTCGATCAACCTTATTGAATTCTTTGAAGTCATAAACATGGATAATATAGTAGATGTAATATATTTGGATTTTCCTGATAACATACCATATAGTAGAGCTATGACCAAGGCCAGAGCATGTGGAGTCAGGGGGACAAGTAGCAGACTGGATAACAAGCTGGCAACAAAACACAGTAGGGGTGAAGAGTAGTTACTCAGACTGGCCCTTGTTTTCTTAGCAGGGACAACTTTTTGCCTGGGCAAAATTTAACTACTCAGCCAAAAATGTTTCTCCCACCCCTGCCCCCTTCAGCAAACCATATCATTAAGCTGCATGGAGCAGACGGAGCTTCCAGCTCAGGGTTACAGACTGCTTCAGAGCATAATTAAAAATTAAAGTGGATAGCAACAAAGTGTATAGTTTCTTCTGCTGTATTCAGTGACTTCCTTTAGATTTTAAATTTCAAATATTTGCATTTAGCATTAATTCATATCGAGGAGTAGATTGAGGTGAAGAAACATCCCACAAGTTTATTTAAATTTGGTCTCCCATAGTTTTGATTAATGGTTAGTATTTAGTCATACTAATACATTAGTACATTGATCCCCACTTCACTATTTTCTATGACTTGGTTTACAGTGAAAACCTAAGTCCAACTAAATTTGTTGTTGTACTTTATAGGAGAAAGGAGGAGAAATTGCAGTTTGAGAAATTTAGCAACTACTTTCTTCATTCACCAGATTAGTGCAGAACTGGTTTTATATAAAACAATGCACGCATCACATGAATTCAATACAACATAACAAATGAAATTTAACTGACGTTAATCATACATTAAATGGAACATCTCTTGGCAAGTACTAATGTAACTCTCTCGCTCTTCTTCAGTCATCAAAGATACTAATTCAGGATGTTGACTAACTTCACTGTAGAGGTGGGGCTTTCCAGCAACCATAATTGTAGGCTTCTCTAGCTCAAACTCATCTTCCTCTTCCTCTTCCTCTTCATTTAATTTGGGAGGTGGTTTTGCATTCTTTGACTCCTCCTCAGATTCACTGGTCTCACTGTCTGGTTCGCTCTGATTGGCATTTGAAGTGACGGTTGCTCCAGCTGATGTTTTTTTCTCATGAATCATAAGTGTCTTTATGACCTCGTAATTTAGAGTCTTCCTCTTCGAATGTGTTTTTTGATCAAGAATTTCAGCAGCAGTAGGTTCTAGAATATATGAAAACAGAAAAGTGAATCTTGGACAGCAACCAAAACAGTTTTGCAAAATAGTGATCTAAAATACCAAAACATATTTTCTTCATGCCATCACACACCAAATATCCAAACTGCAATTTATAAAAAAGTGAGAAGTCGCACAACACCAGGTTATAGTCCAACAGTTTTATTTGAAATCACAAGCTTTCGGAGCGACTGCTCCTTCGTCAGGAAGAGGAGACTTGGATGCAGTTAGCACCAAAACCTGCATTCAATAGTGACATTATTTCTAATCACTCAGTTCTAACCTACATATTTGATTTTCTTCATAAGCACTGGTTTCTTTTTCTACCCAATAAAAGCACAGCAATGGATAAAACTCTGATATTGCACCATGCCCAGCTTTTCTTTGGGAAAGTGCGAGAGCAGGATCAGAGGATAAATATATGGCTCAAGCAGAACTCGAGCCTTTTATCACTTAGCATCCCCGTGTCAGTAGTCAAGTTAACATAAGCTAGAAGCACAATTAAACTCTCATTTGCCCCAACTAGGTAGACTAATCTAAACCTGATGCATCAGTATTTTGCTAGGGTGAAACTTCTCCTATTTCCATCATTCTTATTCTATCTGAACTAATTTTTCCAATTTGTGTCATGGTTATGTTTGGTGCTGTGGACCCACACTGGGAATGGAGTGAAGACTCATTTTGCTTGCGATGCTTTCAGCCAAAAGATCATTTCAAAAGATAAAAAGGACAATATTAAAGTCACATGACTATATTCCTGCCAAAATTTTAATTTAAGACACTAAAATGGGAAGATAACCCATCGTTTAATGAGCATTTTTTTTTGTTAATTCATTCTTGGGATGTGGGCATCACTCGTGGGTAAAGGAACATGATACAAGGACATTAAGCATTCATATGCTCTATACAACCTAATAACAAGGCCCTACTGTTTAAAGAAAAACCTATGAAGAGTCCAAGTAAACAATATATCCTCCCAAGTTTCATGAGTGGCACATGGAAGGAAGGCAGTATACAAAAAAAATCAGCAGCACATAAAGCCAGGCATGAACTAGGTGACCAGAAACTCTACAGTGCTTTGTTAGAATAGCCTCAGCACCGCTGGCCTGCCAATGTGTTCTACAGTTTTAAATATTACAATACCATATATTTTATTGTAGTGTTATTTACTGACAATTCTATTTAAGGCTAAAGTATACATTTGCTGACTAATGCTTAGCTTTCCCCCCCCCCCCAAACCAGATGAATTGCTGAGATAGGGTCCCTACAGTGTTCTATATTGCACTAGGAGTTTTCTGCTCATTCATACAAGTGAAGTCGAGAACATTCATTGAAAGGTAGAGGACAGGAGAGAAAAAGTAAACGGTGCCAGATTGAGATTTCTGGCAATGCAGTAGTGCATGTCCTGGGTATGTTATTATACTCATTGGGCCTGAAATCCCAGAGACCCTGCTCCTCACAAGCACAAAGGTCACAGATCCCATTCCAAATTTGAGATGGGGTCATTTCCATTGATGGGTAGACTGCCAGTGACATTTCAGCATTGCACTCGAAAGGCAGAGCTGCCCACTGCCAGACTGCCAACAGTTTCCTTCCTGCTCCATCTGGGGAAGAGTTCTGTGGGGGCCTTAAAAAGGAGTACTAGAATTACCAGGATATCCCAGAAACTCTCAGCACGGACCTGAGCAGGAGTGGGAGCCGCATCAGAAACAGCGGCATAAAGGGAGCAGTGGAGAAGGCCCAGGACACAGCACGGACATGAGCGGGAGCGGCAGCGGCATAAAGGGAGCACTGGAGAAGGCCCAGGACACAGCACGGACCTGAGCGGGAGTGGCAGAGGCGGCGGCATAAAGGGAGCATTGGAGAAGGCCCAGGACACAGCACGGACCTGAGCGGGAGCGGCAGAGGCGGCGGCATAAAGACAAAAAAAGTGACATCACAGGACAGCAGGTAGGTGATTGGTTGGTGAGTATTACAGCTCTTTTGCTCTCTAGTTTAGGTAAGTGGATTAAATTCAGAACTGGGAGAGGATGGACTACTATAACTTTATTGAATTAATAAATTAAACTAAATTAACCATTCAAAACTAAAAATAATTGTTTGAATAAAAACTAATTTCTAGATAAAATAAGGTTAGATAGAGATGGCAGGGCAGGTGGTGTTGTGTAACTGCAGCATGTGGGAGTTTGTGGAGACCAACGAGATCCCGAGCAATCACATCTGTGGTAAGTACCTGCAGCTCGAAGAAATTCGGCTTAGAGTTGTTGAGCTGGAGTCCGAGCTGCAGACCTTGCGATGCATCAGGGAAGGGGAGAGTTACCTGGACACTATTCCAGGAGGGAGTCACACCCCTTAGGTTAAGTAGTACTTTAGAGTTAGTCAATGGTCAGAGACAGGAGGATGTGACTGAGTCAGGCAGGTATGGGGACCCAGGATGTAGTGATGGAGGAGCCTCAGCCCTTGACCATGTCCAACAGGCACGAGGTTCTTGCTATGCGTATGGATGAGAACAAGGACTGCAGGAAGGATGGGCAAATGTACCATGGTACAGGGGGCCATTAAAAAGGGGGGGGGGGGCGGGTAGGGAGAGAGGAGAAGTAAAAAGGATAGTCAGGGGAATAGATACTGTTCTCTGCAGCCGCGACAGAGTACCGAAGGCTGTGTTGCCTGCCCAGTTCCAGGGTTAAAGATCTCCTCGAGGCTGGAGAGGAACTTGGAGCGAGAAGGGGAGGATCCAGCTGTCACGGTTCACATAGGAATCAACGACAGAGGTAGAATTAGGAATGAGGTTCTGCGGAGAGAGTTTGAGGAGCTAGATTCCAAATTAAAAAGCAGAACCTCAAAAAGGTAATTATCTCTGGATTGTTACCTGAGCCACACTCCAATTGGCATAGGAATAAGCAGGCTAACTGCTTGGCTGAAAGAGTGGTGTGGGAGGCAGGGGCTTTGCTTCATGGGGCACTGGCACCAGTACTGGGAAAAGAGAGAGCTGTTCCATTGGGACGGGCTCCATTTAAACCGGGCTGGAACCAGTGTCCTGGCGAATCGAATAACTAGGGCAGTAGACAGGGCTTTAAACTAATGAAGTGGGGGTGGAAGGATTCAGGAAAGAGTAAATTTAAAAGCAGCAAGAGAAATGTCAAGGTTCTAGAGCAGAGCGGAGCGGATCAGGAAGGGACAGAGAGAGTAACAAAAGGTAATAGGGCATCAGTGACATCAGGGGAAAAAAGGCACTATATCTGAATGTGCGAAGCATTCGCAACAAAATAGATGAATTAATAGCAGAGATAGAAATTAATATGTTTGATCTAATAGCCATTACAGAGACGTGGTTGCAAAATGACCAAGGTTGGGAACTAAATATTCCAGGATACTTAACTTTTAGAAGAGATAGGCAAAATGGAAAAGGAGGAGGGGTAGCCCTGATGATAAAGGATGGGATAAAGACAGTAGAGAGAAAGGATCTTAGCTCAGAAAATCAAGAAGTAGAATCAGTTTGGGTGGAGCTCAGAAACAGCAAGGGGCAGAAAACATTGATGGGAGTTGTTTATAGGCCCCCAAACAGTAGTTGTAATGTAGGGCAGAGTATAAATCAGGAAATTAGTGGCACATTTAACCAGGGTAATACGGTAATCACGGGGGACCCTCATCTACATATAGACTGGGCAAACCAAATTTGCAGTAATAGTGTGGAGGACGAGTTCATGGAATGTATACAAGATAGTTTTCTAGATCAGTATGTTGAGGAACCAACTAGGGAACAGGCTATTTTAGATCTAGTATTGTGCAATAAGGGTTAATTAATAACCTTGTAGTAAAGGGGCCTTTAGGGAAGAGTGACCATATGTAGAATTTTATATTCAGTTTGAAAGTGATTTAGTTAAATCTGAAATTAGGGTCTTAAATCTAAAAGCAAACTACATTAGGTATGAGGGGCGAGTTGGCCAAGGTAGCTTGGGAAACTACATTAAAAGGTATGATGGTAGAGAAGCAATGGCTAGCATTTAAAGAATTAATACATAATTTACAACAAATATACATTCCTTTAAGGCACAAAAACCCCGCAGGAAAAGTGGTCCAACCGTGGTTAACAAGAGAAGTTAAAGATAGTATTAGATCAAAGGAAGAGGCTTATAATGTTGCCAAAAATAGTAAGCCTGAAGGTTCACTAGATTGATTCCTGGGATGAGAGGGCTGTCCTATGGTGAGAGATTGTGTAGAATGGGCCTATACTCTCTGGAGTTTAGAAGAATGAGGTGATTTCATTGAAACACACAAAATTCTGAAGGGAATTGACAGGGTAGACGCTGAGAGGTTGTTTCCCCTGGCTGGAGTATCTAGAACTAGGGGGCATAATCTCAGGATAAGGGGTAGGCCATTTAAGACCGAGATGAGGAGGAATTTCTTCACTCAGAGGGTTGTGAATCTTTGGAATTCTCTGCCCCAGATGGTTGTGAATGCTGAGTCTGAGTATATGCAAGGCTGAGATAGATTGATTTTTGGACTCTAGGGGAATCAAGGGATATGGAGATCGGGCAGGAAAGTAGAGTTGAGGTTGATGATCAACCATTGAATGGTGGAGCAGGCTCAAGGGGCCGTATGGCCTGCTCTTATGTTCATATGATTGTTGAATTCTAAAATCCTCCCAAAGGAGGACCAAGAAATTGATAAGGAAAGAGAAAAAAAGAATGAGAGGAAATTGGCAAGAGACATAAAAACAGATTGTAAACGTTTCTATTGGTATGTAAATAGAAAGATTCGTGAAAGTAAATGTGGGCCATTTAGAGGCAGAGACAAGAGAAATTATAATGGGCAGTAAGTAATTCCTTGAGACATTAAAAGAAATACTTTGTATCTGTCTTCACAGTAGAAGACAAAAAACATTCTGGAAATAATAGGGAACCAAGGGTCTAGAGAGATTGAGGTACTTAAAGAAATCAGTACAAGTAAAGACATAGTACTGGAGAAATTAATGGGACTAAGTAGTGACAAATCCCCTGGACTGGACGACCTGCTTCCTAGGGTTTGAAAAGAAGTAGCTGCAGAGATAGTGGATGCACTGGTATTAATCTTCCAGAATTCCCTAGATTCTAGAACAGTCCCCAAGGATTGGAAGGTAGCAAACATAATTTTCCAAAGCTCCAGGAGGGAAATTTTGTTGTATTTTCATATTATACAGATTCCAGAAAATACATGTTATACACTCACCAACTGAGCTCTCCACCATATCCAAACCAGCTCCCTCAACAGTACTTGTGGCCATCCAGATGGGCTGTGGTTTAACAGGCTTCACAGGTTTTTTCTTAGCTTTGGAGTCAGATTCTTGGACATTTACCTCAATGTTTTGTTCATAGAGGTCACTGCAAACTGCTTTGTTTGCCCATCTTTCTGGATAAGCATTATTTCCAAGACATTGTGTCCTCTGCTCCTGGCTGAGAAAAAAATGCAATCAATGCATTAAAAAGCTTTTAATTATTCATATGCCATTTATTTCTTTTTCTAACTCCGTACTAATAACTTGCCAAAACCCTTATATGTCGAGCTGGTATTGAAGATATGTGGATGAAAGGTCAACTTCTCATCATGGTTTTCTGGAAAGTGGGCTGCTACACTTGGTGGTCTAAGAACAGCCTGAATTCATACTCATGAACAGTCAGTAGATTCAAGCACCAGTTGTCACAAGGACTTGAGCCTGCAGCCATTCAACTTAGTCAAATCTTAGTTGCGGCTGCCTCCTGCATTCACAATAGTGGATGTGGACACAGTACTCTGGCTGCGATTAGTTCATTGTGCAATAGGGGGGTATTTTTCTTTGGCTGCTTTCAAATAAGGAGATTGAACATTTAGCACAAGCTACATCATGGGAATGTCATTTTAGACTAGCAGTATTAAAACTTGTAAATGAATTTGCTGTCGCAATATTTAGCTGGACAAGGCCTGGTCTCTACACATTATGTGCTTTAAGCTAACTAGGACCACCAACATTCAGGGAGATTAACGAACTGCCATTCCAAATGCATTACTACTAGGATGGCACACAATTTCAAGTATCCTTTACCAGAGAACATAAAATTACTCATAAAATTAGCTGCTAGAACACAATCAGGTTTATTGTGGCAGAGAGTACACAATACTAAACAGAATTGAAAAGGTTTAGAGTTGTAGCTTTGGAATCAGATATACTTTACCTTAGTGCCAGTTCTGGAATCTCAGTTGGTTGCGGTTCCAGAAGGTCATGTGGAAGAGCAATATCTTCGGTTTCATGTAAAAGTGTATAAATTGGTTCAATCTGTTCATTAAACGTTGCCAGAAGGGTTCGAGCATCTCGTTTAGGTATTGCAGAGGCATCTTCTTCTACCTCAGTCTGACAGTAAGTGCAGTTAAAATTGCCTATAGGTTTTACAGGAACAGCAGACAAGGATAATGACTACAGAGCAGACAGTTAGAATCATACAGCATAGGAGGCCATTTGGCCCATCGCACCTGTGCTTTGAAAGAGCCATCCAATTAGTCCTACTTCCTTGCACTTTCTCCATAGCCCTGCAATTTTTCTTTTTTCCAAGTATATTCATACATTACAGCTTGTGCCTTTTCCATATGGCATTACTATTTTACAGCATACATACCAAGTAAAGGAACAGAGCCATATCTTCCATCAAGATCTTGGGGTATGGGGTGGGAAATAGCAGCACTAGTAGTTCTAAGGTTTGTATTCCTGGAAGCCCTCCTGTGGCTATGCTTTTTTCAAATGTCTGTTGTACACACAGCAGCAACACACTATTGCCTCAAGTAAAAACTCAATTTAAGGGGCGGAGGAAATATGGACAGGCATATTCAGCATCTGCCATCACCTCTGGAGGAACATGCCAAAGGGGCTGCCCCAGTACTGCCCAAAAGCTGAAGGTAAAGGGGAGGAAAATATTGCCCCATAACTTGGTATTCTTTACCTGCATCTTTCTGCTTTGACCTAGTTTCAGCTCCAAGGTATTTATGGTGTTACCCAATTGCAACTATGCAAATGCCATCATGTTCAAGTAGGTACAGTATAGCATTTTGTAAAATATTCGAGAATTACTGCAGAGTTGGCATTTTTAACAGTTGTCTGCTAACACGGTGGCATAGTGGTTAGCACTGGTGCCTCACAGCGCCAGAGACCCGGGTTCGAATCTGACCTCGGGTGACTGTCTGTGTGGAGTTTGCACATTCTCCCCGTGTCTGCGTGGGTTTCCTCCGGGTGCTCCGGTTTCCTCCCACAGTCCAAAAATGTGTGGGTTAGGTTGATTTGGCTATGATAAATTGACCCTTAGTGTTAGGGGGGATTAAATATGTGGGGTTATGGGGATAGGATGGGATATGTTAGGGGGAATTAAATACATGGGGTTACGGGGGTAGGGTGGGATATGTGTACTGTGGGGATTAAAGCAGGGACAGGGTACTGGATTTGGATGATCAGCCATGATCGTATTGAATGGCGGAGCAGGCTTGACGGGCCGAATGGCCTACTCCTGCTCCTAGATTCTATGTTTCTATGTTTCTATCCCAAAATAAATTTCTGCATTACAATTCAAATTATCCTTTGTGTGGAGGCAAAGAGGTCAGGAATATATCATTCGAGTCATAATTTTACAGCTTGAAGGTTAGTGGATGAATTTGCAGTTGTAATGATAGCAAAACTGTCAGCGTTCGCCGTCATTACTGTGTAAAACTGACAGCGACTTCCGGCATCCGCACATGCACAGTTAAACGTGAAAATCTGATAGTTGCTGTCAGATACACCCTGCTCCTCCAGAGGGTGCAATGTTGCAGTCTTCAAAAAAGGTGCAATCAACACAATCACTGATTTAACATGAACGCACTATTCTCACTGTAAAAGCCAATGAAAATGTTAAGTCTTGTTAAGTCTTATTCAATCAGGAGTAACTGAGTTTTTAATGACGTACTAAGTCATAATTACTGCTGAACAACCCCTCTGGCCCTGAAAAACTAATTTTACAAGTATGGAGTCTCACTTGCTCAGAAGAATATTTAAAAATTATGATTTTTTAAATAATTTTTTAAAAATGTTTGTTATTTCAGCTTTTCCCTTCATCCCATGTGTGTGTCTTTATTTCGCTTTCTGTACAATGATTAAAATGTGAATTATATTCCATGCATTTTACTTTGTGCTTTGCTGTCTGATAATTCTTCACTGATTGGTTGATCAGCCTGCCTGCCGCCTACCCTGTTGCTGAATGCCACAGATCCCCTATAAATGGCACCAAATTCAAAGTGACATCGGAAGAGAAAATCTACACTCTTGAGCCCACTAAATATTTGTGGGTAGCTTTTTTGAGGTCAGTGGCAAGCGCTGTCCCTTCGCTGCTGACTGCAAAATCTGGGCCCTTGTATTTAACTTCTGAAGCAAGGAATGAATGAGATAGATTTGAGTTTTTGGGAAAGCAATAAAAAGCATAGCTTACCTGTGCAAGGATCAAACAAATGATTGACTTCCAAATCAGTGAATGTGCTGAAACAGAGTGGACATTTAAAAGAAGATCTTGTGGTTGAATTTCTCTCATCAGTTTCAATTTTTCTGCGCATAACGTCCAGCTTGTATTTGACTACATCTACTAGTAGCTTATAGTTGATGTAATAGTAATTATGTCTGGAGCTCTTCCCGTCAGGATTTGTTTCAACCCTTATTCGACTTTTAAGAAACTTATCAGATTTCAGTGTGTTGAGAACAGATCGGAGCTGCTTCTTCTCAAACTTCAGTAGTTGTTGCAAGTCATCTTCCTTCACACAGGGATAGCGAATGAGAATGTCAAGGGCGAGGGAATATTCCACCCCATAGAATCCACGCACTACATATTTTGCCAAACGTTTTAAAGCTGCAGGAACTTCGTTAATCACTTTTTGGTCTCCCATAGTACCTTGCAATCAAATCAGAAAAATAATTTATTTTAATGTAATTTTTTTTTAACTGAATCAATTTGATTAACTGAAAGGGATCTCATGGAGGGACAGAATGTGAGGAGTCTATCTCCAAAAATTTAAGCCTGGGCAAAAACAGAAAAATTAAATACAGAAAACAAATTCTCCTCTGGCACCTTGTCATAACTAATGAGGAATACTCATTCCTCACTCCCAACATACTGAGTTATGTCATGGAAGTGATGAATCTAGTCTGAAAGGGTTATTTTGCTTTTATGGTAACAGCAGTTTTAATTACACAACTAGATATTTAAAAAGGGGATACAAACCCCTAGTCTGTCATAAAATGTGGGTTCTTATCAATTGTGACTTGAATATGAGAGTAAACTAGCAAGACACATAAAAACAGACTGTAAAAGCTTCTATAGGTAAAAAGGAAAAGATTAGCAAAAGTAAATGTGGGTCACTTACAGGCCGAGACAGGGGAAATTATAATGGGGAATAAGGAAATGGCAGAGAAATTAAACAAATACTTTGTGTCTGTCTTCACGGAAGACGACGCAAAAAACTTGCTGGAAATAGTGGGGAACCAAGGGTCTAGCGAGAATGAGGAACTAAAAGAAATTAGTAAAAAAAAAGTACTGGAGAAATTAATGGGACTGAACGCCAATAAATTCCCTGTACCTGATGGCCTACATCCTAGGGTTTTGAAAGAGGTGGCTAGAGAGATAGTGGATGCACTGGTTGTCATTTTCCAAAATTCCATAGATTCTAGAATGGTTCCCACAGATTGGAAGGTAGCAAATGTAACCCCATTATTTAAGAAAAGGAGGGAAGAGAGAAAACGGGGAACTACAGACCAGTTAGCCTGACATCAGTAGTAGGAAAATTGCTGCTAGAATCTATTAAGGACATGGTAACAGGGCACTTAGAAAGTAATAATAGGATTGGGCAGAGTCAACATGGATTTATGAAAGGGAAATCATGTTTGACAAATCTTTGAGAGTTTTTTTGAGGTGGTAACTAGCAGAATAGATAAGGGGGGAGAGAACCAGTGGATGTGGGGTATTTGGATTTTCAGAAGGCATTCGATAAAGGTGTCACACAAGAGGTTATTAAACAAAATTAGGGCTCATGGGATTGGGGGTAATATACTAGCATGGATAGAGGATTGGTTAACGGACAGAAAACAGAGAGTAGGAATAAACGGGTAATTTTCGGGTTGGCAGGCTGTAACTAGTGGGGTACCACAAGGATCAGTGCTTGGGCCTCAGCTATTCACAATCTATATCAATGATTTGGATGAGGGACCAAATGTAATATATCCAAGTTTGCTGATGATACAAAGCTGGGTGAGAATGTAAGTTGTGAAGATGATGCAAAGAGGCTTCAAGGAGCTATAGACAAGTTGAGTGAGTAGGCAAGAACATGGCAAATAGAATATAATGTGGAGAAATGTGAAGTTATGCAGTTTGGTAGGAAAAATAGAAAAGCAGAGTATTTTTTAAATGGAGAGAGATTGGGAAATGTTGGTGTTCAGAGGGACCTGGGTGTCCTTGTACATGAATCATTAAGTTAACATGCAGGTACAGCAAGCAATTAGGAAAGCAAATGGTATGTTGGCCTTTATTACAAGAGGATGAGAGTACAAGAGTAAAGAAGTCATACTGCAATTATATAGGGCCCTGGTGAGACCACAACTGGAGTATTGTGTACAGTTCTGGTCTCCTTACCTAAGGAAGGATATACTTGCCATAGGAGGGAGTGCAACGATGGTTCACCAGACTAATTCATGGGATTGGGGGGGGGATTGTCCCATGAGGAGAGATTGAGTAGACTAGGCTTATATTCGAGAGTTTAGAAGAATGTGAGGCAATCTCATTGAAACATACAACATTCTTACAGGGCTTGACAGGGTAGATGCAGGGAGGATGTTTCCCCTGGCTGGGGAGTCTAGAACCAGGGGTCACCGTCTCAGAATAAGGGGTCAGCCATTTAGGACTGAGATGAGGAGAAATTTCTTCACTCAGAGGGTGGTGAATCTTTGGAATTCTCTACCCCAGAGGGCTGTGGAGGCTCAGTCGTTGAGTATATTCAAGAGAGAGATCGATAGATTTTTGTATATTAAGGGAATCAAGGGATATGAGGAAAGTGGAGTTGAGGTAGAAGATCAGCCATGATCTTATTGAATGGTGGAGCAGGCTCGACAGGTCAAATGGCCTACTCCATGTTCTTAATCCAATTGAAACTTAATCCCACTGTTTACTACTCACTGATGAATTCTTGCCAAAAGTCTGGGCAGAGCACCTGTTTTGTTTAAATAAAGAACATGCATTGATAGGTCAAATGGGCACAAATAGCTAATTTTTTCTGAGCAATAGTAATTTGAATGAAGGCCGTTTTCCAGATGCTTTATTCTCCACTTTACTCAATTTTCCCCAGGTAAAAACTTTTCAAATTATTCCTTTAAAAAGTCATAAAATTGAACTACGTGGTCTAATGATTTCTAATGTCTTGGGAAAATTAGTTCCTTTCATCAGCACATGTAGATGATGTCATGTGTACCACGTAGTGCTTGCTCATCTCTGCAGTACAATCACAATAAAATTGTTTAAAATTCTTTATTTCTTTCCCCCCACCCCTGCACCAAAAATGTTATTTTAAGCACTTTTTTTTCGGTGGGGTGGAATGAAGAAAGAGCATTAATCTACTTAACTAGCAAGACTGATTTAATAAATTTGCAAGATTTTTAATTCAAGTGGTTGCCTTGAACCTGCCCAAGGTTAACCCCGGCCTGAATAAGTAAGATGTCCTTTAAAGTTAATGTCCTGGTAATTGAACGATTGGGAATTTAGTCTGCAATTTAACACGGAAACAATTATCTACTCAAGCAGTGACAACTGTGATACTCTGTCAAGTGTTTGTTTACCCAAATAGAGGATAGTTATAGGATTGATAGGATTGCCATCTTTGTCTCTTTTAAATGATTTTTTTTTTTTAAAAAGCCAAGATTCTTTTAAATTTTAAATTTAAAAGTAAGCAGGTAGTTTGTTATGTGTGGGGCCTAGTTTTCATCTGACCATGTAATCAGAGACATCAAGTTCTTATCTTCAGTGTGGTAAGTCAGAAATGTAGAGTATTCTTACTTTGAAGTCAAAGATGCACAGGAGTGGAGTCAAGTGGGCAACTTCTTGTCCAATTTTCCAGTCAATCTCCGCTGCAGTAACAGTTTGTGGCCAGGTCAGTGTGTTGTCTAAGCCTAATAGAGCTGCTCTCAATCTAGTGGCTTGCTCAAAAGTGACATAAGTAGTAAGAGCAGGAGTAGGCCATACGGCCCCTTGAGCCTGCTCCGCCATTCAATAAGATCATGGCTGATCATCGACCTCAACTCCACTTTCCCGCCCGATCTCCATATCCCTTGATTCCCCTAGAGTCCAAAAATCTATCTATCTCAGCCTTGAATATACTCAAAGACTCAGCATGCACAGCCTTCTGGGGCAGAGAACTCCAAAGATTCACAACCCTCTGAGTGAAGAAATTCCTCCTCATCTCAGTCTTAAATGGCCTACCCCTTATCCTGAGATTATGCCCTAGTTCTAGACACTCCAGCCAGGGGAAACAACCTCTCAGCATCTATCCTGTCAATCCCCTTCAGAATCTTGTATGTTTCAATGAGATCACCACTCATTCTTCTAAACTCCATAGAGTATAGGCCCATTCTACAGAATCTCATCATCATAGGACAGCCCTCTCATCCCAGGAATCAATCAAGTGAACCTTCGTTGCACCGCCTCCAAGGCAAGTATATCCTTCCTTAGATAAGGAGACCAAAACTGTGCACAGTACTCCAGGTGTGGTCTCACCAAGGCCCTGTACAATTGTAGCAAGACTTCCTTACACTTATACTCCAAACCCCTTGCAATAAAGGCCAACATGCCATTTGCCTTCCTTATTGCTTGCTCTACCTGTATGCTAGCTTTCAGTGTTTCTTGCACGAGGACACCCAAATCTCTCTGAACACCAACATTTGAAAGTTTACCATTTAAAAATTATTCTGACATGATTGGGAAGAGCAGGTCAGCTGCCTATGCTTTCAGGTGCGAAATTGGACAGGTGCACAATTGTATATTGTTGAGTACCAACATGGCCAAGAATGTATAATTGTACACAAGACCAAGAATTGTGCATGGTACACAACAACATACAATTGTGCACAACAAGGCTAAGAAAATCATTAAAATGTGAGGGACCCAATAAAAAAAGCCTTCTCTGAAATATCAACTTAGATTTTGAAATAATGACGTTCTCTAGGTTAAGCTCAAATTGTTGTAATAGATGCAATATATAATCAGTACAAACTATAATATAGTTTCTGGAGAGTGGAAGGGAAGTTTAATCACTTACTTCTCCCCCCACCTACTCCTTTAGTGTGTGGGTAGTTGTTTTTTGTTCCATGGTTAAAATTCCTCAGAAATATGAATCTCAGGGCTCAAGTGACTTACATTCTCAAAACAAAAGACTGGAGTACTGCTCTCAAACCACATTACTCATCCACCCAGTTTAACAAAAAGTAGCACCCATAAGCAGTAGTGGTATACTATAAACATTTCATATCACAATAGGATATGAATAAAAGCTTTTCAAAATCTCTCTTGACAGGGGTCCACTACTTTATTAGTGCTGTGAAACCCAAGTCTCATGGTTGCATCTTGCATTAGTTAGTAAATTAGGCAAGAAAAGATCAAAAACATTCTAAAACTTTAATAAAGCAGAGGGGAATTAAAATATGAAATAAACCAAACAGAATAAAGATAAAATCAAGGAGGTAGAAATTAAATGACAAGCTATTTAGAAAAGGATTCCACACACAAAAGTTAGTAAAACACACAAAAAGTCTGTTAACTAAGCTGAATTCCTGCCCTCCTCAATCTGAGATAGTGCAGTTTAGCAGAAACTGGAAGCAAAAGTCACAAAAACCAACAGCATGACTAAAAATCCAACTCACCAGAAAACTCTAATGCAACCATTACCTGACAACTAAGTGAATTGAAGTAAGCAGCTGATTAAGAAGGGAGGAGTAAATAGAGAATTAGAATCACAAGTGAAAAGAATAAGGAGGCAATCAGGCCAATCACATCACAATTAAATTGTACAATTAAGTGCAGAAGATGCCCCTCCTCCATGAATTACGGTAATGTGTGCAAATGGTTACATATTATTATCATTAGGCCTGGGGCAGTAAATCAGCGGTTAGAGCACAAGTTTGCTTCACCAAGGGATCTGGCCGGGAAATGATTGCATTCCAATCATCAATTATTAAAATCTGATTGATGCTCTTCTTACTGTTGGCTCCAGCTGCAGCTTGTACCTGATGCTGCAACTTCATTCCAGCATCAGAGTCGAGGTTAGCGGGTAAATTCCCAGGAGCAGCTGCTGATCTCCAAACAAAGCAACAGCATCTCTGTTGGTATTATTGGTTTGAATAAAAGATTCACCCCTTGGGAAAAAAAACAGCATCTCTGTTGGTATTATTGGTTTGAATAAAAAATTCACCCCGAAAAAAA